>CM045762.1:186957870-187624922 GCA_025200525.1 Camellia lanceoleosa
TGAATTTATAAATAAAAATTAAATATTAATGCATTAAATGAAAGTACGCAAAACAAAGAGATCCTACACTAGCATTTTTGTCATGAAAAAAATATATATCAATGCATTAAAAAATATATATCAATGCATTAAAGGTTGTACTCAATTAAAATTGCTAGTTCAGTAATCAATAATCAAACTAGAAGCTCCATAGATCACCGTATGAAAATTTTATTAGGAAAAATTGGATGAGTCACCAATGAAAATCATATAAGAAACCAAGTTTAGGACTTGATAATTCTACTTATATTAAGAAAGTTGAGAAATACTTAAAAATAAGGATCCTAGTATTATAGAGAACATAATGATACCTCAAGTTAAAATTACAAAGTTGGTATATAAAAATAATAATAATAATAATTAAAAGTGGCAATTTTGCAGCTATGATTTAACTGCGACGCTGGCCAGAATCTGAAATTTGTCATATTTCAAACCGTGATCCTACCAAGATTATGTCTCATGAAACCATTATTGATATGCGTTAATATTTGAACGGTTCGGATAAACTGCTGCTCACCCCTATCTAAAATAGTCATAAAAATATAAAATAAGTTAAAAAATTAATAAGATAAAATATTATATTTAAATTATAATTATTTTATTTTATTTTCTCATAAAGGTTTAATAAGCTAAAAAATTTATTTTGTTGGCTTATTGTTCTTACGAAAAAAAATATTATAAATGTGAGTGCACTAGTAAAGATTGAAAAATCTTTACAGATTAAATTTAAGTCAATTATCAAACGATTGTGTTGACAGTTCTTTTACCTTAATAAAGATAACTTCAAATTGCCAAGTGTAAAAAAGAAAAATTAAAGAAGAATGAGGAAGATCTAAGAAAATGATTGAGTGAATAATCGGATGAATGATTGAACAATCAAGCTAACAATTAATTTACTTTACCAGTGAAGCTTTTGAAAATTAAGTACATAAAATAAAATGTAGAAAATATAAATGACAAAAAAAATATAAATAAATCGTTTTTTATTTGAGTTTTGAATTTTTTACAATGTAGCCATGAATTGTTATTTATAGGCAAACATTTGTAAAAAATTACGCCTCGCTTTGGGGAGTATTTAAGAACCTTGACTTTTACTAAAAGATGTTGTAGACACCCCATTTTGACCGAATTTAAGACTCAGTGACACCGATTGAGCGCCAGATGTTGCAGACATCAGGCTCGCTCGTGGTCTCGAGAGTTGCGGTATACTCTACCTCCTGACTAACCCTCTTCAGGTTTTGTCTTGCCATAACTGCAGCTCGCTTTTTTTTCCCGAGGAAGGGAGGGTCCTGTGAGACTATCTCCCTGGCCGTGAGCTATATTTTTGGTCAGAGGTCATTTTGCCCATTTCGAGCCCTTTGCGCATCTGGCCGTGGTGTCTCTTTCGACCACCTAACTATCTCCGATTCTCCGCTTTTGGCATGCACTGCTTATAGTTCCGAGGAACACCGGGGCCCCGATGCCCACTTTCGCAGCCTAACACCACTTCGCGTCTCCATGACTCCATTTCGGACTCGAACCGCGCGATTTGGGCCCCGAGCATTCATTTCAGATCCGCTTTCTCCTGCTTCGCAGAACCTCTATTTTATCATTTCGAGGAACACTGGGGCCCCTAATGCCCACTTCGCTGAACACCACTTCGTGCGGCATGACCCATTTTGACTCGAACCGCGGTTTTGGTCCCGAAAGATTCATTTTGCATCGCTTCCGATTTTCGGCAGAACCTCTGCTTTTGTCATTCCGAGGGACACTGGAGTTGCAGATATCCACTTCGCCAACACCACTTCCGCATCGATGCTCATTTTGATCCCGAATTGTTCTTTGGCTCCGAAGCGCTCATTTTCATTAGTTTTGTTCAAACTTGGCAGTACTGCTTCAACATCGTGAAGATCACCGGGGTGAGAAGCCAGCAATTATTCCAGATAGCTGGGCTCCTCCTGAGCCCGTTTTCACTTCCTGCCAATGTTGAACACCCTAGGGGTATTTTCTTCCAACCAAAGCTACATATCCGTGGATCGGGGACATGAGGACCCTAAAGTTGGTGGTCACCAGAAAATTTGAGTTTCATTTTTGAGCCTCTCCTTCAAGCTCTATGTTGTGGTTCTCGCTCAAAGGTTGCCAATTTCCAACCCTAGAACCTTGTTCTACACATCTTGAGGACCCTAAAAGTTGGTGGTCGGCCGTAAAATTTGAGTTTCATTTTTGAGCCTCTCCTTCAAGCTCTATGTTGTGGTTCTCGTTGTTGCCAAATTCCAACCTTGGATCCTTGTTCTACACACCTTGGAGGACCAAAAGTTGGTGGTCGGCCACTAATTCAAAACTTCATTTTTTTTCACCGGCCGGGCCATGTAGGGTGGCTGGCGGTCATGGGCTGGCCGGCCACCTTGTAAAACTACTGCCGGCCACAATTGCTGCTTCACGGCTGTCCAAATGTCTGGATATCTTCCAACATATCCCGGCATCCGGGATATTTCGAGGGAAAGATTAAGTGCTTTTCCTCCCTTTTACACCCTATTTCTTGTCTATTTAAAGGGCCCTCCTTCCCTTTGCTTAGGTTGGAAAATTTGTCTTCAAGAACACTTCTCCAAAACCTCCATTTCTTAGCTTAAAACCTCAAAAAGCTTCTAAGTCCCTAGGTCTTCTTCATCAACACCTAGCCTCACCATCCCTACTACCATTTCAGCAGCAAGGAGGTGTTCTTCAGAGGTCAAGAAGCAACAAATCAGAGCCAAGAATCAAAGAAAGACAAGTCTTCAAGGGTAAGTCTTCAAACCAACTTTTAGGGCTTTTTCTTGATTCATTTCTATACTTATTTGGTTGAGAATTGGGGATCCGACCCTACTGGTTTTGTGCTCATATTGAGCCTCTACAACTTTTTAGAAGGGCTCAACTTCATTTGAGGCTTCTATGATATACTTGTTTCAATACCTAATTTTTATGCCATTATCTTGCATGCTAGTTTAGGCCTATTTCCTTTTGTTTTATGGGTCCGACCCATACTGGTTTTAGGTTCATTTTGAGCCCCTCTACAACATTGTAGAAGGGCTCAACTTCATTTGGCCATTGTATCCACCACTTCCTTCAAATTCCATCAAGTGTGCCCATTTTGTATGCAACTTTTGACCTATTTCTATTTGTTTTGGGACTTGACCCCTACTGACTTTGGTCTTATTTTGACCCCATTTACACATTTCATGAAGAAAATTTTGTCATTTGGTGCTTGCTTTGCATGACTCTTGTTATAGCCTCTTTTGAGCTCCATTTTTGCATGGAATTGTTAGCATGATTTTATTCTGATTTTGAGGATGTCATATTCTGCAATTGTGCCTATTTTTAGCTCATCTTCAATGTTTTAGAAGAAAGTTTGTCCATTTGGGGTTTGCATATGTCACTTGTCTCAATACTCTCTTTTGGCCACTAACTTTGCATGCTATTGTTGATCTATCCATGCTTGCATTTTGGCCATGTTTGTTACTGAAAATGCCATATTTGGGACTGCCTTGCTACTGTTCTTGCTGCCATGATCATATTTTGCATGTATGGCATGGCTATAGGCCATTTCGGGCTTAATTTCACACTTTCGGATGAATGCATGCTTCGAGTGTCATTTCAATTGTTTCGGCTGTTTTCCCTTTATTTAGGTGCTGAAATTCCATTGCCATGCTTGCATATCATTTCCCATGCCATTAGCATCATTTTGCATTGCCTCGGTTTGCTTGCCAACGGGCATGCACTTCGAGGCACCTCATTCTTATCATTCCTAGCCTATGTGAGCGTGGTCGAGGCTATCTCATGTTGGCATAAGCCCAATTTGCATTTTCATGCTTCTACATCATTGTTCGACGGCGGTCCGCGACACGCTGCTTTCGAGGCAATTTTGTTTTTATCCGACCTCCTATGCGAGTGAGCCGAGGCTCTCCCATATTGGTGTAAGCCCATCGCTGCATTCCGCAGCCATCTCGCCTCATTTTATCATCGTTCGGCTTATGCGGTCCGGGCACGATTTCGAGGCACTTTGCTTTTATCCGATTTTCATTCTTTCATCATCGCCGATGGCGCTACTGGGGCACACGCTGAGGCACTTCGGCTTTTTATCCGATTTTCTTCTTTCCTCGCTTTTGCTATGGTCCGCGCACACATTTCGAGGCATTTCGGTTTTATCCGATTTTATTCTTTCATCATCGCCGACGGCGCGCTCGGGCACGCTGCTTCGAGGCACTTCGCCTTTTATCCGATTATTCTTTCATCATTGCTTCGACGGCGCGCGGCAGCACACGCTTCGAGGCACTTTGCTTTATCCGATTTTCAGATCCTCGCTTTTGCTTGTCCGCTGCACGATTTCGAGGCATTTCGCTTTATCCGATTTTCATTCTCATCATCGCTGACGGCGCTACCAGGCACGCTGCTTTCGAGGCACTTCACTTCGATTTTATCCGATTCTTTCATCATCGCCGACGGCGCGTCGCAGGCACGCTGCTTCGAGGCACTTCGTTTTATCTCGATTTTTTCATTGCATCCTCGCGCTTATGCGTGTCTGCAGCACGATTTCGAGGCACTTCTTTTATCCGATTTTTCCACATCTCCGGTTTTGCTTGCGCCTGTGCACGATTTCGAGGCACTTCCGCTTTATCCGATTTTTCCATTTCATCATCATGGCTTATGCGGCCCATGTGCACGATTTCGAGGCACTCTTTTGTCCGCTTGGCATTATAGATGCTCGCTTCGCTTATGCGTCTGTGCACGATTTCCAGCACTCGCTTTATCCACTTGGCATTGCAGATGCTCGCTTCGCTTATGCGTCTGTGCACGATTTCGAGACATTCTGCTTTATCCGATTGCATTACAGATGCCTCCGTTCGCTTATGCGTCTGTGCACGATTTCGAGGCACTCGCTTTATCCGTTTAGATTTCATCATTGTTTCGATTATGCGTGCTGGGCACGATTTCGAGGCACCTCATTCTTATCATTCCCATCCTATGTGAGTGTGGTGAGGCCCTCTTCATGTTGGTATAAGCCCATCATTGCATTTCGTGATGTCATTCAAGATTGCCTGGCTTATGCGTGCTAGCACGATTTATAAGCATCTCATTCTCATAGCATCGCATGCTAGGTTGTATGTTAGTTGCATTTCATGCATATCATGTGTATTGCACGGAAATGAGGCGCTTCAGACTCGAGTAACGAACGGGTCTCAATTCCTAAGTCACCATTAACCGGATTACCCATGATGGAGTTAGGTTTTGTTGTAGCATTCATATGCATTCATCCCATATTGAGTTGTGCAATTCGATTCTACCATCATGCATCGATGTGCGTGATTGGTGGCACGAGGATCGAGACATGCATATATTTGTGAAATACATTGCTATGCCCTTCTCCGCCTCTGCGGCAAAATCAACAATCAACAACTTTTGGAGGTCGCACGATTTCGAGAAAATTGCAAAACAGAGGCTAATCAGCATCCCAAGGATTTCGCGCAAGCAACCAAGATATACCATTCATCGAGTAAGGCATTCCTCGCTTGTATGCCAGTTTTTCTTTTCTGTAATTAATTTGTTAATTAATTAGAAATCAGATATTTATTCGATCAGATATTCTTTATTCGGATCAGATATTATTTTATTCGACCCTCATGAGGGCAAATTGTAATAAGGGTGTGAGTGTGATGTATGTCTTCCAACCCCATTTCTTTTCTCCTTTTATTTATCCGCTTTGGATGGTTAGATATAGGGCATATTTCAATTAGCATACAAGATGACAAAGATGTTTGCATCATTCATCTTTTTGCACGCATGCCTACAGATCATACAAACCAGATCAGATTTCAATTCCAAGTTGAGTACTTGATAGTCACAGATCTCATATGCCATATTTAGAATAGCCGAGCTCGCTATCTTAGTTGCATTTTTGCATGTGTTGCATTAGGCAATTTCAGATACTTAGGATCATGCATGATTTCTAATCGCTGTTTTGGCCAGAGTACTCGGTGAGTTTTATGCTTTAGCATCCTTGCATGCGTGAGTGTTGCCATGGTAGCATGCTTGCCATGAGGCTATGTGCTTATGTGATATAACCGCCTCAATGCCTGTGGGTGGAGGTTGAGTTATCGAATTGGAACAATTCATCAAATGCTTGTTTTAAGCCCACTAGATAGTGGCAACATCATCGTTTAAGCCCACCCGGGTGGCAATCCAAGATTTTAGCCTACTTTGGTAGCACCATCACATCATTTTCAAACAAACAAACATGAAATGTTTAGTTCCAATTCAGCGACTCCATTTATATTTGTTTGTCATGCGAGCATCACATAGTAATTCCAGGCCAATAATCTAATAAGAACTCGCAGTTGTCTTTAAAACAGATATCATGGTTAGTAGAGGCCGGCCTTTGATCGGGCGAAGGGGTGCTCACGATGTGATCTTCCCAATCGCACTCAAGTTCCCGAGCCAACTTTGGTGATGACGACACGCCGCCTTTTGGCACCGAGTCGTGGTTTCCTAAATTTCCCATTTTAAAAATATTTAGGTGGCGCATCATTATCCGCAAAGCAGTCCATGTTTGGCATTTCTTTCAAAAAATCTGTTTTTCTCAAAAACGATTTGCCGGATTTGGACTCTTTGGTTCAAGATTGAGAACCGCAACAAAATCGAGTCCGAACTGTAGCGAGGTCCCCCGCGGGCGTTGTTACAGATGTGCAGAAAAGTAGAGAGATGATGTAACTTTTGGCTATTTTAGTAACTTTTTAACTTTTTGACTTTCTACTTTTCTGCACATCATCTCTCTACCATATTCTTTCATCTCTTACACTTCACACTCCATGATCTTTCATTTCATCTCCATGTCTTCATAACTTCCCTTAATCTCCAATTCATGTTTCATGTTCTCCATTTTGTCTTTCATCATTTTTCTACATGTGTTTAATACTTTATAACTTCTCATAACCTCCATTTTGTCCTTCATCATCTTTCTACATGTGTTTAATACTTTATAACTTTTTATAACCTAAAAATGAGTAGGAGAGTCACATGTCTTACAATTATATAAATAATAACTAATAAAAATTATTTATTTATGGTGCCAATATATTCCAAACGAAATTTTTTAATCTCAAATTAAAATAGTTAATGAGTTAAAAAAGTCAACCGACATCCTAAACGGACCAATGTTTTAAGCTTGCAGTGTAAACAATCTATATTTATCTTCTATCTATACTATTATTAAGTAAAGACTTAAGTTAGTTTAGTGAAACTTTAGTTTCTTATGTCATGTGACAACTTTATATATGCTAAAATAAAAAATTGTTATACACCTGTAAGTAAGGCCTTTGTTTTTCATAATCTAAAAAGTCAAAAAGTCACTATCCTATTTAAGTCACATCATCTTATTTAAGTTACATCACCTCTCTATCGTGATCACTTCAAACTCAACCCATATCCAACCCATATTTCATAAAAAGTCAAAAGTATACTTATTTTGATCATTCCAAACAACTCCTAAGTTTTGAACAAGATCTTGGGTTTCATTAATAACATACTTACCACGTAAACAATATACATATTATGATATTAAAATTTTTATTATTTATTTTATTATTAGTTATCTGAATTATACACACCTCAAGGTAAGTACTCGCTAATAAGTATGAATAATGTTATATGCACCAATTAGTGTACTAATTAGTGTACCAATTGATGATGTGACACAATTTAAAAGTTTTTGATATTTATAATGTTATTAATAAATGAGATCAATGATAATTTCATAACTAATATTGATATACTAAGGCCAAGTTTGGGAAGTTGCCAAAAGTTAACAAGTCAAAAGTTACTCAAAAGTTAAAAAGTTATCATTATTTATCAAAAGTCAAAAATTACTACCGACAACTCCCATTCCAAATTTTATCCTACACACTAATTTATATAATTTTTAATGCACATTTTTTTATAAAAAGTCAAAAAGTTAACCCAAACAACTATATTTTTTTCCTCAATTTTTAATCTAAAAGACAAAAAATACACTTATTTAAAACATCTAAACAATCCCTAATTAATATATTAATTAGTATAAGGGTGTTTTGGAAAGTTGGTAAAAGTCGACTTTTAGCTTTTATCAAGTTTTTGACTTTTTGAAAGTAATTTGGGAAGTTGGTAAAAAGTCAATTTTTACTTTTGGTTTAATATTTTTTTAAAGTGTTACATCACTTCAAAATGACTAAAATATCCTTACTTTTTGATTTTTAAATTAATTAATCAAAAATTTTTAGAGGGTAATTTGGTAAATTTGGGGGTGACGTTTTTGGTCTTCCCAAATGGAAATTTGGGACGTTTTTGGCAACTTGAATTTTTAGCAACATACCAAAAACGTTGACTTTTTGCCGACATTCCAAAATGGCACTTAGTAAAGGTATGACTTGTCCACGGCTTATGTGGTGGTCACGCCGCTTAAGTTGTGGGCCCTGCACTTGTGAACAAGCAAACTTAAAAAAAATCGAAAGAAAAAAAAAAACCGAGGAGAGATAGGAAGAAAAGAGGCGAGTTACTACCCATATTGACAGTAAGGCGACATTGTGAAGACTTGGGTATGGTTCAACTCTAATGATTTGGCATGAATCTTGTATTCAATTGTATAAAACTTAAAAGATTTAGGGATTTAGAGATTTTAATTTAGGAATTTGAGGATTTTAAGATCTTCAAATTTAGGGTTTTTTATTTTATAAATGAAATCAATCAATCTGTAAGGCTTCGTTTGGTTATTCCAATTAGGATTAAAAATACAAAAAATAAAATAAATCAAACAAGTTAATAAGATGAAATGTTATATTTAAATTATAATTATTTTATTTTTTCTCTTAAAAAAAAAATAAATTTGTCAAACGAATTTTTTAATTTCAAACTAAAAAAAGTTCAAACTCTAAAAAGTCAACTAATTTGTGTGTGTGTGTATGTGTGTGTGTGTGTGTGTGTAAAACGGCAACTAAGAATCCTTGAACAAGAAGAGAATGATTTAAAGTGGTTCGAAAAGGAGAACAAAGCTCAGTAAAAGTCACTTCTTCTTTGTTTAACTCTTCGGGAAGGATTTTATTTGCTTCTGCTTTTTTGTGAAGGATCTTTCAAGGAATGTGACGGAGGGAGAGAAAAAGAAAAATAAGAGAATAGGGTGATTGAAAATTTTGGGATAATTGCAGCTTGGTTGAAATGGATGAGTCTTCGGGGATTTCTCTCTGCAAATGTTGTGATATGGGAAAGCTGGTTTTTTTTGTTTTTGTTTTTGTTTTTTTTCTTTTGTACGAGCACGAAATAATTCTTCTTGTATGATCTTATTGATCAAGTTTGCACTCCTCCAAACGACGTCGCTTGACTCCTTAAAAACACAAACGTGAGCTAGCCGGCGGTGTGTGCTTGGATACCTCTCCGATACCTAAGTCACAGAATCAACAACAGACAAAAGCTCGTGTATTTGAGAATCAAAGGTGTGTTACCTCTACATAGGTTATGTTGTGAGCTTTTATAGGTTCCGCATAGCACAATTCTAATAGGACTCTTATTCGTCCATGTAGAGTCCTTCTAGGAATCATACTCTTGAAAGATAATACTTATCCTTCAACACCCCTCACCGCTTAAACTAAGTGAGATAGTTTTACCACGGTTGATAACAAGATGACCGAGCTAACCTTTGTCATATTTAATCCAAATACTTCACCGTAACACGAGCTTGGTACTCGGTTTTGTCTCGCATACGCTAACTACAAAGAAGTCTTAACTGAGCTAGTAAGAACAAATTCCACCACTAGAAGCCCAATCTCGGCTCCAAATACTATGACCGAGCTAATAATCACCATTCCGATCGTAGTGACTGTAACCACTTGGACCGGGCTAACCATAGCCGAGCTAACCCCTCTAACGCAATGGTCTACTTCACTAAGCCCTTTTTACCTCGGCCCACAAAACAGCCCATCAGTACGCCTGGGCCTAGCTCGACCCTAATGCACTTAAAAGCTCCCTTTCAATTGCCCCTTAATTCCATCTGCCAAGCATGATTTGGGATTACCTTTCTATCTGCCGAGCTAAAAAGCGGTCTTCAATTGAGCTAAATTCATACCAGGCTACTATTCTGTCCGGTCAAAACGCTCTTTTTCGCTTGTCGTGAATCGAATCGCTTTATTTCATGGACACGGTCTAGCTCTCATTGGCCCAAATAGCTATCACCGCCATCTTCAGATTCAAAAATTTGACCATTCCGCCTTTTTCATATGCCTTTATACAAAAACCCTATGCTTTGAACCAACCATTCCTACTATTCATCTTCTCTCTCTTGTTCGCTTAAGCCTCCATTTTTGTAGCCATAGTACCGCAAATCCAAGGCTCTTATCACCATCTTCATGGTTTCTGATCTACGTCCTCCCTTCTTCAATCCGTAAGTAGCTCAATCCTCTATTTCTTTCCATTCATTTTGTGAATATAAATAATATAGATACATATACACTCATCCATATTACAACACATATTCTGTAGTTTTGATGAAATGGGTAAGAACAGATAGTACCTAGAACCAGACCCCCAAATCATAGGTTTGTGTTTTAAGAACACATCTTCTGGACTCAAAAAACATGAAGTTTGAATCTAGAATCGTGGTGTGATAAGTCCACATAGGGAAGTATCGATTTTTAGTGAACTCTCCAGGAGCTATAGCCGAGTTCCGAAGGGATTACAACATCCCTGATGATGTTCATCTCAGTTTAGCCGAACTAGACACCATTCCTTAGGGAAAACCAGGCTTCTTCCCTTTCAACGTCATATCCATTGTAGAGGCTAGCCTCCGTTTTCCCATTCAGCCTCTTCTTTGTGAATTCCTTAGACAAACAAGACTTTGCCCTACCCAGCTTTCCACAAATTCGTACAGAATAATAAATGGTATCGCCGAGCTAAACCGTCGGCTTGGCCTTAACCTCAGTTTAGCTGAGCTATTTCACCAGTATTCACTTGGCCAGAACGAAGATGGCTGGGTATACTATTTAAGAATAAGAAGACGTTGAGAGAAGATAATAAAAAACACCACGGACAAAGATGTAAATGATGATAATTTTTTTTGGGTCTCGAGCAACTTCGAAGACCAAGAAGCCCAAATACCAGGAGACCGGATTAACTGGAATAAAGGAGTAGCTTCAGATAAATACCTTGGCCCGCTTTTGTGCTTTTTATCCGCTGGTCTCATTTTCAACTGTACTAACCGTTGTCTTTTTCCTTTATGCAGACTTGAACCATCTAAAGTCCCAGTATAGTTACCCCAATCTTGACGCACTCCACGCCGCACTAAGATATCCCGATCGAGGTTGGGCCGAGCTACTCAACTTTGAGCCGATATATAAATACAAAGAGCAGTGAGGAAGACCAGGTGATAGATTTCTCTAGAGCCATCACTAGGACCTGATCCAACCCTTCCACAAATCAACCTCATTCCATTAACAGCGAAACAAGAAATGACCAAGAAGAGAACAGTTAGGGCCCTCATCACCGAAACAAATCAAGCCGAGGTACTACAAGTTGGCCAATCACAAAAGGCCGTGGTGGCTCTTCCAATGTTTCAAATTTCTCAACATCTCGGCCAAGTAAGCGTTCAGATTTTTTCAACCGAGCCACGCCTGTTGACGAAGACACACCATACTTCCCTAAACTACATTACTGAGCCCAGAACCCGAACGTTCCAACCGGGCTAACTCTTCTGAGTGGGCCCCAAAACTTACCTTTAGGAACCGAGCTATACAAAACATGGATTCCGTGGTAGCAGACAAAGATCATACACTCGCCTTTAACCTAGCTAGGAGTGTATGCTTGCCCCCTGACATGGAACATCATGACCATTTGACCGAGCTAAAGGCCATTCGGTCGGTGACAAAGTCAATGGTGTTGGTAAGTACTCCTTCTAATCGTCTTTCATTTTATACCATCTGTTTGCTCGGTTTTTACTCATATTTGCTATCTCTCATTTCGCAGGCCATGCAGAAAAACCACATTACGCATAAGCGTGTGCTGGAACTGTGCAAGATGACAAGGCTGGCCGTGGCTGAGGCCGATAGCAAGACGGCTGAGCTAAACGAAGCTAAGCAAAAAATGGCCGAGCTGCAATCAGAAGTTGCCCGATTCATCAGGCTAGTAGATTCAGCAGAGGCGGACAAACAAAAGGCCTTGACCGAGCTGAAGGACCATTATCTGTGTGAGCTTGCTAAGGTTGAGAAAAAGAAGAACGCCGAGATAACGGAGCTGGAGAAGAAGATAGAAGACGCGGAAGACCGCGGCTACAAGGAAGGCGAAACCACATACATCTTGCAGTGTGAGGCTGCTAAAGACATTTTTTTCACGTGTGGGTGGAAGGCAGTCGTGGCAAAGTTCAGCCATGGCCAGGAGACCGAGGTCTTCCAGAACTCTCCTCTACATTTCATACCGAGCTACACGGCGGAGTATGCAAACGCCATTCAACAAAATTTTTTTGAAGTTGAGAAAGAAGCATCTCCTAAACCCAACAACATCCCGGTCGTCGCCAATGATTCCGTTGTTCAGTCAACTTGGGTAGAGCCACCGGTGGAAGACTTGGTTGAAAATGTGACCGAGCTACCAAATTAAACCGGTTTCGAAGTTGATCTCGATGTGGATCTCGGCGACTTTTTGCTTGATCCTCAGATTTTTTTCCTTTTTTTGAACCGAGCTAAAGTCCCACTTCTTGTAACTTTGACTTGCATTTTAAATGAAATCTCCTTTTTCTCAAGGCTTTTTGCTCGGTTTATTTTTCAACTATAATTTGTATGAAGTTTAGCCTTCTCTGGCCGAGGTATTTATCTCGGTCTTGGAGCCTTGCATTTTGTTTGGTTATTCCTGCCAATTCTCTTCAACCTAGATCCATATCTCGACTAAAGAGTACTCAGAGTTGGTTATTCCAGCCAACCACTCTTCAGCCTAGATCCTTATCTCGGCTGAAGAGTACTTAAAGTTAGTTATTCCAATCAACCACTCTTCAACCTAGATCCTTATCTTGGCTGAAGAGTACTTAAAGTTGGTTATTCCAGCCAACCACTCCACAGCCTAGATTCTTATCTCGGCTGAAGAGTACTTAAAGTTGGTTATTCCAGCCAACCACTCTTCAGCCCAGATCCTTATCTCGGCTGAAGAGAAGAGAGTGTTGGTTTTTCCAGCCAACCACTCTTCAGCTTAGATTCTTATCTCGACTGAAGAGAAGAGAGTGTTGGTTTTTCTAACCAACTTCTTTAGTCTAGATCCTGATCTTGGCTGAAGAGAGACAAGTGTTGGTTTTTCCAGCCAACCTCTTCAGCCTAGATCCTGATCTCAGCTGAAGAGAGCTCAAAGTTGGTTATTCATGCCAACCTAAAGCGAAGTGTTTGGTTTATTCCTGCCAAACTTCCTGCAGCCCAGATCCTTATCTCGGCTTAGGAGAAGTAAGTGTTGGTTTTTCCAACCAACCTCTTCAGCCTAGATTCTGATCTCGGCTGAAGAGAGCTCAAAGTTGGTTATTCCTACCAACCTAGAGCTAAGTGTTGGTTATTTCGGCCAACACTGCTTTCATTGCCCTTAGCTCACTAAAAATAACTTTTACAGAAGAAAACCATTATGCTGAAAAGGAAACTACTTGCTTTATTGAAAAAAGAAAAATTACAAATACTTTAAAGAAAAGCTAAAAATAAAATAGTTTAAGATTGGTAGTGTTCCATGGCCTGGGAATGACCTTGTTGTCTCCATCTTCCAAGTGGTATGCCCCTTTTCCTGCTAAGCCAACCACTTTGTAAGGTCCTTCCTAATTAGGCCCTAACTTGCCATCTTCGGGTACCAGAGTGTTTCCCATTACTTTGCGCAGTACCCAATCTCTAATAAAATAGTTTAAGATTGGTAGTGTTCCATGGCCTGGGAATGACCTTGTTGTCTCCATCTTCCAAGTGGTATGCCCCTTTTCCTGCTAAGCCAACCACTTTGTAAGGTCCTTCCTAATTAGGCCCTAACTTGCCATCTTCGGGTACCAGAGTGTTTCCCATTACTTTGCGCAGTACCCAATCTCCAATCTTGAATTGCTTCGGATGTACTGTCTTGTTATATTTTCTGGATAACTTTTGTTGGTATGAGGCGATGTGAACCAAATATTTTTCTCTTCTCTCTCTTCGCAAGGTCGAGTTCCAAGGCTATGGCTTCTCTATTTAGATCTGGGTCAAAATTTTCACTTCTAATAGTAGGAAGGCCAACTTCCAAAGGGATTACCGCCTCCATGCCGAGGTTAAGGAGAATGGCTTTCTCCTGTTGATCGCCGATGTGTGGTATAGTAAGCCCATAAAACATGGGAAAGCTCTTCAGCCCACTTGCTTTTTGCTTTCTCCAACCTTTTCTTCAATCCATCCAAGACGACTTTGTTTGATGCTTCCGCCAGGCCATTTGCTTGGGGGTATGCTGGTGTAGAATTGTAGAATTCTATCTTGTACTCCTCACAAAAGCCTCTAAAGATTTTGCCATCGAACTGAGTGCCGTTGTAGGATATTAGAGCCTTGGGTATGCCGAATCGAGTGATGATATTCTACTAGACGAACTTTTTCACATCTTTTTCCTTTATCGAGGCGAGAGGTTCTGCTTCTACCCATTTTGTGAAGTAGTTTGTTGCTGCAAGAAAGAACTTTCTGTTGCTGGGTGCCGTTGGAAGTGGTCTTACTGTGTCTAAGCCCCACATTGCTAAGGGCCATGGGCTTGTTAATGGTTGGTGCTCTCGCTAGTTGATGTATTTGGTGTGCGAACTTCGACATTTCTTGCACTTTGACATACTTCTCGAATCGCTTGTATGTATGGCCACCAATATCCTTCCGAAATTGCTCAGAAGCCAATGATCTCCCTCCTTGGTGGCTTCCGCTTATGCCTTCGTATATCTCGAACAAGAATGCTTCGACCTTGCTGGGATGAACACATTTCAAGTAAGGCCCTGTGAAAGATTTTTTGTATAAGGCCATTGATGGGGAGAGCCAAAATCGTCAGGACTTTGCTCTTATTTTGTTGGCTTCTTTCTTTTCTTTGGGTAAGATGCCGCCTTTTAAGAACACTATAATGGGATCCATCTATGAAGGGTCTAACTCAAAGACAACATGCCTCACCTATTTTGGGTTCTTCAATGCTTGGTCGAGGTAGGAAGTCGATCAAGAATGGATGTGGGATGGATGTATCCGCCATCGGCCAAGCATGCTAGTTCGCTTCGTTGTTTTCTTCTCTACCGATCCGCCTATTCGCACCACTTCAAATTTCATGATCTCCTTCCGACTAACTCTTGATACTTTGTCATCCTCTCATCTTTTGCTTCAGAGTCGCCTCAAATCTGGTTTACTACCACCGAGTCATCAGAAACCATTAGCTCAAGAGTCTGCATGAAGAGTGCCGATTTTAGGCCCGCTAAGAGTGTTTCATACTCCCTCATTGTTTGATGTCAAGTACCAAGGTTGATCGCTTATTCCACTATCGTGCCATCCGGTGAGATGAGGACTATGCCAAGCCTCGCAGGCTCGTTGGATGCTCCGGCACAAAGAGCTTCCACATTTCTCCAACGAATAGCTTCCAAAGAAGTGGGGGTCGGATGATGTCTTGGGGTCATGCATGCTACTTATGTTTTCTTCCAAGTCCCCGCCATCGTTGGGTTTTGTTTTCACCGTCCTGACGCTCCTAAGTTTTTACTTATGATGAATCCTCATTAGGAATGGCATGGTTTATTCCTTCTTTTGATCCTCAAGCTCAGTATGGTTTGCAATGTGGCGGGTATCTTGTATTAGGGGTTGCACATTTCGCGGCATTTTCCGCCCTCATTTCGTTACACCACCAAGTCAACTAGGCATATGTGGTGACTTCGGTGTGAACTCGCTACAAAGTCCGCCAAAACTTGGGCTTTTATTGTTCGGGTTGAAACTTGATATCATATCGTCTCAATTCATCGTCCACTTCAAGATTCGCCTTAAAAGTTCGCCTCTCAAACAAAGCTTTTAGGAAAAGCGAAGCAGACGATTATAGTGTGGGCGTGAAGTAATGCGACATTTTCCTTGAGGCCATCATCAAGGCTAATGCCAATTTTTCCAATGGTAGGTACTGGTTTCTCGCAACCAAGGTTTTGCTTATATAAAAGATGGGCAGGTATTGGATTCCTTCCGCTCTGACTAACATTGCGCTGATTGCGTGCTGTGAAACTGCTAGGTACAAAAAGAGCTCTTTTCCAGGTATTGGGGTTACTAGCAAAGGTGGGGAAGACATGTACTCTTTCAAGCTTTCTAGAGCGCAGTCGCATTCTTCATCCCACTCAAACTTGGCCTTTAATGCTTGGAAAAATGGTCGACATCTGTCTAACGACCGACTTATGAACCGGTTTAGCGCGGCTGCTAGGCCAGTGAGATGCTGCACCTCTTTTACTATGTTGGGCCTCTCAAGATCCTGGATTGCTTTGATCTGAGAAGGGTTTGCTTCTATACCTCGGTTAGTCACCAGAAAACCTAGGAATTTCCCTAATCCTACGCCAAATGCACATTGGATGCATTTAGGCGCAATTTGTTCTTCTTCAGAATCTGGAACATTTCATCTAGGTCTCTGAGATGGTCGTTCTCATTCTTGCTTTTGACCACCATGTCATCTATGTAAGCCTCCGTTGTTCTGCCTAACAACGGTTCAAACATTTTGGTGACCATCCGTTGGAATGTTGCCCTTGCATTTTTTAGGCCAAAGGGCATGACCTTATAATAGTATAATCCTCTAGGTGTTGTAAAGGATGTGACCTCCTGATCTGGTTCATACATAGCGATCTAATAGTAACCTCTGTACGCATCAAGGAAGCTAAGTCGATTATGTCCTGCCGTCAGGTCTACCAGTTGGTCTATCCGTGGTAAGGGAAAGTTGTCCTTTGGGCATGCCTTGTTGACTGTTTTGTAGTCCACACAGACACGCCATTTTCCGTTCTTTTTTGGTACTACTACGGTGTTGGAGATCCACCTGGGGTAATGCACTTCTCTGATAGTTCTTGCCTCCAGCAAGTTTTCCACTTCTTCTGCCACTATCTTGGCATGGTGGAGTGCTAATCGGCGAGTGCACTGTATAACTGGTCTGGCAGTTGGGTGGACGTTCAGTTGGTGACAGATGAAGTTTGGGTCAATGCCAGGCATGTCATACGGTATCCAGGCAAACACTTCGATATTAGAGGTTAAGAATTCCATGACCTCTATTCTCTCAGTGCTGGACAAAGATGAGCTGAGCAAGAAAAAATTTTCTGGGTCTTTTTCATCTATCCTTACCTGTACCAAGTCTTCCACTGCCTTCTGTTCAGCTGCCTTGCCAACATCCGCAAATAATTCATTGCTCTCAGGCTCTTCCACCATCTGTACATACCCTTTTGCAGCATGGCTGCCATTTATTGTGACGAAGCATTGTTTTGACATGATTTGATCTCTAAAGACCTCTTCAATTACTCTGGCTTCGTTGGGAAACCGCAATACTTGATGGTAGGTTGAGGCTACCGATCGCATGGCGTGTAACCATGTCCTCCCCAAGATTATGTTGTAGGTGGAAGGGACTTTCAATACCCAGAATTCCACCTGTTTTGTCATGGTTCCTGCTTTGACTAGGAGGATTATCTTGCCCACTGGCCATTCTAGCATCGAGTTGAATTCGATTAGGGGAGATGTTACAGGTGCCAAGTCTTTGTCCTCCAGTTTCAGTTGTTTGAAGGTTTCGTAATACATTATCTCATATGAGCTTCCTTGGTCAATCAAAATCTGCTTGACGTTGAAACCCTTGATGCGTAGAGTAACAACTAGTGCATCATTGTAAGGGCAATATATCCTTGCCAAATCTTTGTCTGAAAAAGATATTACATTTGTGGCCTCTGTTCTCCCCTTTTTGATGGCAGGTTGTGCACTTAATACCTCCCTTAAGTGCTCAGCCTTTTTGATCATTCCCCTGAGCTCACATACCCGCTTAGGTTCGAATACTCCATGTATTATGTTAATTACGCCTTGAGGTGGGGCGTTAACCGGCATTCCATTTGGGTAGTTATGGTTCTGGGGGGCTGGCTGTGTTCCTCATTCTATGTATTGGTCCAGGTGCCCAGCTGCCACTAACTCCTCCAAATGCTGCCTCAACGGCGTGCAATTTTCAAAGGCGCACCGGGTCGGGTCCTTTCGTCGTAGTCATTTTGCGTTTCTCCTAACTTTGCTGGCCAGTGGACGAAAGGTTCATTACGTATCTCACTGAGAATTCGGTAGATTGGTTTTTTGAACACTGTGGTAATGGCAGTGTGGACTTTCAACTTCCTTTTGTTTGGGTCCTCTCTGTTGGCCCGCCTGTCTCGCCCATTCCTGTTTAGTTGCTCTACCATGTTGACTTTCGCTGTGGCCTTTTTATCTAGCATTGCTGTTGTGCCAGATTTTGCCTTAGCACGGGCGCAATCTTTCTCCATGCGAATATGTTGGTGTACTCTCTCCATTAAGGTCTCCATCGTGAGGGAGGGCGTCATTGTAATCAAGTCTCTCAATTTGTTACCGACTGGCAGGCCCCGTTTGTATTGTGCAATGGCGAGGTTCGTAGGGCAATCCTCTATTTGGTTAAAGGTCTCCCAGTAGCGACTGTTGTAGGACCTCAACGTCTCTTTTTCGCCCATGTCGATGAAGAGTAGCTGGTCGATCTCCACTGGTGTCTTGGTGTTCGTCTTGGTGTTCGTCCTGAATCTAGTCACGAACACTTCTGCCAACTGTGCCCACAAGGCAATGTTGCATTTTGGCAGCCTTTCGAACCAAGTTAAACCTAGGTCGCCAAGGCTGGATGGAAATATGATGCACATTAAGGCCTTGTTTTGCCGGTATACTGCCATAACCTGGCAAAAGTGGCTCAAGTGCATGTAAGGGTCTGTCTTTTCCTCATAAGTGGTGAATTTGGGTTGGTGGAAGCCTGAAGGTAGTGGTGCGTTCTCAATTGCCGAAACGAACGGCGAGCTCTGTAACCTTGCTAATGCTTTGTCTGTTGGTTCGTAAGCAAGGCGCGGCATTGGCATTCCTACCTCGACGCTCTCATGCGACCGAGAGGCCAATTACTGAAGGGCTGAAACTCTGCGCGGGTCGCGTGCCCTGGTATCCTCCTTCCATCGTGCCCTTTCTTCAAGCACAGTTCATAAGTCAGATGATCTAGGCAACTCTGTGTGCCTAGATGACGTCTGATGCGTGTGCGAGGGCCGATAGGTGCTTCCCTCACTATATGACCTCTCGCCTCGCTCTTAGACCGAGTAACGAGTCCCGAAGTCCTTGATTGAGTGTCGCTTTCTAAGGCTTTTACTCTCGCTATGGTGTGGTACGCCTATCACGATCCTTCGAGTGGCGAGGCGTGTTGCCTTTACGCCTTTCCCGCCGCCGCCTCGTTCCTTTTATCCGGCGCTTCACGGACTCCATGTTTGCCGCCATCCTCTTAATTAACTCGCTCTGCTCTTTCACGCGATCTTCCAGAACTTGAGGGTCCATCATCCGCCTCTGTCTTTCAAGACTTTGAGAGCGACAGGAGCTATTAACCTGCCTTCCCCTTGCATCCCTTCGGGGGTTCTGTCGCTGTGGTTCTAAATCCGCCATGGGAGGGATAGGAGGCAAACCTTCGCTTTCACTCCTCCCGGTTTGCCCATCAATGGCTGATTGCGGCAAGTCTTTATTGTGCGCTATTACTTCCGACTACAGAGGAAAGCTTGATCAAGAGGTTTTGTTCTTTGTGGAATTCTCACAGACGGCGCCAATTGTATGAGCACGAAATAATTCTTCTCGTATGATCCTGTTGATCAAGTTTGCACTCCTCCAAACGTCGTCGCTTGACTTCCTGAAAACACAAACGTGAACTAGCTGGCGGGTGTGTGCCGGATACCTCTCTGATGCCTAAGTCAGCAGAATCAACAAATAGACAAAAGCTCTGTATATTTGAGAATCAAAGGTGTGTTACCTCTACATAGATTATGTTGTGAGCTTTTATAGGTTCCGTGATAGCACAATTCTAGTAGGGCTCTTATTTCTCCATGTAGAGTCCTCTTAGGAATCACACTCCTGAAAGATAATGCTTATCCTTCAACACCTCCCTCACTGCTTAAACCAAGTGAGATGGTTTTACCACGGTTGGATGACAGTATGACCGAGCTAACCTTTGTCATACTTAATCCAAAGACCTTCATCAGAATATGTAGCTTGGTACCTCGGTTTTGTCTGTTCAGATCGCGCTAACTACAACAAGTCTTAACCGAGCTAGTAAGAACAAACTCCACCACCAGAAGCCCAAATCTCGGCTCCAAATACTATGACCGAGCTAATAATCACCATTCCGATCAGAGGATCAGAACCACTTGGACCAAAGCAACCACAAATGAGCTAACCCTTCTAACGCAATGGTCTACTTTACTAAGCCCTTTTGCCTCGCCCACAAACGCCCATCATTACGCTGGGCCTAGCTCGGCCCTAATGCACTTAAAAGCTCCCTTTCACCTTTGTATTTGGTCGATGTGGCCACCACATAAACTTCAGGACAAATATATGCTCCATCCTCTCTCGCTTGTAGAATTACCTAAATTTGTTACTACAATTTTTTATAATTCGTAAATAATAAAATAAAACTTGTCTCATTAAGAGCTTGTATGGCATGTGCTAAAATATTTAGTACATACTATTTAAACACATTATTTTATTTAAGTTACTATTGTCTTATTTAAATCATATTACTTCTTAGTTAAGTCGCATCACCTTTCTACTATATCACTTTAATTTTAACTCACATTTCACAATTTTTTATAAAAAGTCAAAAAATATACTAATCTAACACTTTGTAAACAATCCCTAATTAAGTTGTCACATAAATAATTATTTTTTTCTAAAAAAAATTCAATGTGTGATGTGCACGGGCACATTAATCATGGTGAATGTTATATATGGAGGATTATTAAGTAATTTTGGAGTAATATTTTACAACACTCTTGGCACTTCAAATGTATTTTTTTAAAAAGAGACAAAAGAAGAAGTTATTATATGAGTCTTGCATTTCACATTGGCTTAACCCCCACCAATGGGAACAATATATAGAGAAAAAAAACACAATATATGGAGAAATTTTATTAATTTTATTAATTAAAAAATAATAATTATCACATTTTGTAAAATTTTATTGATTGGTACACTATAACACCATAATGACATGGTGCAACCAATCTATTAAATAATTTATCGACAAAAAAATAATGAGATTCATTATTTCAATTAATAAAATGCAAGTTGAGGAATCCTTTGTATTTGTCCCGTGACTATAATTTCTACATATATACGGGCGGTTAGGCAATTCCGAATTAGTGTTTGTTTGGGATGAGCATTTTTAGTTTTATTTTTTGGTTATTTTAGTGTAATTAAAAAGGTTATGTTTAGGATAAGTTTTGATTTTTTTTGTAATTGAATTGATAATTGTGAAATAAAAAATGAAATGATTATAATTTGAATGTGATATTTTGACTTATTATCTATTTTAATATATATATATATATATTTTTAATCTTTATTGACTAAAATAGCCAATAAACTCACATCTGAAAGGGCTTGTGAAATTGTAGTGTACAGTGTACACAACATGCTTAATAATTTAAAAAGTTTATCTATACTTGGGCCTTATTTGGCAAGTGATTGTTTTAATCTAAAAATCAAAAAGTTACTAAAAAAATTAAAAAGTCAACAACTTATATAAAAAGTTAAAGATTCTTTTCTCTTTACTTTTTATATATCTTTTAAAAAATTTAAAAAATCATGCCAAACATACTAGTTTTTTTTACTTCATATTTTAGCCAAAAAACTAAAAAATTTCTAAAATAGCCTATTCCTAAACGAGGCCTTAGGAGTTGTTTGGAGATAACTAAACAAGTGCACTTATTTGAATTGCATCATTTTTTTATTTTTCTACATATTTTTTTATAAAAAGTAAAAAAATACACCAAAAATGCAAACCCCAAATAACCCATAATTTTGCACACTAACACGATATACTTGGCCAAAAATATTTACACAAAAAAATGGGAAAAAGAAAGCTTTGTGTGGCTGCTGGGATTCGAGCCCAGGTCTCCACGGCCACAACGTGGAATTCTTACCACTAAACTACAGCCACCAGGTGTCTGAATTCTCTTCACTAAATTATATCACTTATAATCTTGGGAGAATATCCACAAAAGTGAAAGTGAAAGTGAAAAGTAATTACAAAATAATGAAAGTACAAGTATTCATGCATTAAATTGTGCAAGTCTGTTTTATACTTTCATCACTTTATAATTATTTTGTGATAATAACATTTTTATGCGATTGTTCCCATAATCTTTATTAACATCACATACTTGTATAGATGTTTATGATCATTGTGAGATTTCTTGGAATGTTTGGTAGGTCAAATTTATAATGTGATTGTGTGTTGATCTAAGAATAAGTTATAAGTGAACACATGGAAAAATAACAAATAAAGACACCACATATCATATGTGTTATATTTAGGGTTATTTTTGAAAGAATTAACTTTTTAGTAATTTTTTAGAATAAAATTGTTCCTAAAAAAACTAATGTGTTTAATAGTAGATATGAAGGTTATTTATATTGAATCGTTTGAATTGTTCATACAAAATGTATTTTTCAAAGGATGATCATTATGTTTTATTCATACACTTATCATACAAATATATGTCACAGGTATTTTCTAAGTTAGCCACAATGATATAAAATAGGGCAAATTTTACTTTAACCCTTTGTGGTTTGGGTCGGGTGTAGTTTACTCTTATGACATTCAGAAATTACCACATAACCCCTCCGTGGTTACTGGATTGAAATGGTGTACACACCCCATTTTTGACCGCCTGTAAGATTTAGGCGCTTTATTCCAAACACCGGATGATGAAAGTTACACTGTGCAATCTTTTGAATTCTCAGCGACAAAATTTGGATTCAAACTCTAATCCCAAACCTTACACCCCATTTTGGCCAAACTATTTTAGATCTTAAAACCCTCTTTTTCAAAATATTTTTTCAAATGTTTCTATGATGTTCTGAGACTCAGATTTCATTTAAAATATTACACTTTTCGTAAACCGAGCAAGGACAAAGTGGAAATAAATGGAAGAGAGATGAACTCTTTGAAAAATTTCTAAAAATATCTTATTTATAGTTTTGGAGTTGAAGGAAATAGGAGGGAAAGGAAGAAAACTAGTTGGGGAAAAGGTTAGGCATCAAACCGTTAAAAAAGAAATAAGCAGCCTTCACTAAATTAGGTATATCTCTCTAAATACTTAGAATTTAGATGTGATGCCATCACCATTGGAAATTAGACTTCCGGGGCTTCAATTTAGACTCAAGAATCACCTAAAACAGAGTCCGGATGAAGAAGATATGCCAGTTTAAAGTCGGGCCTGAAATGCAAATTTTTGGATCCGGCCAGGTTTGTTTAGACCCGGTCGTGGCCCATTTAGACTCAGCCGAGTTTCAATGAAAACTTCTCCAGAGTCCCTTTTTAGGCTTGGATTTTCATTTTTGGGCTCGGTCGTGTGTTTTTGGACCTGACCGGGTCTTATTAGCGCTAAAATGTAAGCCATGAATTGGACAAATGTTGTTTTTGAAGATATTTTGACAAATTTAGCTCAAAATCCATAAATAGGACCTCCCACTTCAAATTTTAAGGTTAGAAAATCCTTCTAAGAGGCTTAGACATTGATGAGTTATCCTTGAACCTTCAAGCTTCCTTTGTTCTTTAAATCAACTTTCACCCTCCATACACAATTAAAACTTGGATTTGAAGATTTCTTGTAGAGATTTCAAAACATATTTTCAAAACCCAAAGGGTTAGGAAATATTTCTAGAGACTTTGAAGGTTTTGAGAGTTAAGACCATCCATCTTCTTTCCAAAAGTTTCCTTGACTTCATATCACCTTTTAGCTATACATACACAATACATACACCATTGGAGCTTGTTCTTGAAGCTTTTTGTTGAATTTTCAAAGCTAATTTCAAAAACTTGAGGGTGTTGGAATCAAGTTTGTTAACTAAGAGCTTACCTCTCTTTTCAAAAGGTATAATTTTGTACCTTCTTCTTTTATCTTCTTCTACTCTTTTCTTCTATTTTTCTTGTCTTTATATACTAAATTTCAGAGTTTTAAAGGGCTGAAAAAATGGTTTAGAAGTCCAAAAAGTGGAGGGGTTAGCCACCCTTCTTAGTCTTACTTACTAGCTTTGGGCCTACTTGCTTTTGGCTTTGTTTTGTGTTCTTTTAACATCATTTATCTACTATTTTTTGCAAGTTACGGGCTGCTTTAGAGCTTTTTAATTTATTTAAATAGCTTATGCTTTGAATACTTTGCTTGTTATGTTGTAAGTCCTCATAGCTTCGGTTGTTTAGGCCTTAGACACCGAGTTATTCGAGTTGATAACTTTCTTTACTTAGTTTTCATAGAAAGAGTCTCATTTTAATAATTGATCTCGCATAATCATTTCTACACCCTCCCTCGTTTCTTGTTTTTCTTTGTTTGAGAGTTGTTTCAAACGATTGATTGTTATTCAAGGCATGAGAAAGAAACCCTATGCTCAATGGCTTAATCTCTTCGGAGGTTCATCATCAAGGCATAGCCACTCTTTCATGTTAAGGATCACTTCTCGTTTGACATTTCTTCTCATTTAGTGAACTTAATTATCACTTTGGACAAAATGATTAAGTAATGGAAAGGTAAGTAAAAAGGATTAATGAAATTGGTTTAAAATCAACTCAACCAACATAAAGAAAATGCTTAAATTTGGTTGGATTCGGCCGGACATTATGCCGAGTCTATCATGTCAAGAGTCATCATATGTTACTTCATGATGTTTTAATGAAACTTGAGGCATGTCTACCTCTCTCTTTGAGCTAAATTCATGATAAGAGGGAGGGGTGGTCACCTTTCATTACGTCTATAAATTTATGTCAAAATCTTATCCGAAACCATCACGTAATTAACTTGCGATCGTTGATGGCTTCGGAATTGAATTCACTCTTCTCTTGAGTTTCATGATAGAGGAGAGCAGAAGGGACAAATATGGCTTAAAGTTGCTCTGTTTGCATTGTTTTCACCCAGAACGCAAAAACAGATTTTTGCAAGAAATTAGGGCACGACTGGCCTTGTTTAGACTCGGCTGGGCCTCATTAGGAGCCGGCCTGGCTACAATGTTTGGTAAACAGAGTGCTTTGGCAGAAACAGGGAGCAGTGGCCAAGGGTGAAACAAAATAGTTTCCCAGAAGACAAACAGAACAATTTATGAGGATTGTCTTCGTCGGCGCTCGTGGGATCTTTGTTCATTCTTTATTTATTATTGTTGTAATAAATTAATAGTTATTCATTTATTGTTTATTTGGATTTGTAATAGTTAGTTTTAATCCGGACACTTGGACGCTCATTTGGACTCTCTTGCATGAAGATAAATATATAATAATTGTGTATGTCTTTCAACCCTAATTTCTTTCTCCCTTTTATTTACCTGCTTATAATGGTAGCATCATATTTACTTAGCATCTTCCATGACTTGCATCCATTCGTCTTACACGCATAAAAGTTCGGCTCATCATTCTAATTAATGTCAATTTTAAATTCCTTATTCGAATACATGTTTTGTCGCATGCCTTGGATTGACTCACATGCCATGCTAGTAGCCGAGCCTAGTAGTTGAATTTTATATGTGTTGTATTAGTAAATTACATATTAGAACATGCATTTTTTTAATTTTTTTATTTCTTTTGGCTTGCTTCGGAGTACTAGGTGAGCATTTCTTACTTTAGCATATTGCATGAATGTTAGTGTTGCCATATCAAGCATGATTACCATAAGGCTAAGTGCTTAAATGATATTCCTTTTTGAATGCCGGTGGATGAAGGTCTTTTACTTAAAAGTTGGAATAATTTGATTAAATATAAATACGAGCTCGCTTTTTCAAGTGACATGTATTCAAAATACTTTTTCAAAGCAAACATAAAATCAATGCATTTCAAATTTTGTGACTTGGTCTATATTTGTGTGCATCACCTAGTAAAGATAGCAAAAATAAACGGAACAAGAGCATATAATATAAATAAAAATCACATCATGATTCGTAGAGGCCGGTCTTTGATTGGGTGAGTGGGGTGCTCAATTCATTAACTTCCCCTCTCATACCTAAGTTCTCGAGCCGAGACATTTTGGTGATGATGAACTAATGGCCTTTTGGCACAAGTCACGGGTTTTTAAAATTTTTCAAAAATATTTAGGTGGCGACTCTGAAATCTAGCAATGCAGTCCATTGTTTGGCATCTTTTGATTCAAACTTGATTTTCTAAAATAGTTTGCTGTATTTGGACTCTTTTATGTTTATCCATTTCACATTGCACGTGTGAAACCAGATTCAGAACCACGGGAGTCCGAACTGTAGTGTTATCGTATTCAAAAGAAACACGAAAAGTAAGCTACAGTTTTTAGCAAATCTGCTGGGGACTTAGAGAACTTGATTTGAATTTCATGATATGAGATTTTACTTATAGATATATGTTCTTTGCGTTGCATTTGCATTTGTTACTTTAAGTCACCGTGTTTTCCATCTGTTATTCTTAGATGGCTTGCCTAAAAAGCTTACCAAAAGGCTGGCCGGTCATGGGTTCTGCCATGTTGAAAACACAACCCTTGAATCTGGATTATTGTTGTGCCGTTTGATCATCCTTTCACTTTTCAGTGTTAGGTATGAGAGATATATTAGGTAATCTTGCTGAGGTACTGTAACAATCCCGATCTGTAATTAATAACTAATTCATAATTTAGGATGTTAATTAAGTGATTAAAATAAATTATGTGTTTATTGTGTATTTTGCATGCTATTTGACTTTCTATCTGCTAATTAATCGAGAAATATTTGTTGTGAAATCTATTATGATATGAAAATTGAAAGCCTTATCAGCATTCGAAATCTGAATTGGTTACATGAATATGTTATTTGGAATATTTAAAACACTTTGGTAAGGTTAATTAAAAATTGATTCAGTTTGGTAAATTAAGTTGTGTTTGCGCCTAATGTTTCAATTATTGTATAATGGCATCATAACTATATATATGAGCCCTTAAGCTCATTCTTGAGCTCAATTTGCTTCATTTGAGTGCAAAATTTTGAGAATTTATTTGAGAGAGAGTGAGAGAGTGCAATTCTAGAGAGAGAAAAGAAGAGATTAAAGGAAAATTGAAGATCTTGGCTAGAATCTATCAAAATTAAGCTAGAACAAGAGTAATTCAAGACTCTAGGTAAGCTTTTGACTACTAATTCATGAAGACTATGTGTTGTAGAGATGAATTCATGGAGTTGTTATGATCATTTGCATGTATTTCAAATAAGTTTGTCAAGAAGATGAAGAATTTGATTATAATTCTTACATACATGTATATATAAGTGTTTAATCATCACTTTGATCACGAGTTCTATCATTTGTGTTGAGTTGGGAGTATGAAATGTACATGCATGCATATGTCAACAAGTTTTGTAAGTAAATTCCATGTTTGAGGAGTCTTAGGAAAGAATTAAGAAGAAAATTCTACCTACATGCCTAAACATGTTGGGTTTTGCTATGTCAAGTTTGATTTTGATCATTCATGTAGAAATTATGGATAATTGGCACATGCATGTTTGAATCATCACATATTACCTCTTAAATCATGTTTTGAAAAAGAGTTTTGTATATGTTAAAAGCCTTAAAGCTCAATTTTGCTAAAAATATGGACTTTGAGAAAAAGTTTTTATGAAACTTACATGCATTGAGGTTTTGAATCAAATTTTGGTTAAATCCATGAGTTTTGAGCTAAAGGTTTGTAAAGGATCATGTATTCATGTGTGTGGATAAGTTTTCTAAGTTTTTGAACACGCCATGCATGAGTTTACCTTTGAAATTGCATGTTTGGAGCTCAAGACTCTGTTTTGAAAACCCAGAATTTTTGTAGGTCGCTCGAGCGAAGGATTTGCTGTTCGAGCGAATATGTTGAGCATCCAGTACTTTTGTAGAGTTTGAGGGTTGGCTCGAGCGACAGAAACTACGCTCGAGCGACCACCCTTGTTTTTGATCCTCAGCTCGAACGACCAAAGTTGTGCTCAAGTGTGAAAATCGAGCTCCTAGAAGTTTTACAGAATTTTGTAGTCCGCACGAGCAACCAAACTTGTGCTTGAGCAAAGACCCTGTTTTTAGAAATTTGACTAAGTGTTTCAACTCATATTTTGGCATCCTCATTGCATCCTAGCATTCCTAAACTTTAATTAAGCCATAATAATGAGGATATGAATTAGAAACACACTAAGAAAGGAATGTACTAAGTTAAGAGATTACAAGTGTGTGTTTTCAGCAATGTAATAAAAAAGAACAAGAATCAATGTAAAGAGAACTAAGCCGTGATGGCCATATGAATGTGTAATGATACGATATGTTTGTGCTATGTACATTTTGACTGTAGGTCGAGAATTGGAGACCGACCAACCGTTTTTGGATACCCACTGTGAGTAACGTTATTGTAAAGATATGTTCATACGAATTATGTTCCAAATGTGATTTGATAAGTTATGATTTCTGAAATAATATTTGTTTACGTGAACGAATGTCCTATGTTTAAAATCTATTATGGCATCCATAGATAGTCCCAAGTCATAGGGGACGACATGTTAATGCGAGTCCATGATATATATGTGATTACGAGATCTCGTTAACTACTTCATTATGGTGATATGTGTTCAATCGGTATCCGGAATCGATTACTTTAGTTGGAAGACGATGTGATATGTTCTATTGGATGTACCATTACTATGTTCGGATATAAGAATTGCTTTTGTTATGATCTGTTTAATGACTATGATATGTTCGGAATTCGTTCACTAACCTCTTTACATTAATGTTATTCACTGAGCTTTAGCTCATTGTGTGTGTATATATATATGTATAGGTGAGCGTTCTGGAGATCAAGCCTAAAGACTTTTGCCTGAATTTATGTTCTGTTATCAGCCAACCATTGTGCCCCACATGGAGGTTCTTGAAGTGTAACGTGTTATAAGTAATCGGTTGTTTTATATATTAGACTTTGTTTGTTTTATTGGCTGTACTTAAGATGCTATATAGTTAAGTGTGTGGGTATAACGTGAGAATGATTTTTGGTTATGTATATAAAGTTTTAAATATTCTATTTCACAAAGTTTACATACGCCTTATTGGATGATTATATTTATGTATTTGCTTCCACTAGCTCCTAATTATGTGTTATTCAGTTCAAAGGCCTTCGGTAATCCCAAGATTATTGGCCGGTTACGACGCTAAACCTATAGGGGCAAGTTTGGGTCGTGACAGGTACCCTTTTGGACAAATCAGCCTAGTGCATGTAGTGAGCTCTAGCTGTAGACAACCCCGCGGGGGACCTCGCTACAGCTCGGACTCGATTTGTGTTACGGTTCTTAATTTGAACCAAAGAGTCCAAATCCGGCAAATTGTTTTGAGAAAACAGATTTTTAGAAAAGAAGTGCCAAACATGGACTGCTTTGTCAGATACAGAGTTGCCACCTAAATATTTTATTTTTGGAAAATTTAGGAAACCCTGACTCACTTGCCAAAGGACACGTGTCCGTCATCACCAAAGTTGCCTTGGCTTGGGAACTTGGGTACGATTGGGGAAGGTCACTTCATGAGCACCCCCGCTTGCCCGATCAAAGATCGGCCTCTACTAACCATGATATTTAGTTCTGAAAACATTGTATGCTCTTATTCCGGTTATTAGCCTAGATTTACTACGTGATGCGCACAGCATACAAGTATAGACCAGGTCGCCTGAATTGGAACAAAACATTTCATGTTTGTTTTTTTTTTTTAAAGATGGTTTGCTACCCGCAGGTAGGCTTAAAATGCAGATTTTGCCACCCTCAGGTGGGCTTAGAAAAGATGGTTTTGCCACTATCTAGTGGGCTTTAAAACTCACAGTCAATGATTTGTTCCAATCTAAACAACCCAACCTTCACCCACAGGCATTCAAGCAGTTATATCACATAAGCAGTTAGCCTCATGGTAAGCATGCTATTCATGGCAGTCACTCACACGCATGCAAGGATGCTAAAGCATAAAACTCACCGAGTACTCCAAGCCAAAACAGAAACCGATTAGAAATCCATGCATGATCCTAACTATACAGAAATGCCTAATGCAACACATGCAAAAATGCAACTATAGCAGGCTCGGCTATTCTAAACATGGCATATGAGATGCAACAACTATCAAGTATTCAACTCGGAATTGAGATACAAATGCAGTTAGTATGATGCGCCGAGCCTGGTGCATGCAAAACAGATGAATGAATGCAAACATGCTATCATATTGTATGCTAATTGAAACATGCCCTAATCTAACCATCATAAGCTGGTAAACAAAAGGGAAGAAAGACGTGGGGTTGGAAGACATACATCACACTCACGCACACTTATTACAACATTGCCCTCGCGCAGAGGGTCCGAATAAATAGTACAGTCCCAAATAAATAATACAGTCCCAATAAATAATACAGTCCAAATATGTACAAAAATCCTAATTAATTACCAAATTAACTAAGAAAACAATAAACTGGCATGCAAGCCAGGGACTGCCGTGACTCTTCCTCAGATGATGAATGATGCATATCCGGGTTGCCTTCGCTGAAATCCACTATGATGCCCCAATTAGCCTCTGTTTTGCAATAATTTTTGGAAAGCGCTTTTGGAAAGTGCGCCAAGCCCTGGAAGACTGCTGATTCTTGATTTGCTGCAACAGAGAGCAGGAAAGGGGCATGGCAATGTATTTTCGCAAATGTATGCATGCCTCGATCCTCGTACTACCAATCACACATCTCGATGCATGATGGCCGAGGAGTTGAATTGCACAACTCGATATGAAATGAATGCACATGTAAACGTAACAATACCTAAACCCCATCATGGATAATCCGGAGTGCAGCGATCGAATTGAGACGCTGCTCCATCACTCGTAGTACGAACGCATCCTTTTTTCGTGCTCGGGCTAACCCCTATCCCGAACACAATGCAATATGCATGACATGCATGAAATGCAACTAAGATACATCCTAACATGCAACATGCTATGGAATGGCATACACGATGCACGAAGCAACATGGCATACATAATACGCTAACATACAACCTATCATACACAATGCTATGAAACGAAATGGCATACACAATGCATAATGGACTTACACCAACATAAGTGGACCTCGGCCACACTCACATAGGAGGCCATTAGATGAAAATGAGACACTCGAGATGCGTGCACACGTGCACGCAAACCGAGGACCGACCCTAAGGCACCAAATGCCACTATAACAAGACATGGCAAGGCATGGAATACGGTATACTAGCATGCAAATTTTATTAGCAAAAAGTGATGCAAAATGTTTTCAAGCAAGGCAAAATGGCACCGATGCATGAAATGAATCTCAAACATAAAATTAGGCACATGGAATGACCTATGGCTATGCAATGCATGCATTATTTGAACATTAAGTATGAATACAGAATCAAGAAAGTCCCAAAACAAGCATATTTACGCTTTTAAGAAAGGCCAAACAGTGAACAAAAATAGGGCTAAACCAATATGCAAAAAATGGGCCAAAAGGGGGACAAAGAAGCAAGTGATGGTTTCTAGCCCCAAACAGAGGAGGGCCCTTCATCAAAGTTGAAGAGGGGCCCAAAACATGGTATTTTTCAGTTGATGACCAAACCCAAAACAGTTCACAAGCAAGCCTAAAATACTATGCAAGATAAGGCCAAAAAGGAGGTTTAAACACAAAGAACAAGAAGGAAGCCTCCAAAAACAAAAAACCCTTAATAAAACATGAAGAGGGGATCAAAATAATTCTATTTATAGTTCGGACCAAAGCCCAAAAATACAAGCACAAGGGCTAACAAATCATGCAAAAATAAGGCCAAAAGAGGGATATAAAGGCAAGTGGCAAAAGGAAGCCTCCAATAGTGAAGTGCCTTTCAACAATGTTGAATAAGGGCTCAAAATAAGCCACTTTTCAGTTTATAACCAAGCTCAAAACAGTTTACAAATAGGCCTAAAATACTATGCAAGAAAGAGGCATACAAGAGAGGTAAAGAAGCAAGTGGTAGCTAGAGACCTTAAACATGGAAGGACCCTAAAACAAACATGAAAAAGACCTCAAAATAATGCTATTTTCAGTTAGGGTCAGAGCCCAAATATGCAAGAAAGTATAGCTTAGATTGTATGCAAAAATAGGGCCAAAAAGAGGAGAAGAAGATTTACCCTTGAAGAACCAATCTTTGACAGCCTTTGGACCAAGTTTGGGTGCTCCTAAGCTCTGAAAAACAGCCTCAAGTTGTTGGTATGGAGTATGGAGGCCTTGTGCTATGAGGTGTAGTGTAAAATGGTGTAGGATTTGAAGAGTTTTGGTGCTTGGAGTAGAGAGGGAGAGAGATTTGATGCAAGAGGCTTCAACCAAAATTTCTAACCTCTAAAACAAGGGCTAGAGGGGTGGTTATATAGGCACAAGAGTGGAAAAGAGGGGGAAAAATGGGGGGGAGGGGAAAACTAATTCAAGTTTCCCCCCCAAAAGGCCAAACCCTCGGACATGGGTGGTGTGCAAAACAAAATACATGGCTGGGACACACTTTGGAGGAGGGTCATGGCCAGCTCAAAAGGGAAAAAAAGGTCATCCAATTAGGTAAGTGGCCGGCCTGCTACTTTTTCTGACTTTTCTGGCCGGCCTGCTACATTTTCTGGCCTTTCTGGCCGGCCTGCTACTTTTCAGGACAAAAAATGGGTCTTCCGGAAAGAAAGGTGGCCGGCCAGTGCTAGGGAAGTCCAATGGTGGTCGCTCAAGTTTCCAAATTGAAGCCCCGAAAGTTAGCTTTCCAATGGCGCAAACCTTGCATTAAAATTCCTCCTGTGGAAAAAGTTATGCCCTTTTTGGTGAAGCCGCGCAGATTTCGGTCCTACCGGGATGATGCCCTACTTCAATCAACTATATCTCCCCCGTCCGGAATTGGATTTAGGAGATTCTTGAGTGCAAAATGAAGCCCCGGAAGTCTTATTTCCAACGGTGGTGGCCTCATAGCTTGATTCCAAGTATGCAAGTGAATAGGCCCGATCCGGCGAGGGCTGTTCAACTCTTTCTTAGCGGTTCATGCCCATTTTCTCCCCCAACTGGATTTCTTCCCTCTTCTCCTCTTTTCTTCAACTCCAAACCCCTAAGTAAGGTGTTTTGAAAGATTTTTCAAAAATTTCATCTCTCTTTCATTCATTTCCACTTTGTCCTTGCTCGGTTTACGAAAAGTGCAACATTTGACAAAATGCGAGCCTCTAACATCGTAAAACTTTATTTCAAAAACGTTTTGAAAGAGAGGGTTTTAAGACTAAAATCTTTTGATCAAGATCATTTTGGTCCAAAAAAATGGGTATGAAGTTGAGATTTGACTCTCTTCTTGTCGAAGAAATTGAATCTTTGCACTGCACAACTTCCAAAACCATCAGTCGCGTCCAAGTCTTAAAGGTGGTAAAAAATGGGGTGTCTACACTAGCGACCATTCAAACTAGGACAGAATGCTCTCCCATTTTTTTAGGATATTGTAATATTGTTTGTTTGAATAATAAAGCTATAGATCACTCCAAAACTAAGACAGGGAAACCCTAACCTCTCATAGAGGTGTTTTGAATGTTTTTGTGCAAAATGTGAAATCTTTGGAAATGTGTAATGCAATCCTGGGAGGGTCTTAATCTCGTGGCGATTTCTTTCAAAACTTGAGGGTCATATTAGAATCGGAATTTGGGTAGAAATCTAGGGTTTATGTTTGATAAACTAGAGCCATGGCCAAACATCAGATCTTGCCTTATTGTGACCAAAGATACCCTAGATCCCCGATCTGATGGGACATTTGTTTTTAATGCAAGGTTTTTCTGAGCCAAAGAAGGAACAGCACCCAACTCAGCAAAGGCCACGCCCAATCCAACCCAAAAAGCCTTAACCCATCACAGTCTATCCAATCCCACAAAAAAAACGCATCCAGCAAAGGTCCAGTCCATCTGATCCCCAAAGGCCAACTTAGAAGAGATCTATCCAATGCCAAAAGACCCATTCTAAAAAAGCCCAATCCAATCGAACCCATTTAGGCTAATCCAGTTCAGATACATCAAGTATAACCAAGTCGAAATCCTTGTTAGTCAGCTCTTAGCTTACACCCATACAAACTCAGCAGACCCCATGATGGCTTATAGTCCAGAAAAAGTTGTGGCCATGATAATGCCCCTAAACCAGGAAATTGCCACGTAGGATGAGACCATTGTTGAAATGCAACGCCTATTTGGGACATCTACCACATATCCAGTCCTAGGCTCCCAACTGAACTTTGACCCACCTCCACCAGTTGAAGATTTATAAGGTCCAGATCCTTGAGAAGGGTTGGCTCAAGCTCGAGTTTCAAACCTGTGGTGCAGCCTAATGAGGGGCTTTTTTCCCTTGATATTAATGAGCTCAACCCAACCTTGTTAAAAATTGCTAACCTTGAGAAGCAATTCAAAAAGGCACAGGGCATTAACTCCATTCCCGACATTGAGGATGGGTACATCGAGGCTGCTGTAAGGTTTTCAGACAGATTCAAAATGCCACCCATTGACCGTTTCAACAGGTCTGGAGATCCTATGGTACATATCTGACTTTTCTTGGACATCCTGAAAGCAATGGGTCTAACTAAGCCTCATAAACTCTCTCTGTATAGAAGAACCCTATTGAGGTATAGTAGCTACTTAGTACGCCAAGTTGGAGGATAAAGTGAAGCAGAACCGGGAATGTTTGGTAGAAACATTTGTCAATCAGTATTCTTACAATACCCAAATTGAAATGACCATCTAAGAGCTTGAAGCAACCCACCAGAATCCTAAAGAACCTTTTGTGAAATTTGTTGCAAGGTGGAGAGGAAAGACAACACAAATGACAGATCGACCTTTTGAGAGAGACCAAGTGGGGATAGTGGTGTAGAACCTTGAGCCAGATATGTTGCAAAAGTTAATAATCGCTCCACTGTTCACTTTCAAAAATTTGCATAACCATCAATCAAGCAATTTCCATGTATGATGGTGAGGATTAAATTTGTACAAGTTCAATAAATGCACAAACAAGACCAAAATGACTACCACCTTATCATGCATGATTAAGGGCAATGATGACCAAGGAAAATGACACATTTCATCACTTTGAGTATGAAATGTCTCACTTGCCTTGTGTTCAAATTAACGTCCAATTTGAACACCTGCAATGCAACACAAAGAATGTTTATCTTGCACACTTTTACTTGCCAATTTTATTTACTCATTTTAATTACCAAATCATTCTTTAGTCAATTAGTCCATTGATGAGTGTCTTCTAAATTGAAAGAAGGATCAACCAAGGGGTAGTTTAAGGCATGAGAGAAGCTTCATGCCGTTGGTAATGAACCCTCAAAGGAGGATTAAACCATTAAGCATAAGCTTAAATAACCCTAAAGTTGAAACAACCCTCAAAATAAATGAAAATGTGAAGAAATGAGGGAGATTGCAGAGATTGTATGTGCTGAAAATGAGTGATAAAAGCACTAAAAACATGCAACCAACTCACACCAATGATGGTTAAAGCCTTAAAACAACAAACTAGTGAAGGAATTAACACTACAACTACGCAAAACAAGACTCAAACAAACTAACCACACCAAAACAGAGCTAAAACAGGTTATTTCAGAGATAAAACATGCTGGACTTTAGCTAAGTTAAGCTAGAAAAACATGTTAACGTATAAAGCTAACTAGGCATGCAAACAAGACATGGGGAGGGGAGGCTAACCCCTCAAATTTTGGACTTCAAAACAAGTTTTTGGCCACTGAAAATACTCTGAAATTCAGTGTTTAAAAAGCCCAAAAAAGTTGGTTTGAAAGTAATGAATGAAGAGCACAAAAGCTATATAAGCTAAGAAACAAGAATGGTGAACCACCCTTAACTAAAAAAGGTTTCAAACCACCACTTTTAAGTCACAAAAATAAAGCTTCTTATGGTTCAAAACTAGGCCAAAAACAATTGAAATAGATGGCAAAACAAGTATACAAAGTAAGTATAAATAAGGCAAGTCTTATACCTTTGAAGCGAAGCACAAATTAGGCACAAACCCAAGCTAAAACCACCTTCCAAAGCTCAAAGAAGGTCTCAAAGAATCTCAGCTCAAAGGTGAGAGTATTTGGTTTAGGAGTTATAGGCTAAAGTGTAGAGAAACTAAGCACACACACACAAATTTGCAAGAGAGAGAGAGAAATCTAGAGAGAGATAGAGAATTTTGCTCCAAAATTGCTAACCTCTTAAAATGGGAGAAGAACCCCCATATTTATAGAAAAACACTCCTTGAGCTTGGAAACATCCCACATATACATGTAAGGAGATGCAGCTTAATGTGCTAACAGCTGGCACAGTTGTTAACAAATATTTAGAAAAAGGCATTGGTGGCCGTCGGTCACCCCAGCCACACTCCTGGCCGACAACCATTATCCATGGCCGACAGCCTATGGTGGTGGCCGACAGGTCACCAAAAGTTCCAGGCAAGCAAAAACAAGGTTTTGGTCCAAAACAAGGCACAAAACAGATAAGGTTTCAAGGCTCAAAGGCAGGGCACTCCATCGAGAACTTCGAGCACTCTAAATAAACACATGCAATCATAATCATTGAGTGCACAAGCAATGACGTCTGAGTCTTGAGGACGGTAAAAAATAGGGTGTCTACACGGTGGAAACTAGAGTTCGAATGGTGATGCCTAGAACGCAAATGTTCGGAATTTTCGAGACTAAAGTCTGGTTCAAATACCTAAAGGTGTATCCTCGGCTTGAAATTTGTATGGTAGCCCCATAAGTTGAGGTAGCTTGTATGCACCTCAATTTTGGATACTGAACCAATCTAGTTTGTCACCTTGTTGAAGAATAGAGGAAGTTGCAAACATAGTCAGAAAGAAAAGTAGTACCCATGGTTTGGAAGAGCAAGATGAGGGAAGAAGTCTTAAAACCACGAAGAAAAGGAATATCCCCAGTAGCATAAGGTGAGTCATTATCAATTACCCCTGTAAGGCACTTTCTAAAAAAAAGCATTACTTCATAGCTGCTATATCACATTTTATTATTTATTACCTCTATAGCATTGCATATGGCATCTATTGCATGTATCTATTATACTATCCATTTTATCCATTACATCATACCATTTTATCGCCTGCATTCTTTCCATGTTAAGCTTAGTTTGGTATGTGCTCATACATTTCCCTTGTTGAAACATGGTTCTGTCATGTGTAAGTACCCATGTTGCGTTGAGGCCAGTATTGAGGGTGTCAGCACCTTTTTTGTGTTAGACGTGGTTTGTTTTATGTCTATGCCTTTTTTAAGTAAGATGTGGTTCGGCCTGCGCCTTTTATTCACTGCATCCATTGCATTATACTTTGTTTTGTTGCATTTAGCATTTAGGATCATTACCTTTCCCCAACAAATCATTCCTCACTTATATTGTACCACCTAATTACTTGTACTCTTTCTACGAAAAACATGGTTTTGCATGTCCTTGCACCCCTTTCACGTTAAAACATGGTTCTATTATGTGTCAGAATCCATGTTGTGCTGAGGCTAGTATTCAAGATGTAGGCACTTAGCCTGTGTTAGGTGCCATTTGGCTCGTGCCCATTTCTTTTCTATATAAAACGTAGTTTGATTTGCATACCCATTCCTTTATGATATTTGTGTGGTAAGCACTGTTCGTGGCTTAGATTGCTTACATTGTATCTCATTTGATTATTTTGTTACATCGTATATAATTTGCATGATTTCGTTACAATTGTGTATCATTTGCATCTTACCCTTGAATTACACTGGTTTGATTCCTTGCAAAGGGATACGTAGGCAACCCTCGGGTTCAACCAACTGCATTTGCATTTTGTTTGTTTGTCCAAGTCTTACAGCCTTGTGAAAATGGGTCGTCTTCGGGCTTTAACATTCACTCGTGTCATTTCATGACTATTCGAGCTCTGTCAAAGAGGGACAATTGTTGACACCCCATTTTTGACCACCTGTAAGACTTGGGCGCTTTATTCCAAACACCCGATGATAAAAGTTACACTATGCAATCTTTTGAATTCTCAACGAATAAATTTGGATTCAAGCTCTAATCCCAAATCTCACACCCTATTTTGGCCAAACTATTTTAGACTTTAAAACCCTCTTTTTCAAAATATTTTTCTAAATGTTTCTACGATATTCCGAGACTCGCATTTCGTTTAAAATATTACACTTTTCGGTTAACCGAGTAAGGAGAAAGTGGAAATAAATAGAAGAGAGGTTAACTCTTTGGAAAAATCTTTAAAAACATCTTATTTATAGTTTTGGAGTTGAAGGAAATAGGAGGAGATGGAAGAAAACTAGTTGGAGGAAAGGTTGGGTATCAAACCGTTAAGAAAGAAATGATTAGCCTTCACTAAATTAGGCATATCTCTTTGACCACTTATAATTTAGATATGAGGCCATACCATTGGAAAGTAGACTTTCGGGGCTTCATTTTAGATTCAAGAATCACCTAAAACCGAGTCCGGATGGAAGAGATATGTCCATTTGAAGTCAGGTCTGAAATACAGATTTTTGGACCCGACCGGGATTGTTTAGACCCTTAGTCTATTTAGACCCAAATGAGTTTTAATGAAAACTTCTCCAGAGTCCCCTTTAGGCCCAGCCTTGTGTTTTTGGGCCCACCAGTCTCATTAATGCCAAATGTAACAACTATCGAGAATTGGATAGCTGTTGTTTTTTAAAGATATTTTCGACCAATTTGGTTCAAACTCTATAAATAGGACCTCTCACTTCAAATTTTAAGGTTAGAAAAACCTTCCAAGAGGCTTAGACATTGATTAGTTATCCTTGAACTTTCAAGCTTCCTTTGTTCTTCAAATTAACTTTCACCCTCCATACACCATTAAAGCTTGGATTTGAAGCTTTTTGTAGAGATTTCAAAAATATTTTCGTAACCTAGAGGGTTAGGAAATATTTCTAAATATTTTGAAGGTTTTGAGAGCTAAGACCATCTATCTTACTTTCAAAAGCTTCCTTGACTTCATATCACCTTTTAGCTATACATACACAATACATACACCATTGGAACTTGTTCTTGAAGCTTTTTGTTGAATTTTCAAAGCTAATTTCAGAAACTTGAGGGTGTTGGAATCAAGTTTGTTAACTAAGAGCTTACCTCTCTTTCCAAAATGTATAATTTTGCACCTTCTTCTTTTATCTTCTTATACTCTTTTCCTCTATTTTTCTTGTCTTTATATTCTAAATTTTACATTTTTAAAGGGCTAAAAAAAATGGTTTAAAAGTCCAAAAAGTGGAGGGGTTAGCCACCTCTCCTTAGTCTTGCTTACTAACTTTGTGCCTCCTTACTTTTGGCTTTGTTTTGTACTCTTTTAACATCATTTTAGCTACTATTTTTTGCATGTTAAGGGCTGTTTTAATTTATTTAAATAGATTATGCTTTGAATACTTTGCTTGTTATGTTGTAAGTCCTCATGGCTTCGGTTGATTAGGCCTAAGATACCGAGCTATTCGAGTTGATGGCTTTCTTTACTTAGCTTTCATACGAAGAGTCTCATTTTAATAATCAATCTTGCATAATCATTTCTGTACCTTCTCTCTTTTCTTGTTTTTCTTTGTTTAAGAGTTGTTTCAAGCGATTGATTGTTATTCGAGGCATGAGAAAGAGACCCTATGCTCAATGGCTTAATCTCTTTGGAGGTTCATCGTCAAGTCATAGCCTCTCTTTTATGTTAAGGATCACTTCTCATTTGACATTTCTTCTCATTTAGTGGACTTAACTATCGCTGGACAAAATGATTAAGTAATGTAAAGGTAAGTTAAAAGGATTAATAAAATTGGTTTAAAATCAACTCAACCAACATAAAGAAAATGCTTAAATTTGGTTGGATTCGGTCAGACATTATGCCGAGTCCATCGCGTCAAGAGTCATCATATGTTACTTCATGATGTTTTGATGAAACTTGAGGCATGTCTACCTTCATCTTTGAGCTAAATTCATCATAAGAGGGAAGGGTGGTCACCTTTCATTGCATCCATAAATTTATGTCCAAATCGTATCCGAAACCATCACGTAATTAACTTGCGATCGTTGATGGCTTCGGAATTGAATTCACTCTTCTCTTGAGTATCATGATAGAGGAGAGCAGAAGGGGCACACACGACTTAAAGTTGCTCTGTCTGCACTGTTTTCACCCAAAGCACAAAAACAAATTTTTGCAGGAAATTAGGGCACGACTGGCCTTGTTTGGACTCAGTCGGGCCTCATTAGGAGCCAACCGGGCCCCAATGTTTGCTAAACAGAGTGCTTTGGCGTAAAACAAGGGCAAGTAATGAGGTGAAAGAGCAGCTTCCTCAGAGGCGCATGAGCTATTTCTGAGGATTATCTTCGTTGGCACACATAGGATCTTTGTTCATTCTTTATTTATTATTGTTGTAATAAATTAGATAGTTATTCCTTTATTGTTTATTCGGATTTGTAATAGTTAGTTTTAATTCGGACACTTGGACGTTCATTTGGACCCTCTTGTACGAGGACAAATATGTAATAATTGTGTATGTCTTCCAACCCCCATTTCTTTCTCCCTTTTATTTGCCCGCTTATAATGATAGCATCATATTTACTTAGCATCTTCTATGACTTGTATCCATTCGTCTTACACATATACGAGTTTGGCTCATCATTGAATGTCAATTTTAAATTCCTTATTCGAATACGTGCTTTGTCGCATGCCTTGGATTGACTCACATGCCATGCTAGTAGCTGAGCCTAGTAGTTGCATTTTGCGTGTGTTGCATTAGTCAATTACATATTAGAGCATGCATTTTTTTAATTGTTTTATTTCTTTTGCTTGCCTTGGAGTACTACATGAGCATTTCCTGCTTTAGCATATTGCATGAATGTTAGTGTTGCCATATCAAGCATGATTACTGTGAGGCTAAGTGCTTAAATGATATTCATGTTTGAATATCGCTGGATGAAGGCCTTTTTACTTAAAGTTGGAATAATTTGATTAAATGTAAAGACGAGCTTGCTTTTTCAAGTGACATGTATTCAAAATACTTTTTCAAAACAAACATAAAATTAATGCATTCCAAATTTTGTGACTTGGTCTATACTTGTGTGCATCACCTAGTAAAGGTAGCATAAATAAACGGAACGAGAGCATATAATGTAAATAAAAATCAAATCATGATTAGTAGAGGCCGATCTTTGATCGGGTGAGTGAGGCACTCAATTCATGACTTTTCCCTCTCATACCTAGGTTCCCGACCCGAGACACTTTGGTGATGACGGACTAATGACCTTTTGGCACGAGTCACGGGTTTTCTAAATTTTTCAAAAATATTTAGGTGGCGACTCTGAAATCTGGTAATGCAGTCCATTTTTTGGCATCTTTTGATTCAAACTTGATTTTCTAAAATAGTTTGCTGCATTTGGACTCTTTTGTGTTGAAACCAGATTCAGAACCACGAGAGTCCAAACTGTAGGGCAATCGTATCCGAAAGGAGCACGAAAAGCAAGCTACAAATGCACACTAACTTCTGTTAACATAAGTTGTAAATTGACAATCATACCCTCATCTTCATCACCTTTTTCTTCTTCTTCTTATTCTTCTTCTCTCTCTCTCTCTCAACTTTAAACTTTATATGTGTACATAATATACATATACAATCTCATCTTCATCTTTTTCTTGATATATACATATCAAACCTATACATATCAAACTCAGTTTACAAGCTCATCTTCATATATACTTATCAAACCCAAAACAAAAATCCAAAAATCATGGTCTTTGATTGTGCTCTTATTCATAAACTCCATGGTTTTTGCTCTGTATTTCGGATGATGATGTTGATGAATCCAAAATATGTTTTCAAATTTATTAGATAGTTTTTAGTGTTTTTAAAACCTTCTATGTTTTTCTTTGGAAAGCATGAAATAAGTTTGGGGACTTTGTCCCACATTGGAAAGAGAGCAAAATATGGAGCACTTACTAAAGTGCTACATAGAATATTCCTTTGAATATGATATTCTGGGATGGATGCTAGTATACATGCACTCACACCACAAGGATGGTGCCTTGCACCATCCGCACACCCACACGCGCATGGCATGGGCAATGGGCTGTGTGGCGTTTGATGGCACACTTTGCACTTTGCACTTAGCAGTGATGTGGTGTCTGTTATGAGTCAACCAACCGATCAAACGGTTGTGTGTTTGATCTGGAGCGGTTTGATCATAGCCGTTGATTGGAGATGCGCGCGATCGTACGGATGAGATGGCACCTGATCGTAATCACGTGTGATTAGTCAAGATATTTATTCGGTGTGAAAATGATCTACACCACAGATTGTCGATCCAACGATTTGATCTGATCGGATGTGATCAAGAGATGTGACCATTCGATCAGATGCATCAAGGCCTATAAATAGGTTGTGAAATCAGCCATTTGAATCCATCCAAAATCCTGAAAAGCAATCTTGCAATTCTCTCTCTTTCTCTCCCTTTTGATTTAGAGTTTTCGATCAAGAGTTTCTTAAGCAAGTTTCTGTTTCTCTTATTAGTAATCAAGTTTTGTAGACTTGATTATCAGTGTCTTGGTTTTCTTGATTATATCAAAAATATTCTGATCTACTGTTGTTAGTGTAGATGCCAGTAGACTTGATCTTTAGATCAGGCTTCACTGTATCTTGGAGGCAAATTTACTATAATCCCCTGTACACCTTTTAATGAGTGCAAATATTATCTTTAGGAAAATGACTAACACGACTTAAAGCACCAAATTTCTGTTCTACATAGACAAGATCATCGCCAAGTTTTAAAGACTCGAAGACCACCAACTGAAGATTTCAAGACGAATTGTTCCAACATATGATGATGTATATGATTTTAGAAAAATAAATATCTAATAATGTATATGTATACGAATGTATATATGTTTGTATAACCATATTATTTCTTCATTGTATATATATGTGTGTGTGTGTGTAAAATATAATTTTGAGAATAAATCAATTTGATGTGGGAGGAGGTTTAAGGATGGGGTGTGAGGGGAGAGGGTGGTGGTGCGATAGATATGGGTGGTAGGAGGAGAGAGAGAGAGAGAGAGGAGGTGAAGAAAAAAAAGGTTGAAAAATAGAATGACATCTTTTGTAAATTTGAAGAGGTAGAAAGGATATTTTCGTTATAAAAATTGATTCACTCTCTATAGAGGTGCACGACTTTCATATTCTGTTATCTTAAAGAGAAAAGTTAAAAGGTGTGTTTTAGTCTATAAATTATAGGGGTACTTACGTGTAGGTCCTATTAACTAGACTTATTTACCTACAAGTCCTAACTAATAAATTTAACACTATAAAAATAAGATATTGATAAATTTATCACTATAAATTTATTCATAAAAATAAAGAGACTGATAAATTTATCACTATAAATTTATTCATAAAAATAAAAGACTGATAAATTTATCTTTATCACTTAATAAATTTATCAACAGGACTTAATGGGTAATAAGTCTCAAAAGTAGGACCTATTGGTAGTTTACCCTAAATTATAAGGGGTTATATGATAATTATTAAGGGTTGGTTTGGGATGTTCTAAAAAAATATACTTTTTGACTTATTGGTGGGTTTGGGTTGGGTTTGATGTGATGTGTTAGAGAGGTGATGTGATTTAAATAAGATGATGTGACTTAAATAAGATAGTGACTTTTTGACTTATTTAAATTATATCAAACTAACCCTAAATATCAAGGAGTAAACTGTACTCAATTCAAATCACAAAAAAATAAAATAGAATTTGTTCTATAAAATAAAAAGTGATTGTTTGAAAAGAAACTTTTTGTTGACAAGGAATGTAATCCATGATTAATTTTTTTTCTCTTGGATAAGGATCCAACCTAGGGGGGAAAAAATCGAATGATGTCAACCGGCCATGCCACATAAGTTGAACACTTCCGCGAATGTGGGTCTCTGCGTCAGATTGCACTTGAATTGATGTGACCTGTCTTGTTTGCCAAACTAAGAAAATATTTACCTGAATGGCCAATTTGTATATTTTAAGGGTAATTTTATTCGGACGATTTCTTTCCGTTCGTATTGGTGGGATTGTATTCGTAAGACTCATTATAAATTTTGTTTTACTAATTTAAATTATTAATTTTATCAGATATTTTTGTATTTTATTTATAAAAAAAATTAAATCGATCTAATAATTGAGACTTATTTAATTTATTATTTTTATCATAAAAAAATATATGATTCATTTTTTAAAAACACAATTGTCATCTATTTTTTTATTTATGAAAAACATAGTAAATTGAACAAGTTATAAATTATCGATTGATTTAATTTTTATGGATGAAAACTGAAATACACGAAGTGTCTAACAAAATAAATAGTTTGGATCATCGAAATGGAACTCATGATAGTCCCACGAGCCCAAAAAAATCCCCTCTAATTTAGATTTTGGATCGAAGAAAATCCTCCTCCATTTTATTTACATATCACAAAAACTTTCAATACGCACTATTTATGTCGTTCAAATATAAATTTTTAAACAAAAGTCTAATATTCGGATATAAATTTTAAACAAAAAACAATTGATCGAACATAAACAATTGAACAATATATATATTTGAATAATTTATTTTTGTTCCTCAATTTATCCCAGAACATTTATCTTTTGTTTGAAAGTTATATCTGAAAAAAATAAATGGTGTGCATTGAGATTTTCTTGTGGTGTGCCAATAAAATTTTCCTATTTTTAAGAACACTCAGGTTAGATGTCCACTTATGAAATTATTGGATCAATACACTAAAGTTTAAATATTTTCGGACCAAAAAGACAATTATCTGTCTAAAAGAATACCCATATGTCTATTTGGTCAAGTGTAATTTATCTATCCAAATGTCACATATGTGTACATGTCACATATCTGTACACGTTTTACCTATTTGTTTATCTCACCTCCACCAGTCACTTGTGACTTTTTTGACTAATTTTTCAGCGACTTTTTAACCTATGTCCTTATTATTAAAAAAAAAAAAAAAAAAAAAATTCTTCTAAGTGTGAACTTTTTCACTAATAAAATTTATTTTTAAATGGGAGGTTAAAAATCAACAAGAATGCTACGAGTTTAAAACAAGAGCACTAAAAAATTTAATTTGTCTTTTTCTTTACTTTTTTTGTCTTTACTTCACTTTTTTTTTTTTTTAATGGGTGATAGCTCATTAGAATCGTTCTTCCCTCTAATTAGAGCTCGGAGGCATTTTCCAAGAATCAATATTTACATAAATGTTTACTGTCCACACACTAAAATAGGACTCCATTCTTTGCCGTCCCAAAATTTGCTTCTTAGGTTAACAATCATTGCACTTGAGCTGATGAGAAATGCACTCCATCCTTGACTTTTTATGCAACATCTCTACAATACTTGACTTTTTAATATCTACCCAGTATATTGCTTGTCTTATCTCCTTAATTAATACAAAAATTATGGACCTTAATCACTTAAAACGTGGCGAACCACTAATGAACTAACACATGCTATTTCTAATTTTTTTTTTAGATAATATGGTCTTTAGCAAAAGTAGATGTGTCAAGATGCATGCATTTTGAACATTCAATATAGTCCTCCTAATCAATAATACGATCACATTTTTATATTAGATTTTATTTATCACATGAATTATCACTATTAAATTAAAAATATAAATAAATAATTAGGTTCATTAAACTAATATTGTGGTAACAACTCACAATCTTTATGGTATTAAGACTATGCTAATTTTTTACTTGCATTTAGTGGTGCAACAATATTACAAAGTAAAAGGCAAAATAGTTTGAAAAATTGTCGATCACACTATTTTTTGATAAAATTTTAAATTATTTTTCTGATCACATCAAATTAAATTTGAAAACTAATTACTATTAACGACAAGTTTCATCGTTTGCTAAATCATCCAAAATAATAATAAAAAAAGCCAAGTTGCATAGAAAAAGAGGGAAAAAAAACAAAAACAAAATAGAAGACAAAAGGATAGCTGCCATAGTTTTTGCTGCTTTGTCTTTACCCTAATTTAGTGGGGTTCTAGCTCACTCAATCATGACCATGAAATAAATAAAGGCCAATTATATTAAATCTTTTTAAATTATCAATCATTTATACTTTATTCTTTTAATATTTTGAATTTAATAATCAGCCTCTTAAATTATTTAAATTTAAACATTAAATTTTTTTATTAGTCATTTGTTATATATTTAAATAAAAAATTATTAAGTATTGTGCACATAATAATTATATTAAATTTTATAACTAAATTATCTTATTTAGTACATTTTCATATTTTTGTGTATTTATTGATTTTTTAAAAAAAAATTATAAATATTTTATGTTTTAGATATATTTAAGTAAGGTACATTTAAAAAAAATAAAAAAAATAACTTTAAATTTTAAAAATATTCACTAAAAATTTAAAAAAAAAACACGAAAAATAAAAAAAAATAATTTAAAAAAATTAAAATCAAATATAATTTTGTATTTTAATCAAATAACCTGAGGCATATTTGTCATTTACCATTTCTAATATGTGTCCTTTGGGACACTCGAACCTACAAGTTTGACAAAAGTTGATAGTTATCCAAAACACCACCCAATAGATAAAATAATAAAATAGTTCTATTATGAGGACAAAAATTATACATAAAATCAATAAGATTTTACAAAATTTATTTATGAAATTCATTTTCAAAAATATCTTGTCTATACATATCCCGACTCTGAGTTTAATATAAGTTAAAAGTTGATGATCTTAAGTACTTATGTCTTAATTTTAAAATAATCATCAGTTTCTTTTTAATTTATTTAAATGATTTCTGTCTCATAAATTATAAATATAAATTATACTAAATAGTCTTCCGCAGACTTTAAAATTAAATAAGTTATAAATAATTTAGATAAACTATACCAAATAATCTCATAATTTAATCTAATTTTATTGTCAATTTCTGTATTTTTAAACAACTTAAAAATTAACACAAAATTCAAAATAATCTTTAATCTTGTGTTGTCAATTAGCCATATTTGATATTACAAGGTCATGGTTGTCATCCCAACTACTCTTGACCTAGGAAAATTCCTTCACGTCTTCACCCTCTAGACATGTCATCAATCTTGTATATACCGACATTGGATAACCTCCTCAACCCTTCACCTACCTTTCTTGGCTCTCATTTTCACGTCTTCACCCTCTAGACATTTCATCAAATCTTATAAATACCGACATTGGATAACCTCCTCAACCCTTCACCTTTCTTGGCTCTCATTTTCACTTCTTTAGTAGTGTTTTAATCTCTCTTTCTTGAAGTTGTTATGATTGTGTGGAGCGGACGTCAGGATTCGAATCTGTCTGGATCATGATATGAGTTTTGTAATCCTCGTACGTCGAATTCACCTCGTTCAATCTTTCTCTGTTGTTTTTCTTTATTGGTTTTATGTTTTCTCATGAATTAAGCCTTTCACCAAAATCTCTACAACCATCTTCAAAAGATTTGTTTTTGTTAAACCCTTCATTCCATCCATCCAACCATCCAAATTATTAACATTGTGACTTACTCTACACGATCCAACGGGTGTAAGCAACATTGAAAATCTGTGGGTCGTGTTTTCTTGATTATTCTTGTTGCTATTGCTTGTGAGTGTGATTTATATAAGATGGAGAAAATGCCAAAGCATGGTAGCTCGTCATCGGAAGCTGAAGAGCGATACGCGACGATGGACGAAAAGAAGCGGAAGAGAATGATATCAAACAGAGAATCAGCAAGGCGATCAAGGTTAAGGAGAGAGGAGCACATCAAAGACCTCAACTGCCAAATAACCTTTTTCAAGAACAGTAACAACGGGATAATTAAAAAAATCAATTCCATAACACAACAATTCATGGCAATCGAATCCGATAACCAAAAGTTAGCCACGCAGCGTGATGAACTCACAAAGACTTTGGAGTCTCTGGAAATTGTTTCAAGCTATGTCAAAGACATACCTCAATGTAATTCACACCCATGGCAGCTCTCTCACCAATCTCCACCACTCGTTGCGTCGGTTGGGATGTTCAAATTTTGAAACTAGCCATCTTGTGAAATTGGCCAATGTTGTTTATATAGGTTTGTACATAGATAGCATTCTATTAGGTTGTTTTGAGTTTTGCTCTGTTTTAGTTGTGGTTTGAAATGTCCTAGTTCTTTGTATACCGAGTTTCAAAGGTTTTTTTTTTTTTTTCCATCAATTCATGATTATGTATGTGTGAGCATGTTTGTTTACTTTACCCAATTGTTGCATATTAGAAATACAATCCATATATTTTCCCTCCACATTAGCTCTATCTAACCCTCAACCCCTAAAATTTATGGAAGGTTCAACACCGATAAGATGACCTAAACATATGCTAAAATTAGGTCTGTCCTCGAGCTACACTTCATAGACATCCATCTAATGAGGATTAAATTAAGTGAAATATCTTATTATTATTATTTAAAATTTACTATTAAATTGTTTTAAAACACTGACTTGACATGTTGACATGATACTTTCAAACCAAAAAAAGTAATACTCACTAGACAGGTAGAGCCAACCTGAGACTCACCTTGGTCGGTTGGATGAGAAACAAGGTCACTCTCATTTGTCTTTTTATATGGTTTCACTTGTCAGAAACACTAAACACGTTAACATGATACTTCTGAACTAATTAAAGTAATATTCATTGGATAAGGCCACTCTCATTTATCTTTTTATATGACTTCACTAGTCAGAAACACTACATACACATGTCATAATAGCATGCACCCCAAGATTACTAAATAATTGTCCTTACTTGTGTTGGCGACATTGGATTGGCCCCGATGCCACTGTTGGATGTTGTGCTTGTGGTGGTGTTTCAAAGGAAAAGCCATGAGGGAAAGTCTACAATATGCGATACATGATGCGCACCCATTGTGTGGATCATGTTGTGTCGCATTCCAAAAAGTGATTGGTTTAATAGGTCATGATTAATTTTTTGTGATTCAATGGGTCATGACCGGGGTGTATATGATGTGCAACGCGTACAGGTTACACACTCTCCCTATTCCTGAGTTATTATGTTTTCTTGAAATAATGCTTCATACCAATTATCAATTAATACATACTACATATTTTCTCATAAAATAGCAACACTAGTTATTATGTATTCTTGAAACAATCCTTCATACCAATTATCAATTATCAATTGGCACATACTATATATTATCTGCTAAAATAACAACATTGAAACACCACATGTACTTGATTCAGGGGCACTGAATAATTTCCCATTTTAAAGGGTAGTGTGTAATTGTGGTCAAGCCAACCCAACTTTATCCCTTGGGGTTCTAGGACAGTGACAGAATTCTTATCAGAAAAACCACGTCGGCTTTTGAGAATACATCGCTTGGGGCCTTCTATAGATCTCTTTTCTAAAAGAGTGTGTGAATGCACACCTGCAGTAACGGAGGTTCGCATTATGAGGAGCAATGTCAGATAACGAAATACGCCATTCGGAGGCTTCTTTCTTGAACCAAACAAGCTCATCATTCAAGGCAGCCATATACCACCCAATATCACTTCCATATCGGAACGATCATCAGACTCCTTCCAAGCTTTCAACAACACACTCGCCGCAAAAGGGACAAACGCTTTTGCAAATATATACTCCTGTCCCTGCATTTTCATGAATTTTTTATTAATGGGTCAAATATAGATGTATGCTATAAGGAGAGTTTTTCACTCTTATCAATACATTTTTTCAATAATGTGACAAATACAATTTAAATTTCTTAAATCACAAACAAACAAAGAGTAGTACATCCACGTTAATGTTTTTATGAGGAAAAACAAATACAAATGCATAAACTTTGACATTGCCAAGGAGTATTCATGTTTTGAAATCATTGCATAATCACCTCATTTATCAATTCCATCGAATATCATTCAATCTAACACTGTTTCTCACCTCTTCAATAAGAGTTCTTTCATTTATTTATTTTGCAAACAGAAAGTCAAAGCAAAACATGCTTATTTAGGGGTTAAAATGTAAGAAAACATTTTTCCGAGCTAAAGTCCTGCAACACTGTCTGGAGATCAACTCCTTACCAGGATCGGTGAGACACAAAAGATAACAAATTGAAGAAATTATACACAAGAACACAAAGATTTAAGTGGTTTACTGCATAATAAAGTATGTCTACAGCTACTACAATTTTCATTATGATAAAAAAAACAAAAAAAAAAAACCTTGCAACTCTTTTTATAAACATAGAAATTAGAACTAGCATGGAAGCAACCAGAAATTACTAAATTATCCAAAAAAATTGTGCTGGTTTGACCCCTGAACGCCACATCCCCATTGGGCCATTTTTGCTTGGCTTTTTGGAAAATTAGACTAATAGTCCGTGACTCTTTGAAGAATTAGATTAATAGTTCATGAGACTCACCTAAAAGTCATGTTTGTTTGGCTCCATGAGTGAGGAGATTAGACTAACAGTGAGGGCTATATAAAAAGTATTTGGTTGTAATGGGATTAACACTCCAAAGAGATTAGCAATCCCCTTCTTGGTTGGACTAGCATCGAAGGAAAACATATGGGATTAAAAATCTAGTAATAGGATTAATGGATTAAAATATTAAATAAAATGGATTAAAATATTTTTAATATTATTTTTTTTTTCAAATAATTTATTTGTGAAAAAAATATTTAATTTTTTTAATAAATACTATAAATATATATATATTTTTTATATATTTAGTGAACTTTTAAATAATTTTTATATATGCAAAATTTATATTTTTTTAAGTGTCTCTACATTAAGTGGACTTAAAAAAGTATAAAAAATATAATAATTATGATATTAAAAAAATATTAATACTATCTATAGTATTACAAATCTGGTAGTGTACAAACAAATACTCTTTATCTTACATCTCCAACTTAATACCACCACATTAATAATCTCCTCATTTAATCCCACTGTACTCCTAATTCCCTCCATCCTATGGAGCCAAACAAACGAGGCTAAAGAGTGTTTAATTAAAGACATAAGTGAAGGGATTAACTATCCCCTTGGACTAATAATCCGCTCATGTGATAGGACTAACAAAACTATGAGAGAGTTGAGATTAGAAATTGAGTAAGGAAATTACTGAATTTTTAAATAAATTTTAAGTAGAAATTATATTTTTTAGAAAACAATAATTATAATATTAAAAAAATACTAAAAATTTAAAAATATTAATTTTATATATTAATACTGTTTATAGTATTATTAATCTCATGATGTAATCTAATATCCTATGGAGCCATTCAATCATATAGTACTTATCAAGTTCACAAGACTTAACACACGCTGGCACCACCTTCAGCTCCAATACCACGATCACTAGTACCACTACTAAAATCACTACCATCAATAACAATGCAACATAGGAAAAATGCATTTTGTTTGAAAATATTTTCTGATGAAGCATTGATTTCTTTTTCAATTTTCCTTTTCCCGCCAAAATATTGATCAAAAGGGATGTAAATTCACGTCTAAAATTAAAATTTGTAACCAACATGTAAGATACAGATAATGCAACAGGTAAAAAGATTCAAACCATACCTTAGGTGATAGAATTCGAAACAAAGAATCTTATAGGTAAATCACGCGCTTCACAACCACGGACTAAGAACACCTAGCAATGGAGTGATACCACAGTATGAGTCAGCATAGGGACATCAACCCAAAAAGATTAGAAATAGTGTCTCATATACCCCAGACTCATCTAATTACACTGGTCCAAAAAACATCTATAATTCCTCAAAAGAGCATGTTTGACTTTCTCAATTCTTGCAAAATATTCATACTCAATCTGCTTCTCATACAGATCGATGTGAGTTGCCAGCAGTGAATATATAATAATGGTGTAATACTAGATGATCTTCCCTTTGTCCTCATGCCATTTAGTGTAAGATTGACCGCTTTCCCAATTATGTCCCTTAAGACCGAATCATACATGACCGCAGGCAATATACCAAAGTAGCAGAATATCAACCCCTTACTTTATGACATAGTCAAAGGTCACAAAAGGGTACATAAGTGTAGACGCGCCCTTGGGCCCCACTACAGTTCGGACTCAATTTGTGTCACGGTTCTTAATCTGAACCAAAGAGTCCAAATCCGGCAAATCGTTTTAGAAAACAGATTTTTAGAAAAGAAGTGCCAAACATGGACTGCTTTGCCAGATATAGAGTCGCCACCTAAATATTTTTTAATAGGAGAATTTAGGAAACCCTGACTCGGTGCCAAAGACCACGTGTCCGTCATCACCAAAGTTGCCTCGGCTCGGGAACTTGGGTACGATTGGAAAAGGTCAGCTATGAGCACCCTCTCTCGCCCGATCCGAAGATCGGCCTCTACTAACCATGATATCCGATTTTGAAAACGTTATGTGTTCTTATTCCAGTTAATTAGCTAGAATTACTATGTGATGCGCACAACACAAAAGTATAAACTAGATCGCCTAATTTGGAATGAAGCATTGCATATCCGTTTGTTTGGAAAATGTCTGAAATTTGCTACTCGTAAGTAGGCTAAAACATGGATTTCAATGAGTTGTTCCAACTCAAACAATCCAACCTTCACCCACAGGCATTCAGGCAGTTATGTCACATAAGTAACTAGCCACATGGTAAGCATACTGTCATGGCAACACTCACACACATGCGGTCTGCTAAAGCATAAAAGTTTACCTAGTACTCTGAGCCAAAACAGAAACTAGTTAGTAATCATATGCATGATCCTAGTCCATGTTAAGTGGCTAATGCAACGCATACAGAATGCAATCTAGAATAGGCTCGGCTAATCTAAGGATGACATGTGAAAATGCACAGATAGCATGTATTCAAGTTAGATTTGAAATACTTTATGCAGTTAGCATGATGCGCCGAGCCCGGTGCATGCAATACAAATGAATGATGCACGCATGCATAGCATAAGGTATGCTAAAGTAAAGATGTCCTAATACTAACCATCAAAAGTAGGTAAGTAAAAGGGAGAAAGAAGTGGGGGTTGGAAGACATGCACACACGCACCCACACTTATTACAAATTTGCCCTCGCTCGGAGGGACCGAAAGAATAATACAATTTAATTAACCTACAAGCTAATTAAATATTACAGACCAATTAATTAATTAACAAATTAACTAATCTAATGAAAGCAGTAAACAGCCTCGGGAAGAGGGCGCAATGCAATGCGCGCTTGGCTCCGCTCGGAAAGCCACTGCCATGCATAAGTTGCCTCTGCTTTGACTGTTATCCTTCTCTAAAGACTGCACAAATCTCAGGGTTGCTTCTCTGAATGCTATGGAACACCACCGGCTAAGGGAATTAGTCACCGGCCATGTAGAATGGTCACTGGCCACAAATTAATCCATCGGCCACTTATGGATGGCCGGTCGGCATTGCAGATGGCCGGTCGGTCAAGTCTTCCTACAGAATCTGTTTTTGACAGCAACTGAGGGCAAAACATAGCATGGCAATGCATTTCAAGCAATGTATGCACCAATCACACCCCTTATCATATTCATGACTCAAAGGGACATGGTTCTCGATTCTCGGACTACCAATCGCGCATTTCCATACATAATGGCCCAAGAAACCAAGTATGCATTTTGATATGGAATGCAATGCACATAATCAAGCAAAGGGGCTCAACCTCTATCATACTCAACTCAAGAGGTGAAGCATGCATGCAAATGGAGTGCAGCCTAGACATGGAGGCTAAGTATGCAAAATGAGCATGCAAGGCATGTGACAACTATGCTAGTGGCAAACATGCAACAACATGTAAAGTGGACTAAGCATAGGAACAATGCGAAGCAACTTAACCAATGACATACATGCCAAATGCATCATGATTTCAAGCAAGCAATAACATGTAATAGGCCAAGTATGCAACAATGCACAAGGCAAGCATGCTATAACACATGAAGGATGGACTTAAACTAATTTAGGCAGCCCTCAAACAAGCCTAAAACAATGGCCATTAACTATGGAAATGGGGCCAAATGCACATACGAGCATGCATACATACATGATCCAATTCCCAAGCATCAAAAGGCGACTTTTAAGCACACTTAAAAGAGATGATCATGGACATATGGCAAGCATACCAAACTTTGAAATTGCATAAAATAGAGGTGCCAAACCAACTAATTAAAGCAAGCAAAGCATGCTCATAACATCACACATTCAAGGCCTATAAGCTAGAATGCAAAGAGACTAAACAAAATATGTTAAGCATCACCAAAGCAACTGAAAATAGAGCTAAAGCACACTAAAACATGCACAAAAGTTTCACAAAACTTGGCCAAAATCATGCTAGAACAAGGGTCAACACTTAAAGCATATTAAGGCTAAAACATGGCATTACAAAGCATGTATGCTAAGCAAGCATGGTGTAGCTAAACCAACTAAACACAATGCTATATTATGACATAATGAACATAAAAATCAGTCAAGGCATGGCCAACACACACTTAAACTAGATGCTCCCTCAAGAGGAAAAAATAGCCCTTTTCAAGGACAACAAGAAGAGGGGGTAGCCCTCTCCTTCCTAGGACCTCAAGGCACTATCCTCACCTCTAAAATCCCTCAAGATTTCAGTGGTGAGGAGGCCCAAACACAATGGTCCCGAATCTCAACCAAAATGGCACAAAACAAAGGCCAAACAAGCCTTAAGAGGGGTCAAACAACCCCAAAGCTTAAAACACCCTTAACAAACTATTTAGAGCAGACAAAAAAAAGACTTTTATATGTTATATGCTAAGCTCAAAAATAGATGCAAGATAGGCTAAAAAGCTTTGCAAAAATGGGGTAAAAAGGGACAAAAGTCTTACCCTTGTAGACCTTCTTCACAAACAATGTTCCAGTAGCTTTTTTGGTTCCAAACCAGTCCAAAAGCTTCAAGGAAAGACCTCTGGTACCTCAGCAACCAAGAAAAGGTGTGATGGTGGGTGTTTGTGCACAAAAATGACACTAAACACACACTAAACACAAGAAAGAGGGAGATATAGAGATAGAGGATATATGTAAACCCTAACCCTAAAGCTCAAGCTCTGAAAATGTTGTCTAAAATGTCTAACCCCTCAACAAGGGAGAAGAGCCCCTCTTTTATAGACAATTTGTCTTGCAAAGCTTCCAAAGGAAGCTAATAAGAGGGCAATCCGTCCATACATGTATGGAGGGGGTGAAAGTGCAAGCCAGCTGCACAAAAATATCTACAAAAGTAGATGCACAGTAGTCGGCCGGCCAAAAATGTAATTGACCAAAAAAAGATAGTCGGCCGGCCATCTATAGTGCCGGCTGGCCAAACATTTGGCCGGTGGCAACAAAACACAGCCGGTGGCCTCAAGCCATGGCCGGTGGAGTGTGAGGATGGCCCACAAGCCATTCCCTGCCCTTCCAAGGCAAAGCACAAGTGTTTGGTGCAAAACCAGACACGGAACAGTCGAGTTGAGAGATCCTGAGGTAAGACGCGTAGCCAAGACCTCCGGGAACCCAGGACAAACACAGACATGGATGATCACCGAATGTTCAAGCGGTGACGTCCAAGTCTTGAGAACGGTCAAAAATGGGGTGTCTACAATAAGTAAAAAGTCATATCAATAATGACACGTAAGACTCACACGGTGAGGAAATAGGGATCCATTCTCTCACCTCATTACTTGGTCGCCAAACACATGTAGTATGAATACATGCTATGGTGGAGTAACTCTTCCAAAGAGTGACGTCATACTCGATACACCGTACAGATCTTAGTCTAGTTGCTTTCTAGCGCCTAACCCGAATTCTATATTTGCTCGCCTTCCAAGCACCAATTGAGTTCTCACATTTGGCTAATCATAATAGGCACAACATAGAAAGTGGGTACTAACATCCATGTTTGGTCTTTAACACGTCCTCATCTCGGTTGTAACCAAGGTGACATACATAGTGGATAATTTAAGCCTCTCTTGGCTCCAAATAAAAATAAACCACTACTCTCATCCTTGCTAGCAACCAAGCGCCAAGGGTGATTGTTCGTGTGGGTGAGCCAATCTTACCTCATGGCATCATCATTTGCTAATTATTGTGACATAAACCATAATAGTATCAACATCCCATAATCTCACAAAAATAAGTGATTAATTGAAAAAGCACAACCACAGTTTGCATAATTCTAGATTCCACACATAAGCCTTATCAACATCTCTTGCGATAAGCATATACAACGGAATCCACCATGTGCGCTTCACATGAAGTGGTTCAAGATCACTAACTCTTGCACAATTACCTCTCTAAAGATATTTTGGTGACCAATTTGCTTTCATTCAAGATGCGCCCAACTAGCGTATGGAATCTTACAAGGGACAAATTTATATACTACTAGTAAAGTATTCTATCCACAGTCTAATGAGCAAGGTCAATGTCTAAACTACTCAGTCGACCATTTACCAAAGATAACACTCTTCATACCAAATACGTTCACATAGCATATTTCAGGCTCCTATAATGAAAAAGATCAAGGAATATAGGTCATATGTTTCTCCCAAAGACAATCCGAGGATTCACCCAATAGCTAAGGCTTTAGCTTTTACCGATATGTAAGTTAATGAGTTTGCAATTTCGCATCTAGAATCATTCTAGGATATTCCTTACGTAAGTCATCAAAGACAAACCAAAAATTCTCCAAGAACAATCTCTAAGGATCTTACATCCGAGCATATAAATTACATTACCCATGTCTTTCATGTTTAAAACAGAGGACTGCCAACCCTATAAATTCCTGGCTCATAATGACTAAGTAAGGAAAAACTTTTTTTGGACCATTAATCATGCTTCAGTGGTCTTCATCGATCATCGTTGGCCTATCATGCCTCGACGAAATCTAAGAACCACTATTTGGATAACTGTTTTAGGCCGTAAAAGATTCATTGGAACTATTAATGCTTTTTGTGCTCCCAACTTTTCACCATAAAAGCATAAGGTAAATCCCTACAGATCTACTTATCCAATTCTCCAATGAGAAGTTGGGTCACAACGTCCACAAATCAAAGTTTCAAACTCATGTTAATTATAACCTAAGTCAAAGTAACCTCACTCCCCAAGAGGAGGTCTTCTCATGGTCTACACCTTTCTCAATGATGCGACTTTTCGGAATCTAGCGAGCCTTATGCCTAAAAAATGACTACCCAAATCACACATAACATTAGAACAGTTTCGTGCCATAGCGGAAAGTCAACCAAATCCTAGAAATGGTTAATCCTAAAAAACTTTGTCTTAAAATGCGCAACATTGATCCACTTTCTAAAAATAAGGGACTAGAGCCTTTGGCATTATCCTAGGCTCTTTATCATCTTGTGGCGCAATCATGAATGTTTCCCTCTTAATCACTCATTGATGACGTGAAAAATTTTCACATTCGCTACTACGTAACTAAGAATGTAGAGAACTCTTCTCTAATGGAGTAATCCACTAGTAGGCACATCGCTCCCACTGTCCCTAGGATATTGGAAATTTCTTTCTATTCTCAACTAGGCTACATAAAGCGCTATACTTAGAATTCTCTATGTTATACAGTTCCAAAATTCTATTCACATCACATTTACTAAAAAAACTTTATGTGACTTAATTACATTACCACAAAGCTGCTTATTTATAAGCACATGATCAAGAGGGTTTACATGACAGCATACAATAATGTACCACATGACCCTAAGTGTTTACAAGATAGCATACAATAATGCGCCATAGAACTCTAGGTCTTAACTTCACAACCTTATGAGAAGTAAAATAAAGATAAGCTGCTTAATAGTTACAGATCACCCACAAATAGCTCTCTGCTAACCCATTACTTAAATGGAGTGTAAAATCTGATATAAAGGGTACTTAGTCAGGGATATAGGCAACAAACGAAAGTTCAATTCCCAATTGGGAAACATTTTGTGTCATCATTCACCTAACATAAACAATACTTAATTCCTTATCTCTACTACACCATTGTGTTGCTGAGTACTAGGAATAATCAATTTTCTAAGCATCCATTTCTTTTCATAGAGCTTTCTAAAAAAAAAACAACTCAAATAGATACTCGCCACCTTAGTCAAAACTAAAAGCATGAAAGCTTATCTAATTGATCTCAACCTCATATGTGCAATGTCAAAAATCATCTCAAAACTTTTGACTTATGGAAGATCAAATAGTCTTGACTAAGATGCGTATCATAATCTATAAATGTGTCGAGATTGGGGCTAGCTATCATACCCTTACACATATCCAGTCACAAATATCACAGTGGACTAAATGCACCAATAAAAATGCCCTTCTACGGTTTTCCTACTTATTTGTGCGCAACCATTGCGAACAAAGTTACACATTCACATGAGAGCAGAATGCCACAAGCGAGTGGGCTCGAGAGGGTCTACTCAAACCATCTATGTCATCTTCTCATTAATGTGATTAAGTATAATAAGTCACCGGTTAATGACTAATGCCATAAACTAATTCCAATCATCTTAATGTGTGAGTTCTCAAAGACAAATGTAAAGGTTTAGGCCCGACTAGGTAATGACTCACGATTAATTCATGTTCATTAGATCATAAAAGGATGTCATGGAGATATGAAGTGCGCCTAAGTTGCAAATTTAACTAGTAAGTGCTAATCTCCTGCACCTTCAAGTCAATTTTATTCTCCACACTTTACTACATCTAGTTGAAACATGACGATACTCCTCTTGCCATCTCTGTTTTTCGCTTTATTGCTAGTTGCAATTAATTCTACTATTCACAAAAAGGAGAGAATAAACTATCAATCTATGACAACTTCTGAAGTAACTTATGCGCGAATTAGGCTGAAGAGTCTAATTTAACACAATGCTCTCACGAGCGACGCGTCAAATTCTTAGAGTCATAACAACCTTGTCGGCCTTGACCTATTTATTACTATGCTGCAACTTTTGCGCTTAGTGGTAAACGTCATTCAAAAGCGTTATCCTAGCTAAGGAATCATATAAAGAAGTACCTCCCCATGTCTCACACTCAAGTGTGGAAACAGTAAGTGTCCAGATTTAGATAAGTTAGCAATGCTAATAGATTTTGCAACCACTAGGTGCTAATCTTTTCACTTAGTGTTAATAGATTTTGCAGCTTTTAGGCGCTAATTTTTTGAACTTCAAGTGATACTTCAACGCACACTATTATAGTGCGTGAAATTTTTTCTCCATCCACTCCAATTAGTTGGGTAGAGAGCAAAACACTGCTCATACTGGCTACTCATCATACACTTAATGACTAACTTATTTAAGCTCGCATTTCTTGGATGACGTGACTCTTGAATGTTACTTCATCCAATGATGCAACATTATTACAAGTCAAATTACAAAGTCAATCCATGCAGCGCAATAGTCAGGATCATATACAGATCTATTGAGGGTTTACTCATTTCACAACTCTAAACTCGCCAATCAAAACTACTTAGTATACCGCTAACATAGCGCACACATCAGCTTTATTGCGCCAAACAAGGCAACAAAACCATGGCGACTTTAAGTCATGTATCCTTACTTTGGCTCAATTAAAGTTTGACCTAAAGTTTCCAAGACTTTTTGCTTATCTAAAGAATAAGATTACATCTCTACTAAATCTAGGTCAACCAAATTAACTTCCATAAGCTAAGTCAATTTAGAAAAGAAAGATGCACATTGAGATTAATTTGATTAGCATATTATAATATAATTTTGCCGCAAAAATCTAAATTAAATAGTGATAATATTACACAAGTTGCAAGATCGAAAATCCGTTATGCTCATAATCATCTCTTGCGCCACAAGAGACAATTATCCAAAATTTAATTTGATTCATGGGTAAAACATTAGTTTTCGAGAGTAAATCTAAAAAGATTTCTCTCAACTGAACAACCTCTCACTAACTATGGTATGTCTAAAGCATGATAAAATATTAATTTCATACAATAGCATCTTAATGTAAATTTACAATTAACTCATGCTATATTTCATTTAATAATGGAATAAAACTAATCATGCTTCTTTAATAACAACATATTACAAACTCCAGGCAAAAAAAGACAATATGTTGTGTTTAATGTTTTGGTTATGCCATAACAGAAAGTACATCACTTCTAAGATTTTTCTGAAATTTTAAATAATTAATAGACACACATAAAATCAAAAATAAATATTCCAGAATCTGGTAAAATGCAACAATCATATAGTAAATACTAAACCATTACAGTAGTCTACAGTAAAAATTCAATCCTAGAAACTTAGTCATGTAACACCAAAAATATTTTAAAGCAGAAATAATGAATTATTATTTCAGGAAAAATATTTTTTATTTTCATAAAATTTTGAAAATTTTACAGTAGATAAAAAATTTAATTGTAAGTCCAATAATACCAATCACTCTTAAAAAAAACCTATAACGAATTACTTATGACCATTTAAAGCAATTCTAGATTTTTAAAACAAACAAACAGAGCCTTACATCCAGTAGCCAAGCCAGTCAAGCTGGCACAAAAAACGGCGTGGGGCAGCTCGACGTAGTGTGTCATGATGCGCGTGTGAGTAGGGCTTATGACGCGCTCATGGGAAGTGTGTCTAGTGTGTGTGGGCTAGCGATGACACGTGGCGCGCGCGTGGGTGACGCTGACGGCGTCATCTGGTGCGTGCAGCTCATGCGTCGCCTTCCAGGTTGTTTTCTTGTCCAATTTTGGTACTGTCGGACTCTATTTTTCAAAATAAAAATAATGGTGGTCTCAAAAATAACATTTAATAAACACAAATAATGAGTTGTATCACACACTCTCTCTAATGAGAGTAGAAGTACATAACTCTGCACTTCATCTTCTTCCTTAAGCCACAAAAAATTCAAAACGAATCTAAATTAGAGTTTGATTTTTCTCATCAATCGTAAGTCCAAATCTAACAAATAATATATAGTTTCGAAGGTCTCGAAACAAGGATTCTAAACATGTAAGATTTGTAGACTGAAATTAAAGCATGTAAAACCATCATACAAACAAAGTTTTGAGAATATAAAATGGGTCTCCATTTTTCTTGCAATCTAGTTGTTGGATTTTCATGAAACTTTGCAGATATGTTCTACATGAAATGTACTACAACATATATAAATTTCAAGTTGATCAGAGAAAGTTTAAAAAAAAATATTAATTTTTCATGCATCTATCATGTATATATATAATTATATATATTTTTTAATGCATAAAAAACAAGCACGAAAATACCCATTTATGGCTTTGATATCAATGTAAGATACAGATAACGCAACGGGTAAAAAGATTCAAACCATACCTTAGGTGATAGAATCCGAAATGAAGAATCTTGTAGGTAAATCACGTGCTTCACAACCATGAACTAAGAACACCCAGCAATGGAGTAATACCACAATCTAAGTATCACTCACTCTATTCATAGTGCAAAGGCTGTATTGTTATTCTAATGGGAGAGAGTTAGAGAGAGAGTATGGGAAAAATCATTCATTATTTGATTCATCCTCACATCCCATTTATCGTATCTAATATATAGACTGACCATCTATCCATATCTCCTAAGGATATGATAGATATAGTATATAGTGGGTTATTCTAACAAATAGGATAATTAGGAAGTTAAATTCAAATTACATGGGTAATTTGAATGAGGTTATACCACATGGGCGCCCAAACCCAGGTCCAATACCCGGCCCAATTTCCAACACAACATAATCAAATAAATTCAAATTGAGCTATCAAAGATAAGAAAAACAAACACAATCAACACAGGATGGATATAAGCAAGAAATAGAGAGAAGATGATAAAGAGGAAGTGAAAGTGAAAGAATAAGGACATTACTAGCCAGCGCTTGAAGGAGGAGAGGTCGATGGTGCCGTGACGGATGCAGTGGATGAAAGGGTGTCTAATAGCTCCTATGTAAAGTAGTGTGTGCTTCTTCACCCTTGTCACAACCCAAACCCGCCCTTATAGGTTTAGCGTCGTAACCGGCCAGTAATCCTTGGATTACCAAAGGCCTCATAACATAACAATGTATAATTAGGGGCTGCGAAAGTGTCACGACCCAAACCCGTCCCTATGGGTTTAGTACCGTAACCGGCCAGTAATCCGAGATTACCAAAGGCCTGCTTAACAGTAAGACATTAATACAGAGTACAGGGGCATGGCGGAAGCCAATACAGTAATTAAACAATGTCTAATGAGCTGTGTCAGTCTGTATGCAAAAAGATTTTTCATTCGAATGCACATTCATGACTAAGCAGTCTATACATATATATACAAACATTCAGAATGGGGACATAGCCCTATTATAACAGTACAGTGCAGTGCTATCAGTCTATACAATATCACAAGACCGATACAGAGACAGATGGGGGAAATTAAAACATCCTTAAGCCATAGCTTGGCAGGCTCAGAACCTCGCAGTGAGGCACGGTGGTTGGCTTGACAAAAAAGGGAGTCTAACCCACGCTCCTAGCTCCGGTCTGGTGCCTGAACACCTACATATATATATAAACAGTGAGCTAAAGCCCATTGAATAACATAATGCGTAAAGAGGTTTAGAATGAATGTCCTGCAGTATTGAAAATAGTCGATTCAATCAGTAGATTAGTTGTTCAGTATAGTAAACAATCATAAGTGGCACATCCATTAGCATAACAGTACAGTAAACAGTAGGTCTAGAAAGACCGAACAGTCAATGATGGCTATCAATCAGTAAACAGTAGTGGTTCCAACAAGGGAACCGACAGAGATCTTTGTAACAATAACAGTAAATAGTAGTTGTTAAGGATGCCACAATACAGTTCAGAATATAGGACATAAATTCATTCGATTAACAGTACCAATTCAGAAAATAGTTCAGTTAAACAGTCCGAAATATTCACAGTTGAATATATCTTTACACAATTGTTACTCACAGAGTTCTGGGCTACAGTAAAGCTAGAGCGCGTCCCCAGATACCAACCCTACACAGTTGACAAGATGAATACACACTAAGTTATACAGTTGGGAAACAATACTTAATCCCTAATTTGCCTCGGTGTGGTTCTAAGTCAATATCCTCATTAAGATGCCTTAACCATGCCCTAGGAATGCCTAGGATGGAAAGAGGATGCAAGGTTGCAGTTAGAAACACTTTTCAAAATTTTCAAAAAACAGGGGTCTCGCTCGAGCGTGGCTTTCTCCGCTCGAGTGAACATGCAGACAAAAGATCTCCGCTCGAGCGGACTGTAAGCTACAGTGGAAATACTGGATGCTCAAAATTCACGCCGACAGCGCCGACCCGCCGGCGATCGTAGCTCATTCAAAGTATCTTGGATACACGATTTCACGCCGAAGGCCACTTTTTCGCCGGCGAAGGCATGATCACAGAGTGTACGCTCGCTCGAGCGTGGGTCCAAAATTTAGAAATTCCAGATTTGAACCTCAAGCTCAAAACCAAGTTTAAATGTACTAAATTCGATCCTCTTGGGCTAAATTTCTGAAAAAAATTTGTAAACACATAGAATAACATGTTTTAAAGCTCAATTTGTAAAATCAAAGCCCAAGGGTAGTTTAATTAAATCCAATTTCAAACTCAATTTCATGAACATAGTTTCAAACATGACATACATGAATTTAAACCAATCTAAAGCTTCAATGCTTGCTCAAATGAGCTCATTCTTACAAAAACAAGATGGAATCATGGTCCTTAACGTTAACATGAACATGCATGTGGGAATTTATAAAGAACAACCTCCAAAAATGAGGGATATGCACATGCATGCATGTTTCAAGCTCTAACTCAACACCATTGAACCAATTCTTGACTTAGCTTTTTAAACTACCATGATCCATACTAGAAGGAACTTAAATACATTATCAAGAGGATGAAACTCATACCTAGGTTCCTCAATTACAAGTCTAGAGGCTTAATCAAGCAAGAACTCTTTTAATCTTCTAAATTTCCAAGCAATAGCAAGCAAAAGTGAGATGAAATCAAGCTCTCTCTCCTATCTCTCTCTCTAGTTGGCTATAGCAAGGGAATGAGGTTGAGGAAATGTTTTGTAATGCAAGACTAAGTCTTAGACAAGGTTTGGTGTAGTGGCCCACTCAAATGACAAAGTTGTAATTAAAGCCAACTTATATAATTCATCAATATTAATCCCATTTAATCATACCAAAACACATTTTTTAATAAATACACCATAAAATCACATAAAATCTAATTAATACAGAACATCAATCGATTTCAAATTCGACCGCCGATAAGGCCTTCAATTAGCAGTTTAAACGTAAAAACAAGAACAGATAATCAAACAGACAACAGATAGAAATGCAATTAAACAGATATACTCAATTAATTCAGTTTCAGATTTCTGTCGGTTAGTTCAGTATTTCATTCAGTTCAATCACTAATCATAATCAGTCTTAGTTTAGCAGTAATTAGTAGTTTATCGGCAAACAGTGGTGAGGGTTATTACAGAAAGTAATTACATAAAATATGCATAGTCCATCAAGCTGTGAAGACATACATGGGACATATAATCTTAAACTTTTATAAACATACAAGTGACGTCAAAAAATACAGTATTTACATGTCATTTCATGTCCATAAAAACAGAGAAACTTGTTCAGGGAGCAAAAAAACAAAATCTTATACAATCATAACAACACAACCACTAGACTTGACTTAATTTGGAACCTCCTCGGGAGGCGCAAAGGTAGGCTGACAAAAACTGAGATGCAAGGTCCTCAACTCTGAGCCTGGTTATCTACATACATAATATAAATAGTGAGCGAGAGCCTAATGAATAATAACAGAGTAAAGGGTTAAATAAATGATGTCCCATGACTAAGCTAGTTCACATTCATATTCTTATTTAAATCATATACATAATTCAGAATTCATGATTCATTATACATGGTTTATCCATTAGCGCTAATAGATCATATACATAGCATCATAGATTATACTTATTAGTTCCATAAAGAAACCTCCAGCCGGGTACGGATAACTTGTCAGTTCCATAAAGGAACCTTCGAACTGGGAATAAATAAGTTGTCAGTTCCATAAAAGAACCTCTAGCCGGGTACAGATAACTTGTCAGTTCCATAAGGAACCTTCGGTCCGGGAACAGATAACATATTTATCATAAATACTTATCAAAAATTGGACAATTATATATAACATTTCATAAAACAGATCTTATTCATAGATAGAAAATAATTTAACTTGAACATAACTTTACTAAGTTATTACTCACAAATAACCAATGGCTCCAAATAGACGAGTAGAGTAGGCAATTCGTTTAACTTGAGGCGCGTGACCTACATAACATGACAGATACATACATTGGAACACATGCTCGGATTGTACATAACTTATTTGATTTGTTCTTAGTGTGTTCCTAGCCTTTATTGTCATCATAGTGTCTTGATCTTGGCCTAGGAATGTCTAGGATGGAATGAGGATGCAAAAATTATACTTGAAAATATTTTTGAAAACTTGTTGAAAATAAGGTCCACGCTCGAGCGGACAAAGGACATACAAAATGTGAGGGTCCGCTCGAGCGCAACTTCTTTTGCTCGAGCAGTCTGCAAACTTTGAAAAAGTACTGGTTGCTTGTTTTTCCCACTCGACTCTCGCTCGATACTCGCTCGAGCGTGAGAGACATGCCCTCACTCGAGTGCGACTGTTGTCGCTTAAGCGTGCTGCAAAACGTAAGAATTTCTAGGAGCATGCATTTCACGCTCGAGCTAGCCCTTGGTCGTTTAAGCGGAAGTGTGAGACATAGAGTGGTCGCTCGAGCGTGAAAGTAGAATTCTGGAATTTCCAGAATTGCTTCCAAGCTTCAAAACTCAATCTTAAAGCATCAAAGCTCAGTTTTTCTAGGCCAAAACCTGAGGAAACACTTAGAAACTCATAAAACATCATGAATTAATGATCATTTCAAGAAATCATGGCCCAATAGCTTGTCAATTGTGCAAAAATTTAACTTAAAATTTATGAATGTTCCATGAATATGACATGCATGAATTTCTTTGAACATAATCTTCTCAAAACATGATCAAATGCTACAAAACAACATGAAACTTGATTTCCTAAAATTAAGGTGATTTCAAGACATGCATAAGGAAATTCTTGGAAATTAAACTCAAAATATGAGAAAATATGCACGAATGCATGGTATGGCTCAATACTCTTCATTTCTAACCTAATTCTTACATTAATCAACTCAAATCTCTTAAGTTCATGTCTTCCACTTCATAGTTGTCCAAACAAAGGGTTGGATTCTTACCTAAACTAGTCAAGATGAGAGCTAGAAGTTTGATCCTTGAGTTCCTAAGTCCAAATTCACAAGTTCTCTAGCAATCTCAATAATTTGAGCTCAACTTCTCTTCTTTCTCCCTCTCTCATGTTGGTTGTGTGTGTGTGAGCTCAAAATGTGTTGACATGAGGAAAAAGAGTGAGTAAAAGTCCACAAAAAGCCTTATATAGGCTTGTCTAATGGTCGATAATTAAGACTAATCAAATGAGCCATTATATTAATCTAATTTAATCGTTCCGAACCGAATTTCAATTGGACCTACCATAAAATTCTAAAAATTCTAAATAATACGCAAATCAAGTCAATTTCTGAATCGGATGCTGATAAGGCCTTCAATTCGCAAACCGAATAAAAACATGAACAAATCTTTCTAGGTTAAATAGAGCAACACATGGTACAATTTTTCACGTTAATTTCTTGTTAGGCATAATTAAGCATGGATTAACATTAATCATGGGTCGGGGTTGTTACAACCCATGTCTCTATCATCCCTATTTTCTTACTCTCCTGCTGCATCTTCATTCTCTCTCTCTCTCTCTCTCTCTCTCTCTCTCTCTTGGAAATGAAAAGAGAAAAAATATATGAAATTAGATAAAATATAAGTATATTTTATTCATATTTCACTTACTTTTTCTATTTTTTTTTCTTCTAAATCATTTCTCAAATCTCCTAATCAAATTTGGTGAGAAAAGAAAATAATCACAACAACTATTTGTTTAGATAATTAATAAGGAGAAAATTTATCCATAGAAAATTATGTTTCTATTTGGTAATGGATTTTTCTTTTATATTAAAATAGTTAATAAAGATAAAATAAATTAAATAATTAATAAAATAAAATATCACATTTAAATCATAATAATTTTAATTTTTTTTCTTACAATTATCAAATTAACTACAAAAAGCAAAGTCAAATAACTTTTCAAACATAATTTTTTTAGCCAGGTTAAAATAGATAAAAAAAAAAAAAAAATCAACTAAAATAGTCAACTTCCCAAATGAGCTCTACGTATACAAAAGCTTCATATTTTTTTTTTGTAGACTATTTTAAGGAACACTATGAGATCCTTTCACTATTTTTTTAGATATTTCAAATTTTAAATGTGGATATGTTTTATTTGTGCACCATTGTCTTATTAAAATTTTGCTAAATGTTTTATTTTTAAATGAGATAATGTAATATCATTCTAATTAATGTACTGAATAAAAGTGAGAAATACAATTCACAAAAAAATTAATTTTTATTTCTTATCAAAAGTAGAAAAAATTGGTAAGAAACTAAAACAACTTTTTATGCAAATTTTTAAATACCTAAACTACGTCTCTAATTTCAAAACAAATAAAATAAAAAGATATATATATATATATCCTCTTTTAGTCATTATGAAAAAAGTTACAATTATTTATTTTATTTTTTCACTTAGATAAGCAATTTCAGTTATTTCCTTTCTTTTCAAATGTCGCGATCGAAACGGAGTGAATATGGGGAAAATATCAAATAATAAAAGAAGAAAATAATTGTAAATAATTATTTTATTATTATTATTATTAAAAAAGTAATTTATACTCGGCTGTTTTTGAAATTTGACAAAAAGGATTCGTTAATATTACCTTTTTAACATAATTACGTTGGACTCTCTTAACTTATTGAGAGGATAATTTATATAAATATTGGGCCGAGCTGGATAATGGGCCGTTGTTGGCCGCAATACGAAGGGCTAAGTAAAAAGGCCTTGAAGTTAGTCAGGTCTCAGAAGGCCTTGAAGTTAGTCAGGTCCCAAAAGAGACTTAAAGTTACTCCAGTCCAAAAGAGGCTTAAAGTTACTCCGGTCCCAAAAAACTTACGGTAAGCTCGGTCGTCACACACAAAGTTATCCCGGTTGGGACCACGTTATTGGTTATCCCGGTTGAGACATACTATGGTTAGCACTAGGAAAACCGAGGTAAGAGCAGTGAATGGAAGAGCTGAACTAAAGTTATCTCAGTCTAGTCTGCGGCTTAGCATAGCCATGCTTACCTCGGTCATATTGGAGTCCGACTATGGTAAAACCATCTCACTTGGTTTAAGCAGTGAGGTAGGTGTTGAAAAATAAGTATTATCTTTTAGGAGTATGACTCCTAGGAGGACTCTGCATGGACGAGTAAGAGTCTTACTAGGATTGTGCCACGCGGAACCTATAAAAGCTCACAACATCACCTATGGAGAGGTAACACACAACTTTGATTTCCGAATACACAGAGCTTTTGTCTACTTGTCTATTTTGCTGATTTGGGCATCGGAGAGATTTCTAGCACACACCCGCCGGCTAGCTCACGTTTATGTTTTCAGGGAGTAAAGCGACGACGTACGGAGGAGCGCAGATTTGATCAACAGGATTATACGAGAAGGTTTATTTCTTTCCCGTACACTTATATAAATCTTACTTTTTTTGAGATTTATTAATTTATCTAACATTTAATTTCCTCATTAATAATACTTTGGTCTAAATAAAAAATAATAATATTGTCATATCTTTTACATTAAAATGTTTATTTTGTCTCGTCTATTTTTATGTTTTAAAATATTTTTATTAATTTCAATCTCTTTAACTTTATTAAAAATAAAGATCATTGCAGAACTTGTTATACTTTCTTCAAATTTCTAGTGAGGTAATATAATTTATCCTTAAAACAAATATAAAACGCATTGTAAATCGAAAAAAAAAAAAAAACTACAATATCAAATACATTAATTTTAAAATTTGAAATAAAAATATGTTTATCTCTTTCACCACTATTAATTATGTAATAGAACTCATACAACTATTAATTATGTAATAGACCTTAATATTTTATTCATATAATGAACCACAGATCGTTATCTATCACCATATCTCTTCTCTATCCTTTTATTTTTATTTTTTTTTAACAAAAGTGTAATAACGTTTACAATTAAGTTTTTGGACCATAAATAAACTTTTAAAATAGAATACTCTATACATGTTTTAGCTCAAATCCAAATCAAATTTAAAATTAAGGCCTATAAATAAACTTTTAAAATAGAATACTCTATACATGTAACACTTTTAGTTTAAAATTTAAAAGATTATTAAAAAAATTAAAAAGTCTATAATTAATATTAAAAAGTTAAAAATTTCATTTTCTCTCTATTTTTTATATATTTTTTTATAAAAAACTAAAAAATCATTCGAAATATACTATTTTTTTTATCTCATATTTTATCAAAAAATTATTAAAATAATATGTTTTCAAATGAGGCATATGTCTTAAAAAATTTAAGTCTCGTTTGAAAACATACTATTTTAATAATATTTAACTTTTTATGAAAAATATAAAAAAAATTAAAAGAATAATATGGTAATATATGATAATTTTTTAATTAAAATATATAATTGACAAACAAATCTTGAGAAGAACTTAGGTTGTTTTGATTAGATCCATCCAAGTTGCACCTCTAGCACTCAAGAGTGGGCCGGAATTAATTGACGGGCATAGAAAAGTGGGATGAAATAAGTCCACGGAGATGGATATTTGTAGAAAAAAATATGAAAATATTATGTATTCTAAATAATTTATTATTATTATTATTTTTTTATCAAACTACTTATATAAATATAAGACTCATACACATGTAAATGTATAAAAATCTCATATTTATATAAAAAATTTAATAAATTATTTAGAGTTCTTAACATAACACGAAAAAAATATAGGATTCGTTTGGAAAGTAGGTTGGTTTTTTAATTTTTTTAACTTGAAGTTAAAAAGTTTCGTTTAGAAAATATTTTTTTTGACTGTTTTGACTTTTTGTGAGTGAAAGAATGTAATGATTATAGATTGAATGTGATATTTTTTTTTATTAGACTAAAAAATTTATTTTATCTTTTTGTGACTAAAATAGTTCAAATCCCAACCCAACCCATCTTCCCAAATAGAGGCATAGAGGAGAAGAAAGAGAAATCAAAAGAAAATGATAAATTAATTATTTTACAATTTATTTCTATTCTTTTACAATTATAGAAAAATGATAAATAACAGTATTGTTAATGTTAAAATATATTAAAATAATTATAAATATTTTAATATCAAATGTGCTGGAGATCCCTAGTCTCTAAGCATCCCCACCACCTCCACACACACATGGGTCACCACCCTCCACACACACATGGGGATGGTCATTGGATCAAAAAATAATAATAAAAAAAAAACCAATCACATCACACTGGGGGTTTTGGGGTCACCACCAGTGGGGGCTAAGGCTTCTTCCTTTTAATATTATCTTCCTCGTATTTTTTTAGGATAAATTATAAATACATTCTGAGATTTGATTAAAATACGAATTATTTTTTATGATTTTGAAAATTATATTTTACTCACTAAAGTTTTTAATTTTATAATAAATCTTCCATTTTATTAATAAATCATCAAGTCAATTAATAATTTTTAATGATATTAAAAATATATTTCAATTAATAATTTAAATAATTTAATTATTATATATGAAAGTAATTATGAATTTTATTTTTTTAATTAATTTTATTAAATAAAAAATTCTAATAAAAGAATATTTATAATTTTTTAAATTATATGAATAATTTATATTTTAAACAAACTTTATCCCATTTTTTTATTTCACATAAAACCAAACACGATCATAAACCAACCAATCAAACAGTGACACATAGGTAAAATTGTTAATAAATGACGTGTCAAATCATTTTAGCCAATTTTGGTCCCTTTTAAAAAGTCATATCTCTCTCTCTCTCTCTCTCTGCAGATCCTCCTCTTCTCGGCACATCTGAACACAAATCGGATCGAAATCTGTATCTCTCTCTCTCTCTCTCTCTCTCTATATATATATAAAGGAGGGTGGTTGGTGAGAGAGGTGATCAGACGCGGTTGGATCTATCGTAAGAGGCTTGTGTGAGCAACAATGGCGGAAGACAAGTACAATCTTAAGAACCCTGCGGTGAAGAGGATTCTCCAGGAGCTCAAGGAGATGCAATCCAACCCTTCCGATGATTTCATGAGCCTCCCTCTCGAGGTTCAATTTTTTTGTTTTTCGAATTTTATTGAGCTTGTTTTGTGGGATTTTAATTGAAGATCTGTCATTATCGTCCTTTAATTTCACTTTTGTTTGTTTGTTTTTGATTGATCGTCATCAAATTATGCAAATATTGGGTTGGATTTTGATGTAGAAATCATCATTGTGTGATCATTCAATTTCGATTAATTTTATGTTGATGTATGCATTTAAAAAATAAATAAAAAATTTGTTCTTTGTGAACCTCTGATAGAAAATTTGTATGAATCTGATATCTTTATGTTTGGATATGAGTTTTGGGAGATTGGTATTTTCCGATTTTGTTAGTTGACCTAATTTTTTATTTAGCTTTTGCAACCTTAATTTCGTGCTTAAATTTTTTTGACCTCAAAATTTATAGGAAAATGCATTATTCTTACTATAGCAAGTCAATCAAAATTATGTATTTATTGTGACATGATCATCCAGAACTGGCACCCTTTTATAATACGTTGTCCAACTCTTTTTTAAAAAAACTTTTTATATTGTAATTTGTGACCTTGTGTTGTTATGGATGCTAAAGAGCACAAGACCCTAGATTTCTGGATATGGTGCGCTCATCACTGTGATTTTGTTGTGTCTGGCATGATTGAGGGAATATCCCCTAGCATTGTCATAAAATCAATTCGGGAATGCAGTTTTAATGAGTTAAAAAACTAAGAAAAGAAGTTTGTGGGATGGCTTTTAAATGGGTTAGTTAATCTTGGCAATCTATTAGTTGCATGAGAATATTACAAAGCTGTGGAATTTGAAAAGTTTTGATCTTGGGTGATTGTTTCGCTGTTTGGACATCAATCTTTCAATGCTATGTTTCTTTCATTATTTTGGTCTCATATAGGGAATTTACGGTTCTTTTTCACATTTTTCATTTTCTGTCTAAATGTTCCAATTGGACTATTCCTTATCCATAGTATTAACATTAAGCCTATAAAATGTATTGTCAGGAGAATATATTCGAATGGCAATTTGCAATCAGGGGCCCCCGTGACTCTGAGTTTGAGGGAGGCATTTATCATGGACGAATCCAATTGCCAGCAGAGTACCCATTTAAGCCTCCTTCATTTATGCTGTTGACGGTAATGTGTCGCCATTTTAAGATATTTGTATTATACAAATTTTTATAACTGTTAGCTCATATTTTGATATTCTTCATAATAAATGTATCTTACATTTTTATGATATGCTAACCTAGTTTTGTTGTTGTTGTTTCAGCCCAATGGCCGTTTTGAAACACAAACTAAGATATGTTTAAGCATATCAAATCATCATCCTGAACACTGGCAGCCATCATGGAGTGGTAAATTCATTGTTCTTGACTCATTGTGGATAATTTCTTCATGTAGCCGCAAGCTATGTATATGCAAATAGTTGTTTCAAAGACCAGATTGTGAAGCTTAGTTGAGGCCCTTTAATCAACCAAAATAGATTTAGCAATTGTGATTCAATTATATTGAAGTGCTGATATATTGGCTAAACCATGTTATCTCATCGATACAGGAATGGAAAGTGCTTAGATTTAGCAAATCCATTTATTTTACGCTTGTGCTTCTGTATCACTGTGCATTTCCATTAGGGTTTGTTAAAACTTTTTCCTGAGGTGAGATTGTCTGTCTAGCTGTGAAAAGCTTTGGCCAGCATCGAGTCATTATGCTTTTTAATTTTGGGGTCAGTTGTGGGTTGTAAAATTCAAATTGAAATAATATACTCTTTCAAGTTTTCAGGCATGGTAATTTGTTATTGTCACAAATAAATACCCAATTTGATGTGAAAATTGATGCAAATGACATGCTTGGAAAGTTTGGAATATATTATGAGATAAGGGAGAAATCAGATTCCAAGGCTAATATAGTTATTTGACTGCTGAATTCCCAAGATCATACACTGGAAATTTTGCATTTTTTTTTTCTGCGACCATGACTGAGACTGAGTATGAAAACTAAGAATTAAGTCAATTAGGTATGTAATGCATGCTTGTTTGCAAATGCCTTGCATGCTATGACTGATGTATTCATCTCCTCATGCCTAAGAATTCCCATGGTATAATTGATGCAGTGAATAATGTTAATGATTTGGTGTATGCTGAAAATTAATAAATTTGCATACTACCATGAGAATCAAAGTGAAATATCTATTAACATCACATGCCTGTAGATAAATGTTATATTTCATGCTATAACTTTTATTCATTGTGGATGCATATTGCTGTTTGCAGTTCGGACTGCTTTAGTTGCTCTAATTGCATTCATGCCCACCAACCCTAATGGTGCATTGGGCTCGTTAGACTACAAGAAAGAAGAAAGGCATGCTCTAGCAATTAAATCTCGTGAAGCTGCCCCAAGATTTGGTACTCCTGAACGCCAAAAACTAATCGATGAGGTTTGTTGAGGCCTGAATTGTCCTTCAATTATATGTTTTGTCGTGTAATATTTCATCCTAACAGTCCATTCTCATCGCACAGATCCACGAATATATGCTAAGTAAGGCACCCCTGGTTCCTCAACTTAATCCCTCACAGGCTTCTGAAGAACATTCTAATGATAAAGAGGATGAAGCTAACCAGAGTTCTGAAGATGCCGCCGGTGCAGTAACTCCTGGGGAAGGGCTTACAAATCCAGCTGTGGGTGATAGGATTGTTGAAGAACCACATGAAGCTTCTTTGAATGGGAATCCCAGACCTGAGGGTATGGGGGTATCTAGACAGCTTCGTGCTGGACCCACAAGTGAACAGCTCCTGCAGAGGTCGGGACCAAGGGTTCAGAAACCGGCTGATGATCGCTTGTTCACTTGGGCTGCTGTTGGACTTACCATTGCTATTGTTGTTCTTCTGTTGAAGAAGTTCATGAAAGCTAGTGGACATGGTGCTGTTTTCATGGATGGATCATAAATATGGTGTGGTTGATGCCAATTTTAATGCCCTGCTTAGATTTTGAGGATACTATATTAAATTTTATATCAAGGAATTTGTAATATATCATAATTTGTCTTGCTCGTGTTAATACCATTACTACCAATAATATAAATATGCAACGTGCTCGCATTTGTTAGGCTTGTATGAGGATTTGTATAGGGATTGAACAGAATGGGCAAAGAATGAAGTTTTAATTATATGAGAAGTTCATTTTATTGAAGAGCAATCTGCTGATATCTGATTAAATGATAGATCGTGCTTGCAAGAGAGGGTTTTAGCAGCATCTTCAATATTGTTTAAATACAAAGGTGCTGCACAATTTTTTTTTTTTTGAAAAAAGAATGTAGGATGATTAAGCAAAAAAAATCCAAGAGTATTGGAAATTCAAAACTGGGGACATTACAGGTTTTAGGAATGAGTTAAGACGCATTTGCTCTATGTCATCTGAGGAGTACCCAAAAATGATTTTATTCTCTATTATTGATGGAAATCAAATTACAAACAAGAAGATTAATATGAAGGACCACCCTTCTGATAAAAAAAAGATCAATGTAAATGCCAATCAAGTCCTCGTACCTGCTTTTTTTTATTTTTTTATTTTTCTTGAACTGGTAAAAACGCCCTAAGGCTTACAAAGAGGAAGAATCAAAGGAAAGCAGCTAAAGTTGCCGGTGGATTAACCCAATAGGAACCTAAATCTCCACTTAAAGCAGCTTTGCCCAACCAATGCGCCACTTTCTTTGTGTGACGAGGGCTCCATCGAAAAGGGAAATTGCGACGTGAAGCCATGGTTTTGATATCCCTCAGCAAAACACCCACTTCCCATGGAGGGACTTTCTCCGAAACAGAGAGAAGGATCATAGTTCTGTTGTCATTTTCGATCTCGACCTGCTGTAGATTATGAACATCAGCAAGAAAGCAAGCAAGCCAGACAGCATGGGCTTCCCCTTCGAGTGTGGATGACACGGAAATGCATCTAGAAACCCCATCCAGAACACGACCTTGATCAGTGTGAAGCACAGTTAATCTTGCCACATCCAAGTCCTTGTACCTTTCCATGGATGTTCGGAAGTCCAGTTTCACTTACAGTTTTCCCCAATACATAATTAGGCCAGGAAGATTTGCATCTCTTCATGCAGATATTTTGTCAAAATACGAAAAATTGCAGTCACCTTGATAATAATCTTGCTTCGTCAACCAAGGAGTGTTAAATATAATGCAAAACCAATCTTGTTCTAACACTGATCAAAAGTACTCCACTTCACCCTATGCTCAAATGAGAGAGAATTATACTTGGCACAATGTAGCAAAACGGATCTTGTTCTGTCCCTGATCATAAGTACTCCACTCCACCCTATGCTCAAATGAAAAAGTACTATACTTGGCACAATGTAGTGTTGTGTTGGTCATGGCGGTGGTGGGGTGGAGGTGGTAATGTGACGGCATTGGTAAGATTTTAATCCAAAAAACAAAGCAGAAAACATTTTCCACCCAAACAAGTTTGTTTTTTGTTGACCACAGAAGCATTTTCTATTTGTTTTCCATTCTACCAAATGTCAGAAAATACGAAAAAAGGTTTTCCATCGAAACAAAGGAACAATAAACGAGTAGGACTGGTAAACCTATCACTCATTGTTAACATTCAGAACATGGCAATGACACTACATTGCTACCCACTTACAATCAGTTAATCAAAGAATATTAGGATTACAATGATAGGACAAAGTACTATTAACATAGTAGTTTTCAAAGATAATTTGACAGGAGTTAGACAAGATCCACATGAACAGTTCCAGCATAATCATATGGAATAATGAAATTCCGACTTGGCTAAACCAACCCTAATCGAGACAAAAATTGGGCTAGTTCTATCATTGCCAACTTAATAGATATAGTGACAATGTTATGCGAAACAAGCAGCAGTTAAAAGGCTGCACCTCTTAGTGTATTGCCCTGTAACAGAAGAGACTGCACAGCGGAAGCTTGGATTTAGAATCCCGATACTTGTACGAATTGGTACAATTTGGACCCACACATTTTTCTCGTGGTGGCGGATAACTGAAAAATCAAAAGCATAAACCCCTTAAAACCATCAAGCATATAGACATATGCAAGAAGCAAAAGGCAGTTCAATATAAAAATATTAATTCAAACCTGCAAGGGACTGAGTTGAATACACTTGGTAGTCCAATATCTTCAGAAAATGTAACAATTGTTCCAGTGGGACCCATGACCCATCTGACAGTGCTCCGTGCGAGTGTCATGCTGCTGGCAATCTTCCCCTGCACCAACGAAAATTGAAAGCACTTTACAACAATGCTTAAAACCAGGACATAAAGTACAATGCAGGATATTCATTGGTTCTTTTAAATACTTGAGCCACTTCATCGCGCTGCTTCCTCATCTTTTCTTCCCTCTTCTTTCGCGCAGAATCTTGGCCCAGTATTTTTCGGATTGCCTCAGCCTGGAGAGTACATACCAACTCAGAAAGTTTCCCCAACTATTAATCATTTAGAGGAGAGAATTTAAAAAAAAAAATATATATATATATATATGATAGGAAACCTCAGCCTCCCTAGCTGCCTTTTCTGATTGTAATCTGCGTCTTTGTGCAGCCTCGGCTTTCTTCAATTGCTGCTCAACTTCAGAGAGTTTCTCCTTTTGATCTGTCAGCAGCAGCCAACCAACAATGGAATAAAAAGTTCAGCTCGTTTGGATTGGGAGATTTAAAAAGAAACTAAAAAAAATAAATAAATGCATTTCTCTTGGTTCATATCACCTATTTAGATTAGTGAAGAGGAGAAAAATGGGAAAAAATGAAGAGAAACCAATTTCTCTTATAACCCTCATTTTGAATCTCTCCAAAATTGGAGAGATTGGAGAGAAAAGAAACCAATGAATTACTTTTTCATAATACCAAAACTGCCCCTTTAGACATAAAAGAAACAAAACAAATTTGATACCTATAAAAGGTTATTTTGGTAATATAACATGAACCAATTTCTTCTATTTTCTTTATGTAGATTAACCAAACAAGATTGGAGAAGAATCATTCTCTTTTCTCTTATTTTCTCTCCTATTTATCCAAACAAGAGGGATAGAAAACACAATCTTTTCTCTTATTTTCTTCTCTCCTAACTTATGTAATTATTTCGTTTCTTTTTCTTTTCTTTCCTAGGTTCCCAAACGTACATATATATATATATGAAAGAGAGAAATGCTCACTTTTACGTGGGGCAGGAAGTGAACCAGTTGGGAGGTCAACAAGAGTCTTGCCAGTCCCTGAACTTGGAATAATTTCCTTCTTACCTTTTCTAAATAAATCAACAGATTCCTTTCTCAATGTTTTCCTTTCAACTTTGGGTTCATCGTCTGATGTTGGTTCTTCCTCTTCCATGTACTCATCATCTTCATATGCTTTCTCTGATTTGGGCCTTTTTGTACTGTATTTTCCCAATTTCGATGACTGGTAAACTGCCATATCATCAACATATGGGTCGTTATCTCTTCTACCACACTCCAAAACATTGACAATCCTCCGACTTTTCCTACTTTCATCTTCCTTGTCTTCACACACTGTACCAACCTTAGAAGCATTGAGTCTCCCAAGATACCGAATTTCCTCATCTTCATCATCATCACTGAATCCCACATCCAAGACATGTCTTTTAGGAACCCTCTTACTCTTACGAACTAATTCAGAATTGTATGCCTCGTTAGTCTTTCCTCTTGAAGAATATTCATTCCCAAAACCAGAACCACCTCTGGAGAAATCTTTTTGTGGGACTTTGTGCAGGCTTTTCCTCATATCCAGAGGACATGAACGATTGTTATCTATATTTTCCTGCAGCAATCATTTTAATATAGAATATTTTCACTGCATTTATGAAGCCATTATAAGATTATAAAGCACAATTAACATCATAACATTAGAAGCATCAAGCTAAACCATCTATCACGACTAATGGAGGGAAGAAAGCATTTACAGTGCCATGCTTGCCATTCTTTTTATTTTTTATTTTTTATACTTTTGTGTGTGCATGTGGGGGATGGATCTTAATGGATAAAAAAAAAATCTAAAATTGTTGGACCCTATGTTATATGGAATTGGGTATGAGTATTTGGTGTGAGTGTGTATCCAAGTGTTAGACCTTCGTAAATTTAGGATCTTGGGATATATATCCAAAATTGGATATGGGTGCGAGGTTGCGTCATATACACATATATATTGCATATTATATAATATTCTCAAATGAAATGTTGTAAATTATATAGAAATATACTTGAAATTGAATAGGATTCCGAAAAAATATGAAATTTCTATATCTAATTTATGTGAGAGGCTAAAAATATTGTTTTACTAGCAAATGCAAGTTTCTTCTTCTCATTTATCGTAACAAATTAAAAGATCCAATTGTCTAAATTGGGTACGAGTGTTGAATACATATCCCACACCCTTACCCATGTCATATCCGAAGGACACGGGTATTGTAAAAAAAATAAATAAATAGAAGAGTCCATGTAACCCAGGTTGGACCTCAGTGCCATCCTCACTTTTGATAATTTGTGAAGACGGGGTAAGTTTTTGATGGATAGGTATTGTATGTGTAAGTGTGCAGGGGGCTCGATGTATCATTTGAAGTTGCATTGTCCTGTGCTGCTCAAATTTGGGGCTTGCTGTTTTCAGTGTTTCGTGTAGTGTGAGTAATGCCGACATCAGGAAGGATCTTTTCTGCACATTGGCATAGAAATTGTCCATGGACAGGTAATACAAAGGCTTGGGATGTTGCTCCTTTATGTGTTCTTTGTTGCATTTGGAGATGAATAAATTGTAGATTGTTTGAGGGGAAAAAAACTCAATCCATGCCCTTAGCGTCGTTGTATACTAATGCTAAGAACACATAATTAAAACGTAGAATGGGTCATAGAAAATATAATGGTAGGCTGAGATTGATGCAGCAGTTCTTTACAACCGTCTTCGTAAAAACCCTCCTGTTTGGGGTCCAGAACATACCGCTGCTGTTAAGAAAATTAAATCTAAAGTTCAGACTCTTCCATGTTTATGTTTACCTCATCCAGAATGGAAGAAGGTTATTGAAACTGATGCCTCAGACTTAGGATTTGGTGGCATACTAAAACAATTTAATCCAAATACTAATAAAGAAGAACTTTTACGTTTTCACTCTGGTATTTGGCATGATGCAGCAAAAAGATATCCGACAATTAAAAAAGAATGTTTAGCCATAATCAAATGTGTTTTAAAATTCCAGGATGATTTATTAAATCAACATTTTTTAATCAGAGTTGATTGTTCTGCTGCTAAGCAAATCTTTAAAAAGGATGTTGCTAACCTAGCCCAACGTCAGATTTTTGCCGCTTGGCAATCTACACTTTCCGTCTTTGATTTTGATATTGAATATATTAAAGGAGAAAATAATTCCCTTTCAGATTTTCTAACTCGAGAATATTTGCAGAAATCCAGTAATGACCAGTAGAGGTCGTGGTGCCGGTCGACGAGGCCATGTCAGGGGTTCCAACCCATAACAAAGGGGAATCTCCTTGAATCCTTATGTTAGGAAGCAGAGTGTGCACGGCCAGACGGTGTTAATAAAACCTTAGATAGGTTTTGATCAGAAAGAGCAACACTGAAATTAGGATATATATCAAAATATACTGGACCATGAGCTAAATTGGTTTCCATAGCTCCCATGAGAGAAGCTCTCCAATTTGTACACCTACCATCTCGTAGAGTACACTGAATGCTGGTATTTAAATCAACCTTGAATCCTTATGTTAGGAAGCAGAGTGTGCACGGCCAGACGGTGTTAATAGACACTAACCTTTACAGTAGTCCCAGATGGTATAAAGATGTTTTCCTGATGAAAGTCATGCAAAGGACTGATGGTAGTTCAGAACATTGGAAAGCTAAATTTATTGATGGTCTTCCTACCCTTTTTGCCGAACGCGTTCGTAAGAAATTAAGGGACAGACATCATTCCATAAACATTCCTTATTATCATTATACTTATGGTCAATTAATAAGTATAGTGACAGATGAAGGTCTTGCACTTCGTAATGACCTTAAACTCCAGCAACAACTTAAACAACAACTTACAGGTAAACGTGAGTTAGGTGAATTTTGTGAACAATTTGCCTATGATTCCCAAGTCCAGTATCCTCATAAGCAAAGAAAACATAAAAGCTATTCTAAGCCTTATAGAAAATCCAGAAAATATAAAAATCCTAAATATTCTAAAACATAAGTCCAGCCTCAAACCGCTAAACCCAGAGTTAAGTCTAAATATAAGGGTAAAACATAAAACTCAAAATCGAGATCCTGTTCTGGTCCAGGACATCGTTCCAATATTAAAACAAAAAAATTATACTAATTTATTCTGTCAAACAGCAGGAAAGCAGCTTACGAGAAGTGAAGAGATGGTGGCCCATGTTAAGAAAAGCTGCAAATTAGAACCTAAACCTTCAGTTACCACTGAACCGGTTTTAATTAAACCCACTCCAGTCCTCCGTGATTTTAAATTAAAATCTAAAGAAGAAACCGATTTTATGGACACCCTTCTTTCCCGCATTAAAAAATTGCATATTAGTGAACCTCCTCCGACTTCTACGTCTCAGGTTAATATGCTTTCCAGTACTTCCCTAGGATCCTTCGAAGATTCCTATGATCACTTATCTCCTCAACAGATTCTTGATATTCAGCAAAATTTCCAGAATGAACCTTCTTCGGTTAATCGTGTTCACTATGGTTCAACCCCTCAAAGAACATCCCAGACTGGCACGAGTCGATTTTATTATCCTCGTCCTACTCCCATGGATATTCTTTATGAAGAAGACTTTCTCCAAACTCAGCGTTGTTACCACAGTAATACCATTTATGAATGAAATATTGATGGTCTTTCCGAATATCAAACCTATGAAATTCTCCAGCATATGCTTATGTTTGCTATTGTTTGCAAACAAAATAATAACTCCGATCACCAGGTTGCCCGCTATCTTGTCAGTGGTTTCACCGGTGTTCTGAAAGGATGGTGGGATAATATTCTCACAACTAACCAATGTACAGAGATCCTTTCATCCACCAAAACTGTCATTGATATAGATACTGCGAGTCCTAGTAATCTTGGTCTGCTCCACTTTGTTGAACGAGAAGAAGAAGATGCTGTCTATACATTAATTAACACTATTATTGCCCATTTTATTGGACATGTTTCAGGAATAGAAGATCGTAACAAGGAACTACTTATGAAACTTCGATGCCCCTCTTTATCCCATTTCAGATGGTATAAAGATGTTTTCCTAATGAAAGTCATGCAAAGGACTGATGGTAGTTCAGAACATTGGAAAGCTAAATTTATTGATGGTCTTCCTACCCTTTTTGCCGAACGTGTTCGTAAGAAATTAAGGGACAGACATCATTCCATAAACATTCCTTATTATCATTATACTTATGGTCAATTAATAAGTATAGTGACAGATGAAGGCCTTGCACTTTGTAATGACCTTAAACTCCAGCAACAACTTAAACAACAACAACTTACAGGTAAACGTGAGTTAGGTGAATTTTGTGAACAATTTGCCTATGATCCCCAAGTCCAGTATCCTCATAAGCAAAGAAAACATAAGAGCTATTCTAAGCCTTATAGAAAATCCAGAAAATATAAAAATCCTAAATATTCTAAAACATAAGTCCAGCCTCAAACCGCTAAACCCAGAGTTAAGTCTAAATATAAGCGTAAAACATTCCAGAAGAATAAATCTATAGTCAAATGTTATAAATGCGGTCAAACAGGTCACTATGCTAATAAGTGTCGAGCTAAGATTCAATCTAAGCTTAATGAATTAGCATTAGATAATGATGTTCAGCAAAAGATTTTACAGCTAGTATCTGATTCCAGTTCTTCAGAGGACGAAGTAGAAGAACTTGCTGCAATTTATTCTTCCAGTTCAGACGAAGATGAACTAGAAGAAGCTCCAGAAAATTGTCCTTGCAAAGGTTCTATCGACCAAATTTCTGATGAACTCAATTATTGGAAATCAATAGTTGAAATGAATGGACTTAATATTGGTCCCAGTATTAATGTCCTTACTGATTCTGAACAAAATCTTTTAGATATTACTAATGAAATAAAAGATCCCGCTATTAAATTAAAATTTCTTGAAATGTGTTATAAGCAAAAGAAAGAGGAAATTCTTCCACCTAAGCATTATAACTTGAAAGAAGTTTTTAATCGAATGCAGACACCCACTCAGGAAAAGCCCACTACTGTTCAAGAATTAAAAATGGAAATTAATGCCTTGAAAGTAGAAATAAAACATTTACAGACCTCTAATATAGCTATTAATTTTGAAATTAAAAGAATTAATAAGAAATTACAGGATAAAGATAAAGATAAATCTATAGAACAGTCAGATCTAGATTATCTTATGTTATTAAATAGAATAACATTTCAGAAATGGTATATCCGCATTACCTTTATGATTCAACCAGATTTTATTATGCGAGATGCTATTGCTTTGGTTGATAGCGGTGCAGATATGAATTGTATACAAGAAGGCTTGGTGCCAACCAAGTATTTCCAGAAAACAAGCCAATCACTAACCAGTGCTAGTGGAAATAGTTTGTATATTGATTACAAACTTCCCGAAGTATTAATATGTAGTCAAGGATTGTGTTTAAAAACATCTTTTGTTCTTATCAAAAATATGGCTCAACATAATTCTTGGTACTCCATTCCTGAATCAATTAATGCCAATTACTAAAATTGATACAATCGGCATTCATACAACCCTTGATAATCAAAAGATTATCTTTGAGTTTATTACTTCACCACATACGAAAGAATTAGATCAAATTACTGATTTAGTTTCTTTAAAACAAAATCAAATTAATTTTCTCCAAAAAGAAGTTAGTTTTTTAACTACAGAACAAAGATTACAGCAAACATCTTTTCAACAAAAAATTAAATTGCTTGAAAAAGAATTCCAGGAAGAAATTTGCAGTGATGTTCCCAATGCTTTTTGGGATCGCAAGAAACATATTGTTTCGTTGCCTTACGAGCCAACTTTTGATGAAAGAAAAATTCCAACCAAGGCTCGTCCCAGTCAAATGAAAAAAGAGTATATGGAATTATGTAAAAATGAAATTAATACTCTTCTCCAGAAAAAATTAATTAGATCGAGTAGATCCCCTTGGAGTTGTACTGCTTTCTATGTTAATAAAAATGCAGAAATTGAAAGAGGTGTTCCTAGGTTCGTAATTAACTATAAACCTCTGAATGAAGCCTTACAGTGGATTAGGTATCCAGTTCCTAACAAAAAAAGATCTTTTAGATCGCTTACAGGATGCAGTGATATTTTCTAAATTTGATATGAAGTCAGGATATTGGCAAGTTCAAATTGCAGAAAAGGATCTTTATAAAACTGCTTTTACAGTACCCTTTGGGCATTTTGAATGGAATGTAATGTCATTTGGTCTGAAAAATGTACTCTCAGAATTTCAGCATATTATGAATGATATTTTTAATCCCTACACAGAATTTGCTATATGCTATATTGATGATGTTCTTATATTTTCATCTTCAATAGATCAGCACATGAAACATCTTAATATTTTTAAGCATGTTATTTCCAGAAATAGTCTTGTTGTTTCTGCTCCAAAAATGTAGCTTTTCAGACAACTGTTAGATTTTTAGGACATAATATCCATAATGGTACTATTATTCTTATAAATCGAAGGATGGAATTTGCTTCCAAATTTTCAGATGAAATTAAGGATAAGACTCAATTACAGAGATTTTTGGGTAGTTTAAATTATATTCATGATTATTACCTTAATCTTGCTACTGATCTGGCAGATTCTTCTGGTAGTCTTCGTAAAAACCCTCCTGTTTGGGGTCCAGAACATACCGCCGCTGTTAAGAAAATTAAATCTAAAGTTCAGACTCTTCCATGTTTATGTTTACCTCATCCAGAATGGAAGAAGGTTGTTGAAACTGATGCCTCAGACTTAAGATTTGGTGGCATACTAAAACAATTTAATCCAAATACTAATAAAGAAGAACTTTTACGTTTTCACTCTGGTATTTGGCATGATGCAGCAAAAAGATATCTGACAATTAAAAAAGAATGTTTAGCCATAATCAAATGTGTTTTAAAATTCCAGGATGATTTATTAAATCAACATTTTTTAATCAGAGTTGATTGTTCTGCTGCTAAGCAAATCTTTAAAAAGAATGTTGCTAACCTAGCCCAACGTCAGATTTTTGCCGCTTGGCAATCTACACTTTCCATCTTTGATTTTGATATTAAATATATTAAAGAAGAAAATAATTCCCTTCCAGATTTTCTAACTCGAGAATATTTGTAGAAATCCAGTAATGACCAGTAGAGGTCATGGTCCCGATCGACGAGGCCGTGGCAGGGGTTCCAACCCATACCATACAGAATTTCCGCCATTATTCGGCCAATCCAGTAACAAAGGGGAATCTTCTAGCAAAACTGCTAAAGATGTCCTTCTTACTCCAGAAACATCTTACTTCCAGAATACCATTACCGAGGAAACTGTCCTCTATATTGAATCTACAGATGTCCAGTGGATGGTAGATCCGTGGGAGATTAAGCGCCGCTATCTCGCCACTCAAAATGCTCCTTCGCATTTTGACCAATACAGATATGTGTATGAACAGATCCTTACAGAACTGGCTTCAGTCCAATTTCAGCATACTTTAGCCGATTCCAATCGGACTGCTAGTCCTATTAATTACAGTAAGGCAACTATCCAGAACATTCTGCCTATTCAGGCTTGGGGTATTCACCCCCATGTTACCAGAACTCTTGACATTCGTTCTAAAGAATCTAGATACAGCTATTGGGATTACATTGCTACCTTTACCCAGACTTTTTATTACATGAATCCCCCTCGAAGCCATTCTTGATTCTTTCGAGTACTTCCAGATGTTTTAAAAAATGATCTCCCCTCCTGGTTTCTCATTTGGTGGGATACATTTGGGTTACAGCTTGATGCACTTCTAGAACATGTTAGACTTGCATTCAATGAATGGCAAGTAGCTTACAGTAAAATTCCAGCTAATAAGGACATTTCTATGTCAAAATGTCTTGTTCATTTTGTTATCAGATTTGGAATTCCATGGATATGGAAGTGGGACTTCAAATGTGATTTCCAGAATAAAGTTCCACGCTTAAAAAGAGTTTTTCTGTATAAATGGTGGATAAAAATGGATAATCCTAAGCCACAGCAGGAATTGCTTCAGAAAATCAAAGATCACACAAAGGCCTGTTGGGACGCTTCTCTCAAACTTATTCCAGCAACTCCAGTCAATCCTTTTATTCAGATTCAACAAGAACTCAGACAACAATTTCCAGACTTATCTGAAACAGAGCTCATCATCAAAAGCATGGATTATATGAAACAACAGTTTCTTCAATCCATGACCACTAAAGATTCCAGCATGAAGTCAACGTCCAACACTCAGAGTGAGGATGATAGAGTTCGCACTGACCCTTACGAAAATGATGAAAATGAGTTCACCGTACTTGCGGGTGAGTTTCAGGATCCGAGTGAAGACCCGACCGATAATGAACCGAATTTTGGAGACTTTTGGGATTCGGTTACCGAAATGATTGCCGACAAACTTATTCAAGATAAGAGTAAAAGCAAAGGCAAAGCTCCATGATGCCTTTGTCCTATCCGTCAAAAACTTGCTTGCCATTCCAGCTCACCAACTTTACAGCTTCACAAAACGACAACCAACTTTTGGTGCGAATTTTCCAGCTCAACAACCTGCCAGCAAACTTTAGGCCAAAGCAGATTCCTTTATCTGCTTTCTTTCCATCTGTCCCACTTTGCCGACAATTGAAGATAAGAAGATAGGATGATCGACTGCAACACCATCCAGCACACGCCACCTGTCTTTGTTATCTTTTCTTTTGTATTATAAATAGGTAGCCTCTGGTTTGTAGAAGACACCACGAAATTTTTAGTTTTCAGTTTATATTCTGCTTTCTCCCTTCTCTTCCTTTTCAGTGTGTTTCTCCTTGAAGTTTCAAGTATTATAATAAGAGTTAGCCGGTTTGGTTGTAAGTATTTCTTCTTTTTATTGTTAATGTATGTCTGTATATCAAATAGTCATATTAAATGATTTATTAGACTTTTGGAAAAATCGAAAAATTAATCTTGACTATTACAGAGAAATAAGTGATCAGAGGAATGATCCTTGGCTTATCAGAGATTTAGAAGAAACTAATAATAAAATAAACGAAATCCAGAATTTAATTAACGAACAAATTTGCCTTTTGGCAAGAGCCAATCGGCCTCCTCCTCCAGCACAGTAAATACATGGACCATATATGATATAATTAAATTTAAATAAAACAAAACTATGATTTCTATTATTCCTGGATTTGTGCCGTATGAGAGGTAGTATAGTGTGAGGTTGAGTGGGACGTCACCCAAGTCGCGTAGCTCTGTATGTCCAGTTTGCAGATAGCAGTTAGGACTTTCTGTAGCGTAAATCGTTGACAGACGTACCCCTCCATAATTGGGTCTAATCTTAGCCTTCTGTTGCATTTTCTATGAACCATTCCATGATCCATTCCGTGATCCATTCCATATTCCTAGCATTGTTGTTTTTAAATTAATAGAGGTTTTTCCTGTTTTTTGGGGAGTTGTATTTCCCTATTGATTTTAGGATTCTTTGTTGTAGTTGTTAGTTTGCGTTGTAACTTGTATGCTATACAAGGTTGTGCCCCGTTTGGCACTTTCTTTAATGAAGTTTTCTTCCTTAGTTAACAAAAAAGAAAGTTTCTGTGAAACGAAATAGAAGTCGATCTACAATGTAAGTTTACAAATCAAATCTAGTTATGTATAAGGAATCTCTCAGCAAGCCACCTTGCTGTAGCAGTAATGACGACAATACACCAATATGGAAAGGAGGAATGCTTGAAATCAAATTTGTATGCTTGACAGCTATATATATATAATCAGTATCGAACCAGAAACTACTCGCATTTGTATTGACTAACATAGATCAGCATGAGATACCTGAACCTTTGGAAGCCAAGGAGCATCAATATGAAACTCTGTTGAGTTCGTGCGAATTGTATGAGTAACACCTCCAAGCTTGAGCTTTACCGTCTTCAACTTGTTCTCACTTCCTAATCCATCAAAAACAATAATTAATTATTTTGATTTTAGAATGGGAAAAAACGCCTAGACTACACCTCCCGAAATCGGACACATTTTTCAACTCACCATTTCTGTTAAATGCATTGACATCTCCAAAGCCTCCATTGTCCTTCCAATTTTTTTTACAAGCAGATATAATGTGTTGAACATTAGGCAAAATATTATGGCTATTTGGAATAGGATGTGAATCAGTACGAGGTCTTCGAGGTGTGTTGCTCCTCTCCTTCCTTGTTGTGCACCCAGTTGCGGCGAACTCAGAAGAACCACCAAATCCTTCCATGAGTGCCAAAGAGTTAACAACACTGAGATAACAGCATCACTGCTACACAAGATAAGAATATGAGGGGAGTAAAATAGAACCCAACACTGTATGAGACCTAGAAATGCCATACACAAGTCTAAAACCCGAGGAAGAACCAAACCAGTATGAATCTCATTGCCAAAAAATAAAAAATAAAAAAAACCTACAAACAAGTAAAGGAACCAAGCAAAATTATTGAAATTATAGAGTTGTCCCCCATTTAATTGCTTGAAAAGATATTAGAAAGATAAGTCACAAAATAATGAATAAGTCCAAAAGCCAAGATTAGCAACCAAAAGGAACATGGAGGAGAAAGATTAAGATTGTGTGTGGGCATTCATGGAATATGATGGCTTGACCATGTTTCATATATCATTTGATGGTAAAAAAATTGAGGGAATATAAAAAAAGCGGGATTTGGGAAAAAAATTTCAAATTCATGGAGGTACAAGACTCACTTGCACAAATCTAGTGCATGAAACACTCGTGCTTTAAAGAGTTTGAAAATTTCCCACTTTTTTGACATCCCCTAAAACTGGGATAGAGAAACTGAGACGTCGTTGGCAGAAATCAATGTTGTAAAGTCTTTTTTAGATTTTCTTGAAATGACCCTTCTTATCAATCATCAAATACCTTTTGTTGTTAATTTCACAAGGTGGTTAAAAAATCTAATATTTAGGGGACTTCCAAGAGGCATCTCTAAAAACCACCTGAATAGAGCAAGAGAAACATATACAAATAAAGATATAGAACCCTAAAGTAGACAACCCAACAAATCAAAGGAGATAAGTTAAAATAATCAAAATTTCAACAACACCCATCAGTCAAAATATAAAAGGAGTCACAAAGTCAGGAACTACATTTTTCTATTCCAAGAAAAAACAAAGGAAAGTAAATAAAAGGTCAAATTCAAGAACTTGTTTAAAGACCACCTAAATAGAACAAGAGAACCAGGTAGAAATAAAAGATTGCAGGACCCTGAAGAAGACAACCCAACAAATCAAAGGAGGTAAGTTAAAATAATCAAATTTCAACAACACCCATCAGCCAAAAATACAAAATGTGGTCACAAAGTGAGGAACTAAATGAATAAAAGGTAAAAATTCAATAATTTTAACAACCCAGATAGGAATAACAGTATAAATGAATAACGCATGAGTGAATATCAACAAAATCCAACAGAACAAAGTGAGTTCGAGTTACACACACTGAGAATATCAGTAGATAAGTCTCGCCTTGTCAATGAAGAGCAAATGCGTTTGAGAGAGACGGAGAGCCTTGTTGTGTTTTGCAATTGCAGCGTCTGCAAGACTGGTTTCAGCGTTTGAGGTCTGAAAAACCCATCTCTCAATTTTGTTTATTTATTTTTTGGCTATTAGTATTTTCCTTATCCTACTTTTTTTTTGTTTTTGTTTGGATTTTTTTTTCCACGCCAATATTTTTTCTGTGTGAGGGCAATACCAAGATTTTATTATTAGAAGGGTTAAAAGCACAATAATTTTTTTTAACCATATAAACAAATATAGAAAGAGAATGGAAGATGGGTGAATAGTGAGATATATATTTTTTATACTAGACGATCATGTTAGGTATAAAATGATATATATATTTTTAAAGTACTATGACAAATAATATTTTTCACATAAATATAAGTCATGACCTCATATAGTCTTCTCTTAGTTCTATACCTGAGAGCAATGGAGGTGATGTTGAGGGAATGGGATGGGTCTGTTGGGAAGCTTGTCGGGCCTTCTCTTGAGTTTATTTTTATAATTTGAATTATTTATATTATAAGATTCGTTGAATGAATCATACATAAAAAATAATTAAATTAATCAGACATCTATAATCCTATAATAAGACCACATTTGTTTTAAACAAAAATAGACAGTTGATATAATTTTAATAATTATTTTTTAAAAAAATAATTAGGATTGATCATAGGGTTATGTAGGTTTGATTAACTTGAATTGTTTTATGAATAATATGCTCAACAAACCATACAATATGAACAATTCAAATTATCGAAAAAGATTCAAAACACACTTTTATAGGGCCTCACAAGACACAACACCAACCCAAATCCGGTGTAGAGTCTTGTGGTTCTACCCAAATCTTTTTTAAAGATTTAATTTGTAAATTTTTTTTTAATCAAGTCATATATAAATCTAATTTTGAAAATGAACATGAATATTTTTTAAAGATAAATATAATAAAATTATATTATATAATTATAAATATCAAATTAATTCTATTTTTTTAAAATTATATACTCAAAGTCTTTACAAAATAAACTACAAATTGTCAGTATTTGTATGTTGAGAAAGTAATGTTTTAAATTTAAAATTATTTTTTGAAAAATAAGAAAATTGAAATTAATCATATATGTTTTAATTTTGAAATTAGACATTTTCCTTTCACTTGATAAATCCAAGCAAACATAGCATATGTGAGGAAAAGAATTGACATTTTAGAATAGGAATTCCAAATCATATGAGATAAAATTACAACGATACTATAAACTTAGAAAAAAAATATTTAAAAAATTTAGAAAAATACATATGGATTACAATCATTTTATTTGAGATGGTATACCCACATCAAACTAATTTTAAATATATACCATTACTCTCATTTCAAATGATAAAATTAAGTTTCTATTAATCTTGACCAAACGAGTAACTCCAACATGACAAGCCCCATGACCAAAATTGGTACAACAAAGGCTGTAGAACTTCCATATCATATTGTGGTACAAGCTTTCCTTTTTATTCCTATACGAAACATCTCCAAAAAACATCCTATATGGATCTGTTTCTGAATATTAAAAATCATAATACCAGAACAAAAATAGTATAGACCATTATGGTATTTAAATAATTATAAGGCACAAACACAAGCGAATCAAATCACTGCTTAATCAAAGAAACAATGGCAAGGCAATTGCTAGTCATCTTTCTAAGCTTGCCATTAAATTCCAACAATGGTGAACTCTGCCCTGCAAGATCATCATCGCAATCGCTAAAATCAGTAATGGCAGCGCTAAGCATGCTATTCATCGTGCCAACATCGTTCTTCTGGAGAGCCTCCATCGCTTCATCGTAATTGTCTAATGCGTCGCTATAGCTATCCCTGATGTCATTGATTATGGATGCCATTTTAGGAGGAATTCCGGGATTGCTAGCCAATTTTGTAGCTGTGTCCACAGCCACTTTTGTGTATTCAGAAGCCGCCTTTATTGCCATTTCAATAACAGATGGTATGTCGTTTTTGCCTCCCAATTTAGGCACAATTGCTGAGAGGCAAACGTCGGGATAGTCAGTGGAGTCACATATTTTCTTGAGCGCGGGATCACTGTTTTGGTTTAACAGTGGAGCTGATTTTACCATATTTGACAAAAAAGACATTGCTGATTTTGTTGGCGGGGTTGGAGTGGTTTGAAGGGTTGACTGTGATGCAGGATTAGAGACAGAAAGGACTGAGGCATCGTTGCCTTGGGAGGAAATTGAGTCTGATTGGATCTCCTTCGATGCTGGGGTTGACACTGAAGGCTGACTTGTCTCCGGTGCTGGGGTCGACGCAGGAGGCTGCGGGTAATTTGGAGATGGAGACAAATCCCATGTTGGTGCTGAATTGCGCGGCACACATATGGCTTGTGCCGAGTTGAGGATTAGGAGATAGAAGAGAGAAAAGAAGAGTAGGTGGTGAGAAGTAGGAGGGTCCATTGGAGAGAAGGTAGAAGAGAATGCAAATGGGATGAGTAAGAAGGTAAAAATGAGGATATGGGAGAGACAGAAAGAGAGAGAGAGAGAGAGAGAGAGTTGGTAGTTAGTTAGTTACTACTCAAAAGAGGCCGTTAGTTACCCATGAAAACAGGATGGCCCTTGAGAAACTATAGGCCTTATTTCAGGGAAACTTTGGGACTACCTAAAAAGTTTAAGGCTCTCATTCCTCCAAAAAGGAAAAATTAACGAGTGCGTCTGGAATTTCATTGTAGTCGTGCATCCAAAAGTAATTGCTTGTCCGTCTATTATTAAGTGGACACATGGCTATGTAATGTTCTTAGTAATAGAAGCTTTTTGTTACTTGAATATGTGATGGGTCTAGATTAAATTAATACTTTGCCCGTAAAAACTACAAACTATAGGTAAGTTAATAATTTTGCTACAAACATGAAAAGTGACGCATAAAATATATGTGAAGGGATGATATTGCACAAAATTTGCCTGTGAGACTCGTATTTTAAAAAATCATATCTATTCACATAACATTATGTATATACTGGTTTCAATGTTTCTAAAGTTACTCATCAATAGAAGAGAGCAATACAAGACTCTGCTGCAATTTGACGTGTCAACAGTAATCCATCACATATCATGAGATTACAAGTTGCATTACCTCAACCTTAAGGTTAGGTGTTCAAACCTCACCACAAACGAGATTAAGGTGTAAAAGGCTAAGAATAAACTCTATATATATATATATATATCACCATCAAAAAAACAAAAAAAATACTACACATATATTTGTATTTCCGATCACAAAAATATACATATTGACTTACAAACTCTGCCATGGCTCACAGATAACAGAGAATATAATAGTGTTAACAATTTACAATAACACAACTAATAGACATAGAGGGCTGCGGGAATGAAGAGTTACATGTTATAGCCACCTGAAACACCAACCCTATGGAACTCAAATTGCTTCTTGGATATTTGAGAAGAGTTCAAAAACAAAATTTATTCCTTCTTGGCCACTGGATTACAGCAAACTATAAGTCCATAACACTGCCACGGGCGAAGATTTTAGATTACACGACATACATTACACACATACGGTACGGCAACTTAAATTCAAACTCGAAGATAAATTACAATCGGTATAACCAATTGATACAAGTTCATACTAGAAATCCAGCAGGATACTGCATTGCAGTCATTCATGATCTGCATTCTTCACGACTTCACGACTGTAACAGGACAAGAGGCACTGTTCACCACGTAGTTGCTAACACTGCCCATGATAGCCCTAAAAATTTGAAATCAAACAAAACCAAAAACCAGTCAATTTCAATAGATAACATGGCGCACAAGCATGGTTTGAATTACGTTCCATTTGAAACTTATCAAAGAATGACATTGTATCAGCTTCAAGGGAGATTGTTTCCCTTGAGAAAACAGGCCCTTAAAACGAAAGTAACATGACAATGGATGCTCTTCTTTCTAAGCTCCGCCCAGAGAGCTTATCCGTGAAGAAACTTTAATACTGTGTTTGGATCATAGTAGAGGTGTATGAAGAGAGAAGAAATGGAAAGTAAAAAGTGAACTAAATTTAACTACTACTTCATACACTTTTCCCATCTCATTTCTATTCCCTCAACAAATTCCTCCCCAAATCCATGATCCAAACAAAATATAAGCGGGCAATGACATGGACTCGGAGTCAATATGATGTCAATTAAAAAATTCAGGGCACAGCCAAAAATATATAAGATCCAGAAAAGAAGTCCAAACACCAAAATGGTTCAACATTGCAGAAGAGTAGATTTCAGTTATAATCAAAAAGTAATTTCAAAATAATTTACCTCTTGAGCTTGCCAAGCCCTCGGTTCCCTATAACAAGGCAGCTAAGAGGAATATTATCAATTGCTTCACATATCTTATCCCGAGCATCTCCCCAGTAGATCTTCATAAGCACCATAATCTGTTCACACATGCAACACAAACTCAGTTTATTTTGATGTAGAACTTCAAAACACAACTTGAGAAATTTCAAAGTCAATGGTTTAAACTTTAAAGGGACGGAAATTGCACCTCTTTCTGCCTAGCAGCAGTATTGGCAATGTCCAATGTTTCAGGGTCGGGCTTCACACCATATTTCTTCATGATGGTGGGCTCAGAAAACTCGTTCAAAGGGATTAGAGCTGCCCAAGGTGAACCAAATACACAAAAAAAAAAATGAAAAGCACCCATTAAATACATAGAACATACATACTCAACTCAACAAGCCTTAATCCCAATCATTTAGGAACCCAAAAACAAATTAATCAAGTAACCGTTTTGGGATTCAAAACAGAAAGTTTTAATCCAATTTAACCAAATACACGGGTAATAACTTGGGTCGTTGATTGCTAAACTAATGCAAAACAAAAGTAGGAATGGCAAGAGATCCCTATGCCCACCCGTCGCAATAAACTTCCAGTTGCATGATCATAGGTTGAGAATTTGAGTTTCAAGATTCCAACACATCACGGTGTTGGGAGTCTAATGGGGAGATTGAGATTGAGAATCCCAGACAACTAAGTGGCAATATCATGCTATTGATTGATGGCAAGTTATGTGATTGCACTATTTATAAACTGTATCATTATCAACCCATTCACATAAGATGATATGATCATTGCAATCCAAGAAAATGATTAACCCTAAGCTATGCATACATAAATCCTACCTAAGATAGTATTTGGTTCACTAGATCATTTCGTCAAATTATCCATTATCAAGTTCGATTGACAAAAAAATTCATTGCAAATGGAATAGTCATATTTACTGATCATTCTATTCCAATCAACCAAACAGAGCATAATAGTTACAAAGTAGTAGTATATTACGAACAATAATTAATTCCAAACACAATCACCACCAAGATCTAATTTTCACAAACACCAATCAAATGATCCACTCTGAAAATTTAGTCAATTTGAGACAAAAATTACATATTTGATCATTTTACCCTTATCACTACCCCCCAACAATGAGTTCAGCCAAGGGATAGATTCCAACAAATTAAAATCAACCCACCAGCCATTAATAGGTTTCAAAGTCTAAGCTAAGTTTTCAAAGCTTCAATCAAACCCATACATATATATATAGAGAGAGAGAGAGAGAGAGAGAGAGAGAGAGTACGGGAGCCGGTGGTTCCCCAGAGCTGCATCTCGCCCTCCTCGTAGTGTCCTTCGGGGAGAACGGTGACGAGGATAAGATGATCCCCGTCGCGGACAATGTTATCCACAGCCCACTTCAGTGCTTCTCTGCTACATGCCGAGAAATCAACAGCCACACCCACTCTCCTGTCTCCTTCCATCTCTTTCTTCTACTGCTTTTTCTCTCTATATCGATCACCTACACAATCTCACTCTCTCCCCCTCTCTCTCTCTCTCTCGATCACCTGCGATTTCTGAGAAGGAGACCCAGAGTCGCTTTATTGTTGAGTGCACAGAACAGGACACCGTCACTGTAGAGTTTCTAGTCTAGAGGATCCTGACGCCAAGACGCTTGAGCTGGTTCACGTGAACCGTTGGATTGCCCTCTGCACGATCCATGATGCGAATCGGATGGTGTACAGGTAATCGGATTATTCCTCTGTCTGGTGTCCTTTGTTTTTTTTTTTTTTTTTTTTTTTGAAAAATGCTATAAATCTCAAAAAAAAAAAAAAAAAAATTATCAAAATTTTTAAATATTCCATATAAATGTGACGCATGTAAATTTAATGATTTATTTAAAATTTTTAGCATAACTTTTTTTTTTTAAGGCTTTGTTTGGAAAAAGATATTAAGTGAACAATGGTCTACACTATCCCTAATTAATGAAAATTTATTACTATACTTAAATTATGACGTGACATTATTTATATGATATTTTCAACCATACTAATAAGAAAATAAGATTGATACTTAGCTACTATTTAACATCTCTTATAAAAAAATATATATATATATATTTCTCCTTATTTATTAAACTCTTTTAGATCATGTCATTTTTTATTTTTTTGTACATTTTTTATATAAAAAATAAAAAAATATATTTACTTAGATTATCTCAAACACTCTTTTACAAGTAAGTTTTATAATTTTACTTATAATAATATGTGGGGGCCGAGAAGAGGGAGTCGTAGAGATTCTGAATAGTCGAATCTCGGAGAGTCGAGATTCGAAGCACTCGGCAATTAGCTCGCAAGCTCAAATCCAACCCTATTCGGCCAAATAATCGATTAGGCAAGGGGCCGAGTGAAGGTCGGTCTATTATAAAATGTGCCGAATATGAGTTAGAAATGGACCTAATCCCGAGGCCCATGAAAGAAAAGATATAAATAGAAGAACATCAATCATAAAGAGGTATGTGAGAATTGTTGTGCTTAACTTAGAATACAAGCATTCTTGAGTATGGATTCTAACTTGTCCGTCGGAGTGCTAATTCCGGCACTCTGACCGGAGTGTCTATTCATTTTCAGGTGACCAGAAGAGGATCACAAGCGTTCTCTAGGATCAGAAGAGTATTTCCAAACCACTTCTTCACAACTGGCGCCGTCTGTGGGAATACTCAAGCACATCCATGGCGAGCGTGACGGAAGATCCTCTGACAATTATTGTCGACCCTATACCGCAAGATGAAACCACTCCAACAATCATACTTGGAACAGAGACTATCGCCGTAAGACGTACCTTGAATTTCGCCTCACCCTCAACTTCGGAGCACGAAGCAATACAAGTGATCCTGCAACAAACAAAGCAAAACGAACAAAGATTGGAGAACATGATCGTAGAGAACGAACATCTCCGTCAGGATTTGGCCTTGGAGGTGGCGAAGTCCAAACAATCTGCATACCAAGGCCCGGGACGACCCATGAAGGCAGCTGGTCGACGTTCTCGAGCCCGACAACAAGACACTGATAGCAACTCCGACTCATTATCCTCAGAGCCCAAGAAGAATGGATGATCTGAAATTTCCAGTTCTTCTGAAGAGAGTCCCCGTACAAGGCGTAAGCGAAGAAGAAACAACTCGGATGATGATCAACACGATCCTTGTCACGCCCCAAACCCGTCCCTAAAAGTTTGGGCATGACCTAATCGGAAACAGACATTAAATTTGATGTACGTACATATGGGGCCTAAACGGAAACACCTGGTAACCAAAAATTCTATTCCATTGAGCTATTACTATTATGCCAGGATCACAACATCATATCAAATAAATAATATACAGGAAACATACACACACATACATCGACTCAGCCCATAATTGGGCGTATGACAAAACATATTAACGAAAGATAATCAAAACATAAACCCCAAAAAAACCTAACAACACTTTACAAAATGCATTGGCTTCAGTTAGTGCCTGGACACACCGAGGTTGACAAGAGGGAGACGAATCTTAAGGGTTAGGATTGGCCTCTCGGTTGATTATCTACAGAAACAGACAACATACAGAATAAGTGAAACTTAGTGAATAATAGTACATAAATAATGTAAGGTTTAACTTGAATAATAAAGCATAAAACAGCAGAGGCATATGATTGATTTCATTCTGTAATTATTCCAAAACAGCCATAGATCTAGTTTTCTTAACAAAGTGGTTTTAAGCCCAGTATGTACAGAACAGCCATAGGTCTTCAGATACAAAACGGCCATAGGCCCAAAAATAACAGAATAGCCTTTCAGCCCAGAAATATATCTGAAATTTTCGCGTAAATATCTGAAACGACCTTCGGTCGAAATTTCTGAAACGACCTTTCAAACAAAAATACACGTAACAACCTTTCGCTCGAAATATCTGAAGACCTTTCGGCCCAATGGTTCATACATTCACACATTGGCCCTCGTCCTAATAGATTCCTAACTTCACAAATTGGCCCTTAGCCTCATAGGTTCATAACTTCACAAATTGGCCCTCGGCCTCATAGGGTCACAATGTCACAAATATTCATAATTTCACAAATTGGCCCTTAAACAAAACGACATTAAGCCCAGAATGGCATATAGCCCTTTTTATATATGTATGAACTCAAGAGCTGGCTCGTACGGATTCTAGAGGTGGCTCCCACCAAAGTGTAGTACTTAGCTCCTTACAGCACTTTGCTTCATACTAACAGATCAAACAGAATGGCCATAGGCCTCATAACTTTCACAGAACGGCCATAGGCCTCATAACTTTCATATCGGCTTTAAGCCCAGTTTACATATATATGGACTCAAGAGGTGGCTTGTACGGATTCTAGAGATGGCTCCCACCAAAGTGTAGCACTTAGCTCCGTACAGCACTTTGTTCCATACCAGAATATATTAGAACAGATTAACTTCAGAATCATATAGAACATACACACATTCTTCCCTTTATTCACATGAATTAACATAGATAATATCAGTTTAACAACACGTTGCTAATAATTATTCGCAAAAAGGTAAATATATTTTACAGAGTGAACGCTTCTAGAAATATGTAGATACCACAGTTCCATAATGCATATACATCCCATGTGCTTATCATGTTTCAATACTACTAATTAGTAGATAACATCATGCTAATATTCATTATCCATAGCAAACAAAACGTTTAGTGCAATGATGCACTTAGGTTTCCTCATGGTTCTTTGGAAGTCGACATACTTGTCTCGTAATTAGCAGGACCTTAACATTAACAATAATCTGAAGGTAAAAGTACCAGTACATCCATAGGTTAGAACAATTCATATCACAATATGAGTCACATAACAATGTCGTTGATACTCAATTCCTTTCTATTAATTGACTTCACCGTTTTAATACTTTGCATGAATTTTTGATACGGAATCATAAGTACTTCTTAAGAAGGTACATTACCAACAAACATTAGTCATAACCAAATACAGAGGAGGTTCAGAGTCATACCAATGTACACTAAAATCTTTCAATGTTTCCACTGATTCCCAACATATGATTAACATAACTACTTGTGAAGAACAGAACGTTAAACAAAAGAATTATTAATGGTAATCAAATGTGCGATTCCTGTACTATTACTCACAGTGGTAGGTCTCTGATAGCGGTGGAACGGTGTCCTCATCTTGACCTTGAACTAAATTCCACAATTTTCCTCAATTTTGTCAAGCTTCTTGTTGAATTTATTCTCTCAAATTCTTCTTCTCCACACCCTCTATTTTCTCTTCCAGGAAATATCTCCACGTTTTTGTTCAAGCTCAAGAGGGCTTAAATTGATATAGTCATATATAAAAGCATATAGGACAAAATTCTTTCGTTTAATCATTCCGAAATTGAAATTTCGTAAACATGCTTAACATTACTTAAAAATTATGCTAATCACAGATATATAATCAATTTCAGAAAATTAAATTCCTAAGGCTTCCAATTTCTGATTCCAACTTCTTAATTGTGGTAGATATTTCCTTAGTGAATAGATATGAATCACTTTTCATAAGTTTTATTTAATTAAACCTCATTTCACATGAAATTGCATAGAAAGCAAGTAAATGCACAGAATAAAGGATCGAAAAATATACCAAAAACAGATATGAGGGTCGGGTTATTATCCTTTTGTACGACGGATTGCAAAGGCAGTGCTACCCAAGAAATTTGATGCATCGCCATTCACCTTGTACGACGGTAAATTGGTACAAGATGGCCGGCTATAACGGTACGTCCGAAAAGGCAATCCAACCAAAGCAATAGCCTTGACACAGGATTCACATGCGATCCGCATGATCCACATGATATACAGTCTACCAATGTCATCAGCGGTGCACGCGATTTAGTCGAAGTCTAACCCTTAAGAGCAAATCACTCCAGCTAAACGGCCCCATGAAGCCGAGGTTATCACTTTTGATGATTCGGATTTGGCCAGAGTAACACTGCCCCACATTGATCCCTTGGTAATCGAGTTACGCGTAAACTGATTCACAGTTGAGCACGTACTCATTGATCCGTGGAGCACATCGGAGATTATGTACTACAAGACATTTACCAAACTCGGCTTCTCCGAATCTGATCTCTTTCCGCCCCCTTATCCACTATTCGGCTTCAATGCCAATCCAAAGTACCTGTTGAGAAAAATCAGACTTCCCGTTCGAGCAAGCTCCCGAACAATGGATGTGGGATTCTTGGTCGTCAAGCTGCCGTCGCCGTATAATCTCATCATGAGGCGATCCTGGTTGCATACTATGCTAGCCATGCCCAGCACCTATCATCAGCTGCTCCGCTTCCTTACAGAACGCGGTATTGAGCAAATTCGTGGCTTCGAGAAATCGGCACAAGCATGTTATCTCCTCGCTGAGAAAACGCCAAAGGAACTACAAGTGAATTCCATTGAGTTGCCGGATCGAGAAAACCTCGACGATGTCGGACGGCTCCCAAATGAAAAGGCAACGGAAGACTTGGAATGAGTTCAAATCGATGAAAGCCCAGACAAGTTCTTCATGGTCGGCGCCTCCTTGAATTAGGCCGATAGATAGCAGCTAATATCTTTCCTGCTCAACAACCTCGATGTCTTTGGATGGACTCCGTACGAGATGCCGGGTATAGATCCGTCAGTTTCACAGCACCATTTGAATGTCGATCCTAAGTGCAAGCCGATCATTCAGAAAAGCCGACGGTCAGCCGCAGAGCACATTGCCGCCGTTGTTGAGGAGATTGACAGGCTGCTTGACGCTGGAGTAGTTAGGGAGGTGACCTATCCCACATGGCTCTCTAATACAGTGGTGGTGAAGAAGAAAAATGGGACTTGACGAGTGTGCATCAATTTCACGGACCTAAACAAAGCCTGCCCAAAGGATTGTTTTCCTCTTCCTAGGATAGACCAGCTTGTAGATGCTACGACGCGCCATCAGCATATGAGCTTCCTTGATGCCTATAGAGGTTATCATCAAATCGCTATGCATCCGGAGGATCAAAAGAAAACTGCATTCCTCACCCCAAGAGGAACTTATTGCTATGAGGTAATGCCTTTTGGGTTGAAGAATGCAGGGGCAACCTACCAGAGACTGGTTACCGCCATGTTTAAGGAGAAACTCGGCAAAACTATGGAAGTGTGCATTGACGATATTGTGGTTAAGTCCAAAGAAGAGCAGAATTATATAGCCGATTTGGAAGAGACAGTCGGCATCCTACGCAAATATGGAATGAAGTTGAACGCTTCCAAATGTGCGTTTGGTATCAGCTCTGGCAAATTCTTGGGCTACATTGTCAACCACAGAGGAATCGAAGCCAACCTAAGGCAAATCACAACAATCCTGGAGCTCGGCTCCCCTCGTTTAGTAAAGAAGGTTCAAAAGTTGATGGGGATGGATGCCGCACTCAACAGGTTTATCAGCCGGTCCACAGATCGCTGCTGACAATTCTTTCATACACTACGGCAGGGCAAGGCCTTTGAATGGTTCGCCGAGTGCGAAACCGCTTTCAACGGCCTGAAAACCTACCTCCGCTCAGTACCACTCCTGACAACACCCTCTACTGGTGACCCGCTCATTTTGTACTTGGCAGTTTCTGACCGAACCGTCAGCGCTGTATTGATAAAGGAAGAGATAGGGGAGCAGCGGCCAATGTATTATGTGAGCAAGGCAATTGTTGATGCCGAAACACGCTATCTTCTGCTGGAAAAGCTTATCCTAGCCCTAGTTATGGCAGCAAGGAAGCTCATGCATTACTTCCAGGGGCATAGCATTGGGGTGCTAACAAATTATCCCCTCCAATCAGTACTACACAGTGTAGAAGCATCTGGACGTGTTTCAAAGTGGGCTCTGGAACTTGGCCAGTACGATATTCAATTTCTACCTAGAACCTCAATCAAGGGACAGGTGCTTGCCGACTTTATCGCCGAATTCACAAGGGGCCTTGCCGACTTCAAATCTGACGTCGCCGACTTCTAGTCAGATGAAATTCGACCGAAGCCGAACTGGAGGATTTATGTTGGGGACATCTGGTAGTTGTATTGTGATGGATCGTTCAATTAGCGGGGCAGTGGAGCTGGAGTTGTAATCATGACCCTCGATGGTGCAATAATTGAGCAGGTCGTCAAGCTCGGCTTCGAAGTATCAAATAACGAAGCCAAATACGAAGCCTTTTTAGCCAGTTTGTGAAATGCGCATATTCTGGGTGCTCGGCATCTGCTTGTGTTTTGCGACTCAAAACTGGTGATCAATCAACTAAAGGGGGAGTACGCGGCAAGAAACGATCATATGACGACCTACATGAAAACGGCCAATTCCCTATTGGCAAAATTTGACCATCATGAGTTGAACCAGATAACACGTGATCAGAACACCCATGCAGATGCCTTGGCTTGCCTAGCCTCCGCAATCAACTAAGAGATTAAACGGACCATTGAAGTAGGATTCATCCCAGAGCCAAGCATTGGCCCTTCAGAGGAAGTCCAAATCAACGTTATAGAATCTGCACCAAGTTGGATGGATCCCATTGTTGCATTCCTATCTTCTGAACAACTCCCAAAGGATAAGAAAGAAGCACACAAGCTGCGAAACAAAGCCATGCGATACTACTTGGACCTGCAAGGAAGGCTTTATAAAAAGTCACTTTCTAGCCCATATTTGGAATGTGTGCACCTAGATAAAGTCAGGGAGCTTCTGACTAAAATACACAGAGGCAGTTGTGGAGCCCATTCTGGCGGACGCTCTTTGGCCCATCGAGCTATAACTCAGGGGTATTATTGGCCGACAATGGGAGCGGACGCCGAATGTCATGCAAAAAAGTGTGAACAATGCCAAAAATTCTCCCGTTAAACCATCTGCCTGCTGAAGAGTTGAACTCAATCACCAGCCCTTAGCCGTTTGCCCAGTGGGGGCTTGATATCGTAGGACCATTGCCGAGGGCCCCAGGGAACAAGCGATACCTGATCGTCGCAACAGATTACTTCACGAAATGGGTCGAAGTGGAGGCATTAACACACATCCGAGATGCTAACGTTAAGCGCTTTGTGTGGAGGAACATCATAACACGATTCAGCATTTCCAGAGCTATTATCTCAGATAACGGCACCCAGTTTGAATGTGGCGTATACCGAGAGCTGTGCAGCAAATACGGTATTCGACCTTACTTTTCTAGACCGGTTTATCCCCAAAGCAATGGCCAAGCTGAAGCCTCTAATAAATCCATCTTGGATGGTATCAAGAAGAGACTGGAGAAAGCCAAAGGCAGATGGGTCGAAGAATTACCGAGTGTATTGCGGGCTCATCGAACTACACCGAGAAGATCGACTAGAGAAACGCTGTTTGCCCTATGCTTTGGAACCCAGGCAATCTTACCCCTGGAGATTGGCCACTCGACACTCAAGTCGCAAGTCTTTGATACGGGCCGAAATGACATGATGCTGGCTTTGGATTTGATTCTAATCGAAGAACGAAGAGACCGAGCCCTTGCGTCAATGGCACGGTACCAGCAGCAGCTGGCAAAGTCGTATAATCAACGGGTTCAGCTGTGCCGCTACACACCAGGAGAATTGGTCCTGAAGAAGGTGCTTCCAGCTGACAGGAAACGGGCCGATGGAAAATTGGGTCCTAACTAGGATGATCCCTACCAGATTGATTCGATCGCCGGAGTAGGGGCATATCGGCTCAAAGACATATCAGGAATGAGTCTGCCACGGCCTTGGAATTCCACGCATTTACGCAAATTTTATCATTAACCCGACTTGTGGGACATGATGCTTGCTTCGAACTATTCGCTATGTACATCTCTTTTTCTGTAATACAAAGATTCCTATTCACCTACTATAGAATCTAGTTCAAAGATGTTCCAATTAAAGTCTCCGAATTCGAAGCCCCATCGGCAAATGACGTCTTTGGACCGATCAAGCCTCCGGATTCGGAGCGCCCTTCGTGGATATCACGACTGGCCAATTAAAGTCTCCGGATTCGGAGCCCCATCGACGAATGACGTCTTTGGGCCGATCAAGCCTCCGGATTCGGAGTGCCCTTCGTGAATATCACGATTGGCCAATTAAAGTCTCCAGATTCGGAGCCCCATCGGCGAATGATGTCTTTGGTCCAATCAAGCCTCCGGATTTGGAGCGCCCTTCGTGGATATCACGATTGGGCAATTAAAGCCTCCGGATTCGGAGCGCCCTTCGTGGATATCACGATTGGGCAATTAAAGCCTCCGGATTCGGAGCGCCCTTCGTGAATATCACGACTGACCAATTAAAGTCTCCGGATTCGGAGCCCCATCGACGAATGACGTCTTTGGGCCGATCAAGCCTCCGGATTCGGAACGCCCTTCGTGGATATCACGATTGGTCAATTAAAGTCTCCGGATTCGGAGCCCCATCGGCGAATGACGTCTTTGAGCCGATCAAACCTCTGGATTTGGAGCGCCCTTCGTGGATATCACGATTGACGTCTTTGGGTCGATGAACCCTTCGGGTCGTGCGTAACACAATGTTGATTAAATCAGGCCGAACAATGTCCATACAATCGTTTGAAATACGTTTATTCAAACATTTATATAATAAAACACATGCAATCACATGTGTGCCGAACAAAACTTATAATAAAACATTGAAAATAAAATGCTTTTTCATTCGACCAACCAATAATTACATAATCTTAGACGCAATCTGCGTTTGAACATTTATAACGAGTATTTTTATTCGGTGTCTCCCTCATCATTGGTCTTTTTAACTTCAAAGGCGGAAAAGGGCAAATGATCACGATGATCCAGGCCACATAAGTTGAAATCGACACCCTTCGCTCGAAGAGCCTCCGTGGCCTGAAGAGCCGCGATCCAACCATGCTTAAACCGCGATTTTCGCATCGGTAGATCTCCTCAGCATATGTCTCTTTTGTTTTGTCGATCCCAACCTTTCGGCCATCATGGAAACCCTGCTCGTAACCCTTGGCCCTCGCCTCAAGCTAGTTCAAATCGAGTCTGAATAAGAATAAGTAGACCCACTAGCGCGAACCCACCCCATTTATTTGTAGGTATGAAGCGACCTCGAGGCAATTTCTCCAAACAACGGAGATTTATTAATCTAACCGGCCGAGTATCTTGGCCCCATGCCGATTGATATGTGCCACAACCACTTCATGCATTGATTTTTGGCTTGTTAAAACTGTAACGCCCCGACCCTTCACACGTCATCGATATTGTCCGCTTTGGGCCACGCCCACACGGATTTGTCCTTCCCAGGGGGTCACCCATCCTAGAACTACTCCAGGCTAAGCACGCTTAACCACGGAGTTCTAATAGGGATTTCACCACTTGGGAAAAGGCCTCGATCAGATAAAGGGTCCCTTTACTTTTATAGCCCAGAACTCCCCTCCATTCCGATGTGAGACACCGGGCCTTACAATCCACCCCTTTAAGCGTGACGTCTCGCAAGAGCTGCCACCAATAAGCCCGCCCACATACACCGGCGGCGCCAGGCCCACACTCGGAGAGTCGGCTCGATACCATTTGTAACGCTCGACCCTTCACCGTCATCGATATTGTCGCTTTGGGCCACGCCGCGGATTTGTCCTTCCCGGGGTCACCCATCCTAGAACTACTCGGGCTAAGCACGCTTAACGCGGAGTTCTAATAGGATTTCACCACTTGGGAAAAGGCCTCGATGTCAGATAAGGGTCCCGTCTTTACTTTATAGCCGAGAACTCCCCTCCATTCCGATGTGAGACAGGCCCAAAGCGACAATATCGGCGACGCATAAATGGTATCGAGCCGATCGAGTACCGAGTGCCGGCGCGCCGGTATGCGGCCACGGTGGACGACGTGATTGAAGGCCCTGTCCCATATCGGGAATGGAGGAGTTCTCGGGCTATAAAAGTAAAGACCGACCCTTATACAAAGATCGAGGCCTTTTCCAGTGGTGAAATCCTATTAGAACTCCGCGTTAAGCGTGCTTAGCCCGAGTAGTTCTAGGATGGTGACCGAAGGACAACCGCGTGGCCCAAAGCGACAATATCGATGACGTGTGAAGGTCGAGGCGTTACAAATGGTATCGAGCCGACTCTCGGAGTACAGTGTGGGCCTGGCGCCGCTTTCGGTGTATGTGGGGCGGAGCTCTGACCTTAAGGGGTGGATTGTAAGGCCGGTGTCTCACATCGAGAATGGAGGGGGAGTTACTGGGCTATAAAAGTAAAGACAGGACCCTTATACAAATCGAGGCCTTTTCCCAAGTGGTGAAATCCCTATTAGAACTCCGCGGTTAAGCGTGCTTAGCCTGGAGTAGTTCTAGGATGGGTGACCCCCTGGGAAGGACAAATCCGTGCGGGCGTGGCCCAAAGCGGACAATATCGATGACGTGTGAAGGGTCGGAGCGTTACAAAAACGGCCTAATTGTCACGACCCAAACCCGGCCCTATGGGTTTAGCACAGAATGGCGGCGATGTCCGAGATTACGAAGGCACAACTTGATGAAACGATAAAAGCGAGTTTAGGGCCTAGCGGAAGCCATTACAGTAAATAAATAATGTCCATTGAGCTGTGACAGTCTGTATGCCAAAAAGATTTTTCATGTATTCACACATTCAAAACAGTACAGTTTATACAAATATTTACTGATCGATGCAGAGGACCTAATCCCTTGACAACAAGATAAAGTAGATACTTGATCTATCTGATGATCCCAAAACAGTATGGAGACAGACGGGGAAAAACAAAACACCCCAAAGCCATAGCATGGCAACTCGGAACCTCGCAGTGAGGCACATAGGCTGGCTTGACAAAACTGGAGTCTAACCCACGCTCCTAGCTCCGATCTGGTGGCTGAGCACCTATATATATATAAACAGTGAGCTAAAGCCCAGTGAATAACATAATGCGTAAAGAGGTTAAGAATGAAATGTCCTTCTGATAATAAGCGATTAATTAAACAATATTTGATCTTTGATCGAAACGATTATTCATCATATGTGGTACATCCATTAGCATAGCGATAAACGATGAGTCTTAGAGACCGACGGTAATGATGGCCATCAATCGATGTGATAATGGTTCCACGAGGAACCGAGATCTTTATATGATATGATAACGAGATGGGTGCTAAGGATGCCACAGTACATTTCAGAATATAGGACATACATTCAATCAAATAATAATAATCACTTGAAAGCAGTTAATGTAGCGAAAACATTCTCAGTTGAACATATCTTTACACAATTGTTACTCACAGAGTTTGGGCTACAATATGCTAGAGCGTGTCTCCCCAGTCGCCAACCCTACACAGTTCACAGGTTGAACACACACTAAGCTACACAGTTGGGAAATATCATAATTTAATCCCTAATTTGCCTTGGTGTGTTCCACATCTATATCCTCATTAAGATGTCTTAAAATAGGCCTAAGAATGCCTAGAATGGGATGAGGATGCAAAAATACACTTAGAAAACATTTTTCAAAAGTTGCTGAAAACAGGGGCCTCGCTCGAGAGAGCATTCCTTCGCTCGAGCGAGCTTCCAAAATCAAAGGCTTCGCTCGAGCGAGACTTCCTTCGCTCGAGCGGTCTGATGAAACAGTAAAAGTACTGGATGCTCGAATTTTACGCTCGAGCCACCAATCCTTCGCTCGAGCGTAGCTTCGAACAAAGGTTGGTCGCTCGAGCGAAGAATCCTTCGCTCGAGCGAAGAAGCCAAATTCTGGAATTTCCAGATTTGTCTCCTAAGCTCAAACCAAGCATTCTTTCACTCAAAACTCGACCTCTTGGGCCCAAATTCTGAAAAACACATCTAAATTCAATGTATAACAAGTTTCAAAGCTCAATTTGTGAATTCAAGCCCCAAAGGTGAGTCAATTAAAACCATTTTTCAAACCCATTTTCATGAACATGGAGGATATGCAACATGCATGGATCCAAACCAAGTTCAACCTTCAAAGCTTGTCCAAATGGACTCATTTCTTCAAGAACATGATGAATTCATGGACTCAAGTCTAATTATGGACATGCATGTACAATTTTACCATGAAAACACCTTAAGAATCAACAATACAAGCATGCATGCATGTATTATGCTCTAATTCAACATGTATGAACTAATTCATGACTTAATTTTTACAATGATGCATAAACCATGCAAGACTTAGCTCAATGACAACAATAAGGAGATGAATGATCTACCTTAGGTGTAGGATAAGAAGTGAGGAAGCTTAATTTGCAAACTATACTCCAATTCTACCAACATCCAAGCCAATTCAACAAAATGAGTTTAAGTCTCCCTCTCTTCCTCTCTAAATTCGGTGGGACAAAGGGAAGAGCTGATGAAATGTTTAGTCTACATGTATAAGGCTCAACATATGTGAATAAACAAGGCCCCACTCAATGGAAAAAGTGTAATTTCGACAAACTCTTTAATTGGCTTAAATTAATCTAGTTTAATCATACCTAATCACATTTTAGTTAAATATACCATTAAATCACAAAAATTCCACTGATCATGAGGCACTAAACGATTTTCAGTTCGGCTGCCGATAAGGCCTTCAATTTACAGTTTAAACATAAAACACGAACAGATAATCAAATAATCAAACAGATAAGAATGCAATACAATAAACATGCTCAGCCAGTTCAGTTTAAATTTTCAATCAGTCCGTTTAGTATTTCAGTTAGTTCAATTATCGGTCATAAACAGTCCAGTTTAGTAGTAATCAGTACGTAATTCAATAAATTTTCGGTAAACAGTATGGGGTTGTTACAATCTCCCCTCCTTATAAGGAGTTTAGTGCTCTAAACTCGAGTTACCTTCATTCTGGAAGAAAACAGGATTCAGCGATAACAAATCAGGATATCGCCTAACCATGTCATCTTCCCTTTCCCAAGTGGCATACACACCACCATGGTTCTGCCAGTCAACTTTTATCAACGGGTTCTCTTTGTTTCTCAGTTTCTTGACCCGTCTGTTTACAATCTGTATAGGCCGTTCCTCGTAAGTGTAGTCATCACTCAACACGATACGAGTAGGCTCAATCACATGGAAGGGATCCCGGAGATAATCTCTCAACATCGAAATGTGGAAAACATTATGCATATGCTCCATTTCAGGAGGAAGTGCAACTTGATACGCCACCGGATTGATTTTCTCAATAATTTCATACGGTCCGACATACCGCGGCGCTAACTTGCCTTTGACTCCAAAACGAGTCTGGCCTTTCATTGGTGTCACTTTCACAAAAACGTGATCACCCACTTCATACTCTCTGTCCCGTCTTCTGACATCCGCATAACTTTTCTGTCTATTCTGTGCAGTTTTCAGTCTTTGCTGTATCATTTTTATCTTTTCAGTCGTTTCATATACAATCTCGGGCCCAAGCAAAGGCCCATCTCCAACTTCTGCCCAGCAAATCGGAGATCGACATTTCCTGCCATACAATGCCTCGAAAGGCGCCATACCAATACTCGAATGGTAGCTGTTGTTGTAGGCGAATTCAGCTAATGGCAAATGACTTTCCCAGTTTCCCTGAAAATTAAGGACACACATTCTCAATAGATCCTCCAAAGTCTGGATGGTCCTTTCTGACTGTCCATCTGTCTAAGGATGATAGGCATTACTCAGCCTCAATTCGGTACCCAATGCAGTCTGTAGGCTTTGCCAAAGCCTCGATGTAAACTTCAAATCCCTGTCAGAAACAACAGACACAGGCACTCCATGCAGTCTAACAATTTCATCAATATAGATAACAGTCAATTTGTCCGCTTTATAAATTGTCTTGACAGGTAGGAAGTGTGCAGATTTAGTCAGTCTATCAACAATAACCCAAATAGAGTCCATACCTTTTCTGGAGCGAGGTAATCCAACGATGAAATCCATCGTGATATGCTCCCATTTCCACTCTGGTATAGGTAAGGGTTGCAGTAAGCCCGCGGGTCGTTGATGTTCCGCTTTGACTTGTTGGCAATGAAGACACTTGGACACGAAATCGGCAATTTCTTTCTTCATTCCCGGCCACCAGAAATTCTGTTTCAGATCGTGGTACATTTTCGTATTCCCCGGGTGGATAGACAATTTTGAATTGTGGCCCTCTTGCAGAACTCTTCTTTTCAGTTCAGTGTCATTCGACACACACAGTCTTTCTTGAAATTTTAGTACATTGTTCTCAAATTTAAAACCCGGTCTCGGCTTAGACTCTCTTTCTTCGATGATCTTCTTCAGGAAGTCATCCAGTTGCTGTTTCTCTTTAACTTCTTCAATCAAGGCTGGTTGAGCAGTAATGGCAGCTATTGTTCCACCTTGTTCTCCCAAGACAATTTCAATTTCAGATTTTTCAAGATCATAAAGCAATTCTTTCTGTCCGGTGAGCAAACAAGCTAAGTTGGCAATTGACTTTCGGCTCAATGCATCGGCAACAGTATTGGCTTTTCCCGGATGGTACAAAATCTGTAGGTCATAATCTTTGATCAGTTCTAGCCATCTGCGCTGTCTCATATTCAGTTCTTTCTGTGTGAAGAAATATTTCAAACTCTTGTGGTCGGTGTATACTTCATATGTCGCTCCACACAGATAGTGACGCCAAATTTTCAGTGCAAACACTACTGCAGCAAGTTCTAGATCATGGGCTGGGTAGTTCTTTTCGTGTGGTCTCAACTGTTGGGAAGCATAAGCAATAACTCTCCCATTCTGCATTAAAATACACCCCAAACCCTTATGAGAAGCATCACTAAATACAGTATAACCATCCGTACCTGAAGGTAAAGTCAGAACCGGTGCAGTCACAAGTCGGGTTTTCAATTCTTGAAATGTTGATTCCCTTTGGTCAGTCCAGTCAAATGATGTCCCCTTCAGAGTTAACTGAGTCAATGGTAAGGCAATTTTGGAGAAGTCTTTAACAAATCTTTTGTGATATCCAGCCAATCCCAAAAAGTTTCAGACTTCAGTCACATTTGTTGGTCTAGGCCAGTTCATTACAGCTTCAATTTTCTGCGGATCAACAGAAATTCCATCTTTGCTAACAACATGCCCCAAAAACATAACATGATCAAGCCAGAATTCACATTTAGACAGTTTAGCATACAATTTCTGTTCTCTTAAGGTCTGCAGGGCAAGTCTCAGATGTTGTTCATGTTCTTCTCTACTTTTTGAATAAATCAGTATGTCATCAATAAATACTACGATGAAATCATCAAGGTATGGTTTAAAAATTCTGTTCATAAGGTCCATAAAAGCAGTAGGGGCATTCGTGACTCCGAATGGCATAACTAAAAATTCATAATGGCCATACCTCGTTCTAAAAGCAGTTTTATCAATGTCTTCCGGTCTAACTTTCAGTTGATGATACCCCAATCTGAGATCAATCTTGGAAAACACTTGTGCACCCTGTAACTGATCAAATAAATCATCAATATGTGGCAATGGGTATTTATTTTTCACAGTTACCTTGTTCAATTCCCGGTAGTCAATGCACAGTCTCAGTGAGTCATCTTTCTTCTTTACAAACAAAACAGGTGCACCCCACGATGAAGTACTAGGCCTGATAAACTTCTCGTCTAACAGCTCTTGCAATTGCACTTTCAATTCCTTCAGTTCAGTTGGGGCCATTCTGTAGGGAGCTTTAGATATTGGCTGTGTACCCGGAATCACGTCAATGGTGAATTCAATCTCACTGTCAGTCAAATCCCCTGGCAGATCATCTGGAAATACATCTGGGAATTCTCTGACTATAGGAATACAATTCACATCAGCTTTAACACTATCATCAGTAGACACAGTTAGCATAGAACACAGATATCCTTTATATCCCTTTCTAATCAGTTTAACAGCTTTCATAGAAGAAATCAGATACGGAGGAGGTACTACTCCACTCCCATTAAACACAAATTCAGGCAAACCAGGTGGACGGAAAACTACTTGTTTTGTTACACAGTCAATAGTGGCATGATATTTTTGTAACCAATCCATCCCCAATATTACATCAAAATGATCAATGTTCAATGGCAGTAAATCAATAAACAGATGCATATCCCCAACAATAATCTCACAAGCAGGATACATATATGCACATGTCATGGATCCCCCAACAGGTGATGATACAGCTAACAAGTAATTCATGGGTTCTAAGGGTCTATTCAATTTCCGTGAAAAAGCATGCGATACATATGAGTGTGTAGACCCCGAATCAATCAACACATATGTATTTTGAGCACAAATAGAGAGGATACCTGACACAATGGTTTCAGTATTTTGCACGTCTCCCGGTACTAGGGCGAACACTCGGCCCTGCCTCATAGGCTCTTTCCCGGTAGCTTTGGGGTTCGGTTTTGGTGTTGCAGCTGATGCTGCTGCGCTTGGTGCAGCTTTACTACTGGCTTGCGGGGCAGAGGGACAGTCTTTAACCCTGTGGCCCACCTTGCCACACCTGAAACAAGCTCCAGTTATTTGGTAGCAAACCCCTTTGTGCTTGTTGCCACATACAGAGCAGGGTGCAATGAGCCCACTCCCTTGGCTGGGGCTAGTCCCCGACCCCGTATTCTGTTTCTTATTCGATGGGTTGTGCTTGCCTTTCTTAAACTTGAACCCATGCCTTTTCCCATGCCATTCAGTTATTGGTGTTTCAGATTGTTTTATTGCTGCAATATTCGACTCGGCCATCAATGCCCGGTCGAGAACACCCACAAAAGTCAGTAATTTCAAAACACTTATTCGGTCAAGGATTGCAACATTAAGGCCACCCTCAAATTTTTTGGTCTTCTTGTAGTCAGTGTCCACCATATGTGGTGCATATCTGGCAAGCTCAGTGAACCTTGCTTCATATTCAGCCACAGACATTGTACCCTGTCTCAGTTGTTCAAATTCAGTCACTTTCCTATCCCTGACGCACTGTGGGAAGTACTTTTCAAAGAAGGACTCCTTGAACTGAGCCCAAGTCATAACAGTATTTGTTCACGGATCAACATCCACCACCTTCTAGCTTCTTCTTGTAGGGTGAAGGTGGCTAATAGAACTTTATTTGCTTCAGAGCACGGAAACACTTTAAATAATTTTTCTGTTTCAAGCACCCAAGCTTCAGCCTTTAGCGGTTCAAGGCCTTCCTGAAAGGACGGTGGTTTCATCTTGCTGAATTTATGGGTGAGAGCAATAATATCCCCATCATTCACATTTGCATTCGGTTCCGGCTGTACCGGAGGAGGAGGAGGTGGTGGGGGCTGTTGGTTCTGTTGTTGTTCAAGTCTAGCAGTTATCAATTCCATCATTCTTTCCATTCTTTCCATTCTTGCCTCGGTAGATGAGGATTCAGGTTCATTTGCATTGTCCATTTCACTATAAGCAGTTATAACAGTTATAGCAATTATAACATTAAACAGTTGCATGTTTAGACAGTTATCACATTAACATGTATTCAGTCATAACATAGCCACACACTTTTCAAGTTCATGAAATGCCCTAATCGCTTTTCTAGGACACCCTATAGCTCGTTTGGACACGTGTGTGGGGTATAACTCGTGGTTAAGTATCGCTCTGATACCACTCTGTCACGACCCAAACTAGGCCCTATGGGTTTAGCATCAGAATCGCGAATCCGAGATTCTCGAAGGCACATATGAGAAACGATAAAAGAGAGTTCAGGGCCTGGCGGAAGCCAATACAGTAAATAAATAATGTCCATTGAGCTGTGACAGTCTGTATGCCAAAAGATTTTTCATGCATTCACACATTCAAAACAGTACAGTTTATACAAATATTTACAGTCAGTCGGTACAGGGACCTAATCCCTTGACAACAGTACAGTAAAGTAGATAACAGTCTATACAGTGATCCCAAAACAGTATGGAGACAGACGGGGAAAAACAAAACACCCTAAAGCCATAGCATGGCAACTCGGAACCTCGCAGTGAGGCACATAGGCTGGCTTGACAAAACTGGAGTCTAACCTACGCTCCTAGCTCCGATCTGGTGGCTGAGCACCTACATATATATATAAACAGTGAGCTAAAGCCCAGTGAATAACATAATGCGTAAAGAGGTTAAGAATGAAATGTCCTTACAGTAATGAAAACAGTTCATTAAACAGTATTTCAGTGTTTCAGTCAGAACAGTTATTCAGTCATATGTGGTACATCCATTACCATAGTAGTAAACAGTAGGTCTTAGAGACCGAACAGTAATGATGGCCATCAATTAGTAAACAGTAATGGTTCCACGAGGGAACCGACAGAGATCTCTGTAGCGATAAGAAATGCTTGAGGTGCTAAGGATGCCACAGTACATTTCAGAATATAGGACATACATTCAATCAAATAATAATAATCACTTCTGTAACAACGCCCGCGGGGGACCTCGCTACAGTTCGGACTCGATTTTGTCGCGGTTCCAAATCTTGAACCAAAGAGTCCAACTCTGGCAAATCGTTTTGAAGAAAAACAGATTTTTTGAAAGAAGTGCCAAACATGGACTGCTTTGCCAGATAACAGAGTCGCCACCTAAATATTTTTTAAATGGGAAATTTAGGAAACCCTAACTCGGTGCCAAAGGCCACGTGTCCGTCATCACCAAAGTTGGCTCGGGAACTTGGGTACGATTGGGGAAGGTCACATCGTGAGCACCCCCGCTCGCCCGGTCAAAGACCGGCCTCTACTAACCATGATATCTGTTTTTGAAAACATTGTGAGTTCTTATTCCGGTTATTAGCCTAGATTACTATGTGATGCTCGCAGCAAACAAGTATAGACTGGGCCGTCTGAATTGGAACAAAACATTTCATGTTTGTTTGTTTGAAAATGGTGTGATGGTGCTACCCGCAGGTAGGCTAAAATGCGGATTTGCCACCCTCAGGTGGGCTTAGAAAACATGATGTTGCCACTATCTAGTGGGCTTAGAACAAACAGTCAATGCATTGTCCCAATTCAAATAACTCAACCTCCACCCACAGGCATTCAAGGCAGTTATATCATATAAGCATATAGCCTCATGGCAAGCATACTATCATGGCAACATTCACACGCATGCGAGGATGCTAAAGCATAAAACTCACCGAGTACTCCAAGCCAAAACAGAATACTAATTAGAAATCCATGCATGATCCTAAGAATGCAGAGATGCCTAATGCAACACATGCAAAGATGCAATTATAGCAGGCTCGGCTATTCTAAGTATGGCATATGAGATGCAACAGCTATCAAGTACTCAACTTGGAATTGAAATCTGATGCGGTTTGTATGATCTTGCCGAGCGTGCGTGCAAAAGCAGATGAATGATGCGAACATGCCGTCATCTTGTTATGCTAATTGAAATATGCCCTATATCTATCCATTGAAAGCGGATAAGTGAAAGGTAGAATGAAATGGGTATTGGCTGACATACATCACACTCACACACCCTTATTACGGTTGTGCCCTGCAGAGGGTTGAATAAATATCTGATCGAATAAAGAATAATCTGATTAACAAATTAAACTAGGAAGCGGTAAAAGCGGCATGCAAGCCGGGGTGCCTTGCTTCTAATGTATATTGTATGTTGAAATTTTGACGCGAAATCCTTTGGGATGCCTGATTAGCCTCTGTTTGCAATATTTCTCGAAATGCGGCGGACTCAAAAGTTGTTGATCCTCGATTTTGCTGTAACAGAGAGCAGGAAAGGGCATAGCAATGTATTTCACAAATATATGCATGTCTCGATCCTCGTGCCACCAATCACGCATACCGATGCATGATGGCCGGGGAGTCGAATTGCACAACTCAATATAGGGATGAATGCGGATGCATTAACTCCATCATGAATAATCCGGAGTGTCGGTAACTTGGGAATTGAGACCCGTTCCGTTACTCGGAGTACAAAACGCGCCTCGTTTCCCGTGCAATATGCATGATATGCATGAAATGTAGCTGATATGTGATATAGCATGCACAATGTTACGGGAATGAGATACCTCGAAGTGCGTGCACTCAGGCACGCAAATCGAGAAAATGCATGAATGCAATCTAAGATACAACCTAGTATGCACTATGCTGTGAAAATGAGATGAAAATGAAACGCCTCGAAAAGCGTGCGTGCGGGCACGCAAACCGAGGCAATGATATGAAATGCAAATCGGGTAAAACCGAAGCGCCTCGAAATGCGCGCCCTCAGGCACACAAACCGAGGCGATGATGAAATGAGAAAAAACGGATACGACCGAAGTGCCTCGAAGTGCGCGCCCATAGGCACGCAAATCGAGGCGATGATAAAATGAGAAAATCGGATACAACCGAAGTGCTTCGAAATGCGCGCCCACAGGTACGCAAACCGAGGTGATGATGAAATGAGAAAATCGAATACAATCGAAGTGCCTCAAAATGCGCGCCCACAGGCACGCAAACCGAGGCGATGATAAAATGAGAAAATCGGATACAACCGAAGTGCCTCGAAATGCGCGCCCATAGGCACGCAAACCGAGGCGATGATGAAATGAGAAAATCAGATACAACCGGCAAGAAGTGTCGCGCCTACGTGCACGCAAACCGAGGCGATGATGAAATGAGAAAATCGGATACAACCGAAGTGCCTCGAAATGCGCGCCCACAGGCACGCAAACTGAGGCGATGATGAAATGCAATGGGATAGCACACAGAATGCCGTGATGGACTTACACCCACATGGGAGAGCCTCAGCTCACTCACATAGGAGGCCGTCGGATAAAACGGAGGTGCCTCGAAGTGCGTGCCTGTGGTGATGCATTAAGGCATAAAATGACATGGGAAATGATATGCAAGCATGCAAACCAAATTTCAGCCACTAAATGAAGGGGAAAACAGCCCCGAAATGATGCGAAATGACAATTAACGCATGAAATCACCCCGAAATGCAATTCTAAGTGCCCGAAATGGCCTACGGCTATGCTAAACGTGCAAAATTGGCGAATGAAAGAAAAACAGTAGCAAGGAAGTCCCAAAAAATAGCATTTTTACAGTACAAAACAAGGCCAAATTATGAGCACAGATAGGGCAACAATGGCATGCAAAAATACGGTAAAAGAGGGGATTTACAAAGCAAGTGATATCTACAATGCTCAAACCCAAAAAATCAGTTCTACAACATTATAGAGGGACTAAAAATATGCATTTTTACAGAAGATGAGATCCCAAAATTTAGTGTGTAGATATACAATACATAGCATGCAAAATAAGGGTCAAAAGAGGTTTATAAAGAGAGGTACCATAAGAAAACATCAAATGGCCTCAGACCCTTAATAAAGAACAAAGAACAGACTAAAAAAAGACACTTTCTAAGCCTGATGAAGACCTAAAAAACAATATAGAATGGCTTAAACAATCATGCAATTTTACGGAAAATAAGATGGATACAACATGAAGTACCAAAATCAAACACCAAATGGCTTAAGGCCCTTAACAAAACACAAAGAAAAGACCAAAATATGACACTTTACAAGCCTGATGGAGACCCAAAACAGAAGCATGGTAAGCTTAAAGAAGCATGCAACATGGGAGTAGAACAAGAATCCAAAGCAAGTGCATGATAGAGGAAGAAAAACAGGTTGAGACCTTCTTCAATGTTGAAGAGGGGCTCAAAATAAGCACACCTTCAGTTCATGAAATGCTCCAATTCAGATCACAAATGGGCTAAAAATAGCATGCAATTTTACGGTAAAATGGAGGAATTTCAAAGGAAGTGCATGCTAAAGCCACCAAACATGGTTGAGCCCTTCTTCAATGTTGAAGAGGGGCTCAAAATAAGCCCACCCACAGTATACAGTATGCTCATAAACACACCACTCAAAAGCCAAACAAAGCATGCAATTTCATGGCATAAAGAGTGATATTGAAGCAAGTATATGATGGAGACACCAAACAGGGTTTAGCCCTTCTACAAAGTTGTAGAGGGGCTCAAAATAAGTACAAAATCAGTAGGGGTCAAAGCCCAAAACAGTAGGCAAGTAGGGTAGAAATAGGAAGCAAGAAAGTGATAAGAAAAGGGATTTAGAGACTTACCCTTGAAGGCCTTTCTTTCCTTGCTTCTTGGCTTCAATTTGTTGCTTCTTGGCCACTAGAAAACACTCCTTTGCTGCTGGAATGGAGATGGGGATGGTGGAGCTTAGGGTTGGTGAAGGATTGGCCTAGAACCCTAAAGGTTTTTTGAAGTTTTGGCCATGGAAATGGAGTTTTTGAGAGGAGTCTTGAGGTGAATTTTTGTAACCCTAGGGAAGGAGGAGGGCAGCCTTTAATAGGCAAAAAAAAAGGTGCAAAAGGGGAGGGAAAAGCATCCAAGCTTTCCTCCCGAATATCTCCGGAGGTGAGATATTTCAAAAGTACAGGACAGTGGAAAAATTTGGAAGCGAAAGTGGCGGCCAGTAACTTCTGGGAGGTGGCCGGTGGCCACCCCTGTCGACCGACCACTCACCTGGCCGGCCACCATGGTCAAAATTGAAGTGCAAAAATCTTTGGCCGACCACCAAGCAATGGTGTCCTCCCATGTGTGTAGAACAAGGCCCCAAGGTCGAATCGCAACTCAGCGAAGTCACAACATAGAGCTTGAAGGAGAGGCTCAAAAATGAAACCTACAATTGCTGGCCGACCACCAACTTTTAGGGTCCTCCCAAATGTGTGGAACAAGGTTCCAAGGTCAGAAATTGACAACACTGAAGCAGGAGCCACAACATAGAGCTTGAAGGAGAGGCTCAAAAATGAAACTCAGAATTTCTGGCGACCAGTAGTTTTTAGGGTCCTCCCATGTCCCATGATCACAGATATGTAGCTTTGGTTGGAAGAAAATATCCCCAAGGTGTTCAACATTGGCCCGGAAGTGAGCAAAAGCAGGCTGGAAGAGCTGGCTGGTTATCTGGGATAATTCGGCCTCCCACCCCAGTGATCTTCTGGTGTTGAAACAGAGGTACCGCCAAATTTGAACAAAAACTAATGAGAAATGAACGCTGGGGCCAAAACCAGCAATTCGGTCTCGGAAATGAAATGGTCACGGAAGTGGTGTTCAATGGAAGTGGGCATCTGTGACCCCAGTGTCCCGGAATGACAAAACAGAGGTTCTGCCAAAATCGAGAAAATCGATGCAAAATGAATGCTCGGGGCCCAAAACATGATTCGGTCCCAAACCTCTGAGCATCGAAAGTGGCATCTGACACGAAGTGGGCATCAGAGGCCCCAGTGTTGCTCGGAACTATAAAAGCAGTGCTGGCCAAAAACCAGAGAACTTCGAAGATGGTTGGGCGGTCCCGAGGCACATTGACCTAACGGTCGAAACCGAACCGACTCAAAATGGGCAAAATGGCCTCACCCACAAAAAGTAGCTCACGGCCATCGGAGATAGTCTACGGACCATTCCTCCTCGGGAAAGAAAACGAGAAAACCGAGCGATTCGCAAACCGAGACAAGGCACGAGAGAGTTCGAATTCGAGGCGGCGCGCCGCGACTCGAGACTTCGAACGAGCAAGATGCAACATCACCAAGCAATCGGTGACGCCCGAGTCTTAAGTCGGTCAAAAATGGGGTGTCTACATTGAAAAAACAAAATAAACAAATGAAAAAAATTTCCGATTGAACATATCTTTACACAATTGTTACTCACAGAGTTTGGGCTACAATATGCTAGAGCGTGTCTCCCCAGTCGCCAACCCTACACAGTTCACAGGTTGAACACACATTAAGCTACACAGTTGGGAAATATCATAATTTAATCCCTAATTTGCCTTTGTGTGTTCCACATATATATCCTCGTTAAGATGTCTTAAAATAGGCCTAAGAATGCCTAGAATGGGATGAGGATGCAAAAATACACTTAGAAAACATTTTTCAAAAGTTGCTGAAAACAGGGGCCTCGCTCGAGCGAGCATTCCTTCGCTCGAGCGAGCTTCTAAAATCAAAGGCTTCGCTCGAGCGAGACTTCCTTCGCTCGAGCGGTCTGATGAAACAGTAAAAGTACTGGATGCTTGAATTTTACGCTCGAGCCACCAATCATTCGCTCGAGTGTAGCTTCGAACAAAGGTTGGTCGCTCGAGCGAAGAATCCTTCGCTCAAGCGAAGAAACCAAATTCTGGAATTTCCAGATTTGTCTCCTAAGCTCAAACCAAGCATTATTTCACTCAAAACTCGACCTCTTGGGCCCAAATTCTGGAAAACACATCTAAATTCAATGTATAACAAGTTTCAAAGCTCAATTTGTGAATTCAAGCCCCAAAGGTGAGTCAATTAAAACCATTTTTCAAACCCATTTTCATGAACATGGAGGATATGCAACATGCATGGATCCAAACCAAATTCAACCTTCAAAGCTTGTCCAAATGGACTCATTTCTTCAAGAACATGATGAATTCATGGACTCAAGTCTAATTATGGACATGCATGTACAATTTTACCATGAAAACACCTTAAGAATCAACAATACAAGCATGCATGCATGTATTATGCTCTAATTCAACATGTATGAACTAATTCATGACTTAATTTTACAATGATGCATAAACCATGCAAGACTTAGCTAAATGACAACAATAAGGAGATGAATGATCTACCTTAGGTGTAGGATAAGAGTAAGGAAGCTTAATTTGCAAACTATACTCCAATTCTACCAACATCCAAGCCAATTCAACAAAATGAGTTTAAGTCTCCCTCTCTTCCTCTCTAAATTCGGTGGGACAAAGGGAAGAGCTGATGAAATGTTTAGTCTACATGTATAAGGCTCAACATATGTGAATAAACAAGGCCCCACTCAATGGAAAAAGTGTAATTTCGACAAACTCTTTAATTGGCTTAAATTAATCTAGTTTAATCATACCTAATCACATTTTAGTTAAATATACCATTAAATCACAAAAATTCCACTGATCATGAGGCACTAAACGATTTTAGGTTAAATAGCCGATAAGGCCTTCAATTTACAGTTTAAACATAAAACACGAACAGATAATCAAATAATCAAACAGATAAGAATGCAATACAATAAACATGCTCAGCCAGTTCAGTTTAAATTTTCAATCAGTCCGTTTAGTATTTCAGTTAGTTCAATTATCGGTCATAAACAGTCCAGTTTAGCAGTAATCAGTAGTAATTCAGTAAATTTTCGGAAAATAGTATGGGGTTGTTACACTAATTATCTAAACGACAATTATGGAAGAATGCCTTGAAGTCCATGCACTGGCTGGGACAAGGACAGATTTATTAATCTAACCGGCCAAGCATCTTGGCCCCATGTCGATTGATATGTGCCATAGCCATTTCATGCACTGATTTTTGGCTTGTTAAAACGGTCTAATTATCTAAATGGCAATTATAAGAGAATACCTTGAAGTCCATGTACTGGTTGGGGCAAGGGCAGATTTATTAATCTAACCGGCCGAGCATCTTGGTCCCATGCCGATTGATATGTGCCACAGCCACTCTATGTACTGATTTTTGGCTTGTTAAAATGGCTTAATTATCTAAACGGCAATTATGAGAGAATGCCTTGAAGTCCATGCACTGGTTGGGGCAAGGGCAGACTTATTAATCTAACCGGCCGAGCATCTTGGCCCCATGCCGATTGATATGTGCCACAACCACTTCATGCACTGATTTTTGGTTTGTTAAAACGGCCTAATTATCTAAACGACAATTATGAGAGAATGCCTTGAAGTCCATGTACTGGCTGGGGCAAGGGCAGATTTATTAATCTAACCGGCCGAGCATCTTGGCCCCATGCCGATTGATATGTGCCACAACCACTCCATGTACTGATTTTTGGCTTGTTAAAACGGCCTAATTATCTAAACGACAATTATGAGAGAATGCCTTAAAGTCCATATACTGGCTGGGGCAAGGGCAGATTTATTAATCTAACTGACCGAGCATCTTGGCCCCATGCCGATCAATATGTGCCACAGCCACTCCATGTACTGATTTTTGGCTTTCTAAACGGCCTAATCATGTAGTCGGCAAGTATACAAAATGTTTTATCCAAAACAGCAACCAAACAATTCCGTTAATTAGTAACAGCAAAGTACAAAATGAATTTTCATTAAGTAAATTGGACACAAATTTTAACCATTTTACATATGAAAATTACTAAACAAAAAGCTGTAAAAAGCTGAAAATTACATGCAAATCCTAAAATAAAAACAGGAGCAGCCCAAATTAGCCCTCAGAGTCAGACTCCAGTGGCTCAACATCCACTTGCTCGTATGGAATTGGTATAGCCAATGTCACATCAATAGCAGCAAGGGCTTTGAGCCAGCCATGTTTAAATCCCCGATTTTCAAATTTGGGGACTTCGTCTACATATTCATCAAAAGTAGACTTCTTCCCAACATCGAATGCGCTGGTAGCCTTCAGGTCGGTTGTTTCCTTCACCGCCTTCATTTCTTCCAACCCAGCCTCCAATTTAGAGATCGCCTCCTGGGCCAATTTAAGCGCGTCGTCGCTCGCATTCGCCCTCTTCTCGACGACTGATCTCAATTCTTCAGCATTGCGGGCTCTCTCCATCTCGACCTCGGCACGGGCGTCCTCTGTCTGCGCCCTACTTCTTTGGCCCTCAACCTCAGCTTGTAAACGGCCAATTAGCTCGACGGCATCATGATAGCGACGGCCCATGTCGGCTATCCTCCCGACGGCCTGCAAAATAGGAAGTTAAGAACAAAATAAAATTTGCATAAAGAGAAAAGACAAAGTCCAGATATATACCAAAAGGGTCGATTGCACGGCCAACCCAATTGCAACTAGATCAGGCTCTGCCTGAAAAGCCGCCTTGTCAGCAGGTAGTGAAACGAATGTCGCTAAGCTGAGTGCAATCGCTGGATCTTTGATTATCGAAGCATCGGAAGAAATCGGCGTATTTTTTATCTTGGGCTGAATAACAAAAGGTACAATCACATTCGACTCCTCTAAACGAGGTCGCTTGTTGGTACGGTCTTCTTCTGAGCTAGCCTCGATGTTGGCAGGGCATTTCTCCACCCTTTGCTCAGCTTCTACACTTGCTTGTACAAAAGGTTCTGCCTCGGTACTTCCGTTCTTTGGCGTCCCCTCAATAACAGGCAAGGAGGTTTGGGACTGAGACTCGGCAGCCCGAATCTCCTCCGCCCTTCGCCGCATGGCCATCCTTTCCGCGTTTGCTTTCTTGGCAAGTTTAGTGAGGCTCAACCTTGCCATATCTTCTGGGAACGTGTCGGGAAGGTCCTGCAGACCGTGAAAAATATCATCGAGCGGACGGTCCTCTCGACCTGAAGTGGACGGAGGATCAGCCGAATTGAGGCCCGCTTCTTCAAATGCTAACTTCAAAGCCTCGTCAACCTCAGTTTTAGATTGGTCTGACTCGGCGACCTTAGCTACTTTCGGTCGCTTCGAATCTGATCCCTCGCAACCGACTTGTCTCAAATTTTTGAAATCAGTCAAGATAAGGGCGATAAGAGACTCCTCACCCTTCGGAATTGGGATATTTTTCGCCGCCGAAAAGGACGTATAAGCCGGCTTGTAGCTGAGAAGAATGTGGGCCGCCCTCCCCTGCTTCTGAAGACTCGGTCGGGCGAAATACTTGAGCGCAGTCTTGATTTTTGAAAGAACGGCGTTGTCGGTCGAGATCAAGACTTTCTTCAAATCGTTTCCTGCAAAAACAAAACCATAAGGTCCCGAAAATAAAGTTTTATAAATATAACAAGTAAATAAATAAAAGAAGATACTCGGCTACCTGGTTCGCCCCTCCGTCTAGAAATATGATCAAGGCGATTCTCGCCTTCGCCGAATTCCCAGTTTCCTTGGATGACGACCATAACATCATCGACTCGTTTCCCAGAGCTGGAAAGCATAGTCACTAGTTGATGGTCGGTGTCTTTGGCCCTAAGGAAATAACGCCCATGCCGACTAGAAGACTTGGCCAAGGCGTAGCAATGCCGAATAGCGGGAATGCCAAGGTTAAGCCTAAGGTGGTGGTTTAGTGCGATAATTCCCATCACGATCCTATAGAAGTTGACGTTGGGTTGGGAAGGGATTAACCCCCAATGGCAAAGCACGGCCCTAAGGAGTGGGTGAAGGGAAAACGGACCCCACCCTCTGTGATTGATAGAAGAGGGAAGACGATCGTGGTTTCATCAACCCTCTCCATATCGAGGGTGCCGTCTGCCACAAATGACAGACGGATATCATCAGGAATGGAAAAATGGCGTCGAAAGCCAGAAATTCGATCCGATGAGAGGAGATCTTTTAAATGTTTCGCCATTCCCCCAGTCAATAGGATTATGCTAAGCCAAAGAACAAAACAGAGAAGGAGAGAACTTACAAGAGGCGAAGGAGATAGAGAAGAGTAGGAAGTTGCAGAGGTAGTTCGGAAGGCAATCTAGCGATGGGCGGGCATCTAAAAGCATGTAAGCATTTGAAAAGACGTCGAAATTTTAAATCATAATAAATAGAAATGTACGAAGAGGCAGGAAGTTGAAATGATAATCGGGAAGCGTGTGTACAGACATTTGTGTTGGAATACGGTCAGCCGCCGAATTTCGGCTCTAACTCTTCGAGTTTGAATCCAAACATTCTAGCCAACTGTCGTTAGTGGAGTGCTTGGGGGGCAATTGTGGGGGCCGAAAAGAGGGAGTCGTAGAGATTCCGGATAGTCGAATCTTAGAGAGTCGAGATTCGAAGCACTCGGCAATTGGCTTGCAAGCTCAAATCCAACCCTATTCGGCCAAATAACCGATTAGGCAAGGGGCCGAGTGAAGGTCGGTCTATTATAAAATGTGCCGAATATGAGTTGGAAATGGACCTAATCTCAAGGCCCATGGAAGAAAAGATATAAATAGAAGAACATCAGCTAGAAAGAGGTATGTGAGAATTGTTGTGTTTAACTTAGAATACAAGCATTCTTGAGTGTGGATTCTGACTTGTCCGTCGGAGTGCTAATTCCGACACCCCCGACCAGAGTGTTTATTCCTTTTCAGGTGACCAGAAGAGGATCACGAGCGTTCTCCAAGATCAGAAGAGTATTTTCAAACCACTTCTCCACATAATATAATAAATTATTTATTAATTTTGATTTATTACATTATGAGTAAGTTGTGAGTTTTTAGAATAATGCTATATGTATCAATTAATGTATATTAATGTATTCGTATGGTTTTGGGCATTTATAACTTGTATAATAAATGTGATCAATAATACTATTATAACACTCATTGTTACACTAGTATATATACTAATTGGTTCATGTAGTATCACCAAAATTTTTAATATTTCTCACTTAAATAGCTTCTTCTTGTTGTTTCTTAAAACAACAATATAAAAATGGTAGATCCATTACATAAACTAATAAATATTAAATTATCATATAAATTTGTTTGGTGCATATTATTTAAAGAGAAATAGTTGAGAGCTCTAAATTAAAAGCTCTAATGTGTGTATAAGTTTCACATAATGTGATATTTTGGCCTTGTATGTTTTTTTTTTTTTTTTTTTTTTTTTTTTGGTGTTGATTTTCTAGTTCCAGCTCACTAAAGCTGGTTTAGAGCTCAAAATTTAGGGGATGTATCATTATTATTATTTAAAAAGGTATTGCTAATAATAGTTTTAAGAATTGTAAATAAAAATTAAACACTGTCAAAATATTTATGATCCAAATATATATTTTACTTAAAACAATTTTATATATTTTTATTTATTTTCTACACATTTCAATACACCTTATACACATTTTTCAATACAAACAACAGTTCTAAGAGTTGTTTTTGACATTTTTCTTATTTAAAAACATAATCCTACTGCATAATTTTAAAGTAATCTTCAATTTATTAATAATTATTATTTTTAGTTTATCCATTATTATAAACTAAAAACAATAATTTAAACGACATCCCATTAGATTCTCAATAATTGACATAATTTTTATTCTTTTTCAATTATTAACTATTCTCAAGCTTATTTTCTATCATATTTTCATGAGGTTGCGTATAGTCTTCGCTACTTTAATATATGCACTCTTGACTTGTCAAGTTGTCAATTTATTTATTTATTTATTTTGTTTTTTTTATCATGAAAAAAGAGAATCTGAGGTGTCATCACAGCCCCTGTGGGTCCTAATCCCGGAATAACCAATTGCTAGTTAGGAATTAACCCCCACCATGTGGGGGACGCACCACCAGAGTATTGTGTGGAGCTTACTTACACGCCGCAGGCCGCCGAAGGTTCAAACTGAAGTACAGAAGGGAAATCCCCAAAGGTACACTTCCACACTCCCCTCAAAATTCGATCCTGATCAACCTGAAACGACCAGATATTTTCTCTAGCAGGCACCACCCTGGTGGTTGTCAAGTTGTCAATTGCCAATGAGATGTCACATACAACAAAAGGATTTCTTTAGAACCACACAAGGGGTTGCCATTATTGCATTATTTGACTTTAAAATTCATTGTTATGCCTTTTGTAAATAATGGATAAAGCCATGGATATTTCATTACAAAATTGACTTTGAATTTTATTATTGAACATTATATTGGGCTTTTTATAATCAAGAAGAGTCATTATTAACCAGGTGTCACACATAATATTTTCCCAATTAAACCAAACCAATAGATTAAAATAGAGTTTTCGATATCAACAATCTTTTATAAATGTATTGATTAGAGAAGATTAAGACATTTTAACAACTTTAGACTATTTTGAGAAACTGGTTAAAAGTTAATTTTTTGATTTTTTTAACTCTTTTTGAAAAAACGTGTGAAAAATATGAGAGATGATGTCATCCAAAATGAGTTAATAGTTAGAAAATAACTTTTAACCATCTTTCCAAAATATTGAAACTTTTTATTTTTATTTTTATTTTTATGGAGATCTTATTATAGAATTCTTCATAGATTGAAAGTGGAGACCAATGAGTATTAATTAGAATGAAGAGTTGAAAGTTTTGTTTGGGAATAATGTTATATGCACAAATTAATGTACTAATTAGTATATCAATTGATGATGTGACATAATTTAAGAAATTTTTGATATTTGTAATGTCATTAATAGGTGAGGTCAATAATAATATTATAACTAGTGTTGATACACTAATTAGTGTATGTGGCACCACCCTTTGTTTGGATGTAGAGAGAAAATAGATGAGAAGGGGAAGTGTAAAAATACTATTTACATCATCTACCTTTTTTTTTGGTGTGTGTGAGAGTAAATTACACTTTTTACCTTCAATTTTTTGTTCAAATTTTATTTTGATCTTTTATACCTTAATTGTAACAATTAAGTCCTTAAATTTTATCTTGTATTTTAATGTAATTCTCTTGTTACTTACAATTAAAAATTTAGACAAAAAATACCCATGTGAATACATTTTAGGGTCATTGGAAAAAAAAAAATTGTATGAAATTCATACTTTTCACATTTCAACTTTTACTCAAATTTTACTTTCGTTACTCATAAAATCATTAGTTTTCAATATCTAAAATCATCAGTCGCAGAAAAGAATTTTATAGTAACAATTGTATCGATTGTGAATCAATTTATCAATAAGATATAAACTAATACGTGAAAGGAACCAGTTTATTATATGCATGTAATTTTTCTTTCAATTGGTATATGGAGATGTATTGGTATTGAAAGGACAAAAAAATTGACGTGTTGGACAATATTTATGACATCATTAGTTCATACCAAATTAGATAAGGCAGAACATGTTTTCTCTTTCCAGGGGGGCAAATTTCTTCAAACTAGATATATATCATGTCTGTATAATAACAATAGCAATGATAATATACAACTTGATGTGAATCAGACACATTATTTTCAACTCACATTACATAAATCATCTATAGAAAACCACTATAAATTATTACCTCAATGGAAGTTAAATTTGCAAGGAAAACAATCATAAATACAAGTAACAAACTGAACACAATCTTATCACCTTGCCTAAACATGGTGGAGTGTGAATGAGAGTATTGAAAACGTAGTTCAATGAAAGTGAGAACTAGGAACAAAACTGCAAGACTGAACCATGCAACTGCCAAGTGAGTCTTGAAATAGCTATGCTTAATTTTCTTGAAAATACTTCGCTTATACTCCTTCACTTGTTCACAAAGCCCTTTATAATAGTAGTCATTCGCGTCCACGTCCACACGGACCTTATTGAATAGGCCAATAATCTCTTCCTTCCGTTCTAGCCCATTTGTGAGAATTCCCGCCCTATAAAGCATCCTCACATCATTTTCGGATTGGATGAGGCTCCCCATGAGAAAAACATAAGAGGTGACGTGTTTTGAGCGTCGACGTAGCAATTCTCCAATGCAATGAGGTTTCTAAACGTGATTTCTGTATAATCGTGGACTTTTAGAGGTGGGATTTTGATCACACCAAGCACAAAATTTATGTCAAGCAAGCTCTCCGTTTTGGCCTTGGAAAATCCAATTCCTTCACTTTGAAGCTTTGTCGTGCTATGCAAATCTTTTTGCGCGCCCTTTGAGTGAACTTCAAGATATGTAGGGAGGTAACAATTGTGGACTAAATCAAGCAAATGGCAATGGTCTTGGTTAGATTTTCCTTGAACAGCTTGGACATCTCCGGGAATCATTCTTTTAAAGAAAGATAAGGCTAGTTCGATGAGAGACTGAGTACACTGACTAGGAATTGGGACAATGTCAAATAGACGTCTCAGAATGAAAAAAGGAATTTGGTTTTCAAGCAAGAAAACGTCACATCTCAGACGGAAAAACGTGTCTTTTGACTTGAAGAACAGATCATCCCTACGCCTCAAACTCTTCATAGAGAACTTCAAGAGGAGCTCAATGATGAAGCAACCGTCAACTAACATCAGGGTTACTAAATCATCGCTATTGAGATTGATTTTTTCACCATAGCATTTCCTCACTTTGGCTTCTGACTCCTTAAGTGCTATGACACAATTGTTCAAGCATGCCTCTACATTCGGTTGACGATTGAGAAGCGTGTTGAGGTATCGCCATTTTTGATCCTTTGTGGCATTTAAAGGGTGATCATCGTGGTGGAAAGGGCCGATTGCAACTAGTTTGGGGAAGTACTTGTCTTCGTTGTCCTTGAAAAGTTTTTCCGGGACCTTGCAGATGCAATGGGAGAGAGAAACATTTTCCATTTTGTCTTTTATAGACAATGCAAGCTTCTCATCTTCTTCTGTAATTTCAAGTGAAACATGATCTCTATTTCTACTACTCTCCATGTCTATGTCTTGATAGATGCCAAATGGAGTCAATTAGTAGAACCTGCAATGGCATCATTTTTTTCAAGTTCTTCAACTTGATCGCTACTCTAACACAATGTTTGGATATTTGATTTGTGGAAGGAAAATAAAAAGAGGGGAGAGATCGGAAAGAAAAATGAAGTAATTTTCCCCCCTTCTTTTCTTTCTTTTTTTTTTCATTTTTGTCCACAAATCTAAGGTCTAATCATGGTCTAAGAGCATTTGAAATAGTTAAAATGAAAAATGAAATTGACAATATTCCCAGCTAATTGAATTAGAACTTCCTTTCTATGATTTTCTGCTAATTTAATTTTTTTTTTTTTTTTGGAAATAAAGATAATATATAGATTTGTTTGAATATGCACAATGTTGAAAAATATGACATGGATGAGACACTTCTTGGAAGTCATCAATATTTGATTGTGTTTTCATTTTTTCTTTTTCTTTTGAGAACACACAAAACACTTGTTTGAGGAATTATTTCTGAAAACTACTTTTCAGTAAATTTTCTAGAAACAACCCATTTTTAAAATTTCAATTCAAAAAATGAAAACGAAAACGAAAACAACCAAACAGGCATCCTTCACAATGGTAGATTTTGGTATTTAGCAAGAGAGAGATTGTTTGCAAGAAGTGAACATACCTTAATGGCTGTCAATCAGTCAGAGAGATTGTTTGCATTGATTTTCATAGAGCCACACTTCATTATGATCATTTAAGGCTAGGGGGAACTTTGAAGTTGATAGCTCAATAAATACTAGACACTAAGTTCTACACAGAGTTTGATAAGAATCAAAGGTGACTTGGTGGTGAGTTTGATAAGAGAAAACTAGAGTTCAAGAATTCTTTGGTATTATGCACTCTAACTCTAATAGTGAAAGCAATGCTTTTGTTCCAAGTAAAGCTTTAATTAATTACTTCTCAAAGAGTTCAAGAACTAAATTTATATAGTAAAGTGTCTGTTGCTGAATAGAATACTTGACATTCAATTTGTCTATTAATTATATTTGGCTTGACAAAAGTTTGAGATAAAATCAAACCTCAAGAATCAATTGGATGAAAGTTATGTTTCAAGATTGTGACTAAAAGTCCAAATTTTTACATTAGAACGGTGGTGAAGCAAAGAAGATACAGTTTCGCTTTTTAGAAATCAATCAAGGTATGCAGATGAATTACTGCTAATTTCAATACGAAAGCACCAAAAAATAATAGATCATAAAACACTTACAATTGTAATTGATTATGTGATTTATTTATACACAAGTATCTTTTTTTCACGGGTTATACTTAAATTTAAGAGAAATTGACGGGTTTATAGAGCCAACCAAATGTCTCGTTGTTCACAATTTTTTTTATTAAATTGTTGATGAGTCTATTTGTATAGATTGATCCACAAATCAAAATAAGATTATATAGTTATTTTTAAATGACAGATAGATAATTTGCACATGACCAAATCATGATAGAATAAAAGAAATTTATCCTATTTTATAAAACTGTTATGACACATTTTTATTGAGCAATGTGGATACAAAATTTTCTACTTAAATTTTGATAGAAAATTTGGGGTGTACCATTTTTGGTAGCGTTTGGTTTAATTTTGAAATCACGATTCTAATAAAATTCTTTTCAAAACTTATAATCAAACACTCAATTTAAAATTCTTTCCAAAATTCTATTTTTAAAACAAAGAAAAAAAAATTCAAAAAATATATTTTTATTTTGTTATTTAAAATTATTTTTTATTTTTTTTGATGAAAAATATTTTATATTTTTATTATTTTTTAGAAAAAAATATTTTGTTATTTTTTTAAGTATTGACCAAATAATTTGTTATGATTTAGATATATATGGGCGATCCAAATTTTTTTAAAATTTAAAAAAATTAAATACGTAAAATAAAAATATTCAAAAATATTTAAAATAAAAATTATATATTTAAAATAAAAAAATAAAATTTATTAAATTCTTAAATATTTTAATAAAATACAGTGCACAAATATAATAAATACATCGCACATAAAACAAAAAAAAATATTTACAATAAAAAATATTTACTCCAAAAAATTAAGGTAAATTACAAATGCACCTCCTAATATTTGATTAAAATATGAATCACTCAATGTGATTTTAGAAATTACATTTCACCTCCTGAGATTTTTAATTTCATAACAAATTGCTCATTTTATTAATAAATCATGAAGTCAATTAATAGTTTTTAATGATATTGGAAATATGTTTCAATTAATAATTTAATAGGAGAGCAATTATGTAAATAAAAAATTCTGACAAAGGGATATTTGTAATTTTCTAAATTACAGGAGGTAATCTGTATTACGTATTTGCAATTTATCCAAAATAAAATAAAATAAAATATTTTTAAATATTTACAAAAAAATAAACCCAAAAAATTTCAAATACAATTTAAAATTTCAAATACAACTCAAAACTCATTTTAAAACTCATAATCAAATAATTTTTTTCTTTTCAAAACTTATTTGAAAAACTTAAAATTTAAAATGTAACTCAAAACTTTAATTATGATTTAAAATATAAACCAAATAGACTTTTTTTTTTTTTTTTTTAGTTTTTTTATTTACAAAATAAAACTTTATTGATAAAGAAAATAATACATGTGATTGTTTTTTGTTTTTTTATTTTCATAGTGGTTTTAAAAGCAGCTTAAGGATGAAGGAACTAGGAAATTGATCGGAACCCACCGTTGACGCTTTTCTCTCTCCTCTCCATTTCACTCTGCCTTTGATAGTCTCTCTCTCTCTCTCACACACACACAGGTAACTTCTCTCTCGAATCAATTTTTCTTATAATGTTTTTTTTTATACTTATATTAAACTTGGTTAATCAAATTGGTATATAAATTTCGTACTTCTTCATTTGATATGAAATAGATAAACTCAAATTTAAGTGAAATTGTCAAGTATGAAGTTTAAGGGGAAGCTATGGTTAAAAGTAAAGGAGATTATAAATGTTCCCAATTTTTTTGATTAAGTCTGTGTTTGAATAATGAATTTTAATAATGATTTAAAAAGAAAAGTGAAAAAATGTGTGAAAGGTGTATAAAATATTATTATATTTCATTCGCAATCCATTTATTTTTTTTGTTTAACTTTTCAAATCTTTACTAAAATTCATGAATCAAACCCACAAAATTTGGTGAGTGATTTGGTAAATAAAAAGGAAAGAGCGGATAAATATAAATAAAATATAATTATATTTCATGCACATTTTTTCATTTTTCTTTTCAAATTTCTTCCTAAATTCATAAACCAAACAATTTGGTATAAGTTTGAGTAATGGAGTATAATGGGTTTTAAGTAAACTCAATTTGGTATAAGTTTGAATGGGATGGACTTATCACTACTCTTCTTTTGTTGGTGGCTATGAGTGTGTCATGCAGTTCAGTTTGTCTGCATTTTGTTTTGCCAGAAAAGATTTGGAATTTTAATTTTAGTTGTTAAGATTATTGATCTGTTGAGGTTCTGATATGTGTGCGTGTATATATATATATGTATATATTTCTTTTCCATTTCTTGTGCTCGAACTATATGTTGTTTTCCTTGTTGAAAGTAAAGCCTTTTATTTTATCAAAAAAGATTGGAATTTTCATTTTAGTTCTTAATCAAGTTGGTATGAATAGGATTCTAGCTTATTTGTGCATATATATATATATATATATATTGTTTCTTGTGCTCTTTCTGTTGTTTTTCTTGTTGAAAGGAAGGCCTTTTGTTCTGCCAGAAAATATTTGGTAATTTTAGTTTTAGTTCTTAATCAAGTTGTTATGATAGTGATTATTTATCTGTTGTGTTTATAGTTGAGTTACTAGAGTCTTGATCTAATAGTTTTGAACTGTTCTATTGATGCATATGGCTGGAATAAGTTCTGTAATCATAATCTTATGATTCGAGGTTTATGCATAGGTTAATGCGAATATGTTTGGATCATGGATTTGGATCATGATTTGAAAAGAGAAGGCGAAAAGGTGGGTGAAATGTACTTATATTTTATTTATATTTTATTTCCTTTCCTTTTCTGAATCCTTACCTACCCATATCCATGATCCAAACATAACATAGAATTGATGGTGAATAGCATGATTCACAATTTGATTCATGCATGTAGTGCAAAAATAATCAATACTTGTGTATGATTTGTTGTTATTTCATCTGTATACAACATTCGACATAAGAAAACAAATCCATATGAGAGAGAAATATGAGTGAGATTTCTTTTTCTTTATCTGTATTTTAATTAACAATCTTGGTATTATAATTTTTTTTATAACCAATCAACTTAATTGTCACTAAATCTCACAACTTTTGGTGTAAAATAAAATAGACAGAATGAGATAGTTTTCTTTCTCACTATTTCAAACATGAGAAAGAGTTCTCTTTTTTAATATTTCTTATCATTTCTCAACAAATCACCCCATCCAAACATATTTCATTGTCAATGCTCTCACTCACTCTCTTGGGATATAAAGACTACACTTGACTCTTATTAGTCTTCTCTCGACACAAACTTTCAATCCCTATTCTCTCCATTGGCATTGTTTTTTGTCTTTTGTATTTTGTTTTGATTTTTTTAAGGTAAATGTAAATGATTAGTTTTATACCAAATAAAGAGAGATATTAAGATGATGCTCAAAAAACGACCTTGTGTTATTACTTTATTTTCATAACTGTAACAATATGATTCTTGGTGGTAATAAAAAACCTGAATATTGAAGTTGAAGTTTTGCAGAGATAAAATCATGATGAAAACTGGCTTTGCGCAATACCTTAGTGGAGAAGTTTGGGATCACAAAGGGAAAACAGAGCTTGTACAGATTTTTATTTCGCGTCGTGATTATGGTATTAATTTCTTGCAATTCCAGTATGTCAAAAACAGAAATTTGGTTTTGTCTGAGCCCTCTCTCTCCATGAACATTGGAAATAGATTTGAAACTGTGAGTGTCCCAAACTTCATATTTTTACTCTCCTCAAATGGAACACAAATTAAAATATAATATCGTTAATATGTGACTTGAGAGGTAATGGCATATGTTTAGAAACTTAAAAATCAATAATTTAATGCATGTGATAATGAATATATAATTTTCTAAAGTTTTTGTCACATATGCGTAGAAGGCCTTTTATTAACAAAATTCACTAAAATATATTGGAAAACATATAAAAGATATTGGGTTAACACTCTTGTACACCAAAAGTTCACTTTGTCCTTCCACTATTGATTCTCTTACACTTTTCAATTTGATCACAGGGTGAGAAATGAAAAAAAAAAATGATTCTGTTTTCTCACTATCATGTTAACAGATGAGTAAGAAAGCATAGCATTTGATATTGGAATATGAGTGAAATTTATTTTTCTTCATTTGTACATTAATGGACATTCTCGGTATTATGAAAATACTCAACTAGTCAATTTGTTTCTTACCAACTTTTTGTAAGAAATGAAACTTATAAATAAGAGAGTTCTCTTTCTCATCATTTTTCGTCATTTCTCTCTTAATTTATAAACCAAACATGAGAAAACAATTTCTTTCTCTTCATTTCTTATCATTTTTCATCAAATCACTTGATTCAAAAGGGCTGCAAGTCAAGTTACAATGTCATCCGTCCATCTTTTTGGCATTAATAAGTCATTACGAAATCATGAAGATGTAAGTGTCTCTATGATTTAATAGAAGTAAAAACTATGACCTTACACGCACTAGCCTACCCTACTAGCAACTCCATATTTTTCCTGCTATTTTGAGTTTATTCACTTGTATAACAAGCTGCATTTAATGTTGATAATATCTGTTTTGGTTGGCCCCAATCTGATCTCAATTGAGTTAGATAGCTTTCATCTTCCTTGTATTTGTCCCGATATATTTTGATATTTTTACTTATCACAAAAAAAAAAAAAGAAAAAAAGAAAAAGAGAAGTTAGCTGAATCTTTCTTGATCATCATATTAGTATGTTAGTACCCACTTTGAAATTAAAATATATATATATATAAAACAAAAAGCATGCCAATCTAGTTGAAATTCATTTTCCTGATGGGGGAGGAACTGAAATCAGATTCAGCCTTGATGCTTATTGCATATTTAAAAATCTACCCGTTTTGGTATATTTAAGTGTGCAAGAATTTTTCTTGGTTAGAGCATCTCCAATTCTTCACCAATTGTCTCATCAAATTCAAATTTCATGAATTAAAATCTGAAAGTGAATTCCAATCTTTTCATCAAAACTTGTATCAAATCAAGGGAGAGGCATATCTTTCGCCAAATCAAGAATGAGCCAAATCCTTCATCAAATTTCCAACAATCATATTTTTACTTGAATTTGATGAAATTTTAAGAAGAGTATGGATTAGAGATGGTTTTGTTTCAGGTTTTTTTTTTTTTTTTCATAAAAAATTAAAATGATTTGATGGGAAACAAAAAAATAGTTCTCCATATGAAATCAAGCTTTTAACCAAATTTTCACTCAAATTTGATGGAAAAAAAAAGGGTAAGGATTGGAGATGCCCTTAGGTATCAGATATATGACTACGATTTTTATTTTTGGGTACAAAAAGGAGATTTATCTTTTCTATCTGAGTTGTGTTAAAAACAGGTTAAGCTCAATTATCCAGATGAGTTTTTGACATCAATATCTGGTAGTTATAGCCCTAGTAAAGTTACTTCTATCACATTTGATACAAACCGAGGCCGTTATGGACCATTTGGACAGCAACGCCAGATTGATAGCCAGTTCATCTTTCAAATGGGGCAGGACAGACAGTTTGGTGGATTTCACGGCAGTACTAGGGATGGACACCTTGAATCTATTGGGGTATATGTCAAGCCAATCACTACTCTAAACAACCCTGCTGGAAAAGTTAAAGAAGAGAGATTGATGAGTTAGCGGAACTCATGAACAGTGTTCATCCCATTACCCCTGCATCAGAGAGTCTAGAATTCTTGGTTATTTGAATGGGATGATGGACTTATCACTACTCTTCTCTTGTTGGTGGTTGTGAGTGTGGCATGCAGTTCAGTTCGTCAACATTTTTATTCTAGTTTCTTTGTGTGTGTTTTTTGGTTTTTTGTTTCTTGCACTCGAACTTTCTGTTGTTTTCCTTGTTGATAGGGAAGGCCTTTTGGTTTGCTGGGAAAGATTGGAATTTTAATTTTAGTTGTTAATCAAGTTGGTATGATTATTGATATATGCTGCAGTTCAGTTTGTCTGCAGTTCTATTCTAGCTTATTTGTGTTTGCATACATGTATTTTTTCTTTCTCCATTTCTTGTGCTCAAACTATCTGTTGTTTTCCTTGTTGAAAGTAAAGCCTTCTATTTTGTCAAAAAAGATTGGAATATTCATTTTAGTTCTTAATCAAAGTTGGTACGACTATGATTCTAGCTTATTTGTGCCTTTTTTGTTTTTTTTTTCCTCCCTTGTCGAAAGGAAGGCCTTTTGTTTTGCCAGAAAAGATTGGAATTTTGATTTTTGCTCTTAATTAAGCTGGTATGACAATGATTATTGATCCTTTGTGTTTGTTGTTAATTTCCCAGTGTTCTCACCCTTCAAGTAATGTTCATCAAATTCTTTGACGCTGTGCACATATTTCATGTGTTTTGATAAAATCTTTTTGTCTTCACTGCGGTGTCTCTGCTTTTTTCGATTTCCAGTGTTCAAGTGAGAGACGGAGATCAGTGTGATAGTCAAAAGGATGAACAAGAAATATATAAAGGATAAAGAATAAAAAGAAGAAAAAAATGTAAGTGTATATCACAAATTTGTTAGATTTTGTTGATTATGGCATTCGTATGCCATGGAGTCTATGTTTTAAGTCTGCCAGCACTCCATAAACACTTCAGATGATTTTTGTATTAAATTTGAGGAAATCTCAGATTAAATTTGACTGAAACCTGATGTGGGTGATGACAAATTTGTGAGTTTTGGTCTTTAGGGAGTTTTTAATCGGCCAATTAAACTTAAGAAAACTCTGATAACATATATGAGAGTGAAAATTTTGTTATAAAAAATATTCGAGGATCAAGGGCTACAAAATTGTCTTGAAAAGTCGATAAAAGTTTGAAAATATTGCTAATAAACGTAGTAAAAATTGAGATAAAAATTTTGTTTCTAAATAGATAAAATATTCAATTTCATCACTACAAATATAGTAATGATATTTTTGACAAGAAAAATATTTCTTTCTTAAAAGGTGTTTTTATTCTTAAATTTATCATTATAATTTTAATTTGTTGTAGTGTGACTTCATCCGCAAAAATTGTATTTTTGACATTGGAAATCAATTTTAGTGCTTTAATAATTTCAGATTTTAAAAATTAAATTATATATATCAATATAATTGGGTGTGGGGTGCAAAACGTATCCCCGCCCTGGGCGTAGGGGGAAATTGCCATATAATTTCAACACATAAATTTTGAGTAAATTACACTGACTTTTGCTGGGGTTTAGAAATTGGAGAAATATTTTTTAAAGTTTTTTGAAATGAGTTAAATCTCTCTGGGTTTTAGAAATTGCAGAAACATTTTTTAAAGTTTTTGAAATGATTTAAATCTCTCTTGAGATTTAGTTTTCAATTGTGAAATGACAAAAATCTCCATTGATGTTTATTTTTTTAATTACATTGACTACCCATAAAGTTTAATGAAATTACAGAAACCTCACATAAGGTTTCTAAAGTGACAGAAACCTCCTTGAGGTTTAGCTTTTTTATTATAGATTGTTTTTTATGTTAATTTATTGTAAAAAAATAATAGAAAATGATGACATCATTAAATAATTTAATTATATTTTTAATTTACCCTTTAAAATTATGCCCGATTACACCCAAAAAAAAAAAAAAATTGTATTTTTTATTTTTTATTTTTGGGAAACACAAATGGAAAACAGAGCTTGCACATATTTTTATTTTGTATAGTGATGATGCTATTAAGTTCTTGCAATTCGTTTATGTTGAGTATGGAAGTTTGGTTTTGTCTGAGCCCCTCATTGGTTGTGTCCCTGGAAGCAATTTCAACACGGTAAGTTTTGTAAAATTTTTATTTTTATTTTTTATTTTATAAATACTATATGTTATCAGTGCCATCACTTGTATTTTGTTTGTTTTTGTAATAAGAATAGGTTAGCCTGAATTACCCAGATGAGTTTCTAACATCCATAACCGGTTCGTATACTCTTGATCCTTATCGGGCGGGGTACATTTGTGAGTTGTATTAGCTTTGGTACCAAGCAAGGCAGTTATGGACCATTTGGAAAGCCATTCACTAAGCAACAAGGTTAATTTTCGTCATCATTGGGACTACTACTTGTGTTTGGTTGCTTGAATCTATTGGTGTCTATGTCAAGCCAATTGCATTGTTAAGCAATCTTAACTCTGCTACAAAAGTTAAGTAAGAGAGTCTAGAATTCTTGCTGTTTCTATTTTTTATTTTATTTATTTATTTATTTATTTTTTTAATTGTGGTTATGTATTTTGTTTGCATTTTCTATGTTAGTTGTTTGTTCAACTTTCTCTATAGCTTTCATGATTTGTTGTGCTAAACTTTTTGTTGCTTTTTCTTGTTGAAGCGAAGGCCTTTTATTTTCTAGTGGGATACAAGTTTGGAATGTTAATTTTAGTTTTAAGGCCCTGTTTGGTAGAGCTGTGGGAAAGTATTTATAACTTATGTCTTAACAGCTTATAGCTTATAACTATTTCCATAAGCTGATTTCTGACTTATAAATTAAGCTTCTCCTGCCCCACTCAAAGAATAAGCTGATTTCTGACTTATAAAAAGCTATAAGCTGCATTGTTAAGTTAAACCAAACACATCAAAATAACTTAAATTAAGCTGAAAGCTGAAATAAGCTGAAAAAAAAACTGTACCAAACAGGGCCTAAATCGTGCTGGAAAGTTGCTGCATTGTTTTTGTTTTGTAAAAAAATTTCTCGACTTTCCTATTCATCCTGTCGTAGAAGTTGTGAGTGAACTTGAGTAAATATAGAAACAGAAAATTTATAAAATTTTCATATACATAATAATGTAGTTTGATGTGGACATATAATTTTAAATAGTAATACTATATAAATAAAAAATTCATATATAATGATATGATTCATTATAAATCGTTCACTTTAAAATGAAACACAATTGAATTTGCATTTATTTATGATAATGATATTGTCACATCATTTTTGTAAAATTTTTTGTATGAATTTTATTTATAAATATAAATTTTCAATTTTGAAACAAAATGCTTATGAAGATGAGTTTATTTATAATAATGATATTATCACATCATTCTTGTAGAGTTTTCGTATGAATTTTATTTATTAATAGAATTTTTCATTGTGAAAACGGTTCTTGGAGTAAAATTAAATGATTATTTCATCGAAATGTTTATTGTTATGTTTTGTTGATGAAAAAAATACATTAAAAAATAAGAGAAATTTATCAGAAAGTCCTATATGGCTAAGTTGTGTTCTGTTTGATCCCACTGAGTTTTTGTTTGATTGACAAGTCCATGTGATGGGGAATTGCTTACTGATAAGTCCTTTTTTGAATGTAGATGGTTGTATACTAGACTAATATGCCCTCACATAATTTATGGGGATATTCTGTTTTATTTTGGGTATGTGTAATCCCATGATTTGTGGGGGGTGTTATCTGCTAAACATGTTAAGACTCATCAGGCACTCTAGAAAAGCACGAAAGCTGCTTTTGTTTATAAATTAATGTTATTTTGTTTTTCTGATGCACTGTTATATGACGCTTGGACTCACATTTGACAAGGAAACCCACAAAATTTCATGGAGACAATTATATTACAATCCTACTATAACGTTGTTTTTCTGATTGTATCTTACAATATGACTGATAAATCTCATTTTTAGTATGCTAAAATGTTGTCATTTATTTTGTGAAAATTCGTTTATAAAGTTTTCCAAGTAGGGATTTCATTCTGAATCCATTTTTCTGTGTGGCAGTCCAACAGTGTTGTAGTTGACGTCAACCCCACTCACTCCATCTATAACATGGGTTTCGGAATCACACCAACATTGCGTGAACCTAACAATGAACAACTTACGTGTCACGACCCAAACCCGCCCCTATAGGTTTAGCGTCATAACCGGCTAGTAATCCATGATTACCGAAGGCTTGTTTAACAATAATGACAATAATAAAACATAAAGGGGCTGGCAGAAGCCAGTCAATAATAACATACAACGTCTAATGAGCTGTGAAGACCTGAATGAGGATAAACTTTTCTACATATAGTCTAGATGCATCAGTCATAAGCTTTCAGTCCAAGCGTATACAAAAATATAGTACAAATCTAGGGACTTAACCCCATCACCAAAGTAGGAATATGAAAGCCAAAACACATTTATAGTTTATGATCATAATCCAAAAGGGTGAATTCAAAACACCCAAGCCAAGACGCGTGTTACTTTGGAACCTGGCGGTGAGGCACAATGGTTGACTTGACAAAACAACTGTTTAGGTTGATGCCACTAGCCTTGGTCCGGTGCTTGATCACCTACATACATATAATAAACAGTAAGCTAGAGCCCAGTGAATAACAGCTATGTAAAGAGGTTAAAAATGATATCCTTACAGTATTTGAAACAATCGATTATCAATAGAACATTTTCAATCAATATCTTTTTATCAATCAATTGTTCAATTCAATTAATCATATTCGTATAAATCATATGTGGTACATCCAATAGCAACAATACAATAGGTCTTAAAGACCAAATAATCAATTGATGGCCATCAAACAATAGACAATAGTTCCAAGAATTGGAACTAACAGGGATCTCTGTAACAATAGCGATAACAATATCGATAACAATAGAAAAGTGCTAAGGATGCCATGAATACAGTTCAGAAAATAGGATCATCATTCAATCGATAAAAAGTATCATTTCAGAAAACAATATAATTTATCAATCAGAAAATAAATCCGATTGAACATATTTTTACAACAGTGTTACTCACAATGGGCTCTTGAAAAACACGTGCTAATGGTTCGGCGTTCGACCTAACAAATGAAGTCAAGCATAACACGATTGCAATCACATTCTTACAATACTACTCAATATATAGTCAATCATTCTATTGGTTCTATGTGTTCTTCATTTATTTGGTTTCTATTCGATGTTTATTGTTTCGGTTCATATCCGTTGCTAAACGTTTGCGTACACTTTTGTTCTTTAATTTACTCATATTCATGAGATGCATATGCACATGAAAACACTTTAAAGCCATGCAAATGGAGGCCCAAAAGGTGAAAAAGAGGAGCGAAAAAAAAATCGGGCCTGCCCAAAAGGGTCGCATGTACAGGGGTTTTTGCCGAATGTGCGGGTGTAGACACCCCATTTTTGACTGCCCTTACGACTTGGACACCACCGCTTGTGCACCTAATGATGAATGTGTATATGCTTGTCAAGTGCTCGAAGTCTTCAGCAGAATATCACAGCTTTGAGCCTTCAAAACCCTACACACCTCTTGCCTTGTTTTGGACCCAAAACCATAGTTTTTCAAGCCTAACAACCTTAGCACATGCTAGCCCCTTTCTTTGGCCTGTCGGCCATTGTTATTGGCTGCCGGCCACTGATCTTGGCTACCGGCCATGTGTGTGGCCTGCTGGCCACAAGTGTGTTTTGGCAGATATTTTGGCCAGTTGTGTCCGTTGTTTGCACAGATGCATGCACCTTCCTACACGTGTATGTATTGATATTTTTGAGGGAGTTTGATGTTTTTCTATATATAGGAAACCTCCCATTCCATTTTCGGGGGTTGAACATTTTGGAGCAACATTATCTCTCTCTCTTTACAATTCTCTCCCTCTCTTGCAAATTCCTAAATTTTTGCAAGCTTTTGCCTATACACTCTAAACCAAACCTTGTGGTATTTGAGCTGAGGTACTTTTGAGCCTACTTTGAGCTCTTAGGGGTGTGTAAGTGTTGGTTTAACACTTGGAAAAAGGTTATCCTTTTCAAGAGGTGTAAGTCTTAACTTGTTGCTTTGCTTTACTTGCTATTTTGGCTACAATTTTTAGGTTGTTTTTAGGTTGTTTATACGCTGTATTTTTGGGCTAAAACTTGTGGTTTAAGGCCATTAGGGGTGGAGGGGTGGATCACCCTTCTTTGTACCTCATTTCTTAGGTCTTTACCCTTGTGTTTCTCACTTCTTTGTCTACTTTCTTTGAGATTTTTAATACTGAATTTTAGAGGTTTTTTAGTGGTTAAAAACATGTTTTGAAGTCCAAAAATGGAGGGGGTAGCCTCATCTCCTTATGCTTTGTTTACTAGCTTACATAGTTCCATGTTGTAACTTATCATTTTGGCTATTTTTGTTTTAATTTCAGCATGTTTTAGGACTATTTTAAAGTGTTCATTACATTTGAGTTTTGTATTGCATGCTTGTAATGTAGTCGTTCTCATAGGCTTGGTGGTTTAGGCCTTAGCCACTAATCTATTTGAGTTGATAGTGTTTATTTCGAGTTTTCCATACTTGTTTGCACCTCCATACTTGTTTGCACCTCTAATCACCTCTGTAACCTCCCTCCTTTCTTAGTTTTTCTTTGTTTTGAAAGTTGTTTCAAGCTACTTGTTTGTTTAAGCTTGAGATTGAGGTCTTGTGCTTAATGGTTTAATCCGTTTGGGGGTTCATTACCAATGGCATGACACTTCTCTCATGCCTAAAACAACACTTGATTTGATATTCCTTTCCATTAGAGGACTTAAAGCTCACTTTTGGACTTAATTGACTAAGGAATGGTTGGTAATTAAAATAGAGTATTAAAATAATGACTAAAAATAATGCAAGATAATAACTTGGTTAGAGTTCAATTGGACGTTATTTGAACCCTTGAGTCTTGAATCGTTTCATACTTGTTCGTGATGAAAACGGTTCAAGAGTCATTGTCGACCACTTCCTTTAATCAAACCATGATAGGGAGGAGGCTTGAGAGTCTTTTATGTTGCATTTATTGAAATTGTACCCTTGGTTTATAGGCCATCATGCAATGAAATTGCATCGATTGGTGGTTTGTGAATCAAATTTACCACTCCTTTGAGCTGTTTAATGATAAGGAGGGGTAAGTTGTATGAACAACCCTTGAGAATACCTTGGTTGTACTCTGTTTGCTTTCTGTTACAGCAGGAGGAATCAGGATTTTATGGCTAGCAGGCCACTTTTTGTGGCTGGCAGGCTAACTTTTCTGGACAGCAGGCTACCATTTGTGGCCGGCCGGCTACCACTTTTGGCTTGCCAGCCACTTTTGTAAAATTAAGTAGTGGCCTTTTGAAACAAAACAGAGCTGATTTTGAGGTGAAAAACAGTGCAAGTGTTCTAACTGTGTAACAAAGGCTTTCTAGCAGCAAAATAGTGGCATTTTCGGGTGAAAATCCGCGCGCATGCATGAACACTCTTCGCTTCCCAAGGCTGTTTAGTTTATTTACTTAGCTTAGTCATTTCTTTAAATTTTATAAAGTGTTGTAATTAATTAGTTGTAGCTAGTTAATTTTGTTTTGTAAATAATTAGTTAGTTTTGTGTTCTAATTATTTCTAGAATAGTTATTTAATTTATTGTTGTAATAACTAGCTAGCATAGTTAGTTAATTCATTTTGTAATAGTTAGCTAATTAGTTTATCTAGTTAGTTTATTCAGACCCTCCTCCGAGGGCAAGCAGTTGTAATAATGTGTATGTCTTCCAACTTCATGTCTTTCTTCCTTTTATTTAACTGCTTATAATGGTTAGTTTAGGGCATCATGTTTTGTTTAGCATTTCTCATGCCTTGCATCTATTATTTTGCATGTATTGAGCTCGGTGCATCATTCTAACTTGTATTGTTAGTTTAATATTCTTTGAATATGTGCTTAGACCACATGCTATCAAATCGATTTATATGCCATATTAGTAGCCGAGCCTAGTAAATTGCATATTGCATGCGCTGCATTAGTTATATCGCATAGTTAGGAGCATGCATTATTCTAAATTTGTCATCTTTTTTGGCTTGGAGTACTATGTGAACTTTTATTTGCTTTAGCATATTGCATTGTATGCTAGTGTTGCCATGTCAAAGCATGTTCACCATGAAGCTAAGTGCTTAAGTGATAAACTGTTTGAGTGCCTGTAAATGAAGGCTAGTTGCTTGAATTGGGATAGTTTGCTTCATGTGCATTTGAGTCCACTTTTTCAAGTGGCACATTCACAAACTCTTTTAAAAAACAAACATGAATCGAAGTGTTCCAATTCTTGCAAATTAGTCTATACCTTGTGTGCGCATCACATAGTAATGTTAGCCTAATAAATTGGAATAAGAGCATATAATGTAAATAAGATTCACATCATGATTAGTAGAGGCCGATCTTTGATCGGGTAAGTGGGGGTGCTCAATTTATGACCTTCTCCTTTTGTACCTAAGTTCTCGAGTCAGGACAATCTTGGTGATGACGGACATGTGGCTTTGGCACGAGTCATGGGTTTTCTAAATTTTTCAAAAATATTTAGGTGACGACTTTGTATCTGGCAAAGCAGTCCATTTTTGACAATTTGATTCAAAATCAATTTTTTAAAAGATTTGTCAGATTTGGACTTTTTGGTGTTTATTTATTTCACATTGCACTTGTGAGATTAGATTCAGAATCGTGAGAGTCCGATACTGTAGGGCTTATTCGTCTTCCGAAAGGAGCGTGAAAAGTTGAGCTACAGTTTCTAGCGACTCTACTAGGGAATTAGAGAACTTGACTTGAAATTCATGATGTGAAATTTTATCTACGCTTATATGTTTCTTTGCATTGCATTTGCATTAGTGCACTTAAGTCACTGTGTTTGCAATATGCTATTCATGGACGGTTTACTAGAGGCTTGCCTAAAAGCTTGCCAAAAGGCTGACTGGTCATGGGCTTTGCCATGATGGGAACACAACCCTTGGATCTGGACTACTGTTGTACCATTTGATCCTCTTTTCACTTCTCGGTGTTAGGTGCGATAGGTATATTGAGTAGTTTTACCGAGGTACCCTTTTTAACCATTCGGCCTAGTTGCATATAGTAAAGCCTTAGTGACTATTCCAAACTAGGACATGATGCTCACCCGAAATGCAGGTTTTCGTGAAACCGTTTTGTTTGATTAGTGAAACCCTAGTTCTTGACGAAACTAGGACAAGGTAACCTTATCCCCTCATAGGGGTGTTTTGGCTCTCGCTTAACTGTTATGTGCTTTATAGTGAAACTATACAGGGATGTGCATATCAGTTGCAAATTTGGTATCTGTTTTAGAGGCAGAATTCAGTGTGGAGTACAGTCCTACAGTTGTGATCATGTTGTAGACACCCCATTTTGGACTGTCTTCAAGACTTGGATGTCATTGTTGGTGCACACGATGATTGTGACTATTTGTGCTCGTTTTGGTGCCCGAAGTCCTTGGCGAAGTGCCCTGTCTTTGAGCCTTCAAACCCCATCCATTCTGTGCCCTGTTTTGGACCAAAATCTTCAAGCCTGCAAACCTTGGTGGCTACCGGCCACCTAAGTGGCCTGCTGGCCATCACTAGTGGCCGGTCGGCCATTGATGCCTTTTTGCAGATATTTTCTTGACAGCTATTTCAGCTGTTGGCACAATGGGCTTGATCACCATACACGCGTATGGACTGATTTAACTCAGTTAAAAGCTTGTTTTTCTATAAATATAGGACCTTCTCCCCCATTATAGAGGGTTAGAAAATTTTGGAACAAAATTCTCTCTCTCTCTCTCTCTTACAATTTTGTATACATTTGCTAACAAGTCCTAGACTTTTGCATACACTTCCTTAATCAAACTTGATCACCTTTGAGCTGAGGTCCTTAGAAGCATTCTTGGAGCTTTAGAAGGTGTTTTTGACTTGACTTTGTGCCTAGACTTGTTGCTTGCTTCAAGAGGTATAACACTCCCCTTTTATACTTGCTTTGCACGCTTGTTTTTCCATCTCTTTCAAATTTTTTTGGGCTGATTTTGAACTGTAAAAAACTCTGTTTTTGTGGCTTAAAGTTGGTGGTTTGAGGCCATTTTCAGTTAGGGGGTGGTTCACCCTTCTTACTTCTTTGTTTGTAAAGCTTTTGTGCCTTTGTTCACCACTTTCAAACCAACTTTTTTGGGCCTTTGAACCACTGAATTTCAGAGGTTTTTCAGTGGCAAAAAACTTATTTTGAAGTCCAAATTTGGAGGGGTTAGCCTCCCCTTCTTGTGTCTTGTTTGCATGCCTAGTTAGCTCTATATGTTAGCATGTTTTTCTAGCTTAACTTAGCTCAAGTCCAGCATGTTTTACCCTCTGAAATAGCTTATTTTAGCTCTGTTTTGGGCTGGTTAGTTCATTGGAGTCTTGTTTTGCATGGTTGTAGTGTAATAGTCCTCACAAGTTGGTGTTTTAAGGTCTTAGACACCTCTTGTTTGAGTTGATAGCATCTTTTGGTGTCATTTTTCACTCAATTTCAGCACTAAAAACTCTGCAACCTCCCTCTTTGCTTCACTCTTTCATTTTCTTTTGAGGGTGGTTTCAAGCTTGGGATCCTTTAAGCTTGAGATTGAGGTCATACTTAATGGTTTAATCCTCTTTGAGGGTTCATTATCAACGGCATGATCTCTTTCTTGCCTTACATTATCCCTTGGTTGACATTTTTTTCATCTTAGAGGACACTCACCAATGGTCAAATTGATTAAAGAATGATTTGGTAACTAAAATGTGTAAATAAAATTGGCAAGTAAAAGTGGCAAGATAAGCATTCTTGATGTTGCATTGCATGTGTTCAAATCAGACGTTAATTTGAACACAAGGAAAATGGGACATTTCATACTCAAAAGTGATGAAATGTGCCACTTTCCTAGGTCTCCGTTTCCCTTGATCATGCATGATAGGGTGATGGCATTTGAGTCTTGTTTTGCACTCATGCATGGAAATTGAAATGTGTGATGAAATGTGCCACTTTTCTAGGTCTCCGTTTCCCTTGATCATGCATGATAGGGTGATGGCATTTGTACAAATTGGTCCCTTAGCCATCATGCATGGAAATTGCTTGATTGATGGTTTGAGGGCCAAATGTATCACTCTTTTGAGATTGTGTTGATGATAAGGGGTGATACATGGTACAAACAACCTGTGAGAATACCCTTTCTTTGCCCAGTGTGCTCTCTGTTGTAGCAAAAAATGGCGTATCATCAGTGGCCTGCCGGCCACTGTAGCTCGGCTTTTCGCGCTCTCTTTCTAAAGAATGAATAGCCCTTATAGTTCGGACTCTACTTGTGTTGTTTTAAATTTGATTTCACAAGTGCAATGTGAAACAGTAGAAACACAAAAAAAGTCCAACTCCGGCAATTTTTTTTGGTTTTGGAAAATCGATATTTTGAATCAAATGCCAAAAATGAACTGCTTTGCCAGATATCAGAGTCACCACTTAAATATTTATTTTGGAAAATTTAGGAAACCCGTGACTCATGCCAAAGGCTATTAGTCCGTCGTTACCAAAGTGTCTTGGTTCGGGAACTTAGGTATGAGAGGGAAAGGTCAATAATGAGCACTCCACTCATCCGATCAAAGATTGACCTCTACTAATTATGATGTGATTCTTATGTACAGTATATGTTTTTATTTTATTTTTAACATACAATTATAGACTAATTTCACGAACATTTGGAATGTTTGATTTCATGTTTGTTTTGAAAACAAGTGTTTTGTGTATGTATCACTGGAAAAAGTGATCTCATATATATACATTAATCAAATAATTCCAAAGTCAGTCAATAGCCTTCATCCACAGGCATTCAAACATGTATATCAAGTAAGCATTTAGCCTCATGGTAGTATGTTTGATATGGTAGCAATCACACTCATGCAATATGCTAAAGCATAAAAACTTACCTCGTACTCCAATCCAAAAGATGAACTAGTTAGAAAAAATGCATGATCCTAACTATGTAATATGGCTAATGCAATACATACAATATGCAATACATACAATATGCAATTAATAAGCTCGGCTACTAGCATGGCATGCGAGTCAATTTCAAGGCATGTGATAGTGCACGTATTCAAGTAAAGAGTTTGAATTTGACATTTGAATAATATGATGAGCCGAACTTTTATGCATACAAAACAAATGGATGCAAGTCATGGAAATGCTAATTTGAAAATATAATGTCCCTATGCTAACCATCATAAGTAGATAAATAAAAGGGAGAAAGAATCGGGGTTGGAAGACATACAACTTGTAACGCCCCACTCTCGGGTCGTTAAATACACTAAAATAGCCAAAAAAAAAAAAAAAAATACAAGTTTTGCTCCCAAAAATAATAACTACAAAATCGTTTCCAAATGATACAATATCCTCCAAATATTCTATAGCACAATTACCTCTAAAATAAACAATATCACAACTATCTCCAAATTTAATAATTACAATGGTGAGTCCCAAATCTCTGTATTAATAATTCTTTATAATCTCAATTTTGAGCTCCACTAAAATCTGCTCCACGCCTAAAAAATAAATTAATTCGGGAAGTATACAATATGACATGAATACAAGGCTCGGATACAGAATAAATTAATAGGAATCCAACAATTTATGACATTAAATCAATGGTACAATAATCAAGCAATTTACCAAATTGCACAACAAATCAACTATAATTTATCTAGGACCCAATACCCGGTCCTACTCAGTACATGATCAGTGAATAAATTGATTTATTCACCCACCTCACCTAAGCTCCACGCTTATCCGGGCATATTGGTGTAAACAATTAATAAGATTCACTCGATCCATGTACGGAGTATTTCCATGTCATTCAGTCAGAAAAATCACCATTTTAACACAGAAATATTTGTAGAGAATTTTACCAAATAATCAAATTATCAACAGCTTGACAACAAATGATTTTACAAAATTTATTAATAACCACAATAATCAAGTGGATTACAAATTGAGAATGATAAAAAAGTAGAGAACTCTTTGCAAAGAGATTTAAATAAAGCATATTGTATACAACCTGAATTTATCTAAAAATAGATAATTTCATCACCATAAATCCGAAATTGCTCCATGGATCTCCAAAAATAATTCTGATCTCTTGTAAAATTACTAACTCTCAATTTAAATATTCCTATGTCTAAACTTAAAATATACATCACAAATGGAGAGAGAGCCGAAAGTTGGAGAAAATTTAAAATGAGAGACAAAGAAATGAAATTGAGGGACGGATGAAAAAGGCAGAGAAGAAGGGGCTCAATTTATAAGAAAAGTTGTAATGACCCCAAAAGTCATCCTTATTTAATTAGGGGTTAATGTGTTTTAATTCAACTATATCTATCGGAATTAAAGAATTATCTGCTGAGTTATGGCGACCTTTATTGTATCAACTTGAAATTTTTTTCCCTCCGCTCGAGCATGGGCTCATTTTTGACATTCTTAATAGTGTATTTGGAATGTTCTTACCTTATTTTGGGGTATTGTTTGAGGTGGTGGTATGATGGTAAAGTAAGATTGGACCAACGAATATAATTCGGATAGTTAATCTACGATCAGCCGTCATTCATTTGCCCTTTTCTTTTTCCACACTTTGAATTTGGATGTGAGGTTAGAACCATTATAAAGCTTATCTCCGGGGCTTCAATTTAAACACAAGAATGACCTAAAATGGAGTCCGGATAAGAGAGTTACATCTGTTCAAAGTTTTGGAATCTGTGCTGAAAGTAGGTACGCTCGAGCGTGGGAAGTGACGCTCGAGCGGGAGACGCGAATTCAGCAAGTTTAAATCGCATTTCTGGATCATTCTTGGCATTTTTTTATCTCCTTCCTCCTTCCTCTCCTTCTAGGTCCGAAACCCTAGTCCCCAAAACCTTGATTTCCTCTACTTGATCAACAATCCACCATGATTCTTGCATCAAGGATGGAGAACAAGAAAGGATCAACATTTTTAACCAATTGGAACTTGGATTTGCGAAGGATTCTTATTAAAGCTTCGTCCCTTTGCTTGTTTCTTGAGGTAGGGTCCTGGTTCTCCTTCATGCTTTCATTGATAGATAGATTTGTGATACTTTGGAGTATATAAATGTAAAACCCATATATTTTTTTGAACATCTAGTGTAGTGTTTATTATGAGAATTGGGGGTTTAGAATTGGAGATGTTGGAAGTTAAATTGGTGGGTTAAAATGATGGATGGTGAATCCTAGATGTATAATTATTGGGAAAATTGGAATAAAAAGTAATGGGTTAATAAGTTTGAATTTTTCTTGAAATTTCAATATTTTCTTGAAACCCGAGGTTGATTAATGATGATAACCAATGAATTGGCCCAAATTGAAAGTAGAGTAATGAAATTGAGGTATTGAATTATATGTGTTCAAGTTTAATTGGAATTTGGAAATGTTTGAAAATTATGTTTAAAATTTGCGAATGAACTATGTTATGAACATTGTAATTCATGCTGTAACGTGAATGGAAAATTGGGGAAATAATCTATTAATGATATGGATGATATGAACTCGGTTTTGGAATGTTGAAATGGAATTCAAGGATTTATTTTGAATTATGTTAAATTACAAATGGTGTTGATGAACTAAGTGATATTGACTTTGTTGGATTATGTTGTGTTGACTCATAGTGAATTGAATGGTGTTGTACTATGGTGAATTATGTTTGAATTACGTGAATTGTGTAGGTTCAGCTACAGGGGCGGATCAAGCACCTGAACACTGTGAGTAGTAGTACAGAAATGTACATCTTATTAATCTTTGATAATTATTGTCACTAACACTTTGTTCTTTGTAAGTGTTATCAACGTTTATGACAAGTGGAAATCAATATGAATTTCTATGAATATGGAAATATTTGTGTACGTCGGTATGACTTTGGAACTCTTTTGTTCTGTCAATAACAAGTATTAAACCTTTGTTATTTATCAGTGTATTATGTACTTCTTAAGAATAAATGGAGCTTATGTTCATCCATGAAGAATGATACCTGTATGAGTCCAAGATTATTTTGTTGTGTTACGTATGGACTCGAGGTCGTTTAGAATCTATGATATGAAAACAAAGGTTTAACATCATTATGTAACCGACGTTAGAATGTAAACTGTTCTGTCCTTGCTACGCATGCTTTATGTTCTGATATGTTACGTTTTGACTTAATGAACAGTTGACCATAAATGTAAAGTATTCATGACATCCGTAATACACGGCCCTTACCTGGGGGTAATAATACCATGGTTTAAGTAATTAAGTTACAAGTTTATGTACGTTACAAGTTTAAGTATGTTACAGATTTAAGCATGTTACAAGTATAGGTATGTTGCAAGTTTACGTATGTTCTAAGTTTAAGTATGATACAAGTTCAAGTATGTTATAAGTTTACGCATGGTACAAGTTCATGTATGCTACAAATTCAAGTATGTTACGAATATGCCTTTTGATTTCTACTTATGATTTAAGTATAAAAAAAATATGTATGATTTGATTCCGTTTATGGTATGACATGATATGTACGGTTTGGTCTGGAAAACCTATTAATTTCTGGTATGGAGCAAAGTGCTATACGGAACTAAGTGCTGCAGTGCGAGTTACCTCTAGAATCTGTATGAGCCACCTCTTGAGTCCATACATATGTGAAAATTATGAGGCTGAAAGCCATTCCATGAAAGTTATGAGGCTTATGGCCATCTATATAAGTTATTATGACATGAAACAAAGTGCTACACGGATCTAAGTGCTACAATGTGAGTCACCTCTAGAATCTGTGTGAGACACCTCTTGGGTTCATACATGCATGTTTCAAGGGCTTAATGCCAAACTATGTTCAAGGGCTTTCATGCCATATGCTTCAAGGGCTTTTATGCCACATGTTTCAAGGGCTTAAATGCCACATGCTTCAAGGGCCTTGTGCCACCATGTTTCAAGGGCTTATAGCCACCATGTTTATGTTGCAAGATTGAACCTAAGGCCGTTATGTACTTAGCACATAATCAGACTAACTATGTGAACTTTACATCTTTATATGCATTGCTATGTGTTATGTTTCAAGTTAAGCATCGTTTTATTTATGTATTACTATTCACTGAGCCCGACTCATTCTCTGTTATGTCTATTTCTGTAGGTCACCAATTAGGTGGTCAGTCCTAGCTATGACGCCGCTTTCTTTTGTCAACCTTCATGTGTCCAGGCACTATACACAACCATTGATTTTGTTAAACTGATAAGATGTTGGCTTGCTTTTTGAATGTCTATCTAAGATTGATGTATATAGCTTTCATGTTTTTGTATATGTCCAATGATAGGGCTGGGTCTGTATATATGTATGTATATAACCGATGTTCAGGTGTATGTTTTAGATTTTATTTGTCAGTTAAAAGTTTGTGATCCTGGCATGATAGTAGTAGCTCGATGGAGTTTGTTTCCATTGTCAAAATTTGATATTTAGTGCTTCTGTTTAGGCCCCATATATATATATATATAAAGCAGGTTAAGTGTCCGTTTCTGAAGTGGTCATGCCCAAACTTCTAGGGGCGGGTTTGGGGCGTGACAAAAGTAAATGGGTGGTTTATGATAGGTGGGAAAAAAAACTACGGGTTGTTTGTTGCCCATGGTTTTGTTGCTTTGTTGTTGTTGTATTTTTTTTATTATTATTTTATTATTTTCTTTTTCTCCGCGTGATGGGAATGGCAAGAAAATTTGATTTATTATTAAATAACAATAAACAATAATATGATAGATATAAAAGAGATGAGATAAATGTAAATAAATAATTTAAAATTAGATTATTATCTAAAAATCTCACCACTAAATTATCATAATAAACCACCAATACCACTCACTAAATATTAATACCTCAAAAATACAGGGTGTTACACAACTTGTTACATATTTGTCCTCACGAAGGAGGGTCCAAATGTCCAAGTGTTCAAATAAATAATTACTACAAATCCGAATGAATAATAATAACTAAAAGGGGGCTGTCTAATTTATGACAATAATGATATGCAATGATTGCTTGATGCTCCTTAAGAATTACTCTATCTGCCTTGCTGGGATTTGTTCTATTTCAGCCTATCATTGCTTTCAACCAAAAAGTGTATTGTTTGCAATTTATTGGAGCCTTGCCGACCCGAAATGCGACTCAGTCGAGCCCCAAATAAATCCAATACCTTGTTTGCTTGTGGAAATCTGTTTTTTATACCTGAGGTGAAACAGTGCAGATAGGGTATTCCTAGCCATGTTTGTCTCTTCTACCCTTCTCTATCATAGAAATTACTCAAGAGAGAAGCGAACTCGGTTCCCAAACCCTTTATGGTTGCAAGTTTATTTGCAAGATGATTTTGGACACGATAGGACAAAGATCAATAAATGCAATGCATAACAACCACCCCTCCCTCCTATCATGAAGTGGATTCAAGAAGGGAAGTAGAGATGCTTCAAGGTTCATCAAATTATCGTGAATTGATGTAAGACAAGCCTTGACACAATAGACTCTGGCATAACGTTTGGCCGTAAAGACGCTTCAAGATTCATCAAAACATCATGAATTAATGTAAGACAAGCCTTGACACAATAAACTCGGTATAATGTCCGACCGAATTCAATCAATCATATTAGTTCTTTAAGTTGGTTGATTCATTTTAAACTCAATTTTATTAGCCTCTTTTATATTACCTTTCCTTTTCTTTAATCCATTAAGTCCACGGTGATATTTACATCTCCTAAGTTCGAAACACATTAAAGGGAAACAAGTGTCGACTTAACCCGAGGAAATAAACCTTATTTTCTTCGGGGAAAATTACAAAGGAAGAGTCAAACTTATTTATAAGTTAGGGATTTCAAGTCAAACCCAAGATGTGCAACAAGGACTAGTCAAACTCAGAAGAGTGATAATGACTTAGAAAAATCCAAAGTGAGCGATAATGACTTGAAATCCAAACTTGATAACAAGTGATAATGACACTTTCCTTGGTGATTTCCAAGGGTCCATTAGTCCCTTAAAAGTAAACACACTGGTGATAAAAAGAAATAAAAAAAATAAAAGATTGGCTTTAGTATAAGAAAGATGTATGTCTTTGGTAATGAACCTTCGAAGAGATTAAACCATTAAGCATGAAAAAAGTTTTATACTGTTGGTAATGAAGCTCCGAAAAAGATTAAACCATTAAGTATGGAAAAATTTCTTTCTTATACTTGAATAACAATCTTAATTTTTCACAACTTTTTAATCGAAATAAGCAAAGAATGAAGGGAGGTTGCAGAGATAATTATGCGAAGTTGATTAATTGGTAAATACAGCACAAACATAATATTAAAATAATAATTATTGACATAAATTAAATAGCCCCTAATAACACAATTTAAGCTAGAAAAGGTGAATAAATTCAGGCTAGTAAATAAATTTAAGAAAGGGTGGCTAACCCCCCCACTTCTATAACTTCAAATCACATATTTTAGATGTTGAAAAACAGCCTCAAATCAGCCCCAAAATAGTGGCAAAAATTAGAGAAAACAAGTGGGAAACAAAAGGATAAAAGCTTGGAATAAGGTTCAAGCAAGGGTGATTAACCCCTCCACCTTTGGGTAGCTTTTAATCACAAGTTTTAGCCCTTAAAACAGTCCCAAAATAGTATGAAAACACAAGAATAAGATGAACAAAGATTGAAATAAAACAAATGAAGCTTTACCTCTTGTAGAGAAGGTGTTCTTGTTGTAAACCAAACTTGATTCCAAAGCACCCTAAAGTTTGAGTATGATTTTCAATTCTCAAATCAAGTTCAAGTTCAAGTTCAAGTTCAAGCTCTTGTATGGTATGTATGGATGATATGAGAGCTTCAAGGTTATGGAAGAACAAAGATGAACTCAACTATTGTATATTTCTCACCTCTCTATGATATTTCTCTTGGATATTTCTATATTTGATCTTTGTAACTAATATCTCTCATTCTTGATAGTAATCTCTAACCCTTCATACAGTAGTTTTAGCACTGTATTTATAGGCCTTGAACTGCTGCTGCTCAAAGTATCAGCACATTTGGGCAGCTAGCAGATTGATATACAATCTGTCCGAAAAGTCAAGAGATCTGGCCAGACCTTGGTGTATCCAGCCGGATATACTGAGATCCGGTTGGACTTTAGTGTATTTTCAATATTTCTTACTTTCAGGTTCAATACAGGTTGGTATAAGGTGCAATACTAAAATTCTGGAGTAGAAATAGAGTGGGTATGGTAGGTTGGAATTGTTTAGAGCTCGAACTCGGATTCCTTTATTGAGAATTCAAACCACTGACTCAATATAATCGTCATCATCGAGTGCTTGGAATAAAGCTCCTAAGTCTTACGAGCGGTCAAAATTAGAGTGTCTATAACCACCAGTGTTGGATAACAACCTCTCAATGGTGGCCAACCGGCCACCACTTCTGGCCTGTTGGCCACCAATGAATTTTGAGCAGTGTGCTTGTGAAGCATGGCAGAGTTGATCTGGAGAAGGAAATAGTGCAAGGGTTGTGCAAACAGAGGCATTTGGGGGCAGACAGTGGATGTTCTTCGGGTGAAGAAACCGAGCATGCATGCATGCATGCAGCCCTCGTTTCCTGAGGCCGTTTAGTTAATTTGCTAGGTTAATTAGTTGTAGCTAATTCATGCTATTGTTGTAATTATTTAAGTAGATTAGTTAATTAATTCATGTTGTAATTAATTAGCTTAGATGCTTTGTAATAATTAGTTTGATTAGTCTAGTTAATTAGTTCAAGTTTTGTAATAATTCGTTTAATTAGCTTAGTTTAGCTAGCCAGTTAGCTTTTATTCATTCGGACTCTCCTTTGCGAGGGCGTAATGTTGTAATAAGTGTGTGTGCATGCATGTATGTTTTCCAACCCCACGTCTTTCTCTCATTTATTTAATAGCTTTTGATGGTTAGATTAGGGACATGTTTTAATTTGCATACCTTATGCTTGCATCCATTCATTCGTATTGCATGCACCGAGGCTCAGCGCATCATTTAAACTGCATCGCCATTTCAATAATTCTTTGAATACATGTTTAATCGCATGTTTGTTTAAATTGCCATATTAGTAGCCGAGCCTATTAATTGCATTCTTTGCATGTGTTGCATTAGGTATCTTGTATAGTTAGGAATCATGCATAGTTTTTTTTTTTTTTTTTTTCTAACTCATGTTTTCTTAGCTTGGAGTATTAGGTGATTTTTTATGCTTTAGCATACTTGCATGAATGTGAATTTTTCCATGATTAACATGCTTGCCATGAGGCTATATGCTTAAATGCTAAACTGCTTGAATGCCTGTGGATGAAGGCTTGTTGCTTGAATTGGAGCAATTCAACAAATGTGCATTTTAAGCCTACTTTGTTGAGTGGAAAATCAGTTTTAAGTCCACTATGTTTGGTGGCAAATCTGCAAACTTTAAGCCCACTTAAGGTGGCAAATTCAAACCATTTTCACAAACAAACATGAGTTGAATTGTTCCAAATTGAGCAAACTAGTCTACACTTGCTTGTGCGCATCACATAGTAATGCTAGTTTAATAACCGGAATAAGAGCACATAATGTTCATAAAATATCATATCATGATTAGTAGAGGTCGATTTTCGATCGGGCAAGTGGGGGTGCTTAATTCATGACCTTCCTCTCTTGTACCTAAGTTTCCGAGCCGAGGCAACTTTGGTGATGACGGACATGTGGCCTTTGGCACGAGTCATGGGTTTCCTAAATTTCTCTAAAAATAAAATATTTAGGTGACGACTCTGTATCTAGCAAAGTAGTCCAATTTTGGAATTTTTGATCCTAAAATCAGTTTTCCAAAATGATTTGTTGGATTTGGACTCTTTGGTGTTTATCAGTTTTAGATTGCACTTGTGAGATTAGATTTAGAACCACGGGAGTCCGAACTGTGGGGCTTATTTTTCAAGCTTCCGAAAGGGGGCGCGAAAAAGCCGAGCCACATATATCTGTGTTGATAACATCATTAGTTGAGGTGTTGTGCGGTTTCTGATTACTGTTTTTTTTTTTTTTGTTTTATTTCTTTTGCTAGGTAGTTTAGCACCATAGCTTCAGAAAGTTCGGATATCCCCCAAGTACTCTGGACCCGAGCTAGAAGGCTTTGTAAAGCTAGGGATCTTGTTTAGGGATAGCCCATTTACCTCACTCCCACCGATTACAAGACGGAGGAGGATCAAGTAGAGTTCACTGGTTCAGTTTTTACAGCAATCACCCCTCAATTCACTTGTATCCAGTCCAGCTCACAGACAGTCATCTACTTCTGGTCTAGCACGAGATCACTCGCCTATTTCGATGACACAGTATCCCTTAGTCAGTATGGAAGACTTGATACATCATTTGTAGCAGACAGTTGAAACCCTATAGCAAGATGCTGCTCGTCAAGCCGAGGTCACGGCCCGTCAGGTAGAGGTTATAACCTGACTACAACAACAGCAACCATAGCAGGCTGCGGCCTCTGCATCCCATGCACCTCTCGTGGGTATTCCAGCGCCCAGAGCCACTACTCATACTACCAATGTCCAAGAAAAGCAAGGCAATTTAGCAGAGCTAATCTCAGCACAAGCCTCCAAAACCCTTGTTTATCAGACTGAGGCTCCGTTTGAGTTTGAGGTTGACCTAACTGTACTCAAGGTTAATAAACTGGAGAAGTTATTCAAGAGAACACAAGGGGTTAACTCCATCCCGGATATAGAGGACAGGTATACCGATTCTGTAGTGACATTGCCAGATCGGTTTAAAATGCCGCATATTGACCGTTTCGACGGTTTCGGAGATCCAATTGTTCACCTTTGGCTATTTTCGAATATCTTGTGGCCAATGGGCCTGACTAGATTGCAGAAGCTGTCTCTCTTTGGCCGTACCATGTCGGGTATAGCGGCCATATGGTATGCAAAGTTGGAAGACTCTGTCAAGCAGAATTGGGAGGAGATGGTGGAGGTCTTCATTGCACAATATTCGTACAATACTCAAATCGAGGTCACAACTTGTGATCTCTAGGCAACACGCTAAGAGCCGAAGGAGGGCTTCTCTAAATTTGTGACAAGGTGGAGAGCTAAAGCCTCAATGATGACCACAAGGCCGTTCGAGAAGGATCAGATCAGAATGGTTGTCCAGAATCTACATGACAAGCTGCTGCAAAAAGATGATCGTCTTACCTCTGTTCACATTTATAGAACTCCATGAGATGGGAGTGCAAATCGAAGATGCCATGAAACAGGGGCTTATTATAGATGAGAAGGAGTCGACAAAAAGGTCATTTGTCTGCAGTTCCAATGCTACCAATGGTAGCACAGTTGCGAGGCCGTTAGATGTAAGCGTTGTCACCACAACCAAGACTGCCGACCCCTTTACCAACATAAGCTCACAAACACCGTCCAACCCTATCCGATCCCAGAGGAATTTCAACCAACTATACATGACTCTCTCAAGCAATGAAGGTGCTAGTCAAGAAAGGGCATCTCAAACCATTAGAACCTCGCCTATTGCCTGATCCTCTTCTACCCAAACACAACCCCACAAAATATTGTGTGTTTTGCCAATAGCATGGTCACGATACCGACTAGTGCTTTTGATTATGTCATGAGATTTAGGATCTCATTGACAACAAGGTGATCACACCACCCCAAAAGCCAAATGTGACCACAAATCCACTCCCAACCCATAATCAAGTTTTCCCACCTCGAAATCTCAACAGTCCATATACTGGCCCCCCTTATGACTCCACTGTATATATTACCCCCTCTTACCTACCAAAACCGACGTTGTTCATTCCAGAAGGTGTAGATTTGTGCATGATGGACATGTCTAACCTTTAACCTAAGCCTGTGGTGATAAGACTTACAGTGGAAAGGGAGTCAACCTTAGGGGAAGGTACTGGTCCGTTGTCAGAGTGTTTTGAGGACTTACCTAATGGGGTGTATGATCCAAGTTGCTACATTGTGCCAACTGGTCAAATCAAGCCTAAATTAGTGTTGCCGACCTCGATAGACATCAATGTGGTCAGAGAAGACGGCCCGAGCCAGGGGTTGGATGATCTAGCAGAACTCAAGAAAGATTTGGACAACCTACAGTTCTTTGATGAGCAGGATCAAGGGGATGTATAGATTGGGTGGTTCGACCTAAACGGATCAACTAACAACTCTGGATGGCTAAGTAATGAGCCAGATAAGGAAGAAGAAGCTGGAATGAAACCAGAAGGAAAGGAAACAGAGATCGCTGTGGTGGCCAGAAGGGCCGATGAGAAAGGAAAGCTACCGGAGAGCACTGGTGTGGAAAACCCAGCCCAGGAAGAGGGCGTTGTGAGCACTGTGGATACGAAACAGGAAGCTGCACTGAGGTAATTCGAACGAGAGAATTGGAGACAACCGGGAAGCCGTAATGATCTAACACCCTGTGGGGGATATTTATGACATGAAAGTGATACAAACATAGCCGGACAATTGTTTGTCGGCTGCTAAAGGCGAATGGTGGGATGATGATGATTTGGATCTGGCCCACACCGATGAAGATTGGGGCGAGTGCCTTCCGGACAACACGTGGTATGCTGAAGAAATAGACCATTTGACGAGAAGTGGGTGGCATTTTAAGCTGCTGCACCTGGATCAAGCAAAGGCGCCTGGAAAAGATAGAGAGACCGAGAAACAGAAAGAGAAACAATTAGAAGAAGATGCTGTGTTGAAACAACTTAAGAAAATCCAAGCCAACATCTCAATCTGGGGTCTTTTCATGGCCTCCCGAGTACACCGACAGGCAGTGTTGTTGGTAATGGACAAGGCTAAATTGTTCATTAATACCACGCCTAAACAGCTTGTGCATTTAGTCTTTCCAAGTGGTGCCAAGCCAACTCTGACCTTCTTCGACAAAGAATTACCACCAGAAGGCTCAGCCCACAATAAACCGTTGTATATATCTGTGGAATACAGGGAGAAATGGGTGCCGGTGGTGTTGGTAGATACCGACTCGGCTATCAATGTCTATCCTTCTCACACCGTCTATGCAATTGGCCTCAAACCAGTGGACTTTGTTCACACAACCCAAGTAATAAGGGCATATGATAATACAAGCAGAGAGGTCATGGGCACAGTGCAAGTCAGAGTCCAGGTGGGCCCAGCTAAGCAAGAGGTCGAGTTCCATGTCTTGGATATGCCAGCTACCTTCAATTTACTACTAGGGAGGCCCTGGTTGCATCATGTGAAAGCCATTTCCTTCACTCTCCATCAGATGTTGAAATACCCTCATAGGGCAGGAATGACGACTGTTTTTGAGAATTCATTTATCCATTCGCCGCCAGAGGTAACTACGCCAGTGCTAGAGATCACCCATGGTGAGGAGGATGTATTCCTCTCGGGATTCACTCTGGTTGAAACTCGAGTAGTGCAGACCATTTTGGTTGTAGATGAAGGTATGTACGTCAGTGCCCAATCCATCTATTTCATGAACAAACTACAACATGTTCCAGGAATGGGACTCGAAAGAAGTGGCCGAAAAAGAGTTGTAGCACTGACAGATGTGCCACACAACCCATATGCCTTTGGACTGGGCTATGTGCCCGCCAAAGAAGATTGGATAAGGAAGGGAGAAGAAATGAGAGGTAGAGCCAAAGCCAAGCAAGCTGGGAAACACTATAAGTTCATCCATAGGCCAATCCAGGGAACACTGGATGGTCGCTTTGTTCGGGAGGGAGAAGATTTTCCTTTTTGTGGCTTTCCCGAGCCTTGGGTAAATTCCTCAAAGCAACGTGTCCTCGGGTTCAAGATCTTCTTCAATTTGCAGCTGCAGGACAATGATGATGAGGAAAGGGCTGAGCCAAGCATCGAAGCTGAAGAGCGTGGAAAGTGACTTAGATGCCAGCAAACTTGGAGTAAGGGTAGCACTGACTTGTCTCCTCACAAATCTTGCGCCCGACCTAGAGAACTTGGGGGATAACCTTACTGTCTCTGTGATCGGGGAAGAACCAGGTATGAACCCAACCAGTGGCATTTTGGATGCATCAGGGGCACCATCTTTTATCTGGCAGCTGGAGGAGGGCTATCTATCCAGTTCTGAGTCGAGTGATGAGCTAGAATTTGATTCCACTGAGTCTGTGGGGTCGGGAACAGATTCAAGTTCTTCTGAGTCTGAGTCTGGTATTTCTGGGAGTGGTAACCCGGATATCAAAGTCCTGTCTAGGTCTTCATTTAGTTTTTTTTTGAGTCTATAACCGAAGATCTGGACCTTTTAAATGAGAACTCTGTAGATTCTGTGTACTTTTCTGTGCCGTTGGTTTATTGTATTGACCAAGATTTTCAAAATTTTAATGAAAATGAACGGGAAAAAATTCCCCTGGTTTTGAAAAACTTGATTAATCAAGAGGAGGAGAGGTTTGCTAAACCCTGTACTGATGAAATCATTGCCATTAATGTGGGTACTGAGAAGGATCTGCGCCTGGTCCAAATCGGGTCCACGTTGTCTTTGGAGAAGTGCGAGTGTTTAATCACTTTGTTAAAAGATTCAAGGATGTGTTCGTGTGGTCCTAAGAAGACATGCCTGGAATCGATCCTGAGATTGTACAGGATCGGATCCCTCTTAACCCCGAGGCCCGATCAGTCAAGCAGAAGTTGGGTAGAATACGTCCGGATTGGGCACTGAAAATTAAGAAAGAGGTCACCAAGCAGATCGAGGCAGGTTTCTAGTTAGTATCTGAGTACCCGGCTTGGTTGGCCAACATCGTCCCCCTGCCGAAGAAGGATAGTTGAATCCTAGTTTGTGTAGACTTCCGGGACTCGAACAAAGCCAGTCCGAAGGATGACTTTCCTTTGCCGCATATTGATGAGTTAGTGGATTTTACTGCGGGCCATACATTGCTCTCATTTATGGATGGGTTTTTTGGGTACAACCAGATTTTGATGGCACCCGAGTATAGAGAGAAGACCGCATTCACTACGCCGTGGGGTACCTACTGCTACTGGGTTATGCCGTTTGGTTTGAAAAATGTTGAAGCTACCTATCAAAGGGCTGCAACCACCATTCTGCATGACATGATCTACAAAGAGGTCAAGGTGTACGTGGACGATATGATTGTCAAGTCCAAAGAACGAGAGGGCCACTACACCGCCTTGAAGAAATTCTTTCAACGAATTAGGGAATACAGATTGAGGTTAAATCTGCAGAAATGCACTTTTAGCGTAACAGTAGGAAAATGCTGGGCTTTTTGATCACACAGAGGGGCATTGAAGTAGATCCTTCCAAAATTAAGGCCATCCTAAAAATACCACCACCGAGGACTGAAAAGGAGGTGTGAAGCTTTCTGGGTAAAGTGCAATTCATAAGATGGTTTATTTCCAAATTAACCTTGACTTGTGAACCACTATTTGGTCTCCTAAAGAAAGGGAATAAATTCCGATGGGATGATTGATGTCAATTTGCCTTTGAGCAGGTTAAGCAGTACCTCCAGAATCTGTCTGTGTTGTCACCATCAGAGCCGGGGAAACCTTTGATTTTGTACCTGTTAGTAACAGACATGACCATGGGATGCATGCTCGCTCAGGAATCTGAAGATAGGGTGGAGAAAGCCATCTACTACTTGAGCAAGAAAATGCTGGATTATGAGACTCGGTATACTCCATTGGAGAAAGCTTGCCTAGCCTTGGTATGGGCTACCAGGAAGTCGAGGCACTACTTGTTAGCTCACTGGGTAATCCTGGTTTCGAGATTAGATCCCATCAAATATCTCTTTGAGAAATCGGCGCTTATGGGTAGACTGGCTCATTGGTTGCTCATTCTCTTTGAATTTGATCTCAAATATACCACCCCGCAAGTCGATCAAAGAAGAGCTGTAGCGAAGTTCTTGGCAGACCACCCGGTAGAAGGAGATGAGGTAGTAGAATACTTATTTCCAGATGAAGCCATTTTGCAAGTTGAAGAGGAAACTTGGACAATGTACTTTGACGGAGTGTCCAATCAGTACGACTATGGGATAGGTGTGCTGCTGACAGCACCTGACGACTCCTATATACCTTTAGCCTTCAAACTCTAGTTCAAGGTGTCCAACAACAAAGCAGAATATGAAGTGTGTATTACTGGTTTAGAAATCGCCCTGGAACTAGGGGTAATAAGGTTGGATGTCATTGGGGCCTCGAACTTAGTTATTTCTCAAGCAAATGGAGATTGGAAAGTCAAAGAAGAGAAGATGAAGGTTTACGATCAGACCCTAGATATTTTGATTCCGTGGTTTGAAAAGCTGACTTTCACACATTTATTGAGAGAGAACAACAGGTTCACTGATACTTTAGCAACTCTATCTTCTATGTTAGACATCCCACTTGGAGTCCAAATGTGTCCGATTATCATCGACCAGAAATACACGTCGGCTTACCAAACTATTGTCGCGATAGATGAGGTGCAAGACAAAAACCCCTAGTATTACAATATTTGGAACTTCCTGGAAAAGGAAATATATCCACCAGGGGCAAATGCCAAGGACAAACAGGGAATACGGCGAATAGCTATCCAATTTATCATCCGTGGAGGTAAGTTATATAAAAGAGGTCATCTGGGAATGCATAAACTGTGTATGGAGGAAGAGGAATCGAAGCACCTTATGGAGGCTATTCATAGCGGAGAATACGGGGCGCATATGAATGGTGTGATGCTAGCCCGAAAGATTCTCAGGCAAGGTTACTACTGGTCCACCATGGAGGAGGATTGTATTGGTTTTGTGCGGCGATGCCATAAATGTCAAATTCATGCCAATCGCATGAATATTCCACTGTCAAAACTTTACAACATGACTTCACGATGCCTTTTTCGGTTTGGGGAATCGACATTATTGGTGCAGTCAGGCCAAAAGGGTTGAATAGGCATGAATATATCTTGGTGGCGATTGATTATTTTACAAAGTGGGTGGAAGCTCAGTCCTATGCAGTGTTGAAGGTATCGCATGTGGTTAAGTTTATCAAAAACAATATCATTTGCCGGTACGGAGTACTGAACGAGATCATATTAGATAACGGTTCCCATTTCAAGAAAGAGGTGATAGACTTGTTGGACAAATACAACGTGGCTTTTCATAAGTCATCCACATACAGGCCACAAACCAATGGAGCTGTTGAAGCTGCCAATAAGAATATCAAGAATATTTTACAGAAGATGGTTGAGACCTACAGGGACTGGCCAGATAAATTGCCATTCGCACTCTGGGGCTACAGAACTTCGATCCGGACATCTACAGGAGCAACCCCTTATTCTCTCGTCTACGGGATAGTGGTTGTTCTGCCAATTAAAATTAAAGTCCTGTCGCTGCGAGTTATGGCTAAATGTCAGATAGCGGAGGCGGATTGGCAACAGAGCAAATTTGAGGAGTTAATGCTGTTTGATGAGAGGAGGCTAAAAGCATTATATCATGTTCAAGGCTACCAGCGCAGAATTGCTAGGGCTTTTAACAAGAAAGTTAAGTCTGGAAATCTCAAGGAGGGAGATATGGTGCTGAAAGACAACCTAGCTCCCATCCATGACCCTAGGGGGAAGTTCAGACTCAATTGGACGGGGCGTTACATCATCAAAGCTATCTGGTTAATAGGGGTAGTTATTCTCATGGACCTAGATGGCCTGGAATTTTCGCAGCCGATCAACATGGACAAGTTGAAGAAATACTATCCCTGAGAGGCTCACTAGGCCGAAAACTCGAAAGGGTGACCTAGGCGAAAGTTAGAGCATGAAAAATTAGAAATAAAGAAAAACTAAACTCGCAAGGTTGAAAACCCTAAAGGGCGACTTTGGCAAAAGTTAGTGCGCAAAATGAGAGAGTTATTACTTGAGTGAACCCGAACCGAACTACATAAGGCCTGATTCCTATCTTTGGTATACGTAGGCAACTTCATCTCGAAGTTCTGCTGTAACCATCTCCAACTCAACTGTCCTGTCCATGTGTCTGATCAGGTCATCTTTGTCCATTATCTGAGAGCTCGGTGGTTGTGATTTTCATTTAGAGAAGAAGAGTTGGTTATAATGTAGAGCAGTAATGTCATTCAAATCAAGGGCATTTTTGATCTTTTGATTCAGCGTTGTACATCTTGAAGATTGATTTTATGCGTGTTAGGTGGTGATCATTTTTGAAAATGGTTTTGTAAAGTTTTAATAAAAGTTGATTTTGTTCAAATTTTACCTTTTACAACTTAGACCATTTTTGGACTAAAAGAAAATTTTTTAGTGCCCATAACTTTAATTCCAATAATTTCAACATAAAGTTCTCCAACCCTCTGATACAAATCAAAGTTGTTTATTACATCATAAAACTTGAAAAGAATGGTCAAAGCAATAAACTAGGGGCATAGGTGAGTCAGGTGTTCCTGCGTCCTTTGCTCGTGCTTGTGGAAGCTTCTGAAGCCAAAGTGGGCCTGGTTTGTGCCTCATCCTCAAGCCAAGCCAAGCACTCACTAGAAAGGGCACAACTGAAACTAGGGGCAGGGGCCAGAAGCTCTCTCATCCTCCAAGCAGTGAGGTACCTAGCCAGGTGTGAAGCACGAATCGAGAATGAAGCTGGGTATTCTACCTCTTCCTCTGGACAGGTCTGATCATGTCCAAACTGGCATCTAAACTAGAAGGGAAAGTAGAACACACAATGTGTGAGGCCAATCAACTGTATGCTAGGTTGCCGAGTGATGCTATAACTCATCTCAATCAGATACAGCCAGGGGCAACGCCAAGCTATGTCGGCTGTGGACCTGTTACACATCCAGTTGCACCACTATCTCTTATTGGGAAAATCCACTAGTTATTGGGAAAATCCACCAGCTTTAGCTTATCCATGAGCCATACCTGGGAAGGGATGAAAAATAAGAGATTTAAAAATAGAGAGATGTGCGTGGAGCGAAAAGTAAAGAAATGGTTTTGAGAGAAAATAGAGCACGAGTGTCGAGAGATGAGAGAAACATATATCAGAAAGGGTGGGAAACAATACCTAAAGAAGTAGTGGACTCCCCGTAAACGTAGTGGTTTCTCGCCGTTGAAAAGCATCTAAACCCATCAGGGTCTCGGCCAGTACCAAACCAATACAACTCTTACATATTTTCAGACATTGGGCCACTTCGATCAACCGAATGCTGGTTCTACCGGAACTAAAGGCAAGAAGAAAATGTGCGAGCATACATAAACACAGGGCATGTTGCCGAAAACCACGCCAGAGAAGGTCTCTTCTGTCACCAATGTTAGAAAATCAATGAATTAAGCTGGGTATGTCTAGCTCTCCATCATAAGATCAAGCCTCGTGCAAAGTAAGCCAACACATCTGTCCCAAAGCTTGGGCGTGGCCAAAATGGGGCTGAGGCATTATGTCCTCATCGTGTCGGGTTTCTATCAATGCCCGAAATTCTTTAAGAGTCGGGCACATTTCTTGTGTTCCGAAGCGAAATACATGCGTAATCATATCCCAGCATCGGGCAGCGGCATGGAGGAACGAAAAGAAAAATGGAGTGTGGCTCAACAGAAAAAGTGTATTTATGCCGAAACCCCAAAAATTTACCTTTTCCGTGCTGTCCAAAGTGGCTATCCAATTCGTGAGCTTCTCGGTGAGGAATATCTCCATTTGTGGAAGAAACAACAACTAAAATGAGGTTCTGGAAGAGAAATCACGAAGGAGGACCTTTTATAGAAGATAAGGCTGTGAGTAGAGGCCAGCTGTCAGTAATCTGGTGATCCTTGCATTAGTGGCCAGCAGGCCACTAATGGTGGCCATCCACCTTTTTGGCCTGTTATTATCCAGAGAGTCAATTAGAAAACATATCAAAGATGGTCATAACTTTCATCTAGGAATAATTCAAGTTGGAATCAAACCATTAACTCAACAAGGTAAAAATACTTATGTTCTTTTATGCTTAAGAGATGCACGAGTTATTAATTATCATGATATCCTAATGGGTATGATGTAATCAGGCCTTTATAAAGGACCTGTTCACTTTAATTGTTTTCTCGATTTTACTTTAAGTCTTAGAGATCCTCATATATTAAAAACATTAACATTAAATATTCAATTGTCTGGTGCATTTACTAATATGTTAGCAAATGTTCATAATATTGCTTTGATTTATCGCATTTATTATAAATGTATTAAAACCAATCTCAATGTTCAAGCTTTAAATAAAAATCCAAAAGATAAAACGTTACTTATTCAAGGTAGTACACATGAAACTAATATTTCAATCCCCAAAATGATTTGTTGGAACGATATTACTCTTCCTGAAGACTGGGTTACAGTTAATGAAAATTATTCCCAAAATCAACAATCTTCTACTAGTCAAGAAATTCAAACTATTCAACAATTTAATGATGGTTCAGTTCATATACGCTTTAATCTCCTTCCTAGTCACTCATCCCGTCACAGTACTTCTAGTATCCCCACTGACTTAGAAGATGATGAAATATTTAATACACCTCTATTTACTCGCAAAGATAGGAAACTTCGTCTTTGTGAACATTTAGATAGTAAATTAAAAGGAATAAATAATTCCTCTACTTCCCAAATTAGTAAACCAATTTATTCAACTCACATACATCTCCATGAAGATGAAACCATATCTCAAGATTCACCTACTCAGACTGATTTTGAAGTCATTCCTCCTGTTAACCCATAATTATTAACTCTCAGTAAACCTTTTGCTCCAAATCTTAATAAACTCCATGCTGAATTTAAATCTAAAGCAAATAAGTTTAAACGACAAGCCTATAGAAATAGTTATGATGAACGCCAACAATCCAAGATTACTAAGAAATGGTATAAATTTATGAACGAAGTAAATACTGAAATTCACTTCTTTGATTATCTTGAAAATTATTATCAAAAAGTCAATACTATTACTAAAACTAAATGGAAAACTTCCCCTAATACTCTGTTTCTTTCAGTCACCCTCCTTTAGAAACTATCCTCATTGAACATAAGGGTGCTGTAGTACATGCTTCTCCCTTTAAGCTTCCTGGTGATGAATCTGAAATCAAAAAAGTAATTGAACAAAATAATTATACTAATCAATGTTTAAAAACTATTGGTAAAGAATTAGACAAAATTGAAACTACTTTTGAAGATTACTCAACTAGTCATACTTCCACTAGTAAACCCTTAGACAAACCACTTATAAATCTTCCTAGCAATAGGAAATGGTTAAGCCTAGTTACTCATGATACCACTACTGTTGAAGCCATTGAAAAATTATTTACTAAAATATCCATTACTTCTAATGAAAAAGGCCTTACGTTCTTAACACAACAACCACCTGCTCAATTCAGTAGTGACTCCGATACATCTAACAATGAAATCAATCAAATAGCCCAACAATTCCAAAACAATAATCTTAACCGAATCACACATCCTAAAGTTAATCTTACTACTCTCACCATAAATTAGTATACTAAACCTACACCCCCAGATCTTCAATTTGAAGAAACTAATATTAGCAATCAATTTTTTGTTTTTGCTAAAAAATTATATGAATGGAATATTGATGGTCTTAGTGAAAATCAAATTCTAGAAAAATTAAATCATATGTCCATGGTTGTAAATAGTTACCTTAATAATTATCCTGATTACACTCAATCCGAAATAGTCTCCCTACTTACCTCCGGATTTACCAGTATGCTTAAATCTTGGTGGGATAAATACCTAACTCCTAATACATGTGAGACTATTAAGAACATTGTGCCAATACGAGTTTTCATTTTCAATTCAATTCCATTTCCATTTCATGCAAATTTGGTGCTCATGATGCAAAAATAATAACACTTTTCATAAAAACTGCGAGGTTTTATTTCGATCATGGTTTTTACAAAAGGGAGTGCAAGTTTCAAAAGCAAAAGTAAAACCTATCTGAAGCTATACATGTGCTAAGTTACTAAACAAAAAGAAACTAAGAAAATGTACAAAAATCGGCGCCAGTCATCTCAAGCTTGAGAGGCCCTCTTCGTCCTCTTCCTTAGAAGGGACTCAGTGGCATTGTCTCCATTAGCACTGTTGTCAGAATTAGACTATGAGCCAGAGCCGGTCTCATCATCTCCGCTCCCTGCCTCAAAGCCTACCTCGGCTTCATCTCTGCTCCTGGCCCCCGAGCCAACATCATCACCCATGCTCTCAGATGACTTAGAATTTCGACTCGTTGCCTCCTTAGAGTCCCTGGTCTCGGCATTATCATCACTCAAAACGGGCTCCGAGAGACTGCTCCACCCTCGGGTACCCCTATCCCTGCCTCGTCTGTAGCACACATCTTGACCACGTGTTGGGGCCTGCCTCTCTCTTCTCCCCACTGCTGGAGGAGGTGCTGCCGGTGCTGGTGCTGCTGTTGCCATTGGTGCCCTCAAAATCTGGAAAAACAGTTGTCAACATATCAGTTATAGTGTGTGCATCAGATACAGGCATAGTATGCAGAGTGAGCATCATATAGAAACCAGATACATGTATGAGTATAGTGTGCCAATACAGTGTATCAGTGCAGTTTGGGTAAGACTACAGTGGAAGTGCCAATGTATCGGTGGGAATATAATAGTGTGGTGCACAAAAGAGTTAGTAGTGAAATACATACTGAAATAGAGAAAACTATTTGAATACCGTGGAGACCAAGCAGCGTCTCTCACCTCTATACCATGCCGATCAGAGAAGTAACCAGCTTGAGAAGGCTCTCTGTATACTCTGTGGGTGTCTGCAAGTGCATTTGGATGATCAAATTCCAGAATAATCGATATCCGAAATGGAAAATGTAGGGTGCAAAATGTAAAGTATGTCCATATCTAAGGTGCGCCTCGAGCTCTGATATACTCGTGCCTTGCCTCTGCCATCTCGATCGGAATCTGGTAGGCTGTCCCAATCAGCCACCAACATGTGAGCACAGTAAGAATCTTCGGCCAACCGATCATCTGCCCAACGGGAGGGACCCATCTGATACTTGCGTCGGCCTCCTAAGCAGCCTCACTCGCCATGGGAGCACCTGCTGCCTCGCCCGCGCGAACACCCGTCAAGGGGGATGTGGACTCGCCTTTTTCGCGCCCCCTTTCGGAAGGTTTGAAAGAAAGGCCTCACAATTCGAACTCCCGCGGTTTTGAATCTAATCTCACAAGTGCAATGTGAAACTAATAATCACCAAAGAGTCCAAATCCGGCAAATCTTTTGGAAAATTGATTTTAAGATCAAAAATGCCAAAATTGGTCTGCTTTGCCAGATACAGAGTCGCCACCTAAATATTTTTTGTTTTAGCGGAAATTTAGGAAATCCTGACTCTTGCCAAAGGCCACGTATCCGTCATCACCAAAGTTGCCTCGGCTAGGGAACTTAGGTACGAGAGGGGAAGGTCATAAATTGAGTACCTCCGCTCGCCCGATCAAAGATCGGCCTTTACTAATTATGATATGAATTTTTATAAATATCATCTGTTCTTATTCCGGTTATTAAACTAGCATTACTATGTGATGTGCACAAGTAAATATAGACTAGTTTGCTCAATTTGGAACAATTCAACTCATGTTTATTTGCGAAAATGGTTTGAATTTGCCACCTCAAGTGAGCTTAAATATGCGGATTTGCCACCAAACAAAGTAGGCTTAAAACATGATTTGCCACTTAACAAAGTGGGCTTAAAATGCACATCCGTTGAATTGTTCCAATTCAAACAACAAGCCTTCATCAATAGGCATTCAAATAATTTAGCATTTAAGCACATAACCTCATGGCAAGCATGCTAGACATGGTAACATTCACATTCATGCAAGTATGCTAAAGCATAAAAACTCACCTAGTATTCCGAGCCAAAACAGAAACTAGTTAGAAAGATGTATGATCCTAACTATACAAGATGTCTAGTGCAACACATGCAATATGCAATTAATAGGCTTGGCTACTAATATGGCATATGATTCGATTTGAACAACATGCGATTAAACACATATTCAAATAAGATATTGAAATGGCAATGCAATTAGAATGATGCGTCAAGCCTCGGTGCATGCAATACAAATGAATGGATGCAAGCATAAGGTATGCTAATTGAAACATGCTCCTAATCTAATCATCAAAAGCGATTAAATAAAAGGGAGAAAGACGTGGGGTGGGAAAACATTCACACACGCACGCACAATTATTACAACATTACGCCCTCGCGAAGGAGGGTTTGAATGAAATAAGCTAACCAACTAGCTATGCTAATTAAGCTAACTAATTATTACAACACCCGAATTAATTAACTATGCTAGTTAACTAATTATTACAAACTGAAATCAAATAACTAGTTAAACTAACTAATTATTTACAACACTTAATTAGCTACAACTAATTAATTATAACACATATTTGATCTATTGCTAATTAAACTAATTAGCTAATCCTGGGAAGCGAGGGAGGTCCATGCATGCTCAATTTCCACTCGAAAATCCACCACCTTGCTGTTGAGTGCCTCTGTTTGCACATTTGAACACCAACAATTCTGCCCACTTTCAGAACACCTCTACTCCACCTTACCAACACACTGTGAAAATTTCACTGATGGTCGACAAGGGGCTAGTTGGCTACCAATGGTGGCCGGTCGACTACTGGTGCTGGCTGTCGGCCACTGATAGTCTGGACTTGCTTGCTGCAACAGAGAGGAAATAGAGCAAAACAGTGTTTTTCTCAAGGGTTGTTTGCACACTGTGCCTATTCTTTTCATGGGGAAATCAAAGGAGGGACAAGCTTTGGTTCACAAACCATTAATCAAGCAAATTCATTACATGATGGCTTGTGAAACCAATTGTGCAAGTTCATGAGTGCAAAACAAGACTCAAATGCCATCACCCCATCATGCATGATCAAGGGCAACGGAGACCTAGGAAAGTGGCACATTTCATCACTATTGAGTATGAAATGTCCCATTTTCCTCATGTTCAAATTAACGTCCGATTTTAACACATGCAATGCAACACAAAGAAGTGCTTATCTTGCCACTTTTACTTGTCAATTTTTTTTACACATTTTAGTTACCAAATCATTCCTTAATCCATTAAGTCCATTTGTGAGTGTCCTCTAATGGAAGGAAGGTTCAAACCACAAGTTGCTTTGGGCATGAAAGAGGCATTACACTGTTGGTAATGAAGCCCCTAAGGGATTAAACCATTAGGTGTAGCACCTACATTTCACACTCAGGCAAACAAGTGGTTTGAAACCACTTTCAAAGCAAAACCAAAAGGTGAAGAAATGAGGGAGATTACAGAGATTATAAGTGCTGAAATGAAGTAGAAAAAGCACTAAAACATGCAATTAACTCACACCAATGATGGTTAAAGCCTTAAAACACTAAGCTAGTGAAGGACTTAACACTACAACCATGCCATGCAAGGCTCAAATGAAACAAATAACCAAAATAGAGGCAAACAGCCCTAAATATAGTCTAAAGCATGCTGGACTTAAGCCACAAAAAGCTAAAACAAAAAGCTAATACATGGAGTTAACCAAGCATGCAAACAAGACACAAGGAGGGGAGCCTAACCCCTCTAATTTTGGACTTTAAAATGAGATTTTTACTACTAAAAAACCTCTGAAATTTAGTGGTTAGAAGGCCCAAAAAAAATTGATTTGAAAGTGATGAATAAAGGCACAAAAGCTTTACAAACTAATAAGTAAGAAGGGTGAACCACCCCCTAACTAAAAAAAGGGCTCAAACCAGCACTTTTCGGCCACAAAAATAGAGTTTTTCTCAGTTCAAAACCAGCCCCAAAATAGTAAGAAAAGATGGTAAAACAAGCTTGCAAAACAAAGTAAACAAGGCAAGTAAACTGAATCTTGAAGCAAAGGGCAATTCTAGGCACAAAACCAAGCCAAGACCACCTTAAAGAGCTCAAAAAGGGTCTCAATAAACCTTAGCCCAAAGATAAGCAACTTGGTTAAGGGTTGATAGGCAAACTTGAAGTGTATCTACACTTGTATGCACAAAACTTCAAGAGAGAGAGAGAGAAATCTAGAGAGAGAGAAAATTGTAGAAAAGAGACTCCCAAATTTTTTCCAACCTTGAAAACAATAGAGAAGGTCCTCTATATATAGAAATATATGGCTTCAGGTCGAAAATATCAATATAGGATAGCCGGAGCAGTGTGGAACAGCTGGAGGAAAAATATCTGCAGAAAACGGCCTTTTTTGCACCAATGGCCGACTGGCCATCACTGGTGGCCAACAAACCTCATCCATGGCTGAAACCCCTGGCCGACCCATGGCTATCAAACTTCACTAGTGGCCACACATGGCTGTCAAACCTCACTAGTGGCCGACAAGCAAAAAACTGGTTTCTGGCCCCGACTTCAAACAGGCATATCGCCTTCGTTCGGACTCCGTTTCAGGTCATTCTTGAGTCCAAATTGAAGTCCTAGAAGTAAGCTTTCCAATGGTGTCATCCTAACATCAAAATTCCAAGTGTCCAAACAGATATGCCTATTTTAGTGAAGACTGCTTAGTTTTGGTCTTAATCGGATTCATGCATAACTTCTCCCAAACTAGTTTTTCTTCTCCCTCCTCTAATTTTCTTCAACTCCAAACCTCTAAATAAGATGTTTTGAAATATTTTTCAAAGAGTTCACCTCTCTTTCATTTATTTCCACTTTGTCCTTGCTCGATTTACCGAAAAACACAACATTTAACGAAATGCGAGTGTCGGAACATCATAGAAACTTTCTCAAAAATATTTTGAAAGAGAGGGTTTTAAGGTCTAAAATCATTTTGGTCCAAAATGGGGTGTAAGGTTGGGATTTGAAGCTCTCCTTGCCGAAGAAAACGAACATTTGCATAACATAGCTTTCGTCATCGAGTGATTAATCAATGGCACCTAAGTCTTAAGGGCGGTCAAAAATGGGATGTCTACAGGGGGCATAAGATAAGTCTGGATGAATGTCGCATAGTCGCCCTCTTTGCTGAAGAAGTTAGCGTCCAGGCCCACCATGAACTGGATGATCGCCTCAACCGGGAGGCTATCTGCTATCCTTATAAACACTGGGGGTGGCATGGGAATAACCAGATCGAGTGAGCCTACGGTCTAGCGTATAAACCTCTCATTCAGAAACCAGGCTTGACAAACTAAGCCCTCCAGCAAAATCCAGAAGTGGAACATGGCCCAAGCCCCAGAATACTTGTCCCTCACACTAGCCGGTATCGTCGCCCAAGGCTGCCATGTGATCTGCAAACAGAGAATGCATAGATTGTTAGTTGTCGTTAGTTACCGAAGTATGAATCAAAGCAGTAGTAAAGAAAAAATGATAGTGAGTTATGGGTTATCTTGCCAGCAGCCACCATGTCGAAGTATTGACAGAAGAAGGCGAATGTCGTGTCATCGTAGCTCCGACGTTGGCACCGGCCGTCATATCGTCATGAGTACGGCACCACGGGTGAAATCTCCTCCATAGGCTCTGGAGCCAGAGCTGGGAAGTAGGCATAAACCCACAACTGCAAGGAGAGGGCATTGGTGTCAATGCATGAACATATATAGAAAGTGCAAAGTAGAAAGCACAATGCATAAATAGATACAAAAAGTGAAAAGTAAAAAGCACAAGGTGTGAATAGATATGAAGCAAAAAGCATGAGTGTAAAAGCAGAAAGGTATGGTGCATACCTTCCAGGCTCTCTAGTAGCCTCCAACTCGCTCTCCCCTTATTTGGAAAGTGGAGCTTATGTAGCCGTAGAGGGTGGCGAGGCCAGCTCTACCCCAATCATAAAATCGCACCCGGGGCAGTGTCACCAGGACGCTCAGCAAATATAAGCCTACGGTGTTCCACCTGTTCAAAAACAAGGTGGTACTGAGAAGAAACATCAAAAAGCCCCAAGCGTATTGCTCTATCTCCTCTGGTGTCTCGGGCTTGCTCCCGCGGAATTGTTTAGCAAACCAACTGTACCTCAGCATTGCCGATCTGTACAGAGGTGGGCGTGCTTCTAGTAGGTAGATCCAGGCAGCCTCCCACTCGTCCATGTCCATGTCGAAGAGGATCGGATCACCCCCTACTCCTAAGCTTGTGAGCACGGCAAAGTCGTAGGGAGTCATCATCATTTCCCCGGTAGAAGAAATGTGGAAAGAGTTGGTGGTGTCCCATGACCTCTCTATTAGCGCTCCGAGAAGAGCCCAGCTCGCTATGTGTCGTGAAAATTTGAAGCAAAATAGGCCAAAGTCGGCCTCATCAATAACGTCGCGGACCCTGACGGAGAGCTCATAGTACTAGTCTCTCGTTGTCGTCACCCTATACCCGCTATAAGAACGGGAGTCCCCTTGTGGCAGAGAAAAAAGTGAAGCAGATGAAAAATAGTGATAAAAGAGCATTCAGATAAAAGGCAGTGCAAGAAATACAGTTAAAGAAAGGTAGGAATGCATACCTCAGTAGTGCTGTAAAAAAGGTGGGAGTTCGGCTCCCTCAGCAGAAGATCCTTTGGCGCGCCACCAATGAAACCGTTGAAGTGCCTGATGCTTCTAGGTAGTAGTATGTGTGTGCGAGGATGATAAGTCAGGGGATCAAAGGGCCGTACCCCCAGTGGTAATGGCTCCGGCTCGAGCTCTAGAATGAACTTCGCCTCAAGATCAGCTGCGATGTCCTCTGCCAACTCACTGGCCTTGGTAATCATCGGCTCCTCAAACTTGATATGGGGTGATAATGGAGGTGGAACCTCAGGAGGAGCTCTATCACGAGGAATATCACCTGTTATCTGGAAAGTAGGTGAAAAAATGGATGAAAATGAAGAAAAACGGAGAAAATAGGGAAAACTTGGAAAAAGTCAACCCTAGGAGATAGAAAATGGGAGAAAAAGTCAAAACCTGGGAAAGTTCACAAAACTTGAGAGAAACTCGAGGAGAACAAGCCTAAAGTGATGAAGACTCAAGAAAAACGACGAAATCAAAATTTGATCGGTTCAAAGTGTAGAGAATCAAGAGGGCTTCGCGAATAAAGTTTGTGTGGGGCGTTGGAAAATGCGTATAAAGTGCAAATCTAGAGAGAGAAAGCACCTAGAGAGAGAGGGAGGATTTTCGGACTTGAGTGTGTGTGCAAATGAAGTATGGATGTGTTTATTTAAAGACCCAAGGCAAAAAGACCTTTCTGCCTCGAAAAAGGCACGGGTGGCCCGCAAGCCAAACTGGTGGCCGGCAGATGGCCGATGGTCCTCATTTGTATCCTGGTACTGTTCTGTGCTTCTGTTTCCCCTAAAAATGTATGAGAGGTTCTCTTTTGGGTCTAGATTGATTCTAGGGAGCTCGAAGTCGCGTTCTGGTGCGTGAGTGTACCCTACTTGCCAATATGAAGGAAGTGTATCCTTTTTTAGCATGTTGTAAAGTCTTCGAGAGGTAAATTGGAGGTTGGCACCGAATATCATTTTTATTCATTTTATCAAATTACATGTTCGTTCTCTTCTATTGCATAGAATATACACTTATGATGCCTGCGTGCCCTACATCATTCGTTATTCATGCATAGAGTATGCTTTTAGTTTTGCATAAAATATGCTTTTGTTTCTTTCATAGAACATGCTTTTAATTAACATAATACATTGGTTGTCTATCTTGCATAGAATGTGCATTGTCATTGTATTGATTTATAAACTTGTTCACTTCGTGCATCTATCGCACTTGTTCACTTTGTGTATCTGTCGCACTTGTTCACTTTGTGCATCTATCGCACACACTCATTCCTCTTTGCATCTTTTGCTCTTATCTCAGGACGCGTGAAATGAGACCCTAAGCGGTTTTGGTTTTATCTCGAGACACGTAAAACGCGAGCCTGAGCAATTTTTGTTCTATCTCAAGACACGTGAAGCGTGACCCTGAGTGTGTTTTATCTTGGGACGCGTGAAATGCAATCCTGAGTGGTTTTCTTTTCTTTATATCTCAAGATGTGTGAAGTGTGGCCCTAGGCGTGTTTTATCTCAGGACACATTTCACACGATCCTAAGTGGTTTCCTTTTCTCCGTATCTTAGGACGCGTGAAATGCAACCCTGAGCGGTTTTGGTTTTATCTTGGGACGCGTGAAACGCGAGCTCGAGCGATTTTTCTTCTATCTTAGGATGCGTAAAACGCGACCCTGAGCGATTTTACTTTTATCTCGGGATGTGTGAAGCTGACCTTGAGCGATTTTTATCTTGGGACTTGTGAAACACGACCCCAAGTGATTTTCATTTCCTAGTTTCTCAGGTTGCGTGAAACACAACCCTGAACGGTGTTTTCTTTTCTCGTCCTGTATTTTGGTGTGGTTAGAGTGTGTTTTAGATCTTTTTGCATGGAACCTGTGTTGGTTTTAAGCTTGAAACTGCTCATTCATATGTTGTTACCTTGTTATTGCTTATTGCGTCATCTTGCATGATCATGAGTTTTCAAAATAGTCGGCTTTGCGAAGCATGTGAGTCCAACTTTCAAAGTTTTCTTTGTACATATCATTTGTATCTTGCCCCAGAACTACGCAGGTTTGATTCCTTGCAAAGGGATACGTAGGCAGCTTCCCAGCGCAACCACTTAATTTATGTCTTGATTATTTTCCCAAGTCTTACGGCCTTGTCAAAATGGGTCGTTTTTGGGCTTTGACATGCACTCAAGTTATTTCATGACTTCGAGTTCTGTGAAAGAGAGGCAATTGTAGACACCCCATTTTTGACCGCCTTTACGACTTGGATACCACCGCTTGCGCACCCAATGATAAATATGTATATGCTTGTCAAGTGCTCGAAGTCCTCAACAGAATGCCACAGCTTTGAGCCTTTAAATCCTACACACCTCTTGCCTTGTTTTGGACCAAAAACCCTAGTTTTTCAAGCCTAACAACCCGGGGACCTGCTAGCCCCTTTCTTTGGCTTGCCGGTCACTACTATTGGCTACTAGCCATGTGTGTGGCCTGCCGGCCACAAGTGTGTTTTGGCAGATATTTTGGCCAGTTGTGCCAGTTGTTTGCACAGATGCAAGCACCTGCCTACACGTGTATGTATTGATATTTTTGAGGGAGTTTGATGTTTTTCTATATATAGGAGACCTCCCCTTCCATTTTTGGGTGCTGAACATTTTAGAGCAAAATTATCTCTTTCTCTCTACAATTCTTTCTCTCTCTTGCAAATTCCTAAACTTTTGCAAGTTTTTGCCTATACACTCTAAACCAAACCTTGTGGTATTTGAGTTGAGGTACTTTTGAGCCTAATTAGAGCTCTTGAGGGTGTGTAAGTGTTGGTTTAACACTTGGAAAGGTTCTCGTCTTCAAGAGGTATAAGTCTTGGCTTATTGCTTTGCTTTACTTGCTATTTTGCCTACTTTTTTTGGACTGTTTATACTCTGTATTTTTGGGCTGAAACTTGTGGTTTAAGGCCATTAGGGGTGGAGGGGTGAATCACCCTTCTTTGTATCTCATTTCTTAGGCATTTGCCCTTGTGTTTCCTACTTCTTTGTTTACTTTCTTTGAGCTTTTTAATATTGAATTTCAGAGGTTTTTCAGTGGCTAAAAACATGTTTTGAAGTCCAAAAATGGAGGGGGTAGCCTCCCCTCTTTATGCTTTATTTACTAGCTTACATAGCTCCATGTTGTATCTTATCATTTTGGCTATTTTTGTCTTAATTCCAGCATGTTTTAGGACTATTTTAGAATTGTTTTGGGACTATTTAAAGTGTTCATTACATTTGAGCTTTGTATTGCATGCTTGTAGTGTAGTCATCCTTATAGGCTTGGTGGTTTAGGCCTTAGCCACTAACCTATTTGAGTTGATAGTGTTTATTTCAAGTTTTCCATACTTGTTTGCACCTCTAATCACCTCTGTAACCTCCCTCCTTTCTTGGCTTTTATTTTGCTATGAAAGTTGTTTCAAGCTACTTGTTTGTTTAAGCTTGAGATTGAGGTCTTGTACTTAATAGTTTAATCTCTTTGGGGGTTCATTACCAATGGCATGACACTTCTCTCATGCCTAAAACAACACTTGGTTTGGTACTCCTTTCCATTAGAAGATTTAAAGCTCACTTTTGGACTTAATTGACTAAGGAATGGTTGGTTATTAAAATGGAGTATTAAAATAATGCAATATAATAACTTGGTTAGGGTTCAATCGGACGTTAATTGAACCCTTGAGTCTTGAATCGTTTCATATTTGTTCATGATGAAAACGATTCAAGAGTCATTGTTGACCACTTCCTTTGATCAAACCATGATAGGGAGGAGGTTTGAGAGTCTTTTATGTTGCATTTATTGAAATTGTATCCTTGGTTCATAGAACATCATGCAATGAAATTGCATCGATTGATGGTTTGTGAATCAAATTTATCACTCCTTTGAGCTATGTGATAATAAGGAGGGGTAAGTTGTACAAACAACCCTTGAGAATACCTTGGTTGTGCTCTGTTTGCTCTTTGTTGTAGAGGAGGAACCAGGATTTTGTGGCCAGTAGGCCAACTTTTCTGGACGGTAGGCTACTATTTGTGGCCGGCTGGCCACCACTTCTGGCCTGCCCGCCACTTTTGTAAAATTGAGCAATGGCCTTTTGAAACAGAACATAGCTAATTTTGAGGTGAAAAATTATGCAAGTGTTCTAACTGCGCAACAGAGGCTTTCTGGCAGCAAAACAGTGGCTTTTTCGGGTGGAAATCCGCGCGCAAGCATGAGCACTCCTCGCTTCCCGAGGCTATTTAGTTTATTTACTTAACTTGGTCATTTCTTTAAATTTTGTAAAGTATTGTAATTAATTAGTTGTAGCTAGTTAATTTTGTCTTGTAAATAATTAGTTAGTTTTGTGTTCTAATTATTTCTAGAATAGTTATTTAATTTATTGTTGTAATAACTAGCTAGCATAATTGGTTAATTCATTTTGTAATAGCTAGTTAGTTTATTCAGACCCTCCTGCACAAGGGCAAGTAGTTGTAATAATGTGTATGTCTTCCAACCCCACGTCTTTCTCCCTTTTATTTAACTGCTTATGATAGTTAGTTTAGGGCATCATGTTTTGTTTAGCATTTCTCATGCCTTGCATCCATTGTTTTGCATGCATTGAGCTCGGCGTATCATTCTAACTTGCGTTGTTAGTTTAACATTCTTTGAATACGTGCTTAGACCGCATGCTATCAAATCGATTCATATGCCATATTAGTAACCGAGCCTAGTAAATTGTATATTGCATGCGTTGCATTAGTCATATCGCATAGTTAGAAGCATGTATTATTCTAACTTTGTCATCTTTTTTGGCTTGGAGTACTAGGTGAGCTTTTATTTGCTTTATCATATTGCATTGTATGCCAGTGTTGCCATGTCAAAGCATGTTCATCGTGAAGCTAAGTGCTCAAGTGATAAACTATTTGAGTACCTATGGATGAAGGCTAGTTGCTTGAATTGGGATAGTTTGCTTCATATACATTTGAGCCCACTTTTTTAAGTGGCACATTCACAAACTCTTTTAAAAAACAAACATGAATCGAAATGTTCCAATTCTTGCAAATTAATCTATACCTTGTGTGCGCATCACATAGTAATGTTAGCCTAATGAATTGGAACAAGAGCATATAATGTAAATAAGATTCACATCATGATTAGTAGAGGCCGATCTTTGATCTGGTGGGCGGGGGTGGTTAATTCATGACCTTCCCCTCTCGTATCTAAGTTCTCGAGCCGGGACAATCTTGGTGATGATGGACACGTGGCCTTTAGCACGAGTCATGAGTTTCCTAAATTTCTCAAAAATATTTAGGTGGCGACTTTGTATCTGGTAAAGCAATCCATTTTTGGAAATTTCATTCAAAATCGATTTTCCAAAAGATTTGTCGGATTTGGACTCTTTGGTGTTTATCTATTTCACATTCCACTTGTGAGATCAAATTCAGAACCGCGTGAATCCAATACTGTAGGGCTTATTCTTCTTTTGAAAGGAGCACGAAAAGTTGAGCTATAGCAGGACCATCTCCGTACGTGCCTCTTGCACCTACTTTTATTTCAGTATGCACCTCAAACCTACCTTGTTTTCCGCATGTGCGAGGCCCCAGGCTGCACGTGTGGTGCTAGGTCTGCTTGAGTCCTAAAACAGCCCTGTTATGGCAGTGCAATTCTTTGCAAATTCAACTTCATTTTCAAGCAATTCAAACCCAACACTCTTTAAGAACAACTCATTTCAACATATCTACTACTACACAAAATTATAACTTTACATTGAGGCTCAATTTCATGCAACAAGAAAAAGTATAAACTCTTGACATTAACTAGAAAGTTGTAAACCATACAAATTGAGCTCAAATCTTCAAATTTCATGGAGTTTCCTCCTTAATTTTCAAAACTCATGCAAGAAAACTAAATGTATACAAAAGGTTTTTATGGACTTATGCCATGCATGGTGAATTTAGAAGCTAACTAAGTCAATTCTTCCATACCAAGACATGCATGCAGTAAACTCCTAACAGCATGAGAAAACCTTCTAACTAGTCATCCATTCATCCTAATTTAAGCTTCAATCTTTAAAGATGATGGATAACAAGTCTCTATATCAAGAAATTAGAAAGAAAAGTCTATCTTGCTGTGATGATTATGGAGGATTCAAGACAAATCTCTACCTTCTTCTTAAGTTCTTCTTCTCTCCTTTCTTTCCTGCTCTTCATTGAACTCTCATTATCAAAATCTCTACCTCTCTCTACGTATATAAACCTAAGCTCACCAAGTCCCACTACACTTCTCTCTTAACTCTCTTCTTGTATTCACTTTGATGAGTAAAAAGCATTAGGCTTAGATTAGTAGGCTAATGAATGAATTAAAATCAACTTGACTCAATTTAAATTAATCTCATCATCTTATAATCTCAATTACACTAAATTAAATTATACTAAGGTGAATTAGGCTCTAATTCCTATCCACTTTCTTAATTCTAACTTGTTAAAATTAGCGAATCAAACAGGTTTAATTTCACTCTAACCTATCTGTTCACAATAACATAACAAAACAATAACAAGACAGTAAACATCAATGTATGTAACACATAGCACATAATTCACCATTATCACATAATTGCATGATCAAAACCAATCACATAATTAACTTCATTGATTAAGGAGGTGGTTGTCACATTACGTGAACCCAACAATAAACAACTATAACGTGAACCCACTCACTCCATCTATAACGTGGGTTTCAGAATCACATCACTTATTTCATCTATAACGTGAACCTAACAATGAACCACTTACGTTTTCCAAACACTGATTAAGACTTTGCAGCCAATGACAATGCACCTCAAATCTGATCGGCGGGGTTCACAATGCAAAACCCACTGTTCTAGGAAGGTATTAGGGTTCTTCACGACCACGAACTCAACGAAATTGAACAACACTGAGATTCTGATTCACACCAACACTGCGTGAAATATTCCCTCAATCTATAACGTGGGTTTCGGAATCATGAATACTTGAAATTAAAATTAGAACAGGGGATAATCGTAACAAATAGTAGGGTTCACGTCAACATGCACCACCGATTTGTCTTTCCAAAATGGAGATGATTGCAAATGTGTGGGAACATTCCACCAAGTTGGGTTTTTTAGATGAAAGGGGTTCGTTTCTCAAGTTGGTGGGTTTCTCACACCACAACAATCACCCCAATCCCAACACATCCACACCAAATCGATTTGAAAATTATTTCGAATACAATTCCACAAATCATGTTTGTGGGATTTGGTCACAGGTATGTGAATTTCAAAACCCACGGCAACGGCAATTGAAAAAAAAAAAAAGGGTTGAGTTGTGAGAAATCTGAAGCGGAAATCTGAAACCAGTGTGTGGGAACATTATTGCGCGTGTTTACGTCAAGCGCGAAACAACACTTACGACGTAATCCCATTCTGCATGTGTTACAAACCTACTAAATTAAAAAAGGTATTAGTGTGCTTTTCTGATCAACGTGACACACAAACACCCATTCACCTTCCCCCATACAAACCCACGCCAACTGTCAACCAATAATACTAGCAGTGGCAAAATAGTCAACAAACAAATTAAGGGACCACCCAGTCACCAAGAAAACATTTAGGAGCTTATGAATTACAAGTCTGCAAAATGGGATTTACTAGTCAATTCCCATAAAAATAAAATCACAATTCACCATTATAATATAAAGAAAATTAGTGAAAAGTCCATCATGAAAAGTGTATAAGGTATTGTAGACACCCCATTTTTGACCAACCTTAAGACTCAGACGTTATCGTTTGTGCACGCGATGATTGCGCATGTTTGTGCTTGTTTCGAGCGCCCGAAGTTCTCGACTGAGTGCCTTGTCTTTGAGCCTCTTAACACTTTGTGTTTTGGCCTTGTTTTTTGTAGCAATCCTTGTTACCTCTTGCCTTGGGGAGAGGAGGGCCTTGTCGGCCACTTGTGGCACTTGCCGGCCACTTTTCTCCCTTGTAGGCCACTTTAAGTGGCTGGCCAGCTAGAGGAAGTGGCCGGCCAACCACTTAACTGGCCGATAGCCACTTTTTCTCCTTTTTAGATATTTATAGATCTTTTGAGCCAGCTGTGGCTCACTGAATTCATCCTCCATACACGTGTATGGAGGGATTTGAGCAAGCTTTTTGGCTTGCTTGGCCTATATAAGGGGAGCTTCCTCTCCCTTGAGAGGGGTTTAGATTTTTCAGAGCTAAAAATATCCCCTATCTTTAGAAGTCTCTCTCTGTCTCTCTCTATATTGTGCTATTGTGCTTAGAAGTGTTATTTCTTCACACTTTTGCACACAAACACCTAGTCAAATACCATAACTTTGGAGCTGAGGTACCTTGGAGTTTATTTTGAGGTCTTAGCATTGGTTTTGGTCCAGAATTGTTGTTGAAGTTGCTGCCTTCTTGCTGTGCTACAAGGGTAAACTTCTTCTCCTCTTAAGCTTGTTTGTTGTATACTAGTTTAAGCCACCTTTGCATGCTTATTTTGGCCTAGTTGTCAACTACAAAAAAACTCTGTTTTTAAGTGTTAAAGATGGTTGTTTAAGGCTTTGTGGGAGTTGGGGGTTGTAGACCGCCCGAAACTCGCTCCGAGCGCCCCCCTTTCGGAGAGGGCGCGAATTTGGGGTTCTAGCTACTACAATTCGGACTCCTGTCACGGTTTTGAATCTAATCTCACAAAGTGCAATGTAAGATTGATAAATCACCAAAGAGTCCAAATCTGGCAAATCGTTTTGGAAAATCGATTTTAATCAAAAAGTGCCAAACATGGACTGCTTTTCTAGATTTCAGAGTCGCCAACTAAATATTTTATTTTGAAAAATTTAGGAAACCCTGACTCATGCCTAAGGCCACGTATCCGTCATCACCAAAGTTGCCTCGACTCGGGAACTTGGGTACGAGGGGGGAAGGTCATGAAATGAGCACCCCTGCTCGCCCGATCAAAGATCGGCCTCTACTAAGCATGATATGTTATTTTTGAAAACACATGTGTTCTTGTCCGGTTATTAGCTAGCTTACTATGTGATGCGCACAACACACAAGTATAGACTCGAACGCAAGAATTGGAACAAAACATCTCATGTTTGTTTTTTGAAAATGGTTTGAAAGTGCTACTCACAAGTAGGCTAAGACGCGGATTTGCCACTCTCAAGTGGGCTTAGAAAATAACATGATTTTGCCACTCCGCAAAGTGGGCTTAAAACGCACATTCGATGAATTATTCCAATTCCAGCAATGAAGCCTTCATCCACAGGCATTCATGCAGTTAATCACTTAAGCAAATAGCCTCATGGCAAGCATGCTATCATGGCAGTCACTTACACACATGCAAGGATGCTAAAGCATAAACACTTACAGTGTACTCCGAGCCAAAACAATAACTAGTTAGAAATCAATGCGTGATCCTAACTATGTTAAGTGCCTAATGCAACACATGCAAAATGCAACTAAATGGGCTCGGCTATCTAAAATGGCATATGAGTTGCAACACTTGATAACATGCTTTGAAACACGTATTCAAGAAAGTGTATTGAAATACAATGCAGTTTGTATGATGCGTCGAGCTTGGTGCATGCAAGACGAATGAATGATGCACGCATGCAAAGCATAAGTATGCTAATTGAAATATGCCCTAATTTAACCACCGAAAGAGGGTAAATAAAAGGGAGAAAGACGTGGGGTTTGGAAGACATTCACACACACATGTACACTTATTACAACATTTTCTCTCTCGACGGGGGGTCCGAATAAAATAATACAAGCTAGCTACGCTAAGCTAAACTACTTAACTAATCTAATAATCTAATTAGACTAATTATTACACAACACAAATTGAATAACTAGCTACAACTAATTATTACAATATTTTAATTAATTAACAAATTAACTAATCATGGTAACTAACTAAGCATGTGAGATATGTGAACTAGGCTGCCATAGCTCTGCCTTTAATAATGAAGGATGCATGCTCTCGATTGCCTCGATCGGAAATCCATTGTCATGCCCAGAATTGCCTCTGTTTGCATTTGTCTTGACCTCTGAAAATTGTGCAAATCTCCAGAATGCTTCTGCTCCAACACAGGGACCCTCTAGTGGGCTACCGACCAGAAAAAGGGGGTGTAGACCACATGCAAACCAGAAAAACTTGTTGTAGACCAGAGCAAGTGGTCGGTCGACCACCTTTACTGGTCTGCCGACTAGAAATTTTGCCAAACTCCAATTTTGCTGCAACAGAGAACAACAAGGGCATGGCAGTGTATTCGCAAGGGAATGTGTGCACAACCACCCTCCCTATCATTTCTCAAGCTCAAGGGAGTGCGGTACTCGACTCTCGGGCCACCAATCGAGCATCGCAATGCATGATGGCCGAGAAGCCAAGTTTGCACAAGTCAATGTCAATGAATGCACAAATAACACATAAGAGCCTCCGCCTCTATCATGCATGATCAAGAGGGTTGGCGACCAAGAAATGAGGCGCGTTTCATCACTTCAAGTATAAAACGTCCCTCATTTCTCGTGTTTGGGATTGACGTCCAATCCAAACACAATGCAACACACACAACATGCCTATCTAACAATGTTAATGTGGCATGCACAAGGTTCTAACATATGAACAATGCATGCATGGCATGTTTGGAGGCTAAAGCATCAAAGCAAGTAAAGAGCATCATACAAGAGGCATGCAATACTATGCTCAAATGATCAAACCAAACCTAAACAGCCCTCATGCATGCCAAAAACAGTGGCTGAGATGTTCTGAAATGCTAACATGAAAGATAAGAAGATGATGCTTATGCATTGGCTCATGAACAAAGCATAGAAGCACAACTCTCAAACATAATGAAGAAGTGACAAATGTGAGAGTGTAGCTACACTATGTGCACTAAAATCATGTGTGAAATGATGCCAAATCATCCAAACAACACAAGCACAGCATCCTGAGGATATTGAATCACTAGGCTAGTCAAAGCCATTGCACTACAACCATGCATAACCAATCCCATATGACCCAAACTACTCAAAATAGAGTTGAGGCATGCTAAATCAAGGCCAAAAACATGCTGAAACATAGGCTCAAAATGCAAGCAAAGTGTACTCATTCATTGGCTCACAAACAAGGCATAAGGCATAACCCTCAAGAGCAATGAAAGAGTGATAAACATGGGAGTATAGCAAAGACATAAGCTCTGAAATTACATTCTAAATGATGCCAAATCATGCACACGTCACAAATAAGGCATGCTAGGGGGCTCAAAACTCAAGATTAGCAAGGCCAATTACACTATAGACATATCAAGCAAGCCCCAAAGGGCCAAGATGACTCAAAATAGACCCAAGGCAAGTCAAAACAATGCCAAAACATGCATGGAGTAAGGCTACCACATGTTAGAATAAAAGGCCAAAACACCAAGTAAGCTAGGCCAATTAGCATGATTACACTACACATACCAAAACCAAGCATGAGATGACTTTGCCAACAAAAATCAGAGTTGTATCATGGAAAAATAAGACCAAAAACACACTGAGATGGTAGCCCAAAAGCTTAGGCAAGCATGCATACGCATTGGCCTATAAACGAGGCATAAAGCACAACTCACAAAAGCTATGAAAGAGTGGAATATGTGAGAGTGTGACTATGCTATACACACTAAAATCATGTGAGAAATGAGGCTAAAGCATGCAATCATCACAAGTAAGCATGCAAGAGGTCTTTGAAACTCAAAGCTAGTGAGCAAGATTGCACTATGGCTATACAAAGCAAGACATGCATGACCAAAACCACTTAAAATAGAGCTTAAGCATGGAAAAATATAAGTAAAAGTTTGCTAGAGTGGAGCCAAAAGCATGCTAAAATGATGGTCCAAAGCATGATGCATGTTAAGGCTATAGGGAAGATTGCACTACAAGGGTATGAAGCATGCAAGAGGAAATCAAACCAACCTAAAACAGAGCTAAGGCATGCTAAAATAACACCAAAAAGATGTTGAGATAGAACCAAAATAGGCTAGCATGATGGATCAAAGCATTGAGCACACAGGGCTAAATGGCAAGATTACACTATAAGTGTAGAAAACATGCATAAGGTAACCAAACTAACCCCAAACAGAGCTATATCATGGAAAAACAAGGCCTAAAACATGCTAAGATAGGGCCCCAAGGAGGTAGAAAAACATGCTAACTTGATAAGCCAATAACACATGCAAACAAGGTACAAAAGGGGGGGACCACCCCCACCTATTTTGGGTCTCAAAATGCACTTTCCACCACTAAAATTTCTTTGGAATTCAATTGTTAAAAGGCCAAGAGAAGGTGATCTCAAAGGCCTAAAGAGATGATACAAAACAAAGCAAAATAAGGCACAAAAGGAGGTAGACCACCCCCAACACCAAAGAGGCCTCAAACAAACACTTTAAGCACTTGAAAATGAAGCCTTTTGCAGTTTAAAGTTAAGCCTAAAACATCATGCAAATAGGGCAAAATAAGCAATGAAAACAAAACTTCAAAGATGCTAAAGACTCACCCTTGAAGCAAAACTCAAATCAGCAACTTCTGAGGCCAAAACCAAGCTTTTGAGCTTCAAACAAACCTCCAAGTACCTCGGCTCAAGAGTGAAGGTGTTTCACTAGGTGCTTTAGTGCAAAAGTGTGAAGAAAAGTCACTTTTGAGCACAAAACAACACAAATATAGAGAAAGAGGGAGAAAACAAGAGAGAGAGATATATGTATAGCCCTAATGCAAGTTTTTCTGAACCTAAAGCAAGAGGGAAGAGGCTCCCTTATATAGAATTCATGCCTCAAACTTGTTAGACAAGCTAGAGGCTTGAATCAATCCCTCCATACACGTATATGGAGGATGCCTTATGTACCCAACAGCTGGCAAGAAAAATATCTACAGAAAATGCAGGAAGGCCGCCGACCAGTTAAAGCGGTCAACCGACCACTCCCACTAGTCGACCGACCGCAAAAAGTGGTCTACAGAGAAGAAAATGGGTCGATAAGGGAGGAAGAGGGTCTGCACAGAGAGTAGAAGGTAGTGGCAGGTTGCCGACTACCTTAGGTGGTCCACAAACCACCCATCCTAGCTGGCCAACCACCAAAAGTGGTCTACAGGGACAAAAAGTGGTCTATAGGGGGCAAAACTAGTCTACACCCCTGTTCCACTCTCCGGGAAAAGGATAACAAGGTTTGGTTAAAAAACAAACCAAAAAGGAAGCAAGACAAGAGTCCGCAAGGCGAGACACTTAGCTAGAAGCCCCGAAAACTAGTCTACGGGTACAAAAAGTGGCTTACAGGCCTTTGTTTCCCTCTAGGCAAAGGCAACAAGGCATGGTCCAAAAACCAGGCCAAAAGGAGAAAGTTAAGAGGTCCCGAGACAAGGCGCTCAGCCGAAGGCTCCAGAAACTCAAAACAAGCACAAACAAGCACAATCATCGAGTGCTCAAACGATGATGTCTGAGTCTTAAGGTCGGTAAAAAATGGGGTGTCTACAGGGGTGTTTCACCCCCTTGTATGCCTTATTTGCTAAGCTTTTGAGCCATTCTCTCTAAGCTTTTGATTCTTCCCTTGCATGGCCTTTCTACCACTGAAGCTCAGAGTAATTTCAGTGGTAAAAAGTTGCTCTTGTGGTCCAAAATAGGAGGGGGTGATCCCCCTCCCCTTTTGTCTTGCTTGTATGCATTATTGGCCTTATACTTGAGCATGCTTTTTTAATTTTTTTTGACTTAGCTCAAGCTTGTTTTTGTGACTTGTTGGACCTGCCTTAGCTCTGTTTTTGGTTGGTTTGGTCATTGGTTGCTTGCTTCTTACACTTGTAGTGTAATTCTTGCAAATTAGCCTTGTATGCTTAATGCTTTGGTCCATTATTCTAGCATGTATTGGCTCATCTCCAACATGTTTTTGGTGTTATTTTGACATGCCTTAACTCTGATTTTGATTGGTGGAGTCACATTTTGCTTGGTTCTTGCACTTGTAGTGTAATCCTCTTTGTTGGCCTAGCATGCATCATGCTTCATGCCTCTAATTCTAGCTTGTATTAGCTCTATCTCAGCATGCTTTTACCATTATTTTAGCATGCCTTAGCTCTGTTTTGGGTGGTCTTGGCCATGAGAGACTTGTTGTACATGGTTGTAGTTTAAGTGGCCTTCACTAGCTTTGAGTGCCAAGCCTCTTGCATGCTTTACTTGTGGTGATTGCATGCCTTAGCCTCATTTTTTGCATGATTTCAGTGTGTATAGCATAGTCACACTCTCACACATTTCGCTCTTTAATAGCTTTTGTGAGTTGTGCCCTATGCCTCGTTTATGAGCCAATACGTATGCATGCTTGCCTAGGCTTTTAGGCTGCCATCTCAACATGTTTTGGTCTTTGTTTTGGCCTAATTGAGCTATGTCCATAGCTGGTTTAATCATTTGTGCCATGTATTGCATGCCTCTTGTGTAGGGCCCCTTACTAGCCTTGTGCCTTAGGCCTCCTAGCATGCCTTATTTGTGATGTTTATGTGATATGGCATCATTAAACACATAATTTTAGAGCATATAGCCTTGTTAAACTCTCATGTTTATCACTCTTTAATTGTGTTTAAGAGTTGTGCCCTTATGCCTTGTTGATGAGTCATTGCATGAACATCATTTGCTTGCCTTTCATGCTATCATTTCAGAGCATTTTGGCCATTGTCTTGGCATGCATGAGGTTTGTTTAGGGCTGGTTTAGTCCATTGAGCATTGTATTGTATAGCCCTAGTGTTGTGTACTTCACTAGCTTTAATGCTTAAGGACCCTAACATGCTATACTTGTGTTGTTTGCATGATATGTCATCATTTGGCATATGATTTCAGTGCTTGTACCTCTGTCATGCTTTCATATGTGTCTCTCTTTCAATGCGTTTGAAAATTAAGCTTTGTGCCTTGCTTGCAAGCAAACGAATGAGCATGCGTTCCTTACTTTTTGTGCCTAAATCTTAGCATGTATTGGCCACTATTTTGAAGCATCTTAGGTCTGTCCATATGTGGTTTGATCACTTGAGCATTGTAGTGCATGCCTCATGTGTAATGTACTTCATTAGCTTTGATGCCTTAGCTTCTAAACACGTCTTGCATGCATTGGTTGCATGATAGAATCTTGTGCATGCCACTTTAGTATTGATAGATAGGCATGTTGTATGCATCGTATTGTGTTTGGATTGGATGTTAATCCAAACACAAGGAATGTGGCACGTTTCATACTCAAAGTGATGAAACGTGTTGCGTTTCTTGGTCGCCAACCCTCTTGATCATGCATGATAGAGGTGGAGGCTCTTATATATTGTTTGTGCATTCACTAATATTGTGCGAGCTTGGCTCTTTGGCCATCATGCATTGAGACGCATGATTGGTGGCTTAAGAGTCGAGTACTACGCTCATTTGAGCTTGAGAAATGATAAGGAGAGTGGTTGCACACACATTTCCTTGTAAATGCATTGTTGTGCCTTTGTTGATCTCTGTTGCAGCAAAATGGAGGTTCTGGAAAAGGAAGTGGCTGGCTGGCCAGTTGTACTAGCCTGCCGGCCAGTTGTAATAGCCTGCCGACCAGTTGAAGTGGCCGGCCGGCCACTTGCAGTAAATTTTTCCAAAATGCTCCTGTTTTGAGGCAGATGCAACCTGAAAGTGTGTTCGATGCTCCGAGGTCACCGTGAGTGCAAACAGAGACAACTTATGGCAAAGCAATGCATTTTCGGGCAAAGTAAACCGAGCATGCATATCTCCCTTCCCTCGATTTTGTAATTAATTAGTTAATGTATTTAGCTAATTTAATTCATTATTGTAATATTCTAATTAGCTTAGCATAGCTAGTTTCAATTTGGTTTATAATTAATTAGCTTAGAATAGTTAATTAATTGATCTGTAATAAATAGCTTAGATTAACTTAGTTTATTTATTCGGACCCTCCGTTGAGAGGGAAAACGTTGTAATAAGCGTGCGTGCGTGTGTGCATGTCTTCCAACCCCATTTCTTTCTCCCTTTTACTTGTCCGCTTTTGATGGTTAGTTCAGGGCATATTTCAATTAGCATCCTTATGCTTGCATGAGTGCATCATTCATTTGTCTTGCATGCACCGGGCTCGGCGCATCATTCAAACTGCATTGTATTTCAATACCTATTTGAATACATGTATCAAACTGTTTCCTTCATATGCCATCTTAGATAGCCAAGCCTATTTTGTTGCATTTTGCATGTGTTGCATTAGGGATTGTTGACATAGCTAGGATCATGCATTGATTACTAACTAGCTTCTGTTTTAGCTCGGAGTACACTGTAAGTGTTTATGTTTTAGCATCCCTGCATGAGATGTGTATGTTGCCATGTTAGCATGCTTGCCATGAGGCTATGTGCTTAAGTGATTAACTGCATGAATGCTTGTGGATGAAGGCTTCATTACTTGAATTGGAACAATTCATTAAAATGTGCATTTTAAGCTCACTTGTTTGTGGTAAATCATGTTGTTTTAAGCCCACTTGAGGGTGGCAAATCCGCATTTTAGCTTACCTAAGGGTAGCAACTTCAAACCATTTTCGAAAAACAAACATGAGATGTTTTGTTCCAAATTGGGTGATTTAGTCTATACTTGTATGCTGTGCGCATCACATAGTAATTCTAAATTAATAACCGAAATAAGAACACATGTGTTTATAAAAACAACATATCATGTTAAGTAGAGTCTGATCCTTTGATCGAGTGAGCGAGGGTGCTTATTTCATGACCTTCCCCTCTCGTACCCAAGTTCCCGAGCCGAGGCAACTTTGGTGATGATGGACACGTGGCCTTAGGTACGAGTCAGGGTTTCTTAAATTTTCCAAAAATAAAATATTTAGGTGGCGACTCTGAAATTTGGCAAAGCAGTTCATGTTTGGTGCTTTTTGATTAAAATCGATTTTTCAAAACGATTTGCCGGATTTGGACTCTTTGGTGATTTATTAGTCTTACATTGCACTTTGTGAGATTAGATTCAGAACTGGAACAGGAGTTTGAACTATAGTAGCTAGAACCCAATTCGTGGCCTCTTCGAAAGGGGGGCGCGTAGAGGAAGTTCGGGCGGTCTACAGGTATTAGATTAAAGAGAAAATTTTATTTGGTAATAAGGGCACACCAGAAAGTCACCGATGTTGGAAAAGTTGCCAAAAATTTGGCCGAGAAAGTTGCTGGCAGCCATTGGCGATGACCGATGGTCGGTTGCAGTAGGTTGTGAAGTAGAAAATGTGTAATATTTAATAGATAAGATGTTAAATGAGTGATATGTATAACATTTCAACAGATAAAAAAATAGGTTTCACAAATTTCAAAAGATAGACAAATTATGTGATTTCATGATATAGGTTGATTTGATTTCAATAGATAGTGTTCTTTTGGACAAATTCTGTGCTTTTGGCCGAAAGAGATTAAAGCTTGGGTTTAACGACCCAAAAGATTCAAAAAAGGACCTATGGCCTAAATACTATAATATAATAGTTATCTCTTAGAGTATCTCCAATGATGCATTAATTTTTTCATCAAATTTGAGTAAAAATTTCCTTTGATATCAAGTGCTGTAACAGAAGATTTTGGAGTTTCATTAAAACACCGGTTGACCAGGCAGATAACCAGGCAGATGTTCAGCCGGTCGACCAGCCAGTGTAATTTGTTCACAAATTTTTGTCTTAAGGTGGTCATTCGGGAGGACATCTAGCAACGACAATGAACAGTGATTTGATGAAAGACATATTTGTTCTTAGTTTGATGAAAGAAAAGTAAAATTCTTAATTTGATACATATTTGATGCAATCGTTGGAGTAGGAAAAAAATTCATTTTTCATCAAATTCAAATTTGATGAAAAATTTGAGTAACCATTAAAGATGGTCTTAATAGAATCTAATGAATGGCCATTTTATTTTATTCTCTCTCATTCCAATAAACTAAATAGATATTTTTTTATTTTTTTATTTTTTACAAAGGTCATAATTTCCAATTTTAAAAAGTCAAAACCTCACTATAGTGGAATTGTTTTATAAATTAACATAATTGGAAATAAACCAATTTTAAAAAGTCAAAAACATCACTAAAGTGGAAATGTTTAATTTTTTTAAAATTATTTTTAGATAAGTTTTCGTTTGTATTTATTGATTTTTTAAAAATATTTTTTATTTATTATTTTTTAGATACAAAGATTAGATGCGTCTAAAGAAATAAAAAAATAACTAAAATCTGAATTAAATTTACGAAGAAAAAACGAATCTGTAATAAAAATATACACAGATTTTTTTTAAAATTTTTATTTATTTATAGTAATTTTTCTTATATATTTTAGTCAATATATTTTACTTTTAAAAGTATCTAGATTAGGTATATTGAAAAAATATTTTAAAAAATTACTATAAATAAGTAAGATTTATTTATAAATATTTTTAAAAAAATCAAATCAAACAGATTTTGTATTTTTGATTGTTTCAATCCAATGACCATTGAAATAGAGCAATGACCGTTCTTTTTTAAAACATCATTTTTTTTTTATCATTTCAATGAATCAATAAAACATCACTAAATACAAAATATGTATATATATATATTTGTGTATAAAATCATTTTTTCATTGCAAACATATATATATATATATATATGAGAAAATTAGTCTAAGATCCCTCTCCCATTTTTAGTAATGGAAGAGATCCATAATATTATTTTATGATGTCTAAGATCTCTCAACTCCACATCTATATATCACAGAGAAATTTGACTCTCAAATCAACTCACCGATCTCGATCTCATCATCTTCATGCGCTACACATAATCATCTTCTGTTTCGATTTCCTTCCTCTTCACTTTTTCATCTTCTCTCTTGTTCTTGTGTGTCGTGAACACAGACCAAATCGACGAGTTGCTCCGATTTCTCGATGCGGGATGCTTGTTACTGACTCCGGCAAATCGAGGACAGAATAACAGAATTGCAGTGGATCGAGAGCGCCGAAATGAAGGCTCGGTGTGTGTGTGTGTGTCTCTCTATCTCTCTCTTAAAGTCCTTGTGTGTAATTGTGCATACACACACATATATATATAGAGAGAAAGCACTAGTTGTTTCCCTCTAAGTCTTCTCCACTTGGTCCCTAATTGAGCGAACCAATACAGCATCTGTCTCTCTCTCTCTGCTCTTCGAGATCGAGACCTCCTTAAATTGTTAAATCAGTTGCAACTGGCAGCCAATCGTGACTTTCTCCATTGTAATCATCGATTTCTCTCTTTCTCTCTCTCTCTCTATATATATATATGTATATATTTATGTATCTCTGACTTATTATGTATAATTTTTGTAATTTTTTGTTATGATCGGTATGGTTTTTGAAATGGCTTATGTACTCTCCAATTCAAATATGAATTCTGTTTCTATATATCTATGTATGTATATGAAGAAATGATTTCTGAAATGGATTGTGTACGAGCACAAAAATATTCTCGTATAATCCTCTTGATCAAGTTTGCATTCCTTTAAATGTCGTCGCTTTACTACCTGAAAACACAAACGTGAGGTTGCCAGCGGGTGTGTGCCGAAAACCTCTTCGATGCCTAAGTCAGCAAATAGATAATAGACACAAAAGCTCTGTGTATTTGAGAGTAAAAATTGTGATACCTATCCATAGGTCTTGCCAAGAGCTTTTATAGATTTTGCGTGGCACAATCCTAATAGGATTCTTACTCACTAGAGCTCTCCTAGGAACCACATTCCCCATGGATAACACTTATCTTGGCAACACCTCACTCACCACCCACCAAGTGAGATGGGTGAACCCTTTAACTTGGTTGATACAGCGGTCAACCAAGTTACCTCGGCTCCGTGCCCAACATGGTCAAGCCACAGTAACCCTGTTTAGCCTGGCATCTCACCGTGCAATACCCAGTTCGGCCCATCACCATGCTAATCACCTCGGTCAGACAAGGCTCTATCCCCAGACAGGCTCCAATTCCAGCAACCCATCCAACCGTCCAGGTAACTACCTTAGCCTAGAGCCGAAATACAAAACATCTTCTTGGCCTATTGCACGGCCTATCGTCCAAAGAAGACTCGTTCTAGGTCAACCCAATTTGTTCACAAATTACCCTCTTAGATTGTGTAGTCTCCAATTCAGCTATGAAAAAGTTTGACTCTATTTCAATTGTTATGTAGAGTTGGAGTTTTAAGTTAATTATTTGAACTTTTTCTTAATTTGTTTTCTTGTCAGATTGTTCTTCTTTACTCTTTTGGGAATTGTTTATTCCAAGGCCTATTTTGGGAAGTGATTTTTTTTTTAGAATTTCTCTGGATTCCTAGAATTTCTCTGGAGAAAGAAGATGATGAAGGCTTGAGTTAGGAATTTCTGTAGACTTCTCAGAATTTCTCTAGAGGAAGAAGATGATGAAGGCTTGAGTTAGGAATTTCTCTAGAGAAAGAAGATGATGAAGGCTTGAGTTAGGAATTTCTCTAGAGAAAGAAGATGATGAAGGCTTGAGTTAGGAATTTCTCTGCGAGGTCCAGAATTTCTCTGGACTTCCCACAATTTCTCTAGAGAAAGAAGATAATGAAGGTTTAAGTTAGGAATTTCTCTGAGAAGTCCAGATGTCATGCCCCGCTTTTTATTACCCAGAATCCATTACCAAATCTGTTAAGTTTATTCAATTTCAGAGATAGCAATGCGGAAACTCATTGTATTAAGGACAATAATAAATAATGGTTCTCTCATTCGAAACTCAAATTAAATGCAACATGTACCTAACTAAATAAAGTGCCTGTAGGCTTACATCTTCTAAGGCAATAGCCCGGTTATACAAAATGGTCTCTCAGGCCCATACATATTAGCCCTTGGCTTTGCAAAACTTGTAACAAAATTTAAAGAGCTATCTACTCTTCATCAAAATATGTCCACGCCCTCAGTTTGGCGGGATCACCACATCTTTACCTGCACCAAATCCCATAGGGGTGAGCATAAAGCCCAGTAGAGAATTTCTAACAAAGTATATATAGTTATGCAAACACTTCAATAAATACGCAAACGTTAATGCCATGCCACGCACCTATAGAAGAAAAATTTCATTTCATGCTCTTTTAAAAGATTACCAACTTTGAATAAAAACTATGTAAGATGCCCAACATTTAATGCAATGTGATGCCATGCTATGCCATTTTCAAAAATAATCATGTGCCTTGCTTTGAATGAAAATCAGCATGCTATCAACAACATTTTCAAAACTCATTAATTCCAATTCCCAATTTGCTTGAGAGGGGCGGTAAATATGACACTGGTAATCCCTAGGCTGGTGTCTGCAAGTAGACTATACAAGTACTACCAAACTGTTATTTTTACCGATATTAACCGGAAGGCTCGACACCTATCTGCGCGGTTTTCTGGTTTTTCACCATGGACACTTAGGCCAACTTATCAAGTTCAACGACACCCCCTATCCGGACTTACCAACGTATTTACCCCATGACTCATTTCCATGATTCTTATTACAATACCATTTTATTTCATGAAGTAGATGATCTCGGTCTAAATACACCATGCATGATAGTAAATCACATGAATATGTAATGCAACCATTTTCTCCATGTCTCATGGAAAATTCTCAAGTCATTCCAACAACATCACAAACAATTCCCTTCACCATTTCCATGTTCTTCCAACCAATAGTCAAGAATTTATTAACATTTGACCATGTGCAACTATATAAACACAATCTATGCTTTTTCAACATTCACTTCTATTTAAGCCAAAGCAACATGTAGATGCTAACCTCTACTTCTCAAAATCTTTTGTAGTATGAGATGTTTCTCCATCAATATAAAGGGTCACATCTATGTACATATATGTAGACATTCATGCCCATTTAACATTTCATGCACATTAGTGATAATAAACCAAATGAGAATGCAACACAATAATTAATATCTCATAACCTTTCTTCATTTTCAAATATCTCTACAACAAGGTCCATACAATTCAATTTCTCATTTCTTCTCTTGCAATGTTATTATACAACCTAACCACATGCTTTTTATTCATAGCAACAACTACTATTACTTGCCATGCACAATTCATAGCTAGTTAGTCTCTTCAAAAATATATTTATTATGTTCTCCACATAGCTCTCCAAGATTTTACAATTCTTACAATTTGAGGTATACAACCATTTATTATTTTCCAACAATCCATGTTCTAGTGTTTAATAATTATAGGAAACTAACATCTTATTTCTCTTACCTCACATAGATAGTCATTTCTCTAAACATTTATGGAGTTTATTTTCATTCATCCTCTTAACATAAAAGAATAAAGAATTCGTAGGTATTTTTCTTATTTGCCAAAATCCCCAAATTTTAGGGTTTTTCATCAAGGCAAAACACTTCTCATTTCTTTGTTAAATCCCAACTAAATTCACATTTCTTAGGTTATGTGAGTGAACTAACAACATGGAGTAACAATGAGTGAGCTTTGGAATCTAACATTTAAAATTTCTCTACACTTTTAAATAAATTCATAAAATCAACTCAAAACTTTGAGAAAACTCTTAAAACACTATCAATGTAGGAAAACATGTATATATAACTCTAGAAATCCTTACCTCAAGAAAGAAGAGGAGAAAGGCTCCCAAATCAACTTCGCCGGAAAACGATCTCCACCGGTCAAAACAAAGCCCCTGACACGCTCATCATTTTGGTGTATGGGACTAGTATCAAAATCTCCACGGATCTCTTGAGATCAAAGAAGATATAAAGTTTGGAGGTTTTGAGTAGAGAGAGATGAGAGAAGAAAAAAAAAAACAATATAGAGAGTGATATATCTAAAAATGGAAAAAAAGGGACCAAAAAACACGAAAAACGGAGCAAAAACGCGGAACGCCGCACGTACGGTGCACACTCTCGCACGTGTGGAGCAGCCTTCCCACACTTGCGGCTCTCACCCCCGCACGTGCGGTCTTCCCCTCCTCAAGACTCGCGCTTTTGCTTTTATTTCAGTGCACAAGACACTGCTTCGTGATGCGGCCTGGCCCCGTGACGTCGCCTCCCCGCACGTGTGGCCCTAACCCCCTACCCCGGAAAATCCCCGGCTTCTCCCTCAACACTCCGAAGCCGACCCCAACATTACACCAGACATTACACGAGAGAAACAAGACATTTTTTTACACCAGAATTTCTCTGGAAAGTGGAAGTCTAGAGAAATTCTAATCGAATTTTTCTTTGGATCGATGTTGAGTGATCTTAGACATTATGAAAATATTGGATATCCTTTATGCTATAAAATCTTAATACTAGGGACCTTGAAAAAAAATCCCCTATATATATATTTGCTTTCAAAATATGTGTACACAAATTTTTTTAAAAAAAAATTTCATATAAAAATTCTTTTACTTAAAAAAATAAGAAAAAAGAAATTAATCGGTTGATATAGAGAAGCTTGCACATATTTAATGTCCAATAATTGAGCACTAAAAAAAGTCTTCTTTTTTAAAATAAAATAAAAAAAAATTATTACATTTTCTACCCTTAAACTATCATTCAATTGTCTACTTAGTTCTTGAACTATCGATTGAGTCTACAAACACTCTAAATTATGTACATCAAAGTCCCTAAAGTCCATGAACTATTGATTAAATTTATTAAGTTCTTAAAGTATTTAATTCAAACTTATTTAGTTTCTAAAAGAATTACAAAAATAAAATATAAACCTATAAGTATTATAGATTAATAAAAGAACCTATTTAGTTAAAGTTTTACTTCAAAGAAACCTTAAATTTTTACTTCTTTTAGCGAATTTTCTTTATAAAGGTAAGGATAATTATCTATACTATTTTTTCTCTATCTTCTACAATGACTACTTGTTTGCCTTTATCTAGTATTATATGTCGGATTTCGTTTATAATTTTTAATTAATTGTCGTTAAGTTTTACACTAATTTCTTTCTATAACTTAATTAATGTAATATTTTGTTCTATTAGTATTTATATTGAAGTGCTATTATTTAAATTATCTAATTCTATAATTCTACTTTTTCAATATATCTAATACTCTTATAATTTTATTGGCAAGACTAAGTGTATCGCCCCACTTTTTGGGCTGTTAAATATATTAAATCAACCTAAAAAATATACAAATTTTCTCTCTCAAAAAAAAAAAAAAAACACACAAATGTCCCCAAAATATAATTTATACAAATCATCAAATATAATAATAGTGGTGGGTCCAAAATCTCTAACTCAATAATTCATTTATTTCTTCAATCACCACTAAAATTTGCTCCACACCTAAAAATAAATTAATTCAAGTATACAATACGACAGGAATACAAAATTTGGATACAAAATAAATCAATAATTTATAACATTGTACCAACGATTCGATAACACCAAATAATTTACCGAACTACTCAAACAAATAATCTCACTTATGATAATTTATCCAGAACCAAATACCTGGTCCTACTTAGTACATGACCAGCAACCGGCCTCACCTACCTCACCCAAGTACAACCATTTATCCAAGCATATTGGTTCAAGCTTATTGACAGGGCCCACTCGATCCATGTACGGAACATTTTCACGTCATTCAATCAGATAAATCATCATTTTTAGCACAAAATATCTTCCCAGAATTTTACCAAATGACCAGAATAATCAATGAATCAACAATGAATAATTTCACAGAATTTATTATTGATCACAATAATCAAACGGATTACAAATTAGGAATTATTAAAATAAAACTCTTTGCAAAGAGATTTAGGAAAGCATATTGTATACCACTCAAATTATCTGAAAATAATCTCCTCCGTCACCATCACTTTGATAATCTGAAATTGTTCCATAATCTCCAAATGAATGTGGATTAAAATTTCAAGACATAAGGTAGGTAAAGTTTGATAAAATCTAAAACTCTTCTCTTTTATAAAATTATTAACTCTCACTCTACATACTTTCAAATCTAAATTCAATATTTGTGTTATAAACAAACTAAGAGGGAAAACAATATGTGAGAGAGAGAGAGAGGGGTGAAACCGAGTGACACCGAGAGTAGGCTGTGCACAATACTGCCAAAACCACACAAAATCGCTCCGAACCACACATTTTTCCAACTCTGTGGGCAAGTTGGATAGGTAGGAGGCCCAGCAGTGGTGGGTCAGTGCGGGTGGCAGTTGGAAAATGCCAACCCGCTTATGTAATCGACTCGACCCGTACTTACATAATTTGCACAAATTCTGGTATATATACATGATCCAGCAAGTTACATCTCAACCATTAGATTACATCTATCACACCAAATGTAGATATACTCACATATACCCACAATAATTTCTCAATTAAACCTAATTGGCACCCAAACATCTCATCTCATTCATCATCGCCGCTGGTCTGAGGGCTCTAGTCTTGTTCCTCTTCCTTGCCTTCCGATCAACACTGCCATAGCCATGCTGTCACCATTGCTTCACTCGCCGTCGCTGCTCTCCACGCACTGCTGCTGCTTGCTACTTGCCATCGCTATTTTCTCCTCGCCAATCGATACGTGCCTTTTTGTTTTTTTTTCTCTCTCTCTTTCTGTTCTCACTCTCTTCTGCACTCCTAATCTCCTTTCTCTCTCTCCGTTAATCAACAAATCTCGTTGTGCTCTCTCTCTATGCTCTTTCTCTCTCTCAAATAAATAATATATCTTCTATGCTCTCTATCTCTCCATGCCTTCTCTCTGTACCTTTTTGTTTAATTTTTTTTTTATTTCAAACCCATGTTGATAATTTTATTTATATATTTTTATTTGGGATTCACAGGTAGAATTTATGTTACTCTCATCTTAGTTACTGTCAGACAAATAATTAAATCAACTGCTTAAAGAGCAAAAACACAATCCACTCTCATCATCATTGTAAATTTTTTATTTTGTACTAGATCGTGGATGAGGGAAATACAAATGATGGCTGCTTTGCTGGTGGAAACCCTCCTACACCTATTGCAGAATCAACTACTGTTGCTAGTTCTACCACTGCCACAATGCCTGCCAAAAATTCTGGTAAAACTCATCCATGCCCTAGTATTAATTTAGTATTTATTGCCTTGTTAAATTGTTATTGTATAATTTGCTTGGATTGTTGGATTTTAATTTTACTAGTTTGTTAATATTTAATGTTATATTAGATGAATATTTTAATTTTGACTATTTTAGTTAATTTATAAATTAGATCTTTTTACTCGTTGATTTAAGTTCTATAATTTGAATTATATTTTTTATAAACCGCCAATCTGCCCGAACCGCGAAGGTAAATCAACCATTATTTGCCAACCGAACCATTGGTTTTTGGAAAGAAAAATGACAATTTTGAATGACACTTTTATCAATCCGTCACTTGTTGTACGGTTTCTATTTTTCTCCTAAACCGCACCAACCCACACCATGCACAACCCTAACTGAGAGAGAGTCGAACAAAAGATGAGGAAGAAGGGAATGAGTGGTTTAATTTATAAGAAAAAGGAAGAAGAGAAATGGAGTAAGTGCATGTTTGGCATACTCTAAAAAAGATAAAAAGTCAAAAAGTTACTAAAAAAGTCAAAAAGTTCATCTTTTCACCTTGTTTGGGCGGGAATATATGTCTAAAAATTCAAATAGCAAAAAGACAATTTTCCCCCTTCTAGCTATGGCATTCCATCACCTTATCTACACACACGTGGCACACATTGGGCACGCAAAATTTGCAGCAGTATGTAAAAAAAAAAAAAAATTTGAAATGCAAAAGTTGCTAGGCGCTGCAGCTTTGTCGGAAGTCCACTCAATGGTAGAAATGTAATTTTGTTATTTATTACAATATTTTAATATGTATTTTTGGTAAAAAATTAAGAAGTTATCCTAAATATATATATTTTTTCTTCTAACTTTTTATTAAAAAATTTAAAAAATACATTTATATAGTTACTTCCAAACATTCCCTAAGTAAAAGTATGCGATATGAGTATGAGTTCGGTTTTTTTTTTTTTTAGCCATACATTCTATCTGCTAAGTCATCCAGATCGGCGTCTGAGAGTTGGTCGTAAAAGTCTTCCCCGTCTCCCATGGGTGGCTCCCATTCTTGGTCATCTTCTCCTATTACCGGTGATTCATGAGAGACACTATGCTTATAGTTAGGGTATTGACTTTCATTGACAAATGTCTCTTGGCTGAACGGATATTCTTGGATGTCTAGATTGCAATATATCTTCTGATGTCTATCTTCACAAACTAAATTTCTATTATTTCCATTATAAGCTAATAGAGAATGACGAGCAAATTTTCTCCATTTGTTGAGCTGGTCTTTGAGTGGAGATCTTCTACATGGCCAGGGTCTTCTATTGAGAAGTGCTGGGTAGCTTGAAGTTCCTCTGAGGTAGATCTTATGTTTAGCTGGGTTGCACCATATTCCTTTCCATTCTGGCATTTTGCTATCTATCAAGGCTTCTACATATGGATGATATTCTTCCATTACATTTATTACAGCATGAGCAAGCTTATGTCCGAAGTTATTTGTCTGGTCTGGTTCTGAAAAAATTAATCTGGAGACAAAACCGTAATCTAACAATTTTGAAGCTGTTAGATAAAGAGTTTTGCCTTGAATTTCTATCTCCAATGGCTCAAATGTGGCTAAATTTATCTGGCAAAGGCAGATGCTGAAGTCTAGGTTACACTGACATCTTCCAAGCATTCTGTTGCAGTTTTCTTCATCTAGGCAGGGCTGCTCTTCTTCTTTATAAGCGTATGTCCACTGATAGGCTAATCCGGGGTGGAAGTCTACTCTTGCTATGGAGAGGTTCTGAAGAAATTGCTGAATAATAACTAACTCGTTATTTCTGCTATCTTCGGCTAAGGTATAAATATAGGGTTTTAGGTCTTCTATTATTTGGCTTTTCTCACAAAGGGATCGAATGATAGAATGCCTGAAGAAATACATTCTAGCACTCAATTGGTCAAATTCCTCACTGGTGAGTTGTTTGATTTCTGGGCTAGGTAAGGAGGTTGGTGTTTTTTCTGGAGCTAATTTTTTAAGCTGACTAGTTAGGGTTCGAATGGTTGCTCTCAATTGTTTTTCTTCGTCTCGGAGCTGGTCTAACTCTTCACTGACTCTTTTGCCTTTATCCATAATTTTCTTGAAATTTCTGGTAAGGCTTTCACAATGTCTGCATAATTGGAGAGAATTTTGAGGATCTGTCTGAGGGTTAGAGCTGCTACTACTGCCTGAACTACTGGTTTCAATTATCTGGCTAACTGGAGCTCCACTGGTAGCAAAGATGGTTGACTTCATCTTGCTCAATGTGTCCAGGTAATCTTTAGCTATCTGGCTAATATGGTAACTGGTTCCTATTTGTCTTCGGGCATAGGTACTGGCTGACTCAAAATCATAAAAACCTTTAAACTGAGGCATAGGGAAATATTTTACTAAGGGATCTACTTCTGTAGTCCAATCATGGTAAATACCAGGCTTGGTTCCTTTAACTACTACATAGAAAGAAAAACTTTTTGACAGAGGTTTATTTTGGATTTTTGAAAAATATATACTGAGAGAGTTTAAGGCTGAAAGGCGTTTAGCTGGGTGGTTCTGACTATTCCAAAGGTTATCTAAAAGACACTGCTGGACTGAATCTACCTCTATTCCTGTCAAGGGTCTGAATTTTGTTCTGCCTTCATGAATGGGAAGAGAGAATCCTCCAAAATTCATGGTCTTGCTGTTCTCCATTATCTGCACAAAAGTTAAACTGGTTATCTTCTTTTTCTAAATAAATTCTCCTACTTAACCAATCATAGCCTATTATCGCTACCCTTAATGTGTTCAAATTCTACCTTATATCCTTGTCCTACTATACAATCTAAAAATTTTGCCCATCTTCTAGTACTTAATTTACGCTCATTAAGTTTATTATGGAATCTAACTATTGCTTCTGTCTGCTCTAATTGTAAATGGTTTGTGCAAAAATAATCTAAATTTATTTATTGCATAGACTACTCCTAATATCTCGAAATCTAAAATTTGGTCATGGTTGTATCTTTTTCTTTAAATTTTCGAACTATATCTACAAATCGTTCTTTATTCTTACTATCATATTTACTAGGTTTAGCTAATGAGATTGTTCCCCATCCTAGTGACTTGCATCTGCTTTCTACAACTATGTATTACGATTCTAAAGGAAGCTGCAGTGCAGTAAATTTCTACAAATGTCCTTAATTTTCCTAACTAAGGCTATATCTTCTCGATTAAAATATTTTTGTCTGTGGGTGTGGTTTCTTGTATAGTGGTCCTATTATTTTGCCGAGGTTGGGAATGTACATTCACAAGATAATTTAAAATTCCTAAAATGATTGAAGCTTTTAGTGTCTTCTAATTTATCTGGATAATCTAAAATTTTCTTAACTATATGAGGTTGTAGTTTAATTTTTCCATCTCCTAGCTCCATTCCTAAAAATTCTATGTGTGGTGTATTTAATACCATCTTCTTCTTGCTAATTATTATTCCATTATTTATGAATTCTTCTAATGTTATATACAAATGATCTATGTGACTATTTTTATCCGGACTAAAGACTAAGATGTCATCAATATATACCAATATAAAGCTATATTTATTAAATATCTTTCCATTTCTGTTGAAATATGGAAGGTGCATTTTTTAATCCAAAGGGCATGACTAGCCATTCATAATGTCCTTGTGGGCAACAAAAGGCTGTCCATGGTATACTTTCCTCTTCCATTTTTATCTGCCAAAATCCTGATTTACAATCAAATTTACTAAATATCTTTGCTGTCTGTATTCTATTTATAAGCTGATCTTTATCTGGTATATTGTATTTATCATCTTCTGTATTATCATTTAATCTTTTATAATTTATTACCATTCTAGCTTTTCCTCTTTTTATCTCTGCATGATTTCTAACCATGAATGCTGCACTTCTATGTGGACTATTACTAGGTCTAATTACTCCTAAATCTAACAATTCTTTAATCTGAGTTCTAAACTCTTCTATATCTGCTGGTGTGTGATCTATTTGTGCTGAGGTAATCCTATAATCTCTATTTTTTATATCTAAACTGGCTAAAATTTTATTTCTCTCCCAATATTTCATGGGCTGTTCTCCTAAAATTTCTGTTGTTTCTGCTAATCTTATTATCTCATCTAAATCATCTTCTGTCCTTTTGTATGTTGGTTTTTTCTTTATTTTTCTTATTTTTGCAAAAATTAATTCTAAATTAGCTATTTCTTGAAAATCTTCTAAGTTCCAATAATCTCCTTTATCTTCAAAATGAATTTCTTCAAAATCTTCTAGCTCATAGTTTTCCATATCTAATTTATTTAAAGAAGTATTTACTTTCTCATTAGGTATGTATATTTGGGCTAGCTCGGGAAAAATATTTCTACTTGGAAATAAAAACCTAGCGGGAACTGAATCTACTCCTATGGTACCACCACGCTTCACGCAACTCGATGAATGGGCTATGGTGCTCAGGGCATAAACGGTTGGTGTATTGACGTTCGTTTAAAGAAGCGATGTTGTGTTGATGATTAACATACCGCCTTGTAAACTAAGTATGAAATTAAGTCCTAGAATGAAAGGATGATTACATGCGCTATTTCCTATCCAAACTTGTGGTAAGGGAAACCATTCTATGTCTTGATCTTGAGAACCTAGAGGGTGAAAACTAATCTGGCGCCATTAATGCAATGTGTATATGTTTGTTTGGTGCCATCTGCTATCTTGACTAAAATTTGGTGTTGCTAAGGTCAGACTCCATCTGGTGGAACTACGTGTTGTTCTATGTATGATTTACTAGCTCTGTATCTATCATGGCATCTATGCTAAGGGTTTTTCTACAAACTTAATTACACAAGAAATCTCGACTAAATTAGACTTGGGTATAACAGGGTAATTAAATGGTAAATATGTACTATCTGGTTGAGTCTGAGAGTATTGACTAAAGGGTTGAGAATCAACTAAATTGACTAATTCTAAAGAGTTCATATGATCTTCAACTAATTTATCTTTTAAGGGGTGTTTACTGTGAAATTGTTCTAACTGCTGTTTAAGCTGTTTATTTTCCAATTCTAAACATTCTATGTCAAAACTAGTCTTAATTTCTATCTCTCGTATTTGAAGTTTTAGTTCTCGCACTTGTACTTCTAATTCTCTATTTGTTAGTTGTAATTCTCTGTTTTCAATACTGTTATCTTTCCTAGTATTTTCTAATCTTATCTTATGTGTCATGTTTAATTTTTCTACACAAATTATACAATAGGTTATGCTGCATAATAAACATTGAGCTCTCTTATTTCTGGCTGGAAACCAATTACAATAGCTGCATCTAGTTGTATCAAATCCTAATCCTATTTGAAAACTATGTTGACATTCAGTATCTGGATTACATTCCATCATAAAGAAAATATCTTGAGTCTTTCCTATTTCTTGGTTGTCGTCCTAAAAGATTATCTACATCGTATCACTTTACGAATCACTGTCTGAGCTTATAGCTTCTAATTGATATTCATAATTACTGACTATACTATATACATCTGAATCATCACTATTTATGCTGACTATATCTTCTTCTAAGTCTTCTATAATATTTAATCTTTCTATCTGCTTATTAGTATTGGGCTTGTATCTTTTTGGGCAGTTTTTTGCAAAATGATTGGGTTCTCCACATATATAACAATTACATTTTTTACTATTGGGTCTGCTAACATATCTTTGTTTTCTTTTATCTTTTTCATCTTTGGGTAATCTCTTATAATTTGTTTTATTAAAAGTTCTACTTTTCCTAATAAATTTCTGTCTTTTCCATGGTTTTCTAAAATTTTTCTTCCCATATTTATCTTTTCTATATTTTCCATATTTTTTGTATTTTTTCCGATTATATTTATCTTCGTATTGCTGAGGGGTATATATTACACTGCTACAAAAACCATACTTTTGTTTTTTCAAATCTTTCTGTATTTTAACTTCTATACATTTTTCTCTGAGTCTTTGGAATGTAAAAATTATCCTAGGTCCTGTCCCTAAACTTCCTTTTATTTTTACTTCTCCTGAGGCTATTTGAGCTGGTAAGTTTGTATAATAAATTGACCATTTATCTTCTATTTCTCTTCCTAGTTCTCCGGGTAATTTTCTAAAATATTTATTTCCTATTTCTTCATCAAAACTTTTTCCAGTTCTAGCTGCTATGGCTAAGTATTCTTTACTAAAGGGTACAATATATCTCCAACTTCCTAAAGTCATTTGATCTAATTCAGTTAATGCTATGCTTTGAGTATAAGTATTTCTTCTAGAAGGGTCATATCCTATAAGTATTTCTTTTATAAAGCTTGTAAAGTTCCACCAAGTTATCTCCTAAATCTTTAAGTTGTCTAATTATCTCCTCATATTTTCCTTTAAATGTTAAATATATATTAAAAGTGAGTCTCCTAAAAGTGTCTCCATAAAGTCCCACATATCGGTTGTCTCATAAGGATTACTTATCCATGCTTTTCGCATCTTTTTCCCATCTTTCTATTATTTCTTGCCATATCTGAGGGTCGAATCTAGCTAATTCTAAAAGGGTTCCTTGGTTATTAGCTGGTTGTAATTGTATACTCATATCTGGTTGTCTACGCTTTCCATGAAATTTATAGCTTTTATTTGGGTCAGCTTCGCTACGTCCTGAACTTGCTAATGGCCTTCTTCCTCCCATCAGTATCTTGTATTGGTTCTCTGGGATCTTATGCAGTTGGTCGTGGGTTACTAGTTCCTGTGCTTTCTGTGTTCATATAAAAAGTATCTTCTAGCTTAAATTGTTCTAATATTCTAGTATCTTCTACCTTAGGTTTTTCTGGTATTCTAAATATTTTACTGGGATGTATAATATCTTCTATAATATCATCTACATATTCTGTATGAAATTCTTGATCTAAAAATGACACTGCCTCATCATGGGTATCTCCTCTAGCTAAGTATTCATCGTATCTAGCATCTAATATTTTGTTCATATCTTCTAGGGTAAATTTTTCTAAATCTATCTCATCAATATTATATATCTTGTATTGTTTTTTCTTCTGTCATTACATAAACCTGATTTATTTCACTACGATTATCTTGATTTTCTTCTCTATCTACACTACTAAATTCATCATCTTCGGATTTTTCTGGTGCTACATAAGTATACTGAGTAAATCTAACTGCATAATTTCCATCTGCTGCCTGATATAATAAATTATCTTGAGGGGCTAATCTTTTTTGTCCTAAAAAGTCTCCTAATTTCCAATCTAGTGCTGCATTATCTTCAGAATTAAATTTCTTAGCTGGTAATGCTTTTATTCCTTTTGCGCCTAATAATTTAACTATCTGATCATTTGTAAGTCTATAGTGAGTATTGCTTTCTGATACTGCTAGACCAAAAAATCCTGTGCAAACTAGTAAATTCTTTTCTCCTTTTTTCATTTTGTATCCTCTACTCTTTATTCCTATTTTTATCTTTTTATGAAAGGTTGAGGTTGGTAATAAGAAATCTGGTGTAAAATAAACTATTCCTCCTTTATCATTCATATCTAATTCATAGCTGCCTAAAAGACTTTGTCCTACATCATTAAACCTATCATCATAAAGACATACAAAAACTTTAGTTCCTAAATTTTCTCTGGTTAAAGCCTTAACTCCTACTACTACTAATCCTAAGTGAGTCATTTTAAGGTGTTCTTTTACTGCATATTTATAACTTTCTCTCTCTATTAAATTTAGCTCTATTTTTTCATCTTCCTGAGTTACACTAATCATCTGTTCACTATAATGTTTAAATAAATATTGTTTTTTATGTATCTTTCCTAACCTATATACATATTTAGCTGGAATTAATTCTAACTTTTCTTTTTAAAATTTTTCAATTTGTTGTTCTACATCTACAAATTCTTCTACTTTAATATCTTCATCATCATTACGCTTTTTACTACTGCTACCCTTTATTAGCTGTTTAAACATTTTTTATTTTCTGTAAACTCTACAGGCTGATTTCTTTGGTGGTAATTTAAGCTTTTCAAAATATTTAGCTATATCTTCCTCGATTATCTGAGATTGGGGTCTGTTGGATCCTTCTACTCCTTTTCCTCTTTGAAGTATTGTTTTTTCTAAAGTGGCTAAACGATTTTCTAAACTGTGTATCTGTTCTAATAGATATTCAAATTTTTCACAAATTCTAATTAAAAATAAAATTTCTATATTATTTTGTCTTACTGCTATTTTATCTGATTGACTTACTCCTTGATAAATCGATTCCTTCGGAATATTATGAAAATCTTACGCTTGTTTTAAAATTGTCGATAATCTCTATTAGCTTTTTTATCACTTGCTCATAAACTAAGACACGACTAATTGTTCTAAAATTTCTAATTTCTGTTTTAAATTATCTTGAATTTGATTAATCTGTTCTATTTGTTTAGCTATTTGATTCGTAGCTGAAATTAATATTTCTATTTCTAGCTTAGTGGAAATTTTTTCTAAATTTAAATCTATTCTCTTTTGTAGGATAGAACTACACTGATCTTGGATATAATCTAATTTTTTATCTTGATCTTTAATTAAACTGCGATTATTACGAAGATGTTCAATGGATGAAACAAAAGATTACTAATTTTATCTATGTCCTTTTTAATATTTTACGCAAAATTTATCTGATAATCTATGATACTATTTAGCTGAGGATTATTTTCACTATGAATCTGATGTGTAAAATTATCTTCAAAATTACAACGGAAATTATTTTTATTTATGCTATGGCGATGGTTATGGCTGCTGATTTCTAAATCTAGATACTCTACTCTTTTCATACACAAAATTAACTCCTAATTTAAAATTATTAAAACCTACTATAATATGAAATTTATAACTAAAATCTCCAAAAATAAAAACTACTCTATTACCATAAGCAAAATGCATAAACTACTTTAAACTATCCTAAAACCGAACACTGCTCTGATACCATTTTTTTTTGGGTTGTGAGTTAGTGGTCTACCACTATTTGGAATTGGGCTGAGAATCATCTAATTAATTCTACAGTTATGCTAAGAGGTCTTCTAGCTGTTGTATAGCTAATTTTAAGGCTTCTTGATTTATAGTTAGCTGTCTATTTATCTGAGAAATTTTTAAACTGTAATTTTCTAGGGATCTCGAAGCTAATGATAAAAACTGATTTTTTAAACTGTAATTTTCTAGGGATCTGTAAGAAGCTAATGATAAAAGAAACTGATATCTAAATTTTTGATCTTCTAATTCTTGTATTAACTCAATACTAATTTTGATTTTATTCCTAAGATCTTCGTCTAAGGGCATATACTAATTTTTTGGGGTTTTTTTTTTTTTTTTTTTTTTTGAAATTTAATTTCTATTCCTAAGGTCTAAGTAAAAGTCTATGTCTAGTGGATTTTAATGTCTACGTCTAACAAATCTAACAAACTTTGATTTTTATTTTTTGATTTTTTAAAACTAAGGTCTAAATCTAAGGGCCTACAAACTTTGATTTTTTGTATTTTAATTTTTTAATTCTAAAATGAACATGCAAATTTTTGGATTTTTTGAAATTCTTATATAATATTTCCTTAATATTTCTACTCGGGTTGCTCTCCTTTTATTCTAAAATTCTTTTCTATGGCAAAAATTCTTTTTAGGCAATGTTTGTTTTCATTACATGTACTCCCACCTTGAGACTAAGCCTCATTCAACATAGTATATTTTTATTCTCTAATTTTTACTTTTCCCTTTCTGCCTACAATTTGCCCTCCAACGCCTATCCACGGCTCAAACGGGCTCTTCACTAAGGTCACTTTCAAGAACAAATTAGAAAACTGAAGATACTACGAAGGTTCAAAGCATGTAATATTAATGAGCAAACAAGCATTCCATAAACTTAATTTTTTCCCAAACAGAAAATAAATTTTTAGAATAGAAGAGTTACCCATTCGAAATATTTAAGGAAAAAGAGAAACTACTCACACTTCATATTAATAAGAAATATACTTACAAAGATTATATTACAGACTCTGAAATTCTGAAAATACACTTAGAGGTTTTTGGGGAGAGGTTGGAAATTACAAAGCAGAGTGAAGTGGTGTTTCTTCGTTCTCTGTATTTTTCGTTCTACTCAATCCGTTGGCATGCATGCCAATTTATACAACTCGAAAGAAAGATGAAAACAAAACTCTAACATCCTAGTCTATGACCTAGCTTTTCCTAATTCAAACATCTACAAGCCTATATTCTAGGCTTTTTGAAAAACCAAAAGCATACTTAACTTTTTTGAAAACAAATGCATACGTTGATGGAAAATGTATGCATATAAAGACAAAACCTATACAATTATATGTAGGACTTAGTTAGATAAATTTTATCATAAAAGATTAGGATAATGATATCGGGTACTACTTTGGGCCCCATCGCATATCATTCAATCCTTTCTTTTTGGCAAGATTTTTGACACTATAATTATTTACAAGATACGTATAAAGATTTTCACAGCTTTTCTTTAATAAAGCAGGATAAGAGATATCCACTTTATTAAAGTAGTGAGTGAAGGAAAATCCTTATCACTGATAGACTCAAATAATTACAGACACAAAAATTACAGACACAAAATATCTACAAAAATCTTTTTTGTCTTTTCTTTGCGTGCCTTTTCCGGATATCTGTGGAGAATCTTTATCTTCTATGGTCTCTGTCTTTTTCTGCTGGAGTGCCGATTATTGATGTTGACTTGGGAAGTGATGCTTCTAGGCGGTCTTTCGAATTTTTGCAAATTGAAAGAGTCACGTACAACATTTCTGTTTTTTGGAAATTTTGTAGGAGTCTTCTAGTGGGACCCGCTGTTTTTTTTTTTATTTTTTATTTTTTTATTTTTTTATTTTAGCCATACATTCTATCTGCTAAGTCATCCAGATCTGCTGCTGAGAGTTGGTCATAAAAGTCTTCCCCATCTCCCATGGGTGGTTCCCATTCTTGATCATTTTCCTCCATTACCGGTGATACATGTGAAATGCCATGCTGATAATTAGGGTACTGACTTTCATTGACGAATGTCTCTTGGCTGAATGGATATCCTGGGATAGCTAGATTGCAGTATATCTTCTGATGTCTATCTTCACAAACTAAATGTCCATAATTTCCATTATAAGCTAGTAGAGTGTCTTTGGCAAATTTTCTCCATTTATTGAGCTGATCTTTTAGTGGAAATCTTTTGCAGGGCCAGGGTCTCCTATTGAGAAGTCCCGGGTATCCTGGGAATGTAGGGGTTCCTCTGAGGTACATTTTGTGTTTAGCTGAATTGCACCATACTCCCTTCCACTCTGGTAGCTTGCTATCTATCAAGGCTTCTACATACGGATGATGTTCTTCCATTACGCATTGTACTGTATGAGCAAGCTTGTGTCCAAACCTATCTGTCTGATTTGGTTCTGAAAAAATTAATCTGGTGACAAAACCATAATCTAACAATTTTGGAGCTGTTAGAGAACAAGTTTTGCCTCGAATTTCTATCTCCAATGGCTCGAATGTGGCTAGATTTATCTGGCAAAAACAGATGCTGAAATCTAGGTTACACTGACATCTACCAAAATGTTCGGACTTCTTTTTGCATTTTTCTTCTTCTAAGCAGGGCTGCTCTTTATCTTCGTAACGATAGATCCAATGATAGGCTAAGCCAGGGCAATCGACTCTTGCTATGGAGAGATCCTGAAGAAATTGCTGAATAATAACTAACTCGTTATTTCTGCTATCTTCGGCTAAGGTATAAATATAGGGTTTTAAATCTTCTATTATTTGGCTTTTCTCACAAAGGGATCGAATGATAGAATGCCTGAAGAAATACATTCTAGCACTCAATTGGTCAAATTCCTCACTGGTGAGTTGTTTGATTTCTGGGCAAGGTAAGGAGGTTGGTGTTCTTTCTGGAGCTAATTTTTTAAGCTGACTGGTTAGGGTTCGAACGGTTGCTCTCAATTGTTTTTCTTTGTCTCGGAGCTGGTCTAGCTCTTCATTGACCTTTTTGCCTTTATCCATAATTTTCTTGAAATTTCTGGTAAGGCCTTCACAATGTCTGCATAATTGGAGAGGATTTTGAGGATCTGTCTGAGGGTTAGAGCTGCTACTACTGCCTGAACTACTGGTTTCAATTATCTGGCTAACTGGAGCTCCACTGGTAGCAAAGATGGTTGACTTCATCTTGCTCAATGTGTCCAGGTAATCTTTAGCTATCTGGCTAATATGGTAACTGGTTCCTATTTGTCTTCGGGCATAGGTACTGGCTGACTCAAAATCATAAAAACCTTTAAACTGAGGCATAGGAAAATATTTTACTAAGGGATCTACTTCTGTAGTCCAATCATGGTAAATACCAGGCTTGGTTCCTTTAACTACTACATAGAAAGAAAAACTTTTTGACAGAGGTTTATTTTGGATTTTTGAAAAATATATACTGAGAGAGTTTAAGGCTGAAAGGCGTTTAAAGGTGGTTCGACTATTCCAAAGGTTATCTAAAAGACACCGCTTTGGACTGAATCTACCTCTATTCTGTCAAGGGTGCAATTTTGTTCTGCCTTCATGAATGGGAAGAGAGAATCCTCCAAAATTCATGGTCTTGCTGTTCTCCATTATTTGCACAAAAGTTAAACTGGTTATCTTCTTTTTCTAAATAAATTCTCCTACTTAACCAATCTGTTAGCCTATTATCGCTACCCTTAATGTGTTCAAATTCTACCTTATATCCTTGTCCTACTATACAATCTAAAAATTTTGCCCATCTTCTAGAACTTAATTTACGCTCATTAAGTTTATTATGGAATCTAACTATTGCTTCACAATCTGTTCTAATTGTAAATGGTTTGTGCAAAAATAATCTAAATTTATTTATTGCATAGACTACTCCTAATATCTCGAAATCTAAGCTGGTCATGGTTGTATCTTTTTCTTTAAATTTTCCAGAACTATATCTACAAATGCGTTCTTTATTCTTACTATCATATTTACTAGGTTTAGCTAACAGGATTGTTCCCCATCCTAGCTGACTTGCATCTGTTTCTACAACTATGTATTCTGATTCTAAAGGAAGTGCAGTGTCCGTAAATTTCTACAAATGTCCTTAATTTTCCTAACTAAGGCTATATCTTCTCGATTAAAATATTTTTGTCTGTGGGTGTGGTTTTACCTTGTATAGTGGTCCTATTATTTTGCCGAGGTTGGGAATGTACATTCGCATAATTTAAAATTCCTAAAAATGATTGAAGCTTTTTAGTGTCTTCTAATTTATCTGGATAATCTAAAATTTTCTTAACTATATGAGGTTGTAGTTTAATTTTTCCATCTCCTAGCTCCATTCCTAAAAATTCTATGTGAGGTGTATTTAATACCATCTTCTTTTTGCTAATTATTATTCCATTATTTATGAATTCTTCTAATGTTATATACAAATGATCTATGTGACTATTTTTATCTGGACTAAAGACTAAGATGTCATCAATATATACCAATATAAAGCTATATTTATTAAATATACTGTCCATTTTACGCTGAAATATGGAAGGTGCATTTTTTAATCCAAAGGGCATGACTAGCCATTCATAATGTCCTTGTGGGCAACAAAAGGCTGTCCATGGTATACTTTCCTCTTCCATTTTTATTCGCCAAAATCTCGATTTACAATCAAATTTACTAAATATCTTTGCTGTCTGTATTCTATTTATAAGCTGATCTTTATCTGGTATATTGTATTTATCATCTTCTGTATTATCATTTAATCTTTTATAATTTATTACCATTCTAGCTTTTCCTCTTTTTATCTCTGCATGATTTCTAACCATAAATGCTGCACTTCTATGTGGACTATTACTAGGTCTAATTACTCCTAAATCTAACAATTCTTTAATCTGAGTTCTAAACTCTTCTATATCTGCTGGTGTGTGATCTATTTGTGCTGAGGTAATCCTATAATCTCTATTTTTTATATCTAAACTGGCTAAAATTTTATTTCTCTCCCAATATTTCATGGGCTGTTCTCCTAAAATTTCTGTTGTTTCTGCTAATCTTATTATCTCATCTAAATCATCTTCTGTCCTTTTGTATGTTGGTTTTTTCTTTATTTTTCTTATTTTTGCAAAAATTAATTCTAAATTAGCTATTTCTTGAAAATCTTCTAAGTTCCAATAATCTCCTTTATCTTCAAAATGAATTTCTTCAAAATCTTCTAGCTCATAGTTTTCCATATCTAATTTATTTAAAGAAGTATTTACTTTCTCATTAGGTATGTATATTTGGGCTAGCTCGGGAAAAATATTTCTACTTGGAAATAAAAACCTAGCGGGAACTGAATCTACTCCTATGGTACCACCACGCTTCGCACGCAACTCTGATGAATGGGCTATGGTGCTAAGGGCATAAACGGTTGGTGTATTGACAGTTCGTTTAAAGAAGCTGATGTTGTGTTGACTGATTAACATACCGCCTTGTAAACTAAGTATGAAATTAAGTCCTAGAATGAAAGGATGATTCTGTCTGCTATTTCCTATCCAAACTTGTGGTAAGGGAAACCATTCTATGTGCTGATCTTGAGAACCTAGAGGGTGAAAACTAATCTGGGCGCCATTAATGCAATGTGTATATGTTTGTTTGGTGCCATCTGCTATGCTGACTAAGGCTGGTGTTGCTAAGGCTGTACTCCATCCTGGTGGAACTACGTGTTGTTCTATGTATGATTTACTAGCTCCTGTATCTATCATGGCATCTATGCTAAGGGTTTTTTCTACAAACTTAATTACACAAGAAATCTCGACTAAATTAGACTTGGGTATAACAGGGTAATTAAATGGTAAATATGTACTATCTGGTTGAGTCTGAGAGTATTGACTAAAGGGTTGAGAATCAACTAAATTGACTAATTCTAAAGAGTTCATATGATCTTCAACTAATTTATCTTTTAAGGGGTGTTTACTGTGAAATTGTTCTAACTGCTGTTTAAGCTGTTTATTTTCCAATTCTAAACATTCTATGTCAAAACTAGTCTTAATTTCTATCTCTCGTATTTGAAGTTTTAGTTCTCGCACTTGTACTTCTAATTCTCTATTTGTTAGTTGTAATTCTCTGTTTTCAATACTGTTATCTTTCCTAGTATTTTCTAATCTTATCTTATGTGTCATATTTAATTTTTCTACACAAATTATACAATAGGTTATGCTACATAATAAACATTGAGCTCTCTTATCTCTGGCTGGAAACCAATTACAATAGCTGCATCGAGTTGTATCAAATCCTAATCCTATCTGAAAACTATGTTGACATTCAGTATCTGGATTACATTCCATCATAAAGAAAATATCTTGAGTTTTTCCTATTTCTTGGTTAAGCTGTCCTAAAAGATTATCTACATCTGTATCACTTTCTGAATCACTATCTGAGCTTATAGCTTCTAATTGATATTCATAATTACTGACTATACTATATACATCTGAATCATCACTATTTATGCTGACTATATCTTCTTCTAAGTCTTCTATAATATTTAATCTTTCTATCTGCTTATTAGTATTGGGCTTGTATCTTTTTGGGCAGTTTTTTGCAAAATGATTGGGTTCTCCACATATATAACAATTACATTTTTTACTATTGGGTCTGCTAACATATCTTTGTTTTCTTTTATCTTTTTCATCTTTGGGTAATCTCTTATAATTTGTTTTATTAAAAGTTCTACTTTTCCTAATAAATTTCTGTCTTTTCCATGGTTTTCTAAAATTTTTCTTCCCATATTTATCTTTTCTATATTTTCCATATTTTTTGTATTTTTTCCGATTATATTTATCTTCGTATTGCTGAGGGGTATATATTACACTGCTACAAAAACCATACTTTTGTTTTTTCAAATCTTTCTGTATTTTAACTTCTATACATTTTTCTCTGAGTCTTTGGAATGTAAAAATTATCCTAGGTCCTATCCCTAAACTTCCTTTTATTTTTACTTCTCCTGAGGCTATTTGAGCTGGTAAGTTTGTATAATAAATTGACCATTTATCTTCTATTTCTCTTCCTAGTTCTCCGGGTAATTTTCTAAAATATTTATTTCCTATTTCTTCATCAAAACTTTTTCCAGTTCTAGCTGCTATGGCTAAGTATTCTTTACTAAAGGGTACAATATATCTCCAACTTCCTAAAGTCATTTGATCTAATTCAGTTAATGCTATGCTTTGAGTATAAGTATTTCTTCTAGAAGGGTCATATCCTATAAGTATTTCTTTTATAAAGCTTGTAAAGTTCCACGGGTTATCTCCTAAATCTTTAAGTTGTCTAATTATCTCCTCATATTTTCCTTTAAATGTTAAATATATATTAAAAGCTGAGTCTCCTAAAAGTGTCTCCATAAAGTCCCACATATCAGTTGTCTCATAAGGATTACTTATCCATGCTTTTACTGCATCTTTTTCCCATCTTTCTATTACTTCTTGCCATATCTGAGGGTCGAATCTAGCTAAATCTAAAAGGGTTCCTTGGTTATTAGCTGGTTGTAATTGTATACTCATATCTGGTTGTCTACGCTTTCCATGAAATTTATAGCTTTTATTTGGGTCTGCTTCGCTACGTCCTGAACTTGCTAATGGCCTTCTTCCTCCTACTGTATACTGTATTGGTTCTACGGGATCTTGTACAGTTGGCTGTGGGTTACTAGTTCCTGTGCTTTCTGTGTTCATATAAAAAGTATCTTCTAGCTTAAATTGTTCTAATATTCTAGTATCTTCTACCTTAGGTTTTTCTGGTATTCTAAATATTTTACTGGGATGTATAATATCTTCTATAATATCATCTACATATTCTGTATGAAATTCTTGATCTAAAAATGACCTTTGCCTCATCATGGGTATCTCCTCTGGCTAAGTATTCATCATATCTAGCATCTAATATTTTGTTCATATCTTCTAGGGTAAATTTTTCTAAATCTATCTCATCAATATTATATATCTTGTTTTGTGATACTGTTTTTTCTTCTGTCATTACATAAAGCTGATTTATTTCACTACGATTATCTTGATTTTCTTCTCTATCTACACTACTAAATTCATCATCTTCGGATTTTTCTGGTGCTACATAAGTATACTGAGTAAATCTAACTGCATAATTTCCATCTCTTTCGATATAATAAATTATCTTGAGGGGCTAATCTTTTTTGTCCTAAAAAGTCTCCTAATTTCCAATCTAGTGCTGCATTATCTTCAGAATTAAATTTCTTAGCTGGTAATGCTTTTATTCCTTTTGCGCCTAATAATTTAACTATCTGATCATTTGTAAGTCTATAGTGAGTATTGCTTTCTGATACTGCTAGACCAAAAAATCCTGTGCAAACTAGTAAATTCTTTTCTCCTTTTTTCATTTTGTATCCTCTACTCTTTATTCCTATTTTTATCTTTTTATGAAAGGTTGAGGTTGGTAATAAGAAATCTGGTGTAAAATAAACTATTCCTCCTTTATCATTCATATCTAATTCATAGCTGCCTAAAAGACTTTGTCCTACATCATTAAACCTATCATCATAAAGACATACAAAAACTTTAGTTCCTAAATTTTCTCTGGTTAAAGCCTTAACTCCTACTACTACTAATCCTAAGTGAGTCATTTTAAGGTGTTCTTTTACTGCATATTTATAACTTTCTCTCTCTATTAAATTTAGCTCTATTTTTTCATCTTCCTGAGTTACACTAATCATCTGTTCACTATAATGTTTAAATAAATATTGTTTTTTATGTATCTTTCCTAACCTATATACATATTTAGCTGGAATTAATTCTAACTTTTCTTTTTAAAATTTTTCAATTTGTTGTTCTACATCTACAAATTCTTCTACTTTAATATCTTCATCATCATTACGCTTTTTACTACTGCTACCCTTTATTAGCTGTTTAAACATTTTTTATTTTCTGTAAACTCTACAGGCTGATTTCTTTGGTGGTAATTTAAGCTTTTCAAAATATTTAGCTATATCTTCCTCGATTATCTGAGATTGGGGTCTGTTGGATCCTTCTACTCTTTTTCCTCTTTGAAGTATTGTTTTTTCTAAAGTGGCTAAACGATTTTCTAAACTGTGTATCTGTTCTAATAGATATTCAAATTTTTCACAAATTCTAATTAAAAATAAAATTTCTATATTATTTTGTCTTACTGCTATTTTATCTGATTGACTTACTCCTTGATAAATACTGATTCCTTCTGGAATATTATGAAAATCTTCTGCTTGTTTTAAAATTGTCTGATAATCTCTATTAGCTTTTTTATCACTGCTCATAAACTAAGACCTGACTAATTGTTCTAAAATTTCTAATTTCTGTTTTAAATTATCTTGAATTTGATTAATCTGTTCTATTTGTTTAGCTATTTGATTTGTAGCTGAAATTAATGTTTCTATTTCTAGCTTAGTGGAAAATTTTTCTAAATTTAAATCTATTCTCTTTTGTAGGATAGAACTACACTGATCTTGGATATAATCTAATTTTTTATCTTGATCTTTAATTAAACTGCGATTATTACGAAGATGTTCTATGGATGAAACAAAAAGATTACTAATTTTATCTATGTCCTTTTTAATATTTTCTGCAAAATTTATCTGATAATCTATGATACTATTTAGCTGAGGATTATTTTCACTATGAATCTGATGTGTAAAATTATCTTCAAAATTACAACGGAAATTATTTTTATTTATGCTATGGCGATGGTTATGGCTGCTGATTTCTAAATCTAGATACTCTACTCTTTTCATACACAAAATTAACTCCTAATTTAAAATTATTAAAACCTACTATAATATGAAATTTATAACTAAAATCTCCAAAAATAAAAACTACTCTATTACCATAAGTAAAATGCATAAACTACTTTAAACTGTCCTAAAACCGAACACTGCTCTGATACCATTTTTTTTGGGTTGTGAGTTAGTGGTCTACCACTATTTGGAATTGGGCTGAGAATCATCTAATTAATTCTACAGTTATGCTAAGAGGTCTTCTAGCTGTTGTATAGCTAATTTTAAGGCTTCTTGATTTATAGTTAGCTGTCTATTTATCTGAGAAATTTTTAAACTGTAATTTTCTAGGGATCTGCCAGAAGCTAATGATAAAAGAAACTGATTTTTTAAACTGTAATTTTCTAGGGATCTGTAAGAAGCTAATGATAAAAGAAACTGATATCTAAATTTTTGATCTTCTAATTCTTGTATTAACTCAATACTAATTTTGATTTTATTCCTAAGATCTTCGTCTAAGGGCATATACTAATTTTTTGGGGTTTTTTTTTTTTTTTTTTTTTTTTTTTTGAAATTTAATTTCTATTCCTAAGGTCTAAGTAAAAGTCTATGTCTAGTGGATTTTAATGTCTACGTCTAACAAATCTAACAAACTTTGATTTTTATTTTTTGATTATAAAACTAAGGTCTAAATCTAAGGGCCTACAAACTTTGATTTTTTGTATTTTAATTTTTTAATTCTAAAATGAACATGCAAATTTTTGGATTTTTTGAAATTCTTATATAATATTTCCTTAATATTTCTACTCGGGTTGCTCTCCTTTTATTCTAAAATTCTTTTCTATGGCAAAAATTCTTTTTAGGCAATGTTTGTTTTCATTACATGTACTCCCACCTTGAGACTAAGCCTCATTCAACATAGTATATTTTTATTCTCTAATTTTTACTTTTCCCTTTCTGCCTACAATTTGCCCTCCAACGCCTATCCACGGCTCAAACGGGCTCTTCAGCTAAGGTCACTCAGTAACAAATTAGAAAACTGAAGATACTACGAAGGTTCAAAGCATGTAATATTAATGAGCAAACAAGCATTCCATAAACTTAATTTTTTCCCAAACAGAAAATAAATTTTTAGAATAGAAGAGTTACCCATTCGAAATATTTAAGGAAAAAGAGAAACTACTCACACTTCATATTAATAAGAAATATACTTACAAAGATTATATTACAGACTCTGAAATTCTGAAAATACACTTAGAGGTTTTTGGGGAGAGGTTGGAAATTACAAAGCAGAGTGAAGTGGTGTTTCTTTCCGTTCTACTCAATCCGTTGGCAAGCATGCCAATTTATACAACTCGAAAGAAAGATGAAAACAAAACTCTAACATCCTAGTCTATGACCTAGCTTTTCCTAATTCAAACATCTACAAGCCTATATTCTAGGCTTTTTGAAAAACCAAAAGCATACTTAACTTTTTTGAAAACAAATGCATACGTTGATGGAAAATGTATGCATATAAAGACAAAACCTATACAATTATATGTAGGACTCAGTTAGATAAATTTTATCATAAAAGATTAGGATAATGATATCGGGTACTACTTTGGGCCCCATCGCATATCATTCAATCCTTTCTTTTTTGACAAAATTTTTGACACTATAATTATTTACAAGATACGTATAAAGATTTTCACAGCTTTTCTTTAATAAAGCAGGATAAGAGATATCCACTTTATTAAAGTAGTGAGTGAAGGAAAATCCTTATCACTGATAGACTCAAATAATTACAGACACAAAAATTACAGACACAAAATATCTACAAAAATCTTTTTTGTCTTTTCTTTGCGTGCCTTTTCCGGATATCTGTGGAGAATCTTTATCTTCTATGGTCTCTGTCTTTTTCTGCTGGAGTGCCGATTATTGATGTTGACTTGGGAAGTGATGCTTCTAGGCGGTCTTTCGAATTTTTGCAAATTGAAAGAGTCACGTACAACATTTCTGTTTTTTGGAAATTTTGTAGGAGTCTTCTAGTGGGACCCGCTGTTTTTTTTTTTATTTTTTTTTTTTTATTTTTTTATTTTAGCCATACATTCTATCTGCTAAGTCATCCAGATCTGCTGCTGAGAGTTGGTCATAAAAGTCTTCCCCATCTCCCATGGGTGGTTCCCATTCTTGATCATTTTCCTCCATTACCGGTGATACATGTGAAATGCCATGCTGATAATTAGGGTACTGACTTTCATTGATTTAATGTCTTGGTCAATGGATATCCCGATAGCTAGATTGCAGTATATCTTCTGATGTCTATCTTCACAAACTAAATGTCCATAATTTCCATTATAAGCTAGTAGAGTGTCTTTGGCAAATTTTCTCCATTTATTGAGCTGATCTTTTAGTGGAAATCTTTTGCAGGGCCAGGGTCTCCTATTGAGAAGTCCCGGGTATCCTGGGAATGTAGGGGTTCCTCTGAGGTACATTTTGTGTTTAGCTGAATTGCACCATACTCCTTCCACTCGTAGCTTGCTATCTATCAAGGCTTCTACATACGGATGATGTTCTTCCATTACGCATTGTACTGTATGAGCAAGCTTGTGTCCAAACCTATCTGTCTGATTTGGTTCTGAAAAAATTAATCTGGTGACAAAACCATAATCTAACAATTTTGAGTCATAGAGAACAAGTTTTGCCTCAATTTCTATCTCCAATGGCTCGAATGTGGCTAGATTTATCTCGCAAAACAGATGTCAAATCTAGGTTACAATCGACATCTACCAAAATGTTCGGACTTCTTTTGCATTTTTCTTCTTCTAAGGTACGCTCTTTATCTTCGTAACGATAGATCCAATGATAGGCTAAGCCAGGGCAATCGACTCTTGCTATGGGGAGATCCTGAAGAAATTGCTCAATAATAACTAACTCGACATTTCTGCTATCTTCTGCTAAGGTATAAAAATAGGGTTTTAGATCTTCTATTATTTGTCTTTTCTCACAAAGGATCGAATGATAGAATGCCTGAAGAAATACATTCTAGCACTCAATTGGTCAAATTCCTCACTGGTGAGTTGTTTGATTTCTGGGCAAGGTAAGGAGGTTGGTGTTCTTTCTGGAGCTAATTTTTTAAGCTGACTGGTTAGGGTTCGAACGGTTGCTCTCAATTGTTTTTCTTCGTCTCGGAGCTGGTCTAGCTCTTCACTGACCTTTTTGCCTTTATCCATAATTTTCTTGAAATTTCTGGTAAGGCCTTCACAATGTCTGCATAATTGGAGAGGATTTTGAGGATCTGTCTGAGGGTTAGAGCTGCTACTACGCTCAACTCATCGGTTTCAATTATCTCGCTAATCGAGCTCCACCGGTAGCAAAGATGGTTGACTTCATCTTGCTCAATGTGTCTGGTAATCTTTAGCTATCGCTAATATGGTAATCGGTTCCTATTTGTCTTCGGCATAGGTACCGGCCGACTCAAAATCATAAAAACCTTTAAACCGAGGCATAGGAAATATTTTACTAAGGATCTACACGTAGTCCAATCATGGTAAATACCAGGCTTGGTTCCTTTAACTACTACATAGAAAGAAAAACTTTTTGACAGAGGTTTATTTTGGATTTTTGAAAAATATATACTGAGAGAGTTTAAGGCTGAAAGGCGTTTAGCTGGGTGGTTCTGACTATTCCAAAGGTTATCTAAAAGACACTGCTGGACTGAATCTACCTCTATTCTCGCAAGGGTCTGAATTTTGTTCTGCCTTCATGAATGGGAAGAGAGAATCCTCCAAAATTCATGGTCTTGCTGTTCTCCATTATCTGCACAAAAGTTAAACTGGTTATCTTCTTTTTCTAAATAAATTCTCCTACTTAACCAATCTGTTAGCCTATTATCGCTACCCTTAATGTGTTCAAATTCTACCTTATATCCTTGTCCTACTATACAATCTAAAAATTTTGCCCATCTTCTAGTACTTAATTTACGCTCATTAAGTTTATTATGGAATCTAACTATTGCTTCACAATCTATTCTAATTGTAAATGGTTTGTGCAAAAATAATCTAAATTTATTTATTGCATAGACTACTCCTAATATCTCGAAATCTAAGCTGGTCATGGTTGTATCTTTTTCTTTAAATTTTCCAGAACTATATCTACAAATGCTTTTTATTCTTACTATCATATTTACTAGGTTTAGCTAATGTGATTGTTCCCCATCCTAGTCGACTTGCATCTGCTTTCTACAACTATGTATTCTCGATTCTAAAGGAAGTCGCAGTCCGTAAATTTCTACAAATGTCCTTAATTTTCCTAACTAAGGCTATATCTTGTCGATTAAAATATTTTTGTCCCTGGGTGTGGTTTTACCGTATAGTGGTCCTATTATTTTGCCGAGGTTGGGAATGTACATTCACAAGATAATTTAAAATTCCTAAAAATGATTGAAGCTTTTTAGTGTCTTCTAATTTATCTGGATAATCTAAAATTTTCTTAACTATATGAGGTTGTAGTTTAATTTTTCCATCTCCTAGCTCCATTCCTAAAAATTCTATGTGAGGTGTATTTAATACCATCTTCTTTTTGCTAATTATTATTCCATTATTTATGAATTCTTCTAATGTTATATACAAATGATCTATGTGACTATTTTTATCTGGACTAAAGACTAAGATGTCATCAATATATACCAATATAAAGCTATATTTATTAAATATACTATCCATTTTACGCTGAAATATGGAAGGTGCATTTTTTAATCCAAAGGGCATGACTAGCCATTCATAATGTCCTTGTGGGCAACAAAAGACTGTCCATGGTATACTTTCCTCTTCCATTTTTATCTGCCAAAATCCTGATTTACAATCAAATTTACTAAATATCTTTGCTGTCTGTATTCTATTTATAAGCTGATCTTTATCTGGTATATTGTATTTATCATCTTCTGTATTATCATTTAATCTTTTATAATTTATTACCATTCTAGCTTTTCCTCTTTTTATCTCTGCATGATTTCTAACCATAAATGCTGCGCTTCTATGTGGACTATTACTAGGTCTAATTACTCCTAAATCTAACAATTCTTTAATCTGAGTTCTAAACTCTTCTATATCTGCTGGTGTGTGATCTATTTGTGCTGAGGTAATCCTGTAGTCTCTATTTTTTATATCTAAACTGGCTAAAATTTTATTTCTCTCCCAATATTTCATGGGTTGTTCTCCTAAAATTTCTGTTGTTTCTGCTAATCTTATTATCTCATCTAAATCATTTTCTGTCCTTTTGTATGTTGGTTTTTTCTTTATTTTTCTTATTTTTGCAAAAATTAATTCTAAATTAGCTATTTCTTGAAAATCTTCTAAGTTCCAATAATCTCCTTTATCTTCAAAATGAACTTCTTCAAAATCTTCTAGCTCATAGTTTTCCATATCTAATTTATTTAAAGAGGTGTTTACTATCTCATTAGGGATGTATATTTGGGCAAGCTCGGGAAAAATATTTCTACTTGGAAATAAAAACCTAGCGGGAACTGAATCTACTCCTATGGTACCACCACGCTTCGCACGCAACTCTGATGAATGGGCTATGGTGCTAAGGGCATAAACGGTTGGTGTATTGACAGTTCGTTTAAAGGAACTGATGTTGTGTTGACTGATTAACATACCGCCTTGTAAACTAAGTATGAAATTAAGTCCTAGAATGAAAGGATGATTCTGTCTGCTATTTCCTATCCAAACTTGTGGTAAGGGAAACCATTCTATGTGCTGATCTTGAGAACCTAGAGGGTGAAAACTAATCTGGGTGCCATTAATGCAATGTGTATATGTTTGTTTGGTGCCATCTGCTATGCTGACTAAGGCTGGTGTTGCTAAGGCTGTACTCCATCCTGGTGGAACTACGTGTTGTTCTATGTATGATTTACTAGCTCAGATTCTATCATGGCATCTATGCTAAGGGTTTTTTCTACAAACTTAATTACACAAGAAATCTCGACTAAATTAGACTTGGGTATAACAGGGTAATTAAATGGTAAATATGTACTATCTGGTTGAGTCTGAGAGTATTGACTAAAGGGTTGAGAATCAACTAAATTGACTAATTCTAAAGAGTTCATATGATCTTCAACTAATTTATCTTTTAAGGGTGTTTATCGTGAAATTGTTCTAATCATTGCTTAAGTCGCTTATTTTCCAATTCTAAACATTCTATGTCAAAACTAGTCTTAATTTCTATCTCTCGATTTTGAAGTTTTAGTTCTCGCACTTGTACTTCTAATTCTCTATTTGTTAGTTGTAATTCTCTGTTTTCAATACTGTTATCTTTCCTAGTATTTTCTAATCTTATCTTATGTGTCATATTTAATTTTTCTACACAAATTATACAATAGGTTATGCTGCATAATAAACATTGAGCTCTCTTATCTCTGGCTGGAAACCAATTACAATAGTTGATCGAGTTGTATCAAATCCTAATCCTATCTGAAAACTATGCTGACATTCAGTATCTGGATTACATTCCATCATAAAGAAAATATCTTGAGTTTTTCCTATTTCTTGGTTAAGCTGTCCTAAAAGATTATCTACATCTGTATCACTTTCTGAATCACTGTCTGAGCTTATAGCTTCTAATTGATATTCATAATCACTGACTATACTATATACATCCTAATCATCACTATTTATGCCGACTATATCTTCTTCTAAGTCTTCTATAATATTTAATCTTTCTATCTGCTTATTAGTATTGGGCTTGTATCTTTTTGGGCGCTTTTTGCAAAATGATTGGGTTCTCCACATATATAACAATTACATTTTTTACTATTGGGTCGCTTAACATATCTTTGTTTTCTTTTTATCTTTTTCATCTTTGGGTAATCTCTTATAATTTGTTTTATTAAAAGTTCTACTTTTCCTAATAAATTTCTTCTTTTCCATGGTTTTCAAAATTTTTCTTCCCATATTTATCTTTTCTATATTTTCCATATTTTTGTATTTTTTCCGATTATATTTATCTTCGTATTCTCGAGGGGTATATATTAATCGCTACAAAAACCATACTTTTGTTTTTTCAAATCTTTCTCAGATTTTAACTTCTATACATTTTTCTCTCGAGTCTTTGGAATGTAAAAATTATCCTAGGTCCTATCCCTAAACTTCCTTTTATTTTTACTTCTCCGAGGCTATTTGAGCCGGTAAGTTTGTATAATAAATTGACCATTTATCTTCTATTTCTCTTCCTAGTTCTCCTGGGTAATTTTCTAAAATATTTATTTCCTATTTCTTCATCAAAACTTTTTCCATTCTAGTCGCTATGGCTAAGTATTCTTTACTAAAGGGTACAATATATCTCCAACTTCCTAAAGTCATTTGATCTAATTCGCTTAATGCTATGCTTTGAGTATAAGTATTTCTTCTAGAAGGGTCATATCCTATAAGTATTTCTTTTATAAAGCTTGTAAAGTTCCACGTTATCTCCTAAATCTTTAAGTTGTCTAATTATTTCCTCATATTTTCCTTTAAATGTTAAATATTTATTAAAAGCTGAGTCTCCTAAAAGTGTCTCCATAAAGTCCCACATATCAGTTGTCTCATAAGGATTACTTATCCATGCTTTTCGCATCTTTTTCCCATCTTTCTATTACTTCTTGCCATATATGAGGGTCGAATCTAGCTAAATCTAAAAGGGTTCCTTGGTTATTAGCTGGTTGTAATTGTATACTCATATCTGGTTGTCTACGCTTTCCATGAAATTTATAGCTTTTATTTGGGTCTGCTTCGCTACGTCCTGAACTTGCTAATGGCCTTCTTCCTCCCATCAGATATCTTTGTATTGGTTCTACGGGATCTTGTACAGTTGGCTGTGGGTTACTAGTTCCTGTGCTTTCTGTGTTCATATAAAAAGTATCTTCTAGCTTAAATTGTTCTAATATTCTAGTATCTTCTACCTTAGGTTTTTCTGGTATTCTAAATATTTTACTGGGATGTATAATATCTACTATAATATCATCTACATATTCTCAGATGAAATTCTTGATCTAAAAATGACACGCTTCATCATGGGTATCTCCTCTAGCTAAGTTTTCATCGTATCTAGCATCTAATATTTTGTTCCTATCTTCTAGGGTAAATTTTTCTAAATCTATCTCATCAATATTATATATCTTGTATTGTTTTTTCTTCTGTCATTACATAAACCTGATTTATGTCACTACGTTCATCTGGGTTGTCTTCTCTATCTGCACTATTAACTCGATCATCTTCGGATTCTTCTGATGATACATAAGTATCCGAGTAAATCTAATCGCATAATTTCCATCTCTTTGCGATATAATAAATTATCTTGAGGGGCTAATCTTTTTTGTCCTAAAAAGTCTCCTAATTTCCAATCTAGTGCTGCATTATCTTCAGAATTAAATTTCTTAGCTGGTAATGCTTTTATTCCTTTTGCGCCTAATAATTTAACTATCTGATCATTTGTAAGTCTATAGTGAGTATTGCTTTCTGATACTGCTAGACCAAAAAATCCTGTGCAAACTAGTAAATTCTTTTCTCCTTTTTTCATTTTGTATCCTCTACTCTTTATTCCTATTTTTATCTTTTTATGAAAGGTTGAGGTTGGTAATAAGAAATCTGGTGTAAAATAAACTATTCCTCCTTTATCATTCATATCTAATTCATAGTCGCTAAAAGACTTTGTCCTACATCATTAAACCTATCATCATAAAGACATACAAAAACTTTAGTTCCTAAATTTTCTCTGGTTAAAGCCTTAACTCCTACTACTACTAATCCTAAGTGAGTCATTTTAAGGTGTTCTTTTACTGCATATTTATAACTTTCTCTCTCTATTAAATTTAGCTCTATTTTTTCATCTTCCTGAGTTACACTAATCATCTGTTCACTATAATGTTTAAATAAATATTGTTTTTTATGTATCTTTCCTAACCTATATACATATTTAGCTGGAATTAATTCTAACTTTTCTTTTTTAAAATTTTCAATTTGTTGTTCTACATCTACAAATTCTTCTACTTTAATATCTTCATCATCATTACGCTTTTTACTACTGCTACCCTTTATTAGCTGTTTAAACATTTTTTATTTTCTGTAAACTCTACAGGCTGATTTCTTTGGTGGTAATTTAAGCTTTTCAAAATATTTAGCTATATCTTTCTCGATTATCTGAGATTGGGGTCTGTTGGATCCTTCTACTCCTTTTCCTCTTTGAAGTATTGTTTTTTCTAAAGTTGTAATAACCCTCACACTGCTTCGACCATACTCATATGCATTATATATGATCTTGTTTTGTTGAGCTTGCATTTTTAATCTTGACTTGCTTTGCATCCTTGACTTGTCTTGCATAAGTGATACTTAAGTGTTATGTTCCTTTGGTGTGTGTGTGTGTGTATGTGCCGAGGTTGTCATGAGCCTAGATCACCTTTGAATCCTTGTACTTAGAATCGCTTGTCTGGCCTTCCTTCTCACCTCGGCATGTTAGCCGAGATGTCACTACTTAGCCGAGATGTTCTACCCTTAGTGACCTTTGACCCTGGGAAGGTATGACCTAGGTCGAGATGTGGCACACCTGGCCGAGGTGTGGCAACTTAGTCAAGTGTTGTCCTCCTAGCCGATGTCTTTGTTACCTGTTGTCAAGTTTATCTTTAGCGATGTTATTTCTTGTCAAGTCTTGTTGTTGGCGATGTCATTGCCACGGAGTTCCTTGCCACCAAGCTTGTTGAACACGCCTTGTCGAGACTTGTCTTTTCAATCAATCATTTTTTAAGTTGAACCAACCAAGCTGCCGCCACGTGTCCGAGCTGAATGTTATATCACCAAGCAAATCTAGAAATGCCTCATTTTGTTATAAGTCTTGTTCTTGAGGAGAGAAGCTCTAGGAGGAGTTCTAGAGTGAGAAAGTGATTAGCAAGCTCGATCCTTGGTGTTGGACCCGTTAGATTCGTGATCCGAGGTTAGAATCTCAATCTCCTTTTGTTGTTCTTGATGATCATCTAGCCGCATGGTATGATTGAAGTATCTTGCATATCATGTGTTGATTTAAAATTGGTTTTGGAAAGAAAATGTGACCTTCATGTGTTCTTGAAGAAAAGCCTTGATTTGATCTCGAAAGCTTGCATTGAAATCCATGCATTTGTGTTTGTTTCACCAAGATATTCTAGTATGGGCGTCGTGTCCATGTTTTCAAACTCGTTGCATGAGATCTCCGATTTTATAAATGATAAGTTATGATCCTTGCATTCATTCCTTCATGTTCTTCATGATCATGTTCTTGATGTTCTTGGCGGAGAAACCTGGTTTTCCGACTTCATTTGTCCTTGAATGTGGCCTCGGAACCTCACCTCGGCAGGAGGTGTGGAACCTCGGCCAAGACCTGGTTAGTTGCCCAGCACGTTTTCTGAAATAAGGAATAGTGTTTGCTTTCATTTGACTTACTCTTGGCGCATGCCGACCTCATTTGCATGCATGTGAGACTTGAATGGAAGTGTAGTCAGTGGACTTGCCATGTATTTGTAGGACTCGCACTTGCCTTGACGCCGACGTTCGAAGAACTATGTGAGTGGCATTCTTAATAAAGCTATGTTGTTTTGACTTGATAAAAGTATTGTTTTGCCTTGTTTTGAAAAGTGTTTGTAAGCATGAATGATTAATCCTACCTTGAGTATCAAATGTTATGTCTTGTTTTGATGACCATTCTGGAAGTCCGTGCGAGGGGACTTTAAGCATTTGTGGCACCAAATCCGACGTGCGAGGGACTTTAAGCATTTGTGGCACCGTCCGATGCGTGCTAGGGGACTATAAGCATTTGTAGCACAAGTTTGGAAGTCCGACGTGCTGGGGACTTTAAGCATTTGTGGCACAAGTCCTTAGTGTCGGGGACTATAATGCAACGACATCCTTGTTTAGAGATCTCTCTTGTCTTGTCTTGCCTTGCCACTGACGGTTTTACCGCGTGGGTTTGCTTGTCCAGAATGTCATCACTCGTATTATATTGATGTTAATGAACATCCCTTGAAGCTTTGAAAGATTTGAAAGACAAACTTGATTTGTACTATGTATAGTTTTGTTAAAGACCTCGGATATCATTCATGTAAACCCTTTATTGTTTATGCCATTCACTGAGTATCCAAGCTCACCCTCTCTATATATATATGTAGGTGATGAGCAGGACGGCGGAGACGCCTAGACTTGTTTGCCGATGTTTTTGCCAACGTGTTTTGTATTCATGTTTTGCAACATCTTGAAGATCATGCTTCTTAGTTATTTCATTGTATTTTGTATTTTGTATTCAATGGCCGAGAAGCCTTTTGATCAAGATGTAATTTTCGTACTCCATTTCGTTGTATTAAAGCCATTTTGAGATGTATGACATTCCATTTAACTTAAGCACTGCTCTTATGGACTACTTGGTTTTATTTATTGCTTCCGCATTTGTAAGCCCCATATGTTTTACTCTGTTTCGTGTGTGTGATCTTGTAAGTGGCCTTTGGTAACCTCGGGTTACTGGCCATCTCGGCGCCGACCTTCTGGGGGCGGGTTGGGGTCGTGACAGATTGGTATCAGAGCACGAGTTTCATGTAGTACGTTATTCACACACTTGAGTCCTACAGAGCATAGGAATTTCCCTTAAACTTGATACAAGGATTGCATCATATTGCTTGTTACTTGACAATGTGTGCATCATCTCTAAGATAACTACTTGTTGCTAGCATACATGCTTTGTTGTGCATTTTGTTTTAAAGTCACATTTTGCATACTCATAGCACTATGAGGAGAGGAGACCACTGGTTGGCGAGATCGATCCGAAGACAGATTGGACCGATTAGAAAGGCTAGTAGAAGGGTTAACTCGGAGTTGAGACAAGTGAGACAACAGAATGCTAGTGCTACAACTACCCAGCCGAACAGACTAATGGCCGACGCAGATCCGCCTCCACCTCCTCCAAGACCTAAGTACCTCCACCAAATTTTGTATGGAGAGGAACCCCGACTTTGATTAAGGAGTTCAAGAAGATGAACCCGCCGAGATTCCAAGGGGCATAGAGCCGATGAAAGCCAAGCATGGGTCCTAGGAATGGAGAAGCTATTTGAGATCTTTCCCAGACAGATGTACTGAAGGTGGCACCGGCGCATTCACGTTGGACGACGACGCCGAAGATGGTGGATCTTGACCCGGAAGAAAATCCCGATTTAACTTGGGCCAAATTTTTGGAGCTATTTTATAACAAGCACTTTCCCATTAGTGTACGAGACCGTAAGACCACGGAGTTCAGGACTTTGATACAAGGGAACAAAACAAGAGCGAGAATCTGACGAAGCTTTCAAGAATTGGCGAGGTACGCGCCTCATATGATCGTGATGAGTATAGGAAAGCCGGAAGTTTGAAAGCGGTTTTTGCGCGGACCGATCTGAGATAGAGTCAACATGCACAACATGCCGACTTATGCAGGAGTTTTGGACAAGGCTATCCTTGCGAAGCTAATGAACCGCAGAGAATCTGAGGAGAATCGGAGAAAGAGATGAACTATGATAACGCCGAGTTAGTTCAACTCCAAGAAGAAAACAAATGTGGGCAGCTCAACCTTCGAACCAGGAAGGTAGTACCAAGCCGATGTGTGCAAGTTGTGGGAGGCCGCATTGAGTTTGCTTGGGCGTCAGCGCTTTGTTTTGAATGTGGAGAAATGGGTCACCGTGTGAAGGATTGTCCAAGTCAAGAACCGATGATGGTAAGAAAAGTGGGAGCACCTCGGGCTCTGCACAGGAAGTAACGTTGGAAGGACACGAGGCGAGGCGAGTTTTTGCGTTGGTGCGGAGACACCTGAATCTTTGAGACAGAGTATCGTATACTCCCAATCTGCTCTCAAGATGCATACATATTGATAGATTCAGTTCTACGCATTCATTCAGATTGCCAAGTTTGCCGAGAAATTGAATAGACAACAAGAACCTCTTGATTATGTGTTATATGTGTCTGCTCCATCTGGGAGAACCATGATTGTTGCATCTATCTATAAGGCGTGTGTTATTGTGATTGAGGGTGTAGAACTATTAATTGATTTGTTGCCGTTAAACATGACCCACTTTGACGCCATATTAGGAATGGATTGGTTAGTAAAGAATTATGCATCAATTAATTGTGTTTCGAAGAGTGTCACATTGAAACCCCCAAGCCAAGCCGAGGTCATTTTCCAGGGTAGAGGTGTAGTGTCCCCACCTTACTTGATCTCATCCATTAAAGCCTATAAGCTAATTCGGAAAGGATGCCATGGCTACTTGTGTAGTATACTGAGTGATCAGAATGGAAATGCTAAGTTAGCCGATATCCCAGTTGTTAGTGAATTCTCCGATGTCTTTCGGATGAATTGCTCGCCACTTAGTCGATAGAGAAATAGAGTTCTTGTGGACATCATGTCAGAACCCGGATCTCCAAAACACCTTATAGAATGGCCCCAACCGAACTTAAGGAATTGAAGGTACGATTCTGAGAATTGTTGGATAAGGGTTTTGTTAGGCCGAGCACATCACCATGGGGAGCACCGGTCTTGTTTGTTAAGAAAAAGGATGGTACACTTCGTCTTTGCATTGACTACTGAGAGAACTTAATAAAGTAACCATTAAGAATAAGTACCCATTGCCTAGGATTGATGATTTGCTAGATCAACTTCAAGGAGCACGAGTCTTTTCCAAGATTGACCTTAGGTCGGGTTACCATCGACTTAAGGTTAAAGCCGAGGATGTTGAGAAGACGGCATTTCGAACGGATATGGCCACTACGAGTTTTAGTGATGCCTTTTGGTGTAACCAATGCCCTCTTTGCATTTATGGACTTAATGAACGAGTCTTCAAACCGCATTTAGATGAGTTTGTAGTTGTCTTCATTGATGATATACTAATCTATTCCAAGAGTAAAGTGAACATGAAAACCACTTGAGACTTGCCTTCTGATTTTGAGGCGGAAGTTGTATGCTAAGTTGAGTAAATGTGAGTTTTGGCTTTCGATTTCATTCCTAGGGCATGTGATTAATGAAGAAGGTATCTCAGTTGATCCCAAAGAAGATTGAAGCCGTGGTAAATTGGCCGACGCCAACGTGTCCGAGGTTCGTAGTTTCCTAGGTTTGGCGGTTACTCTGAAAGTTTGTGAAAGACTTCTCAAGGATTGCGAGTGCCTTTGACACGCTTAACTCGAGAAGAGTGGCATACGAATGGACCAAAGATAGAGAGTCAAGATTTCAGAATTGAAGACGAGGTTAGTTCTGACTCAGTTCTTGTACTTCCATCAAGTAATGAGGAATTTCAGATTCTGATGATGCTTCACATAAGGGTTTGGGTTGTGTGTTAATGCAAAGGGGTAAGGTCATAGCATATGCATCTCGTCAGTTGAAACTTCATGAGAAGAATTACCCTACCCATGACTTAGAATTAGCAGCCGTGGTATTTGCCTTGAAGATTTGGCGACATTACTTGTATGGAGCTTCTTGTGTTTTCACGGATCACAAGAGTTTGAAGTATTTGTTTACTCGAGGAACTAAATTTGAGGCAGAGAAGATGGGAATTATTGAAGGACTACGACATGCAAATTCAATATCACCCAGCAAAGCCAACTCGATGGTCGATGCATTAGCGAAGATCAATGGGAAGTTTAGCATGCTTAGCCATAATCTCGTGAGCCGACCATTATTGATGAAGTAAAGTCAAGACAGATGAATGATGAATTCCTCGGAAAGGTTGCCGAGGAGATTGATACCAAGCGAGATCAAGTTACACCTTTGAAGATGGAGTGCTCAAGTTTGAAGGAAGATTGTGTGTGGCCGACGTTCGAGTTGAAAAGAAGGATTTTGCAGAATCTCATAGTTCTAGAATTCTTTGTTCATCCAGGGAACACTAAGATGTATCAAGATATGAAGCAAACCTTTTGGTGGCCGAACATGAAGAGAGAAATAGCCGAGTTTGTATCTCGATGCTTGCAATGTCAACAAGTGAAAGCAGAACATCAGAGACCAGCAGGACTTCTTCAACCTTTGTCAATTCCTGAATGGAAATGGGAACACATCTCCATGGATTTTGTGATTGGTTTGCCGAGGACGCAGAAGGGAATGGATTCGATTTGGGTCATAATCGACAGATTAACTAAGTCAGCACATTTCTTGCTGTTCGGACTACATTCATCGGCCGACTAATTGTCTCAGTATATGAATGAGATTGTGAGACTTCATGGAGTGCCGATGTCAATTGTTTGCATCGAGATCCGAAGTTTGTTTGCGGTTTTGGCAAAGTTCTGAGAGGGCTTTGGGAACCGAGTTGAGGTTTAGCCTGACATTTCACCCCCAAACCGATGGGCGCAGAAAGGACAAATCGACACTTGAAGATATGCTCGGGTTATGTGTATTGGATTTCAAAGGAAGTTGGGAAACACACTTACCATTAGTAGAGTTCGCCATAACAACAGCTTATCAAGCCATTGGCATGGCACCATCTGAAGCTTTGTATGGAAGGAAGTGCAGATCGCCGATATGTTGGACGAAGTAGGAGATAAAGTTTTGATCGCCCCAAACTCGATTCAAGTAACAACCGAAGATTAAGCTTATTCGACGGAGGATCAAAAGCGCCCAAAGTCGGCAGAAGAGCTATCTTGACCAAAGAAGAAGAGAATTGGAATTTGAAGTTGGAGACCATGTATTCTGAAGATTTCACCAACGAAAGGAGTTTTTAGATTTGGGAAGAAGGGCAAATTAGCACCTCGTTACATCGGGCCATTTGAAATTCTTGAGAAGATTAACACCATGCTTCTGACTTGCTCTACCACCCGAGTCAAGTTCACAATGTATTCCATATTTCAATGTTGAGGAAGTATATTCGAGATCCCTGCATGTGGTTGATCATTTTGGGATTGTGGTTGATGAAGAATTGAGCTATGAGGAGAGACCAATGCGTATTATCGATAGGCGGTAAGACAATTGAGAAATAAGGCAATCTGAGATGGTGAAGGTTGAATGGAAGGAACATCATGGCAAGGATGCCACGTGGGAGATGGAAGAAGAAATGAGGATCCGACATCCAGAACTGTTCTTAGGATAAGGTAACTCAAGTTTGGGGACCAAACTTCTTTAAGGGGGGAAGGGTGTAATAACCCTCACACTGCTTCGACCATACTCATATGCATTATATATGATCTTGTTTTGTTGAGCTTGCATTTTTAATCTTGACTTGCTTTGCATCCTTGACTTGTCTTGCATAAGTGATACTTAAGTGTTATGTTCCTTTGGTGTGTGTGTGTGTGTATGTGCCGAGGTTGTCATGAGCCTAGATCACCTTTGAATCCTTGTACTTAGAATCGCTTGTCTGGCCTTCCTTCTCACCTCAGCATGTTAGCCGAGATGTCACTACTTAGCCGAGATGTTCTACCCTTAGTGACCTTTGACCACAGGAAGGTATGACCTAGGCCGAGATGTGGCACACCTGGCGAGGTGTGGCAACTTAGTCAAGTGTTGTCCTCCTAGCCGATGTCTTTGTTACCTGTTGCGAAGTTTATCTTTAGCCGATGTTATTTCTTGCGAAGTCTTGTTGTTGGCCGATGTCATTGCCCGCCGGAGTTCCTTGCCACCAAGCTTGTTGAACACGCCTTGTCAGAGACTTGTCTTTTCAATCAATCATTTTTTTAAGTTGAACCAACCAACTGCTGCCACGTGTCCGAGCTGAATGTTATATCAGCCGGCAAATCTAGAAATGCCTCATTTTGTTATAAGTCTTGTTCTTGAGGAGAGAGAAGCTCTAGGAGGAGTTCTAGAGTGAGAAAGTGATTAGCAAGCTCGATCCTTGGTGTTGGACCCGTTAGATTCGTGATCTGAGGTTAGAATCTCAATCTCCTTTTGTTGTTCTTGATGATCATCTAGCTGCATGGTATGATTGAAGCTGTCTTGCATATCATGTGTTGATTTAAAATTGGTTTTGGAAAGAAAATGTGACCTTCATGTGTTCTTGAAGAAAAGCCTTGATTTGATCTGAAAGCTTGCATTGAAATCCATGCATTTGTGTTTGTTTCACCAAGATATTCTAGTATGGGCGTCCAGGTCCATGTTTTCAAACTCGTTGCATGAGATCTCTGATTTTATAAATGATAAGTTATGATCCTTGCATTCATTCCTTCATGTTCTTCATGATCATGTTCTTGATGTTCTTGAGCGGGAAACCTGTGTTTTCCCGACTTCATTTGTCCTTGAATGTGGCCTCGGAACCTCACCTCGGCAGGAGGTGTGGAACCTCGGCCAAGACACAGTTAGTTGCCCGATGTTTTCGAAATAAGAAACAGTGTTTGCTTTGATTTGACTTAGTCTTGGGGCATGCCGAGATCATTTGCATGCATGTGAAACTTGTTTGTAAGTGTATTCAGTGAACTTGCCATGTATTTGTAGGACTTGGACTTGCCTTGACCCCGACGTTCGAAGAACTATGTGAGTGGCATTCTTAATAAAGCTATGTTGTTTTGACTTGATAAAAGTATTGTTTTGCCTTGTTTTGAAAAGTGTTTGTAAGCATGAATGATTAATCCTACCTTGAGTATCAAATGTTATGTCTTGTTTTGATGACCATTCTGGAAGTCCGTACGTGCCAGGGGACTTTAAGCATTTGTGGCACCAGTCCGTACGTGCCAGGGGACTTTAAGCATTTGTGGCACCAGTCCGTACGTGCCAGGGGACTTTAAGCATTTGTGGCACCAGTCCGTACGTGCTAGGGGACTATAAGCATTTGTAGCACAAGTTTGGAAGTCCGTACGTGCCAGGGGACTTTAAGCATTTGTGGCACAAGTCCTTAGTGTCGGGGACTATAATGCAACGACATCCTTGTTTAGAGATCTCTCTTGTCTTGTCTTGCCTTGCCACTGACGGTTTTACCGCGTGGGTTTGCTTGTCCAGAATGTCATCACTCGTATTATATTGATGTTAATGAACATCCCTTGAAGCTTTGAAAGATTTGAAAGACAAACTTGATTTGTACTATGTATAGTTTTGTTAAAGACCTCGGATATCATTCATGTAAACCCTTTATTGTTTATGCCATTCACTGAGTATCCAAGCTCACCCTCTCTATATATATGTAGGTGATGAGCAGGACGGCGGAGACGCCTAGACTTGTTTGCCGATGTTTTTGCCAACGTGTTTTGTATTCATGTTTTGCAACATCTTGAAGATCATGCTTCTTAGTTATTTCATTGTATTTTGTATTTTGTATTCAATGGCCGAGAAGCCTTTTGATCAAGATGTAATTTCGTACTCCATTTTGTTGTATTAAAGCCATTTTGAGATGTATGACATTCCATTTAACTTAAGCACTGCTCTTATGGACTACTTGGTTTTATTTATTGCTTCCGCATTTGTAAGCCCCATATGTTTTACTCTGTTTCGTGTGTGTGATCTTGTAAGTGGCCTTTGGTAACCTCGGGTTACTGGCCATCTCGGCGCCGACCTTCTGGGGGCGGGTTGGGGTCGTGACAAAAGTGGCTAAACAATTTTCTAAACTGTGTATCTGTTCTAATAGATATTCAAATTTTTCACAAATTCTAATTAAAAATAAAATTTCTATATTATTTTGTCTTACTGCTATTTTATCTGATTGACTTACTCCTTGATAAATACTGATTCCTTCTGGAATATTATGAAAATCTTCTGCTTGTTTTAAAATTGTCTGATAATCTCTATTAGCTTTTTTATCACTGCTCATAAACTAAGACCTGACTAATTGTTCTAAAATTTCTAATTTCTGTTTTAAATTATCTTGAATTTGATTAATCTGTTCTATTTGTTTAGCTATTTGATTTGTAGCTGAAATTAATGTTTCTATTTCTAGCTTAGTGGAAAATTTTTCTAAATTTAAATCTATTCTCTTTTGTAGGATAGAACTACACTGATCTTGGATATAATCTAATTTTTTATCTTGATCTTTAATTAAACTGCGATTATTACGAAGATGTTCTATGGATGAAACAAAAAGATTACTAATTTTATCTATGTCCTTTTTAATATTTTCTGCAAAATTTATCTGATAATCTATGATACTATTTAGCTGAGGATTATTTTCACTATGAATCTGATGTGTAAAATTATCTTCAAAATTACAACGGAAATTATTTTTATTTATGCTATGGCGATGGTTATGGCTGCTGATTTCTAAATCTAGATACTCTACTCTTTTCATACACAAAATTAACTCCTAATTTAAAATTATTAAAACCTACTATAATATGAAATTTATAACTAAAATCTCCAAAAATAAAAACTACTCTATTACCATAAGCAAAATGCATAAACTACTTTAAACTGTCCTAAAACCGAACACTGCTCTGATACCATTTTTTTTTTGGGTTGTGAGTTAGTGGTCTACCACTATTTGGAATTGGGCTGAGAATCATCTAATTAATTCTACAGTTATGCTAAGAGGTCTTCTAGCTGTTGTATAGCTAATTTTAAGGCTTCTTGATTTATAGTTAGCTGTCTATTTATCGAGAAATTTTAAACTGTAATTTTCTAGGATGCGCTGAAGCTAATGATAAAAGAACCGATTTTTTAAACTGTAATTTTCTAGGGATCTGTAAGCTAATGATAAAAGAAAGCGATATCTAAATTTTTGATCTTCTAATTCTTGTATTAACTCAATACTAATTTTGATTTTATTCCTAAGATCTTCGCCTAAGGGCATATACTAATTTTTTGGGGTTTTTTGTTTTTTTTTTTCAAATTTAATTTCTATTCCTAAGGTCTAAGTAAAAGTCTATGTCTAGTGGATTTTAATGTCTACGTCTAACAAATCTAACAAACTTTGATTTTTATTTTATGATTTTTTAAAACTAAGGTCTAAATCTAAGGGCCTACAAACTTTGATTTTTTGTATTTTAATTTTTAATTCTAAAATGAACATGCAAATTTTTGGATTTTTGAAATTCTTATATAATATTTCCTTAATATTTCTACTCGGGTTGCTCTCCTTTTATTCTAAAATTCTTTTCTATGGCAAAAATTCTTTTTAGGCAATGTTTGTTTTCATTACATGTACTCCCACCTTGAGACTAAGCCTCATTCAACATAGTATATTTTTATTCTCTAATTTTTACTTTTCCCTTTCTGCCTACAATTTGCCCTCCAACGCCTATCCACGGCTCAAACGGGCTCTTCAGCTAAGGTCACTCAGTAACAAATTAGAAAACTGAAGATACTACGAAGGTTCAAAGCATGTAATATTAATGAGCAAACAAGCATTCCATAAACTTAATTTTTTCCCAAACAGAAAATAAATTTTTAGAATAGAAGAGTTACCCTTTCGAAATATTTAAGGAAAAAGAGAAACTACTCACACTTCATATTAATAAGAAATATACTTACAAAGATTATATTACAGACTCTGAAATTCTGAAAATACACTTAGAGGTTTTTGGGGAGAGGTTGGAAATTACAAAGCAGAGTGAAGTGGTGTTTCTTCGTTCTCTGTATTTTTCGTTCTACTCAATCCGTTGGCATGCATGCCAATTTATACAACTCGAAAGAAAGATGAAAACAAAACTCTAACATCCTAGTCTATGACCTAGCTTTTCCTAATTCAAACATCTACAAGCCTATATTCTAGGCTTTTTGAAAAACCAAAAGCATACTTAACTTTTTTGAAAACAAATGCATACGTTGATGGAAAATGTATGCATATAAAGACAAAACCTATACAATTATATGTAGGACTCAGTTAGATAAATTTTATCATAAAAGATTAGGATAATGATATCGGGTACTACTTTGGGCCCCATCGCATATCATTCAATCCTTTCTTTTTTGACAAAATTTTTGACACTATAATTATTTACAAGATACGTATAAAGATTTTCACAGCTTTTCTTTAATAAAGCAGGATAAGAGATATCCACTTTATTAAAGTAGTGAGTGAAGGAAAATCCTTATCACTGATAGACTCAAATAATTACAGACACAAAAATTACAGACACAAAATATCTACAAAAATCTTTTTTGTCTTTTCTTTGCGTGCCTTTTCCGGATATCTGTGGAGAATCTTTATCTTCTATGGTCTCTGTCTTTTTCTGCTGGAGTGCCGATTATTGATGTTGACTTGGGAAGTGATGCTTCTAGGCGGTCTTTCGAATTTTTGCAAATTGAAAGAGTCACGTACAACATTTCTGTTTTTTGGAAATTTTGTAGGAGTCTTCTAGTGGGACCCGCTGTTTTTTTTTTTTTTTTTTAGCCATACATTCTATCTGCTAAGTCATCCAGATCTGCTGCTGAGAGTTGGTCATAAAAGTCTTCCCCATCTCCCATGGGTGGTACCATAGGAGTAGATTCAGTTCCCGCTAGGTTTTTATTTCCAAGTAGAAATATTTTTCCCGAGCTAGCCCAAATATACATCCCTAATGAGATAGTAAACACCTCTTTAAATAAATTAGATATGGAAAACTATGAGCTAGAAGATTTTGAAGAAGTTCATTTTGAAGATAAAGGAGATTATTGGAACTTAGAAGATTTTCAAGAAATAGCTAATTTAGAATTAATTTTTGCAAAAATAAGAAAAATAAAAAAAAACCAACATACAAAAGAATGAGAAAATGATTTAGATGAGATAATAAGATTAGCGAAATAATGTAAATTTTAGGAGAACAACCCATGAAATATTGGGAGAGAAATAAAATTTTAGCCGGTTTAGATATAAAAAATAGAGACTAGGATTACCTCGGCACAAATAGATCACACACCGGAGATATAGAAGAGTTTAGAACTCAGATTAAAGAATTGTTAGATTTAGGAGTAATTAGACCTAGTAATAGTCCACATAGAAGCAGACATTTATGGTTAGAAATCATGCAGAGATAAAAAGAGGAAAAGCTAGAATGGTAATAAATTATAAAAGATTAAATGATAATACAGAAGATGATAAATACAATATACCAGATAAAGATCAGCTTATAAATAGAATACAGACAGCAAAGATATTTAGTAAATTTGATTGTAAATCAGGATTTTGGCAGATAAAAATGGAAGAGGAAAGTATACCATGGACAGCCTTTTGTTGCCCACAAGGACATTATGAATGGCTAGTCATGCCCTTTGGATTAAAAAATGCACCTTCCATATTTCAGCGTAAAATGGATAGTATATTTAATAAATATAGCTTTATATTGGTATATATTGATGACATCTTAGTCTTTAGTCCAGATAAAAATAGTCACATAGATCATTTGTATATAACATTAGAAGAATTCATAAATAATGGAATAATAATTAGCAAAAAAAAAAAATGGTATCAGAGCAGTGTTCGGTTTTAGGACAGTTTAAAGTAGTTTATGCATTTTGCTTATGGTAATAGAGTAGTTTTTATTTTTGGAGATTTTAGTTATAAATTTCATATTATAGTAGGTTTTAATAATTTTAAATTAGGAGTTAATTTTGTGTATGAAAAGAGTAGAGTATCTAGATTTAGAAATCAGCAGCCATAACCATCGCCATAGCATAAATAAAAATAATTTCCGTTGTAATTTTGAAGATAATTTTACACATCAGATTCATAGTGAAAATAATCCTCAGCTAAATAGTATCATAGATTATCAGATAAATTTTGCAGAAAATATTAAAAAGGACATAGATAAAATTAGTAATCTTTTTGTTTCATCCATAGAACATCTTCGTAATAATCGCAGTTTAATTAAAGATCAAGATAAAAAATTAGATTATATCCAAGATCAGTGTAGTTCTATCCTACAAAAGAGAATAGATTTAAATTTAGAAAAATTTTCCACTAAGCTAGAAATAGAAACATTAATTTCAGCTACAAATCAAATAGCTAAACAAATAGAACAGATTAATCAAATTCAAGATAATTTAAAACAGAAATTAGAAATTTTAGAACAATTAGTCAGGTCTTAGTTTATGAGCAGTGATAAAAAAGCTAATAGAGATTATCAGACAATTTTAAAACAAGCAGAAGATTTTCATAATATTCCAGAAGGAATCAGTATTTATCAAGGAGTAAGTCAATCAGATAAAATAGCAGTAAGACAAAATAATATAGAAATTTTATTTTTAATTAGAATTTGTGAAAAATTTGAATATCTATTAGAACAGATACACAGTTTAGAAAATCGTTTAGCCACTTTAGAAAAAACAATACTTCAAAGAGGAAAAGGAGTAGAAGGATCCAACAGACCCCAATCTCAGATAATCGAGGAAGATATAGCTAAATATTTTGAAAAGCTTAAATTACCACCAAAGAAATCAGCCTGTAGAGTTTACAGAAAATAAAAAATGTTTAAACAGCTAATAAAGGGTAGCAGTAGTAAAAAGCGTAATGATGATGAAGATATTAAAGTAGAAGAATTTGTAGATGTAGAACAACAAATTGAAAAATTTAAAAAAGAAAAGTTAGAATTAATTCCAGCTAAATATGTATATAGGTTAGGAAAGATACATAAAAAACAATATTTATTTAAACATTATAATGAAAAGATGATTAGTGTAACTCAGAAGATGAAAAAATAGAGCTAAATTTAATAGAGAGAGAAAGTTATAAATATGCAGTAAAAGAACACCTTAAAATGACTCACTTAGGATTAGTAGTAGTAGGAGTTAAGGCTTTAACCAGAGAAAATTTAGGAACTAAAGTTTTTGTATGTCTTTATGATGATAGGTTTAATGATGTAGGACAAAGTCTTTTAGGCAGCTATGAATTAGATATGAATGATAAAGGAGGAATAGTTTATTTTACACCAGATTTCTTATTACCAACCTCAACCTTTCATAAAAAGATAAAAATAGGAATAAAGAGTAGAGGATACAAAATGAAAAAAGGAGAAAAGAATTTACTAGTTTGCACAGGATTTTTTGGTCTAGCAGTATCAGAAAGCAATACTCACTATAGACTTACAAATGATCAGATAGTTAAATTATTAGGCGCAAAAGGAATAAAAGCATTACCAGCTAAGAAATTTAATTCTGAAGATAATGCAGCACTAGATTGGAAATTAGGAGACTTTTTAGGACAAAAAAGATTAGCCCCTCAAGATAATTTATTATATCAGGCAGCAGATGGAAATTATGCAGTTAGATTTACTCAGTATACTTATGTAGCACCAGAAAAATCCGAAGATGATGAATTTAGTAGTGTAGATAGAGAAGAAAATCAAGATAATCGTAGTGAAATAAATCAGGTTTATGTAATGACAGAAGAAAAAACAATATCACAAAACAAGATATATAATATTGATGAGATAGATTTAGAAAAATTTACCCTAGAAGATATGAACAAAATATTAGATGCTAGATACGATGAATACTTAGCTAGAGGAGATACCCATGATGAGGCAGTGTCATTTTTAGATCAAGAATTTCATACAGAATATGTAGATGATATTATAGAAGATATTATACATCCCAGTAAAATATTTAGAATACCAGAAAAACCTAAGGTAGAAGATACTAGAATATTAGAACAATTTAAGCTAGAAGATACTTTTTATATGAACACAGAAAGCACAGGAACTAGTAACCCACAGCCAACTGTACAAGATCCCGTAGAACCAATACAGTATACAGTAGGAAGAAGAAGGCCATTAGCAAGTTCAGGACGTAGCGAAGCAGACCCAAATAAAAGCTATAAATTTCATGGAAAGCGTAGACAACCAGATATGAGTATACAATTACAACCAGCTAATAACCAAGGAACCCTTTTAGATTTAGCTAGATTCGACCCTCAGATATGGCAAGAAGTAATAGAAAGATGGGAAAAAGATGCAGTAAAAGCATGGATAAGTAATCCTTATGAGACAACTGATATGTGGGACTTTATGGAGACACTTTTAGGAGACTCAGCTTTTAATATATATTTAACATTTAAAGGAAAATATGAGGAGATAATTAGACAACTTAAAGATTTAGGAGATAACCCGTGGAACTTTACAAGCTTTATAAAAGAAATACTTATAGGATATGACCCTTCTAGAAGAAATACTTATACTCAAAGCATAGCATTAACTGAATTAGATCAAATGACTTTAGGAAGTTGGAGATATATTGTACCCTTTAGTAAAGAATACTTAGCCATAGCACTAGAATGGAAAAAAGTTTTGATGAAGAAATAGGAAATAAATATTTTAGAAAATTACAGGAGAACTAGGAAGAGAAATAGAAGATAAATGGTCAATTTATTATACAAACTTACCAGCTCAAATAGCCTCAGGAGAAGTAAAAATAAAAGGAAGTTTAGGGATAGGACCTAGGATAATTTTTACATTCCAAAGACTCAGAGAAAAATGTATAGAAGTTAAAATACAGAAAGATTTGAAAAAACAAAAGTATGGTTTTTGTAGCAGTGTAATATATACCCCTCAGCAATACGAAGATAAATATAATCGGAAAAAATACAAAAAATATGGAAAATATAGAAAAGATAAATATGGGAAGAAAAATTTTAGAAAACCATGGAAAAGACAGAAATTTATTAGGAAAAGTAGAACTTTTAATAAAACAAATTATAAGAGATTACCCAAAGATGAAAAAGATAAAAGAAAACAAAGATATGTTAGCAGACCCAATAGTAAAAAATGTAATTGTTATATATGTGGAGAACCCAATCATTTTGCAAAAAACTGCCCAAAAAGATACAAGCCCAATACTAATAAGCAGATAGAAAGATTAAATATTATAGAAGACTTAGAAGAAGATATAGTCGATAAATAGTGATGATTCGGATGTATATAGTATAGTCAAGAATTATGAATATCAATTAGAAGCTATAAGCTCGGATAGTGATTCGAAAGTGATACGAGATGTAGATAATCTTTTAGGACGACAACCAAGAAATAGGAAAAACTCAAGATATTTTCTTTATGATGGAATGTAATCCAGATCTTGAATGTCAACATAGTTTTCAGATAGGATTAGGATTTGATACAACTCGATGCGACTATTGTAATTGGTTTCGACCGAGAGATAAGAGAGCTCAATGTTTATTATGTAGCATAACCTATTGTATAATTTGTGTAGAAAAATTAAATATGACACATAAGATAAGATTAGAAAATACTAGGAAAGATAACGATTGAAAGCAGAGAATTACAACTAACAAATAGAGAATTAGAAGTACAAGTGCGAGAACTAAAACTTCAAATACGAGATAGAAATTAAGACTAGTTTTGACATAGAATGTTTAGAATTGGAAAATAAGCGACTTAAACAAAGGTTAGAACAATTTCACATAAACACCCTTAAAAGATAAATTAGTTGAAGATCATATGAACTCTTTAGAATTAGTCAATTTAGTTGATTCTCAACCCTTTAGTCAATACTCTCGACTCAACGGATAGTACATATTTACCATTTAATTACCCTGTTATACCCAAGTCTAATTTAGTCGAGATTTCTTGTGTAATTAAGTTTGTAGAAAAAACCCTTAGCATAGATGCCATGATAGATACAGGAGCTAGTAAATCATACATAGAACAACACGTAGTTCCACCAGGATGGAGTACAGCCTTAGCAACACCAGCCTTAGTCAGCATAGCAGATGGCACCAAACAAACATATACACATTGCATTAATGGCGCCCAGATTAGTTTTCACCCTCTAGGTTCTCAAGATCAGCACATAGAATGGTTTCCCTTACCACAAGTTTGGATAGGCAATAGCAGACAAAATCATCCTTTCATTCTAGGACTTAATTTCATACTTAGTTTACAAGGCGGTATGTTAATCAGTCAACACAACATCAGTTCCTTTAAACGAACTGTCAATACACCAACCGTTTATGCCCTTAGCACCATAGCCCATTCATCAGAGTTGCGTGCGAAGCGTGGTGGTACCATAGGAGTAGATTCAGTTCCCGCTAGGTTTTTATTTCCAAGTAGAAATATTTTTCCCGAGCTAGCCCAAATATACATCCCTAATGAGATAGTAAACACCTCTTTAAATAAATTAGATATGGAAAACTATGAGCTAGAAGATTTTGAAGAAGTTCATTTTGAAGATAAAGGAGATTATTGGAACTTAGAAGATTTTCAAGAAATAGCTAATTTAGAATTAATTTTTGCAAAAATAAGAAAAATAAAGAAAAAACCAACATACAAAAGGACAGAAAATGATTTAGATGAGATAATAAGATTAGCAGAAACAACAGAAATTTTAGGAGAACAACCCATGAAATATTGGGAGAGAAATAAAATTTTAGCCAGTTTAGATATAAAAAATAGAGACTACAGGATTACCTCAGCACAAATAGATCACACACCAGCAGATATAGAAGAGTTTAGAACTCAGATTAAAGAATTGTTAGATTTAGGAGTAATTAGACCTAGTAATAGTCCACATAGAAGCGCAGCATTTATGGTTAGAAATCATGCAGAGATAAAAAGAGGAAAAGCTAGAATGGTAATAAATTATAAAAGATTAAATGATAATACGAAGATGATAAATACAATATACGGATAAAGATCGACTTATAAATAGAATCTGACAAAGACAAAGATATTTAGTAAATTTGATTGTAAATCGAGATTTTGGCGGAATAAAAATGGAAGAGAAAGTATACCATGGAATGACCTTTTGTTGCCCACAAGGACATTATGAATGGCTAGTCATGCCCTTTGGATTAAAAATGCACCTTCCATATTTCAGTAAAATGGATAGTATATTTAATAAATATAGCTTTATATTGGTATATATTGATGACATCTTAGTCTTTAGTCCGAGATAAAAATAGTCACATAGATCATTTGTATATAACATTAGAAGAATTCATAAATAATGGAATAATAATTAGCAAAAAGAAGATGGTATTAAATACACCTCACATAGAATTTTTAGGAATGGAGCTAGGAGATGGAAAAATTAAACTACAACCTCATATAGTTAAGAAAATTTTAGATTATCCAGATAAATTAGAAGACACTAAAAGCTTCAATCATTTTTAGGAATTTTAAATTATCTTGTGAATGTACATTCCCAACCTCAGCAAAATAATAGGACCACTATACAGTAAAACCACACCCACAGGACAAAAATATTTTAATCAGCAAGATATAGCCTTAGTTAGGAAAATTAAGGACATTTGTAGAAATTTACCAGACCTGCAGCTTCCTTTAGAATCAGAATACATAGTTGTAGAAACAGATGCAAGTCAGCTAGGATGGGGAACAATCCTGTTAGCTAAACCTAGTAAATATGATAGTAAGAATAAAGAACGCATTTGTAGATATAGTTCTGGAAAATTTAAAGAAAAAGATACAACCATGACCAGCTTAGATTTCGAGATATTAGGAGTAGTCTATGCAATAAATAAATTTAGATTATTTTTGCACAAACCATTTACAATTAGAACAGATTGTGAAGCAATAGTTAGATTCCATAATAAACTTAATGAGCGTAAATTAAGTACTAGAAGATGGGCAAAATTTTTAGATTGTATAGTAGGACAAGGATATAAGGTAGAATTTGAACACATTAAGGGTAGCGATAATAGGCTAACAGATTGGTTAAGTAGGAGAATTTATTTAGAAAAAGAAGATAACCAGTTTAACTTTTGTGCAGATAATGGAGAACAGCAAGACCATGAATTTTGGAGGATTCTCTCTTCCCATTCATGAAGGTAGAACAAAAAATACAGAGAACGAAGAAACACCACTTCACTCTGCTTTGTAATTTCCAACCTCTCCCCAAAAACCTCTAAGTGTATTTTCAGAATTTCAGAGTCTGTAATATAATCTTTGTAAGTATATTTCTTATTAATATGAAGTGTGAGTAGTTTCTCTTTTTCCTTAAATATTTCGAAAGGGTAACTCTTCTATTCTAAAAATTTATTTTCTGTTTGGGAAAAAATTAAGTTTATGGAATGCTTGTTTGCTCATTAATATTACATGCTTTGAACCTTCGTAGTATCTTGATTTCTAATTTGTTCTTGAGTGACCTTAGTTTGAAGAGCCCGCTTGAGCCGTGGATAGGCGTTGGAGGGCAAATTGTAGCGAAAGGAAAAGTAAAAATTAGAGAATAAAAATATACTATGTTGAATGAGGCTTAGTCTCAAGGTGGGAGTACATGTAATGAAAACAAACATTGCCTAAAAAGAATTTTTGCCATAGAAAAGAATTTTAGAATAAAAGGAGAGCAACTTAGTAGAAATATTAAGGAAATATTATATAAGAATTTCAAAAAATCCAAAAATTTGCATGTTCATTTTAGAATTAAAAAATTAAAATACAAAAAATCAAAGTTTGTAGGCCCTTAGATTTAGACCTTAGTTTTAAAAAATCAAAAAATAAAAATCAAAGTTTGTTAGATTTGTTAGACGTAGACATTAAAATCCACTAGACATAGACTTTTACTTAGACCTTAGGAATAGAAATTAAATTTCGAAAAAAAAAAAACAAAAAAAACCCCAAAAAATTAGTATATGCCCTTAGACGAAGATCTTAGGAATAAAATCAAAATTAGTATTGAGTTAATACAAGAATTAGAAGATCAAAAATTTAGATATCAGTTTCTTTTATCATTAGCTTCTTACAGATCCCTAGAAAATTACAGTTTAAAAAATCAGTTTCTTTTATCATTAGCTTCTGGCAGATCCCTAGAAAATTACAGTTTAAAAATTTCTCAGATAAATAGACAGCTAACTATAAATCAAGAAGCCTTAAAATTAGCTATACAACAGCTAGAAGACCTCTTAGCATAACTGTAGAATTAATTAGATGATTCTCAGCCCAATTCCAAATAGTGGTAGACCACTAACTCACAACCCAAAAAAAAAATGATTGAAAAAGAAAAACGAAAGAAAATGACACATGGGTGTATCTACAAAAGAAAATGAAATAAACAAATAAATAGAATAATTGAAAAGAAAGAAAAAGTATAGAAAAGAAAGAAATGGCAAAAGGAAAAGAAAGGGAAAAAAAAGAAAAAGAAAAAAAGAATAGAGCACATGGGTGGTATCTGGCCTGGCTGTTGTCGGCCATGTTTTAATTTTTTTTATTTTTATCTTTATCCGCAGAAAGAATGGTGGAAAATGATGGGAAACAGAATCAAATTTATTTTTAAAAAGAGATAAATAACAATAAAATAGATATAAAATAGATAAAATATATTTTCATTTAAAAAATTTACCACCAAACTATTATAATAAATCACCAATACTTCTCACTAAAATATTAATATCTCAAAAATATAAAATTTCACAACTATCTCCCTTAAATTAATTTCATTCTCAAAATTCTAATTCTTAATACTCCTAAAATTTGATAACGACTAAATCCTCAAATAACACGTATTCGCTGTGCACTCTCATATAAACAACGATTTTTTTTTTTTCTAATACCAATCATTTTTTTTTTTAAAATCTCAAATATAATCAACTATATTTTTTTTTAACTTCAAATATCAACTACCCTAATAGACCCCATATAAGATCTAATGCCTACGCTTTGATACCATTTTGTAAAGCCCTACTTTTCAGGCCGTTAAATACATTAAATCAACCTCAATAATATACAAATTTTCTCAACAAAAAAAAAAAAAAAAAAACAAATTACACACAAATGTCCCCATAATATAATTTATACAAATCTCCAAATATAATAATAGTGGCGGGGCTCAAAATCTCTAACTCAATAATTCATTTATTGCTTCAATCGTCACTAACATTTGATCCACAAGTGAAAAATAAATTAATTCAAGAAGTATATAATACAACAGGAATACAAAGCTTGAATATAGAATAAATCAACAATTTATAGCATTGCACCAACGATTCGATAATACCAAGTAATTTACCAAACTACTCAAAAAAATAATCTCACTTATGATAATTTATCGAGAACCAAATACTCGATCTTACTCAGTATATGACCAGTAACCAGCCACACCCACCTCACTCAAGCACAACCGTTTGTCCAAGCATATTAGTTCAAGCTTATTGGTAGGGTTCACTCGATCTATGTACGGAGCATTTTTACGTCATTTAGTCAGACAAATCACCATTTTTAACACAAAATATCTTCACAGAATTTTACCAAATGACCAGAATAATCAACGAATCAACAATAAATAATTTCACAGAATTTATCAATGATCACAATAATCAAAAGGATTACAAGTTGGGAATAATTAAAATAGAACTCTTTGCAAAGAGATTTAGGGAAGCATATTGTATTCCACCTGAATTATCTCAAAATAAACTCCTCCGTCACCATCACTTTGATAATTTGAAATTGCTCCATAAATCTCAAAATGAATGCGGATTAAAATTCTAAGATATAAGGTAGGTAAAGTTTGATAAAATCTACAACTCTCCTCGCTCTAAACACTCCCACATCTAAACTCAATATTTGTGTTACAAACAAACTAAGAGGAAAAACAATCTGAAAGAGAGAGATGAAACCAAGTGACATAGAGAGAGAGAGAGAGAGAGAGAGAGAGAGAGTCGAACAAAAGATGAGGAAGAAGGGAATGAGTTGTTCAATTTATAAGAAAAAAGGGTAAATTACACTTACCTCCCTTAAGTTTTCTGACAAATACAAGGGCCTTCTCCGCGGGTTCAATAATTACAGAAATCTTCCCTATTTTAACTAACAATATCAAGATTCTCCCATTTTTTAACTGTTATTCACACAACGAACTGAAATTACTGATGTCATCAAAGATATATCTTGAAATGCCTATAATGTCCTCAAGTGTCTTGTTGAGAATACCTAAATTCAAACAAAGCAATACCCAGTTCAATTGATTTTTCAAATCTCATATATATGAACAGATATATATATATATAAACATGCAAACATATTTTGATTTCTAACAAAGAAAATAAAATCCAATTAAATTAATTTCTAAATTTGATTAATAGATATATGTATATATGTACACACATTCAAACATGGGAACAAATATTTTTCTTCTTCTAATTGATACATATATATATATATACAAATTTATAGACAAATATATGTATATATACAAATATATAAACATATTATTCCTATGTTTATATATTTGTATATATACATATATTTGTCTATAAATTTGTATATGTATATATATATACACTTGTTTGGATTTTCAACAAAGAATAGAAACTGTGGGGACATATTTTTTGGATAACAACACGTGGTCAAGGTGGCATCGAAGTGCTAGTCGAGGTGCCACGTGTCTTGGTTTTGGCGTCGAGGTGATCTTGGCTAGGCCGAGGTTGCCTGCGAAGATACCAGAATCCGAGATGAGCGGATAAGGGATAAGAGTCCTAGAATGAGGGAGGACCTCAGCCTGGATAAGGATAAAGCTCTTAGGGAGTTTATCTTTATCTATTGGAGAGTCTAAGATGAACATTAGGCCAAAGTCCAAAAGAAGCTAGGCTTCTACAGGGATCAAGTTAGTGCTGGCTATAAAAGTAAGGCACCCTCGTGGGTCTAAGGTACGCTTTTTGTATTCTGACTAAGTGAGTTAAGCACTATTTGCTATCCTTGAGAGATAATTGAGTACTGACTTGATCGTTGGAGTGCCCTCGGGTGGAAGAACCACTGCCAGAGTCTTATCTTTCTGTGACAGGTCGTTCGGGCGCAATCTATTTTGCCAGTGTTCTCCAGCTGAGTAACTGTTTGGCAATGTGGTCAGAAACTAGCACCCACAATTTGGCGTTGTCTGTAGAAAAGAAAGAAGAATAGATGGCCAACGATGGACAGAAAGGGAAGGTTGGGGATGACATCCTTACTGGAAGTGGTAAACACATTGACCCTAACGTAGAAAAGGATAATTGCAACGAGAAAACTCGAGATCAGAATCCCGGAGAGAAAGACGTCGACCAGGAGGGCGACGTACCAAAGAAGGCAGACTGAGGCGGGTATTATAACAAGGACAACCTCCAGGTATGGAAAAATAGATGCCTACGGAGGGATGGCGAGATGAAGGGAATAGCGAACAAATTGGGGGACCTGCAATTGGTCATCAATTTCATGATGCAAAACAACATCATGCATCCACCATTTCCGCTGCAAGACACGCCGATTCCAGCGGCCAAGAATGATGCCCAGAAAGTGGGACAAAAAACAATCCTTGCAGTCCCGCAACACAACAGGACCAAGGAACACTCTCACCGGCCTTGATGGGAGGTCGGGTGAGGAGAGTCAATGAAGGGAGAGTCTCGAAAGACACATCGCACCAAAGAAGCCAATACCTAAGAACATCGGCATGTTCAAGGGAAGGAACTTTGTTTCGACACAACTAATGAAGAGAGGTCCAAGAGGACTCATAACGACACCAGGAGTATCCCGCCAAAGAGGCTCAAATTCATTGATAGCCGAGCTCCTGGACGGACCAAGGAGGATCTGAGGGATTACCTCTAGAGGAAACGACAAGATGTCGAGGTAACCTCTCTGGTCAAGCGAAGAACACTGTTTTCGGCAGAATTGGACAAATTTGAGGCCCCAAAAAGGTTCCACATGCCGAGATTCCAGATATACGACGATAAATCTGACCCTAACTTTCACGTCGGCTTGTACCTGAACTTAATGGCACTGTACATCGGGAACGAGCCGTTGTTCTACAAAGTGTTTCCCTCGTCCTTTGGGGAAATCACATCAGACTGGTTTTACAAGTTGCCAAAAGGAACTGTGAAAAGTTGGGAAGGCCTGGCTGAGATGTTCGTGGCCAGGTTTGTAACAAACAAACTACAGCCATTGAGGGTGGACTCCCTGATGGCTCTGAGAATTGGTGAGGATGAAAGCCTCAAGGCTTATGCCAAGAGGTATTATGAGGTATTCAACCAAATACCAGGATGCAACCAAGAGGTGGCGGTCGTGTCTTTCAAGAATAGCTTGAACGATGATTGTCTGCTTTGAAAATCACTGGCAAAAACACTGCCAAAAAGTATGGAGGAACTTACGGCCGGGATAGAGAAATATGCAAAAGCCGAAGAAGACATGCCGGGGACAAATGCGTCAAAACAAGAGAAAAGAAATGGTTGGTCGAAGCGAGGCCAAGGTAATAGTGGATACAATAAGCAAGAAACAGGACTAAGGGCTGCACAGGAAGTCATAATCGTATTTTGAATTCTGATTTACAAAATCTTGGAAAGAATCCAGAATCAGCCCTATTATAGAGGACCAGAGAAGATTCCTAGTGAATTTATGGAAAGAAGTCTGGGGAAGCGCTGTTACTACCACAATGAGGATGGACATCTAATTCAAGGATGCAGAGCCCTAAAAGCACATCTGGAAGACCTGGTAAGACAAGGTCATCTAAGAGACCTGGTAGATGAGGCCAGCACAAGGGAAGAGCAAGCAAGACTGCCTTAGGCACCGACAACACCACCTCCTCCAACACCACAATCGCAAGCAGGCGGACCTCAAGTGATCAATGTGATTCACTCGAAGGTCAATGAAAATGAGATATAGGGGAAAACTCATAAGGTAAAACACTTACAGCATGTGTACTAGGTCCGGCAGAAAAGACCCAGGGCAGACGAGTGCCAGGGACCAATGGTGTCCTTTACTGAAGACGACCTAGAGATAGTGCAACATCGACACAACAATGCCTTGGTAATATCCCTCCAGATTAGAGAGTGCTAGGTAAAGCGAATTCTAATCGGCCAGGATAGCTATTGTGACATCATGTATGTCAGGTGTTACAAGGAGCTTGGCCTTCACCAAGATGATCTAGAATAATCCAATGGCCTAATGGTTAGGTTCAACGGAATGCCAACGTGGCCCTTGGGAGCAATAAGTTTGGAGGTATAAGCTAGCACCAAGAAGGTGAAAATGGAGTTCACAATAATTGATACCCCCTTCCCTTACAATGCTATCCTGGGAAGGCCATGGCTGTATGTAATGGGGGCTGTTCTCTCAATATTGCACTAGCTGTTATGGTTCCTAACAAAACATGGAATTGAGGAAGTCAGAGGGGATCAGGTGTAGGCAAAGAATTGCTCCATGGCAGCAATGAAGTCCACCTGCAACATCTAAGAAGTAGAAACGACAGAGATTGAGGATGAGGATATGGAGGTCCTTGAGGACGTAGGCAAAAAACCAGCCGAGAAAAGTGAGGAAGCCCTGAAGAATTTCTTAGTCCAACAAGGGGATGAAGAATGCTTCTTCCTTCTCAGCTCAGGCTTGGCCGAGAAAGAGGAAAAGGAATTAGAGGTGTTCTTCAGAGCAAACCTTAAGGTGTTTGCCTGGACACCGTATGAGATGTCTGGCATTGACCTCGAGGTCAATTTCCATAAACTGAATGTGGACAGGTCGGCCAAACCTGTCATCCAGCGAGCAAGGAGGCCTACGTTGATGCATGTTGAGGTGGTAGAAGAGGAAGTGGATAAACTTTTGGAGGCCAGAGCCATTCGAGAGGTAAACTACCCAACATGGCTATCAAACACCGTGGTTATGAAGAAAAAGAATGGGAAGTGGAGGGTCTGTGTGGACTTCACCAGTCTGAACAAAGCTTGTCCCAAAGACAGTTTTCCTCTCTCCAAAATTGACCAATTAGTGGATGACACCTCAGGACATGGAAGGATGAGCTTTCTGGACGCTTACAAGGGGTACCATCAGATAGCCATGTACCCCTCAGATGAGGAGAAGACTACATTTATCACCCCAAAAGGGCTATATTGCTACAGAGTGATGCCTTTTGGGTTGAAAAATGCAGGTGCAACTTACCAGAGATTGGTAACTAAGATGTTCAGACATCTAATAGGTAAAATAGTGAAGGTTTACATTGATAACATGGTCGTGAAGACCAAGGAACCTGAGGATCATCTGGCCGACCTGAAGATAGTCCTTGATATCCTAAAGACATTTTGATTGCGACTCAATGCTTCTAAATGCGCATTTGGAGTTGGGTCAGGAAAGTTTCTGGGATACTTGGTTACCAGAAAGAGCATCGAGGCAAGCCCGGATCAGATCAAGGCCATCTTGGACTTGAAGAGCCCAACATCGGCAAAATAAGTGCAGATGCTGACTGGAAGGGCTGCAGCCCTGACTAGGTTCACAAACAGAAGTTTTGACAAATGCAAACGTTTCTTTAGTTTGGTAAAGAAAGCCACAGACTTCTTATGGACAGAAGAGTGCGAAGTCGCCTTGGCCGACTTGAAGAAATACTTGACCACCGCTCCAGTTCTCTTAAATCTAGTACCTGGAGAAGAGTTATTCTTATACTTGGTAGTTTCAAAGCATGTAGTGAGTGCAGTGGTAATCAGAGAGAAAATGGAGAACAAATAACAGTTTACTACTTGAGTAAAACCCTAGTAGATGCAGAGACCAGATACTTACTCTTGGAGAAACTAACACTGGCTTTAGTAATGGTCTCCAAGAAGTTGAATCATTACTTTCAAGCGTACAACATTGTGGTATTAACTGAGTATCCTTTGAAGTCCCTGTTGCAGCAAGGAGATCTAATAGGCAAGATAGCCAGATGGGTAGTGGTATTGGGCCAATATGACTTGGAATTCAGACCTAGAACAGCAATCACAGGCCAAGTTTTAGCCGACTTCGTGGCCGAGTTCACACCAAGTGCCATCATACATCAGGCTCCGTTAAGCCGGGGTATACGATGTCCAGGTGAACAAGGAAAAACCTATCTGGGGATAGCAGAATAAAGGAAAAAAGAGAAACTAAGGCCCTGCAGTATTTACGTTGGTGACTCATTCTGCTTGTTTGTTGATGGAAGTTCAAACCGACAAGGAGCGGGGGCAGGAGTAGTGCTAGTATCGCCAGATGGGTAGATGCTGAAACAATCGATTCGTTTGGGGTTTAAAGCCTCAAACAACGAAGTAGAGTATGAAGCACTAATCGCAGGGTTGAAGTTGGCAGTAGCAATGGAAGCCGATGAGGTGGTGGTCTTTTGTGACTTCCAACTTATCGTCAACTAGGCAACGGGCGAATATGTAGCCCGAGATGAAAGAATGATGGCCTATGCAAAAGAGGTGGACAGAATGATAGCATTATTCCAAAATTGCCGACTACAGCAAGTTAGCTGAGATGACAACAGCCATGCTGATTCCTTGGCCAACCTGGCTAGTGCAATGAAACCAGGAGAGACAAGGACAATAATGGTTGACTACTTGTCAGGTCTAAGTGTAGAACCACTGAACACAGAGCATGAGGCAATGTGTGTGGAGATGGGACCAAGCTGGATGGATGCGATAATCGTATTCCTTAGAGATGGGAAACTACCAGATAATCATAAAGAAGCACACAAGATCAAACTGAAGTCGGTAAGATTTAGTCCGACAGCAGAAGGACATCTCTACAGAAGATCTTTTACTAGTCCTCTTTTGAGGTGTGTGCATCCTTCGCAAGTTGAAGACTTCCTGTATGAAATACATGAAGGAGTATGTGGAAGCCACACTGGGGGCAGGTCACTTGCTCATAAGGCCATTACTCACGGGTACTGGTGGCCCTACATACAAAAAGATGCTGAAGCTTATGTCAGAAAGTATGAGAAGTGTCAGAGGTTTGCACCTTTGATACACCAACCAGCAGCAAATTTAAACCCAATATCCAGCCCTTGGCCATTTGCCTAATGGGGCATGGATCTTGTTGGGCAACTGCCTCAAGCGACTGGACAAAGGAAGTTCCTGCTAGTGTCAACAGATTACTTCACCAAGTGGGTGGAAGCTAAACCTCTTGTAAAGATTAGAGATGTTGATATGAAGAGCTTCATATGGAAGAACATCATCACCAGGTTTGGGATCCTAAGGGCAATAATAGCAGACAATGGAACATAATTTGACAGCAAGCTGATTAAAAGCTTCTGTGCAAAGTATAAAATCAAGAATTATTACTCTACTCCATGCTTCCCTCAAAGCAATGGACAAGCAGAAGCATCCAACAAAATTATCTTGGATGGGATTAAGAAGAGACTGGAAGCAGTAAAGGGAAGGTGGGTGGATGAGTTGCCCAGTGTACTTTAGGCATATCGGACTACGCCGAGAAGATCAACTGGGGAGTCCCCATTCACCATGGGCACAGAAGCAGTTATTCCACTGGAGGTCGGCATCCCAGGGATTAGAACCCAGGGAGTAGAAAATGGGACCAATGAGGCATTCTTGGCCCGAGATCTGGATCTATTAGAAGAAAGAATGGAGAAAGCAGCAATTCATCTGGGGGTATACCAACGGCAGCTTGCTAGGGCTTACAATAAGAAGGTTAACCCACGAGAGTTTCAAGTCGGGGACCTTGTCCTGAGAAAGGTTGTCGGCAAGAAAAAGGATCCTAGAGAGGGCAAGCTTGGCCCAAATTGGAAGGGGCCTTATAAAATCACCTCAGTCTTGGGCAATGGAGCATATTGGCTTAAAGACATTGACGGCAAAGAGTTGCCAAGACCTTGGAATACCTGCAACCTGAAGTTTTTCTATCATTAGATTTCCTTTTGTTTTTTTTAAGTCTTTTGTTATTAGCCGAAGTAATAATAAAATTTTAGCTCGATTTTTTCAAACTTGTGAAAAACGATTGACCAGTCCTTAGGCAATGTTTCTGATTGAAACATGACGAATAACTTAGACTCATTATATGGCAGAGTTGAAATTATACTTGCATATAATGGATTTGAACTAAGTTGGATTAACCTAGATTTGCTGTGTCGACAGAATTAAAACTTTGAATGATAGTAAGTACATGTCAGTTAGATTAACAGAGAAACCAAGGTTAGTAACCTCGGCCAGTCCTTGTTTGAATCCGACCTCAGCGACAAGATCATAGGTACATGCTTAATGTGAACATAAGTGAAATTTAAGTTCACATTAGGGGGCAGAGAGCTGGAGAATGATAAAGAAAATTTAAAAGCCTGGGAAGGCTTGTCAAACATTTTACAAGCTAGAGTTGACTTAAACACTAGTTGAAATTTCAGAAAAATTTACAAGTTAAAGATATGCCGAGGTAATATTGCAAAGAAGTACATTCCTGGTTGCCGAGATGACCAAATTACCCAGCCTTGAGATAATTGAAGACAGAAGTCTTGATAATTGCAAGTGAAGTGGCAAGTTTTAAATAAACACTTGTGAAAATATTTTTACAAATGTTTTCAAGTGTTAAGCCATGGCCGAGATAAACAATCAGTAGGTATATCTGAAGTATTTTACCCCGAGGAAATTGCACAGTTAAGGTGTACTTTGAAGAGATGCAAATTATTCTAAATATGGAATCATACAAGACAGTAAAAGAAAAGACAAGTATCAACACTTAGTCAAGAAAGAGGACTTGCACTCAGATAAGGAAATTGTTCAAATACAAAAGGGCACATCGGCCAAATTAAAGTTAAACATTGTCCAAAAAGTTACAATAAACTCCAAAAACAAAAAATACAAAGTAAAGAAGTAACAACTGGTATCTAGACTACTCGGTGTCGGCGACAAGATGTGTCTCAGCCTCAGAAGACAACTGTGAACTTTTCTCGACAGCCTTCTTAGCCTTGAGCTCGGCATCAATCTCTTGTAGAGTTTGATCAATGCTCTTCTCGGTGATTGGCACCTTGGATGTTGTCTTCTGGGAGGAGGGACCTTTTGAAACCTCGTCTTCCTCATCCTGAGTCAAGTCTAGGACTTGCTCATTCAGAGTTGGGAACTTGGCCCCAGTAGGAACTCCAGCATCAGCCACCTTGGCCTCTTCATCTTCAACTTCCTCTCCTTCTTGCTCTTCTTCTTCCTCCCCAACCTTAGCCTCAGATTGGCTTGAAGTGGGAGGCAATGACAGCAGAAGTCGGCCTGCATCTCTGAGAGGAGAGTCCTCGGGGACAACTAACTCCTTCAGAGCAGCCATCCAACCAAGGGAGAAACCCTTGTTGCATGCCTCTCTGACTTGTTTTTTGTAGTCCTCGCGGACGTCGGCTGTCTCCTCAGCATAGGCCTTGTTGTCTGCTGCTTTGATCTTGGCGGCTTTTGTGGCCAGGGCATCTCGGAGTTCGGCTTGGGCTTTGATCATTTTTTCCTCGACCTCTTTCTTCTCGGCCTTGAGGACCTCAGCGACAGTGTTAGTAGCCTTTGCCCTTTCCTCGGCTTCGTCTTGGGCTTGTTTGGCTGCCTTGGCCTGATCTATCAGTGTTTTCATCTTGGCCTCGGCTTTATTTATGGTCTTGAGCAAACCAGCAGCCTCCTTGGTCTTGTGGACCAGCTCCTTCTTCATTACCTCTGCTTGCATCGCAAAGGAGTGGGCATGCTGGATTGCCTAGAAGAAATGCAAGGAACAAAGTTAGTAAAATCATTAAGTATGAAAATAGAGATTTAAGAGCACCAAGTGTTAGGGATTTACTTGTACAGAATGCTGCACCATCAAAGCGAAATTTTCATATTCACTGACTTCGGCCATTCGATTGAGGTCATTGGAAAGGAGCAGCGCAGTGGAGAGGGTGACGCCGACCTCGATATCAGAGGTGCTGTCACTAGCTCTGACTAGCTTATTCTCAATTGTACTGGAGGGGGCCCAGGGGTCGCCCGATTTAAAAGAACCCGAGGTGGCTACTGAGCTCAACCTCCACTTCTTTGACTTGGTAGATTCAGAGGGTATGGCCTCGGTGGGCCTCTTTTCGGCGGCAGAGGAACTTTTTTTTTCTGTCTCAGCTATTTTTTAGATCGGCAAGGTGTCCTCAGAGTCGATCTGAGTCACTGTTGCCTTGGCTTGGGCTTTTTTCAGCCTCTTTGGCTTCGGTTTGGGTTGAGACCGGGAAAGTGAAGATTGGACTGTGACAACGTTGGGGATGTCAGTTAAAAGATCATCAACAACAACCTTCTTGCGACCCATCTCGTTGGCAGCAACGGCTACAGTGACTCTAGTACCAAAATGGATCGCTGGAAGTGTAGTTGGAGGGTTGAATGGGTCATAAAAGAACATCTAGGCACTTCGGCATCTTCGGCTACGAGTTTTGCTTGCTAGTGCAAGTAGTGGAGCTCGACGTCGGCGTTGGTATTGAGAGGGTGGAATCAGTTGTGGAGCAGAGGTTGATGGCTGTTTTGCTGGGTCAAAGGTTGATCCCTGGTCTGGCCTTGATGATGACTCAGCTTGAAGAGTTGTTGCTAAAGGAGGAGACTTGCTTTTTTTCGGGACGTTGGATAGTACAGATTTATAAGTTGTGATGTAGTTGAGCAGCAGAGGGGCTTTCCGCTGGTCAACTGGCAAATCCAACAATTTCTTGAAATCCTTGCTGGGATAGAATGTTTTGCGGAAGTCCTTTGGTGGTTGAGGAAGGACTGCAAGTAAAAAACAAACAGACGATTATAACATACAAAAACATCAAAATAATAAAGACTTGAAAGCAAGTAAAGTGACACTTGGCTCTTACCATTCCCTTCTCTGAACACTGTTCGGCTTAAGGGGTAGAGGTGAAGGTCATCATCTGGTGGGAACTCGCAGTTGCCCGAGACAATGAAATAATCGTCTCCAGCACCCTTGTTGGAGTCTGGGAGGTCGGCGACAAGTTTGTTTTTTGTGGATCTCGGCTTAAGGTAATAGATATAGCCCTTTTCTGACTTCAGGCCGCATATGGTGTAACAGTACTGGATGTCGACTAGAGTAATCCTAGCGTTCTCTTTTTTGTCTAAGGCAATTATACCGTTTATGACTCGATAAGAGTTAATGGCTAGTTGCATTGGATTAAGCTTATAATAGTGAAGGACTTCTCGGAAGAGGATGTCAAGAGGGAACCTAAGTCCACACTCTATAAAGGCCACTATAGGGAAAGGCATGGAGTCCTCATCAGGTATGATGGAGTCCTCCTCCCCTACTAACCTAAGGTGGACATCGGCAGGGATGGCAAATTCCTGCCTAAAGTACTCTAGTTTGGTAGGAGTGTCTACCCTCCACCTAAACATTCCCATGATGTAGGCTAGAGGGGTAGGGTGTTGGATTTCAGAAGGAAGTGTTTTGTCTATGTTTGAGTGGACCTTGGCTTAACTCAAAACAGAAGCTGGGGCAAGGGTTTTCAAGATGTAGAAGGAATTCGTTTCAATTTTTCCTAAGGATTGGAGTTCTAAAACAAATACCAAAACCTAAGACTATGAAAACAAGAATTGAAGGCAGAAATCTGGAAAACACAACAAGAAAACAGAGAAGAATAATAATTCAGACTCAAGAAAACCAGAAGCGGTTCAAGAACATTACATAAAATGTAAACGTGTAAAAATTGAAGACAGTCACAATTTACATAGAACATCAAGTGTATGAACAACATGTGGGTGTGTGTGTGTATATCCAGAAACAAATTGCAAGCAAGACAAAATTTACAACACAGATGAAGATTCGAGAATATTAATAGAATCACAGTAGCAGTGTATAAGCATAACAAATTTTGAAATAAGTCAAAAACTGAAGAAATGGGGGAACAGTGACTTACCGAGGAAAATGAGGCCGGTATGAAGTACGCTGGAGTCAGACGGTGGCAGTGAGCGGAGAAGAGCAGCAAAAGCTTCACCGAAGGAGGTGAACGGAGTAGTTGCAGAAAGCTTCAAGAAGACAGAAATGGAGGATTTGGAAAAGAAAGTTAGAGAGAGAGCTTGAGCGAAAACGGTGATGCAAAAGTGAAAAGACGGAGAGAGAGAGAGAGAGATGATTTTGATCAAAACATGAAAAGGCGACAAAATTGCAATTAGTGAGCCTAGGATGACGTGTCTGTCAGGCAGCGTATGCAGAAACGACGCGACCTGATGGCACATGTCTGGTACAATTCAATAGGGAAGAGACGCGGGGTGAAAACGGTTAAGTTACTATGCGTGACAGCGCATACGTGTATAGAAACTCTTGGAGTTCTTGATTTAATGAAGCAAAGACCTCGGCTAAGGGAACGATCTCGATTAAGGAACTTGAAAAACTTGGCTCTTGGCTCTAAGGCATTGATGAAAACAGACTACAAGTGTTGGTCATATAGAGCCGACGAATGATAACCTCGGAAATAAAGGATAGAGCAAACCTAACCGACGTGCTATAGGTTCAAATGATATAGGTTCCATCACCTCAGGATGCTGAGGTAATAGAACCTAGGGGGCAGTTGTGGGGACATATTTTTTGGATAACAACACGTAGCTAAGGTGGCATCGAAGTGTCAGTTGAGGTGCCACGTGTCCTAGTTTTGGCGTCGAGGTGATCTCGGTTAGGCCGAGGTTGCCTGCGAAGATACCGGAATCCGAGATGAGCGGAAAAGGGATAAGAGTCCTAGAATGAGGGAGGACCTCAGCTTGGTTAAGGATAAAACTCTTAGGGAGTTTATCTTTATCTATTGGAGAGTCCAAGATGAGCATTAGGCCAAAGTCCAAAATAAGCTAGGCTTCTACAGGGATCAGGTTAGTGCTGGCTATAAAAGTAAGGCACCCTCGTGGGTCTAAGGTACGCTTTTTGTATTCTGACTAAGTGAGTTAAGCACTATTTGCTATCTGTGAGAGATAATTGAGTACTGACTTGATTGTCAATGTGCCCCCGGGTGGAAGAACCACCGCTGGAATCTCGTCTTTCTGGGATAGGTCGTTCGAGCACAATCTATTCTGCCGGTGTTCTCCAGCTGAATACCTGTTTGGCAGTGTGATCAGAAAACAGCACCCACAGAAACCCAACAAAGAATAGGAACTTGTTTGGATTTTCAACATGATAACTCATTGTTTGGATTTCCAGCAAAGAATAGGACTTTGTTTATATTTCCAACCGGATAACTCATTATTTTCTCTTTAAACAATTTTCCAACAACCCATATACACAAATATATATTAACATATATACACAAATCAAAAATTAAACATTACAAAGCACATTCTAGACCTACACTAACTAATCTAAAGCAAAAATTTCAATTTTCTTACACTAAATTAGCAAAAAGACACAAACATACATATATATATAAAGAGAGAAAGGATTGGTGCCTTTAGATTTTGAACCCAGTGGTGTTTGGAATCTACACCCAAATGATCTAAAGCAAAATTTTCAACTTTCTTACACTAAATTAGCAAAAAAAAGACACAAATACACAAAAATATACATATATAGAGAGAGGATTGGTGCCTTTGGATTTTGAACCCAGTCGTGTTTAGAATCTATACCCAAATGATCTAAAGCAAGATTTTCAACTTCTTACACTAAATTAGCCACAAAAAAAAAAAAAAAAACACAAATACACAAATATATATATAGAGAGAGAGAGGGTTGGTGCCTCTAGATTTTGAACCCAGTGGTGTTTGGAAATACTTGCAAATAAGAAACCCAACTCTTCCAGTTCCATTGTTGTCGTCAAGCCTTTATCTACCTCTATCGTCGTCGCACCACCCCTCTGCATCCATTGTGTCATAACAGCCCATCATTCCCTCCATTACCCTATCTTAGCACCCAATCTACCTCCATCACACCAGCGCTGCAGTTCAGACTCTTTTGCTACCTCCATCACCCATTGATGGGTTCTCTCTCTCTCTCTCTCTCTCTCTCTCTCTCGTTTTGATCCGATGAGATGAGAGAGCACAAAAATAAAAACAAAAACAAAAAAAAGTTGAATAATGTAAAAAGAGGAATCAAAGGATATTTTCGTCTTTTCGTGCTTAAATTAAAGGGTAATATGGTCATTTTGTATAGAAAAGTAACATTGTTTGTGCAAAATTGACGGATTGAGAAAATTTTAATATTGTCAGTTAAAGTAGGGAAGGTTTTTCTAAATATTGAAATCACAAGAGATGTCCTTGTATTTATTAGAAATCTCAGGGAAGGTAAATGTAATTTACCCTAACAAAAAGGAAGAAAAGAAATGAAGTAGCTAAAAGTATGTGGTATGTGTATGAAAAAATGCTATAGGTCCCAAATTTTTTACCAAATAAATGACCAAATCTCTCACATGCGTGTGGGGTCCACAAAATTGCAGACCTCACACCCATGTGAGACATTTGGTCATTTATTTGATAGGAAATTTGATATTTCTAGTATTACCCATGTGTATGAGTTCGGTTTGGTTTGAAAAGAATAGAAAAAGAAAAGAAAAAAAGAACTGGCACATTGGTGTGTCTGCAAAAGGAAGTAAAATAAATAAATAAATAGAATAATTGAAAGGGAAAGAAAAAGCATAGAAAAGAAAGAAATGGTAAAAAGGAAAAGAAAGGAAAAAAAAAAAGAAAGAATGGAGCACATGGGTGGTATCTGGAGTTTTCTTTTTTTTTTTTTTGGGGGGGGGGAGGAGGGGTGAATATTCTAAAAATAATAATTTAGAGAATTGATTTACTTTTCAAATTATTTGGGAAACTAACTCACTTTTAAAATTGCATTTTGAATATGCAATTTCAACTTGAAAGGTCAACATGGATTACGACGTGCTGATGTGGCAAGTTGAAATCACATGTTGAAAATGCGATTTCAAGTTGATAGAGCTTCTGTTGTATTGACATGGCAAGTTGAAATTGCATTTTCAACATGCAATTTCATTATAAACTCGCATTTTGAAAATATGATTTTAAGTTGCGCAATTACACAATCCATTCTGAAAATGACATTTGAAATTGAAATTCAGTAATTACTTGGCAGATTGAAAGTCTTTTCATTTCAACAGTTTTTAACATACATAGCCAAACTATTTATATTATTTTAGAACGTATAAATTTTTATTCATGTCAAATCATCACTCCTTGTATGTTCCCCCCCCCCCCTTTCTATATATTAAAGTGAATTTTGAGAAAAGATAAGGACTCCCTTAACGTAATATAGTAAACGCTATAATTTTAACACAATTACATTGAGTTCCCTTATTTTAATTTGTATAATACTTAATTTTCATCAATAATTTTTTTAGTTATATGGATGAAAAAATAATATTATCATCCTTTTTAAATAAAATTGTATATTTTATGTTATTTATTTTGTATTTACATGATATATGCATTAGTTTCGGTCTATTTAACTTTACTAAAAGGAAAATTAGCGTAATTATATGAAAAATATAATAGTTAATGTATTTGTTTTTAAATTTCACATCGTTGTTGGCAACTATGTCAATTGACAATTCTCTGAATCAACTATCTATATAAAACTACAACTATGTCAATTGTAATATTTATCATTTACTTCATTTTACTCATAAAAATATAAAGGTTATAACACATTTTTATATTAAGAAATATGATACGACATACAACATAACTTAAGATTGATAACATTACATTCAATATTAAAATACAACACATAGAACAATCGATTTGAATAATCATTAGTTATATGACCCACTACTTGAGATTGCTACATTGCTATTTGAACATCTCCTTCGATTATTGTGGGATATATTTTTGAGCACCAACACGTGGCAAGGTGACGCCGACGTGTCAGCCGAGGTGCCAGGTGTCCTGGTCATGACGCCGAGGTTATCTTCGAAGATATCGGAATCCAAGATAAGCGGATAAGGGACAAGAGTCCTAGAATGAGGAAAGACTTCAAGATGGATAAGGATAATGTTCTTAGGGAGTATATCCTTATCTCTTGAGGAGTCCAAAGTAAGCACTGAATGAGAGTCCATAGAAGTCAGGCTTCTATTGGGACTAGGATTGAATTAACTATAAAAGAGAGGCACCCCCGTGGGTCTAAGGTACGCAATTTATATTCTGAATAGTGAGTTTGCACTATTGATTATCTGTGAGAGATATATTGAATTGATCGTTGGAGTGCCCCCGGGTGGACGAACCATTGTCAGAATCTTCTCTTTCTGTTGTAGGTTAGACATGTGTCATCTATTCTGCCAGTGCTCTCCAACTGAATACTAAGTTGGCAGTGTGGTTAGATTTTCACTTACACAATTTGGCGCCGTTTGTGGGAAAGAAAGTAGAATAGATGGCCGGTAACAGACAAAAGGAAAAGAATGGGGACGACACTCCTGCTGGGAGTGGGAGACTTATTTACCTTGATGTCGAAGGAGATAGGTCCAACGCAGAAACTCTTGAGCAAACTCACGGAGTAAAAGATGTCGGCCAGACTGGCGACGTACCAAAGAAACCTAATCGAAGCGGGTACTACAACGAAGGCGACCTCCAGGTATGGAAGGACAGATACCTATGAAGGGACGAAGAGGTGAAAGAGATGGCAAACAAATTGGCAGACCTGCAATCGGTCGTCAATTTTGTGATGCAAAATAACGTCATGCAGCCACCATACCCGCTGCAGGACATGCCGATTCCAATGCCAATGCCCGAAGGAGGGCGAAGCAATCGAAGCCCCCAAAGACACCAGGAGCGAAAGACACTCTCACTGGCCTTCAAGGGAGGTCGGAAGAGTCACAAAGGACACAACGCACCAAGAAGGCTGACCCCAAAGAACATCGGCATGTTCAAGGGCAGGCACTATGCTTCGACACAACTCATGGAGAGGGGTCGAAGAGGACTCACCACGAAGTTGAAAGTAATGCACCAAAAAGACTAAAAGCAGGAGATAGCCGAGCTCCTGGGCGGACAAAGGAGGACTTAAGAGATTACCTTAAGAGGAAGCAACAGAATGCCAATGCCGAGGTAACCTCCCCAGATAAGCTGAGGACACCATTCTCGGTAGAGTTGGACAGGTTTGAAGCACCAAAGAGATTCAGTATGCCGAGGTTCCAAATATATGATGGTAAGTCAGACCCCACCTTCCACGTTGGATTGTATTTGAACTCAATGGCATTGTATAGTGGGACCGAGCTGTTGCTCTGCAAAGTGTTCCCCTCATCCTTCGGGGAGATTGGATCAGATTGGTTCCACAAATTACCAAAGGGAAGCGTGAAGACTTGGGATGGCTTGGCCGAGATGTTTGTGGCCAGGTTCGTGACAAACAAGCTTTAGCCATTAAGGGTGGACGCATTGATGGCTCTGAAGATCAGCAAGGATGAAGGCCTTAGGGCCTATGCAAAAAGATACTATGAAGTGTTCAACCGAATACCAGAATGTAACCAAGAAGTGGCGGTCGTGTCTTTCAAGAACGGCCTAAAAGACAACTGTCCATTACGGAAGTCTTTGGCAAAGACATTGCCAAAAAGCATGGAAGAGCTCATGGCGAGAATCGAGAAGTATGCCAGAGCCGAAGAAGACATATCGGGGACCAAGGAAACAAAGCAAGAGAAAGAAAACGGCTCGCTGAAGCGAGGTTGAGGTAACAATGGATCGAGCAAGCAAGAAACAGAACTGAGGGCTGTACAGGAAGTGACTACTGTGTTCCGAATCCCAATTCACAAAGTCCTGGAACAAATTCGGAATCAATCCTATTTCAGAGCACCAACAAGGGCACCAGGAGAATTTATGGGAAGAAACCTTGGTAGGTGTTGTGCTTACCACAATGAAGATAGGCATATGACTCAGGGCTGTAGAGGCCTGAAAACACATTTAGAAGACCTGGTGAGACAGGGCCATCTGAGAGACCTTGTCGATGAAGCCAGGACAAGAGAAGAGCAGGCAAGACTACCTCAGGCACTAGCATCTCCCCCTCCCTTGGCACAGCAACCTCAGGCAGGAGGACCTCGGGTAATTAATGTAATCCACTCGAAGGTCAATGAGAACGAGATTAGGGGGAGACCTAGAAGGTAAAGCACTTGCAGCACGTTTACCAAGTCAGGAAAAAGAGACATCGGGCAGAGGAGTACCAAGGACCAGTAGTGTCTTTTTCTGAAGCCGACGTTGAGATGGTACAGCATCCGCACAATGATGCCTTGGTAGTATCCCTCCAGGTTGGGGAATGCCAAGTAAAATGCATCCTGATTGATCAAGGCAGCTCTTGTGACATCATGTACGTCCGATGTTACAAGGAACTCGGCCTTCACTCAGATGATATGGAACAATCCAATAACCCGATGGTCGGGTTCAATGGAACACCGACATGGCCACTGGGAACAACCAGCTTGGAGGTGCAGGCAGGCACTAGAAAGATAACAATAGAGTTCACCGTAATCGACACACCCTCCCCTTACAACATCATTTTGGGAAGGCCATGGTTGCATGTAATGGGGGCTGTTCCCTCAACATTGCATCAACTATTGCGATTCCCAACAGAGCATGGGATTGAGAAGGTCAGAGGAGATTAGCTGCAGGCAAAGAATTGCTCTATCGCAGCAATGAAATCCACCTGCAACATACGAAAACTAGAAAAGGTAGAGATCGAAAAACAAGGACGTGGAAGTCCTAGAGGACGTCGGCAAGGAGCCAGCAGAGAAGAGCGAAGAAGCACTGAAGAAAATCCTCATTCAAGAAGGGGATGAAGAATGCTTCTTTCTTTTCGGCTCGGGCTTAACCGAAGATGAGGGCAAAGAGCTGCCAAGACCTTGGAACACTTGTAATTTGAAATTTTTCTATCACGAGAATCTTTTGTTCTTTTGTCATTTGCCAAAGTAAATAAATAAAGTTTCAGCTTAATTTATTTGTTTGTACATTCATGACCGATCAAGATATTTGACGATTGTTTCTGACATGCATGAACAATGAGAACCCAAGTGAAACTTAGGTTCACATTAGGGGGCAGAGAGAAGACAAGCCATGTTTAACACTTGTTAACACTTGAGAAAAGTTTACAAGTTGAAGATAAACCGACATGATGTTTACTTGTTGAAACTTGAGAAAAGTTTACAAGTTAAACCGATATGATGTTTACTTGTTGAAACTTGAGAAAAATGATGTTTACTTGTTGAAACTTGAGAAAAGTTTACAAGTTAAACCGATATGATGTTTACTTGTTGAAACTTGAGAAAAGTTTACAAGTTAAACCGACATGATGTTTACTTGTTGAAACTTGAGAAAAGTTTACAAGTTAAACCGACATGATGTTTAACACTTGTTGAAACTTGTGAAAAGTTTACAAGTTAAAGTTAAACCGAGATAATATTTAACACTTGTTGAAACTTGTGAAAAGTTTACAAGTTGAAGACTAAGGTTAAGCACTTGTTGAAATTTTATGAAAAATTTACAAGGTGAAACCAAGCTTACGCCGAGAAAGATACTTGGGTACTTGCCGAGGTAAAATCATCAGTTGTATAACCGAGGTGTGTCACCCCGAGAAGGTTGCACAAGGATTGGAGTGTATTAAAGATATGCAAAATATTCTAAGTATGGAGGCATATAAGGCAAGCATGCAAGCATTTGAAAGCAAAAGAGTTGTTGTATTGAAAACACATTAGCAATGTGAAGAAGTTTACAGTACTTCAAAAAAAGAAAAACAAAGTACAAAAAAGGAAGGAAAAAACATAAGGCTAAGACTTCTCAGCAGTAGCAGTTGGTTGACTCTGAAGTTCAGACGATTGTTGGGAAGACATCTCGGTAGCCTTATTCGCCGCGAGCTCGGCGTCAATTTCTGCAAGGGTTTCATTTAGGCTCTTGTCAACAAGGGGAACGTCGGCCAATGCCTTCTCAGCTACAACATCTTTAGGAACCTCCTCACCATCCTCATCTTGAGTCAAGTCTAGGACTTGCTCATTCAAAGAAAGGGACTTGGTCCCAGTAGTCTCTTTTGATTTCCTCACCAAAACTTCCTCCTCAACCTCATCCTCAGAATCAGACTCATCGTTAGATTGACTGGGAGGTAGAGTTGGAGGGAATGGCATCAGCATTCTTAAAGGAGAGTCCTTGGGGACATCAAGTTTCTTCAGCAAGGTCATCCAACCAAGGGTGAAACCTTTGTTGCATGCTTGCTTGACTTGCTTTTCGTAGGCCTCCGTAACATCGGCCATGCCCTAAGCATACGCCTTCTCATCGACATCTTTGATTTCGGCCTCTTTGGTGGCCAAGGCGTCTTGAAGCTCCTTCTGGGCCTGGGCCACTTTTTCCTCGGCCTCCTTCAGCTGGGCTTGAAAGACTTTATTTATCGCGTCAGTAGTGCCAACCTTTTCTTTAGCTTCATCTCTAGCTTTAATAGCGACCTCGGCCTGATCCTCCAGGGTTTTCATCTTTGATTGCAAGTTTTTATTGGTTTTCTGAAGTGTGGAGACCTCCCTCTTCTTCTCGGCTTGCTTCTCACGGTTCTCAAAAGATTGTATTGAGAAAGAGTGGACATGCTAGATGGCCTAAAAGAAAACAGAAGTATTAGAAAATATTCAAAGAAAGAAATGAAGAGAAAGACAAACAAATTACCAAGTAAAGATACTTACCTAAACAGATCGCTGGAGCATCAAAGCATAATTTTCGTACTCACTCAACTTGGTGTTTCGGTCGAGATCGCTGGAAAGAAGTAGAGCAGTACTGAGGGCAACACCGACGTTGATATCATTGGCACTATCGCTAGCCATAACAGGCTTATCTTCCAGGGTAATCTCGGGAGTCCAAGGGGCATCAGGCTTTTTAGACCCTGAGGTCGTTGCAGAAGATGACCTCGGCCTTTTGGATTTGGTAGATTCGGATAGAAGTGTTTCAGCGGACCTCTTCGTGGGGACAGAGGTAGTCTTCTCACTCGGAGCTAGTTTGGAAATTGGCAAGGTATCCTCAGAATTGATCTGAGTCACCTTTGCCTTGGGCTGAGCCTTTTTGTTTCATTTTGGCTTTGGTGGAAGCTGGGTTTGTGTTGGTTGTGCATCAACGTCAGAAGGAATGCTAGCCAAGAGGTCTTTTGCAACTGGTTTTGGGTAACCCATCTCGGTAGAAGAAACTGTTCGGCGTCGATGGCGGCGTTGGTATGTTGGAATCAAGTATGGAGCCGAGGTTGACGGTTGCTCAGCTAGATCAGAGGTTGATCCTTGGTCTGTCCGAGATGTGGACACGGTTTGTGGAGTTGTGGCAGAGGGCGGAGAAAGGCTTTTCTTCTTCCTCCAAGGGACGTCGGGCAGAGCTGACTTGTATGTTGGAATAAAATTGAGAAGTAGAGGCGCCTTCCATTTATGGACTGGCAAGTCCAAAAGTTTCTTCAAATCCTTGCTGGGAATGAAGGATTGGCGAAAGTTTTTTGGTGGCTTAGGAATAGCTGCAAGAAAAGCAGACATTAAGAAATAGATAAAGTATGAAAGACTTTAAAAAACAAGTAGATATGAATGTAGGGCTTTTACCATTGCCTTCTACAAAGACTAATCGAGGGAGAGGGAAGAGATGGAGGTCTTCATCTGGGGCAAACTCCCAGTTCCCCAAAGTAATGAAATAATTGTCCCCAGCTCCCTTGTTGGAGTCAGGGAGGTCGGCAACGATTTTGTATTCAGTGGACCTCAGCTTGAGTTTGAGGCCACACTTAGTGTAGCAATATTGGATGTCGGCTAATGTGATCCTAGTGTTTTCTTGTTTAACTAAGGCTATGATACCATTGATGGTTTGATAGGAATTGATGGAAAGTTGCATTGGGTTCAACTTGTAATAGTGAAGTATTTCACGGAAAAAGGTGTTGAGTGGGAGTCGAAGTCCACACTCAATGAAGGCTACCACAGGGAAAGGCATGGAGTCATCAGTAGGCATGATGGAGTCATCATCCCCAGCCAACCTCAGATGGACGTCGGCTGGGATTTCAAACTCTTGTCTAAAGAATTCTAGTTTGGATGGGGTGTCTACCCTATGTTTCCACATACCCATGATATCGGCTTAATCGAAGGGTTGGATTTCAGAAGATGTTTTGAAAGGGTTATTGGGACCTCGGCAATCACTTAGGTAAATGCAGGTTTCAGTTTTTTCCTAAATTGTGGGTTCTACAAGTAAATCCCAAACCTAAGTCTATGGAAATGAAGATTGAAGGCACAAATCTGGAAAAGATACAAAAAACAGAAAACAAGAACAAGTTTCAGAATCAAGAACAAAGATGGACTATCAAGAACATAGTGAGTACAAGGGTTACAAGGTCAAGAACAGTGGCAAAAGTGCAAGAAAATGGTGAACAATGCGTGTATTCAAGACATGGGCAAGGGTAAAATCGTGGAATAAACACACTCAGATATGAGATTCACAACTCGAATGTTTAAACAAAGCAGTAATGACAACAAGTAGTAAAGAGCATCAAAGAATTGAAAACGAAAGGAACAGTGGTTTACCAGAAAAAGTGAAGCCGGTATGAAGATCGCCGAAGTCAGGCAACGGTTACAAAAGTAACAGAACGATGAAAGCTTCACCAAGAGGGAGGAATGAAGGCAGTTGTAGAGCTTGAAGTCTAGAACAATGGCGGATTCGAGAGAAAAAAGTAAGAGAGAGAAAAAGCAAGAGTATCGAATGAAAAGTGAAGAAATGAAAGAAGAGGGAAAAGTTTTTGCTAAAACTTGAAACGATGGCAAAAAAGAGCAGTTAATGCACCTAGAGTAGCGAATGCGTCAGATGACGCACGCAAGCTCAAGACGGCTTACAAGCGCGTCACAGACACGATCCAACGAGGATAAGACGCGTGAATGAAGCGATTGAATAGTGATGCATGACAGCTCATACGAGTGAAGGAATTCACTAGAATTCTTGTTCTTTAAGGGAGGCATGTCGTCCTTAAAACAATGATCTCGGCTAAAATGATTTAAGCCGACGTACTGGAAGAAGGCACCGATATAGGTTCCATCACCTCAGAATGCCGAGGTAATAAAACCTAGGGGGCAGTTGTGGGGATATATTTTTGAGCACCAACACGTGGCAAGGTGACGCCGACGTGCCAGGTGTCCTGGTCATGACGCCAAGGTTATCTTGGCATGGCTGAGGTTATCTCCGAAGATATCGGAATCCGAGATAAGCGGATAAGGGACAAGAGTCCTAGAATGAGGAAAGACTTCAAGATGGATAAGGATAATGTTCTTAGGGAGTATATCCTTATCTCTTGAGGAGTCCAAAGTAAGCACTGAATGGGAGTCCATAGAAGTCAGGCTTCTATCAGGACTAGGATTGAGTTAACTATAAAAGAGAGGCACCCCCGTGGGTCTGAGGTACGCAATTTATATTCTGAATAGGGAGTTTGCACTATTGATTATCTGTGAGAGATATACTGACTTGATCGTCGGAGTGCCCCCGGGTGGACAAACCACCGCTGGAATCTTCTCTTTCTGTTGCAGGTTAGACAGGTGTCATCTATTCTGCCAGTGCTCTCCAATTGAATACTAAGTTGGCAGTGTGGTCAGATTTTCACTCACACAATTATGATCTTGTTGCCCACAGAATCCACAGTTTAGTTTGGTTTGGTTTGAGACTCGCGCCAATCTATATTTTTTGAAATTGTGTTGTCCTTGAACGACCACTGGAACAACCCCGACCTATGATTAGCCGATAAATCATGATTAACTATGCCTAACAAGTAATTAAGATGAAATTCTGAATTAATTGCATTGTGTCGCATTATTTGTGTTTCTATCTGTCCATCGCAGAGCTATCTATTTGTGTTTTTGCTTTGTTCTGTGAATTGAAGGCCTTATCGATATCTGATCATGAAATTGACTTGGTATATGTGATATTTGGAATTTTTAGAATTTTATGGTAAGTTTAATTAAAATTTGATTCGGAACGATTAAATTAGGATGATTAATGTTCATTTAATTAGCCTTAACTAATCACCACTAATCAAGCCTATATAAGGCTCCTTTATGTGTCATCACTCATCCCATTTTTCTTCATCACATCTTTGAATTTACACAAACAAATGAGAGAGAGAGAGAGAGAGAGAGAGAGAGAGAGAGAGAGAGAGAGTTGAGATCAAGCAAGGGAATTACTAGCATTTGGGAAGAAACCTTGGATATTTGGCCTCTAAGCTCAAAGAATTAGCATTCTAGAACATAATTGAACATCTAAGGTAATCATTCAACCCTTAGGCTTGAGCTTAAGTTATTCAATACATGAATTCTGGAGAAGTAAGCTAAGTTAAGCAAGAATTGAGCTAAGGAAGTGGAAAAAAAGAGCATCCCATGCATACATGTCCAATTTCATCACAATTTGAGTTTAATTTCAAGAAGTCTCTCATACATGTGTCCATCTTACCTTTGTTTTGAGAATTCATCAAGTTTCATGCCAATTTATCTTGCTTGATCATGTTTTGGAAGGTCGAATTCATAACAACTCATGCATGTTCTACAAACATACAATTCAAGTTTGATTTTGAGCAAATGACATGCTTTGGGGCCTTGATTTCATGAAATGATCTTTAATTCTCTATGTTTTACAAGTTTAGACATGTTTGCTTAAGTTTTGGGGCCCAAAGGTTGCATTTTAAAGCTTTGAATTCGAGTTTTGATTTTGGGAGTGCAATCTGGAAATTCTAGAATTCTGCTCTCTGCTCGAGCGACAGAACCTACGCTCAAGAAACCACTCTTTCTTTGACACTACCGCTTGAGCGACAAATAGTTGGCTCGAGCGTAAAATGCATGCTCCCAGAAGTTTACAATTTTTGCAAACCGCCTAAGCGATAAGAGTTGTGCTCGAGTGAAAACCTCAGTCTTACGCTCGAGCGACCGTCGAGCAAAAAAATCAAGCAACTAGTACTTTTGCAGAGTTTATAGACCACTAAAGCGACCGAAGTTGTGCTCCAGCGACCACTCACATTTTTAAGCCTCCGCTCGAGTGAAGGAAGTTGCGCTCTAACGAAGGCCCTATTTTCAGCAAATTTTGTTAAGTGTTTCAAAGTGCATTTTGGCATCCACATTGCATCCTAGGCATTCCTAGGCCATAGTTAAGACATAATAATGAGGTTAAGAAGTAGAAACACACCAAGATAAGAAAGAACTAAGTTAATGATTCCGGGAGTGTAATTTAGTACGTATTCATTTTGTATCTGTGTAGGTCATGTGCCGCAAGTTATTTGATTTGTCTGCTCTGCCTGTTTGCTTTGGAGCTATCTATGAGTAATAACTTTGTAAAGCTATGTTTATGTTTAAGTAATTTCTTATATGATATGATATGACAAGAAATGCTCTGTTTTCTGACATGTTAAATTCTGAACCAATGAATGATTATCCGTATATTGAAAAGTATTCGTGGCATCCTTAGCACAAGGCCCTTGCTTGGGGGTAAAAATACCGTGGTCTCATGGCCCTCGCCTGGGGATAACAATACCATGGCTTAAGTATGTTATTTGTAATGACCCCGAAATGTACGCCACAAATATCGGTAATTAATTACGCATTAAGATGAATTAATTGGGAATTTTCTGTTTGAATTAGAAAAATATATGTTGGAACTACATCTTCGGGACTGAAATTGACGACCGTAACGGGTTCGAAAAACGAAATTGAACACGCCTATGTGTTACCGGGAATTTTTGGAACTATTTGGGATGATAAATTGAGGACTGAATTTCGTCTGATTCGCTAAGCTCCGTTTGGCTCAAGTTTTTGGTCCAAATATATTTATTTGATATATATGATTTATATATGGCAATAGATAAGGTTTATTGACCCATGTTGACTCAAAAAGCTAGAGAAAATATCTAAAAGAGGGTGAGAGAGATAGAATACGGGAAAGAGGAGAATCAAGGGAGAAGCAAAGGAGAAAAAGGGACGCAAGTTTAATTCTCTTCACTTAGCCATTTAAGGTAAGGATTTCTCTATCAATTCTTGAAATAAAGTAGATTCATGCATAATCTCATGGTAAGTAAGTGGAATTGAAGAGAAATTATGAAAAATAGAGAAGTTGTGTTGTATTTTCATCTAAGTTGCATCTTGAGCATATATGACATCTTCTCATGAAATTCATGTTTTTTTAACCATGTTTTCTTGCTTGATTTTCTTCTTGGAAGGAGTAACTCCATGGGTTTAAGTTTATTTGAGTTTATGTGCATAGTTTATGAAATTTATGGTTAAATCATGGTTTTCTTGCATAATTTTCACATTTGAGGGGGACCTCCATGGATTTTAAGAAGTGAAGTTGTCATGAGCACATTTATGGATTTTCATCTTAGTTCATGAGATTTATGTGGTTCATGTGGATTTGATTTTGAAATTATAATGTTTAAATCATGTTGTTGATTAAGTCTCTTGCAAATGTTTTGGCCTTAGCTTTGTAAATTGAAAGTGGCTTTCAAATGTTGGGTTTTGTTTTCTTGTTATTTCTTTGACCCTTGGGCCTACAGTTATTTAATTTCTGCATCTCATTTATATTATTTAGCATCTCATTTATATGTAATAAAGTAGAGGAAATGGAATAAAATCATGGGATAAAAGTAAGAAAGAATAACATAGCATGAAGTACTTGATTCCATGGAATGAATTATGTAAAGTGAGAATAGTATGGCATGAATAAAATAAGGAAAGAAGGGAATGTAAGAATTATGTGATGTAACGATAATTTGTATTAAAGTAGCGTAAGATTGGGATGCATGAACTACTTGATTTAATGACAATGTATGTTAAGGAATTGTGTTCTATATGCTGATGATTATAGGTCAAGACGCACAGACCGCACAACCGATTCCAGAAACCCACTGTGAGTAACATTTCTGTAAAGTTATGTTGTTATAAAGTATGTTCCAAAAATGCTACGTTATGATATGTTTTCTGCAATGATAATGTTTTCTGTGAACGAATGTCCTATTTGCGAATCTAGTATGGCATCCATAAATAGTCCTAAGTGGACCAGTTTACGAGATCTCGGTATGTGTTTAATCGGTGTCCGGGACCGGTTACTCTAGTCGTTGGACGACATATGTTATGTTCTATGGTGTATGCCATTATGTATGTTCTGATATGAGATGATTACGTTTATGAATGATTTATGTTACGGATATATGAAATGTTCGGAATTCGTTCACCACCCCTTTACTTTAATGTTACTTGCTGAGCTTTAGCTCATTGTTGTATATATGTATTTATAGGTGAGCATTCTAGGAGTCAAGCCTAGACGGAGTCTTGACCGAGCCGCCGTTTTGAAGCCTACCAGCTGTTTTGCGTGCCTCCGAGTTGGGGCTAGGCCTGGAAAGCTGTATAGTGAGCTTTGTTTTGTTATGCATCTGTGGCCTGTGCCTATGTGTTGTATATGATCTTTTGGCACATGTTATGTAAAGTTAGTGGGTAAATTAACATTTTTGGCATGTAAATACTTGTTCATATAAATGCACAGCTCTTTGGACTATTAGTATTCTGTTTTCGCTTCCGCAAGCCCCGATTATTTATGTTTTGTACAGAAAGGCCTGTGGTAATCTGGGATTACTGGCCAGTTGCGATGCCAAATTTTTAGGGGCGGGTTTGGATCGTGACATTATTTGTTCCCAGTATCGGAGGTTCCTTATTGAAACTGGCAAGCATGACCCTTTATGCTCTGTATTTGATCTGTCAATGCTAATGGATATACCATGTATGATTAAGCATGAACTGTGATTTCTGTATAAGATTTGAATAAGAATATGATTACGAATCTGTTTCTAATATGAAGTTTTTTTTCTGAATCTGATATGGGACATCATTTATTTAACCCTTTACTCTGTTATTATTCATTGGGCCTTTGCTCATTATTTATATTATGTATGTAGGTGATCAGGCACGTGACCAGGCCCTGAGTTGAAGGCCTAGAGTTGAGTTTTGTGAGCTAGCCTTTGTGCCTCCCGAGGAGGTTCTTGTTGGAAGAAGTCAAGTTTTGTGGCTTATGTTAAGGATGTTTTGGTTTTTATTTATTTTTGGATATATGTACATAGGGCTAAGCCCCTTTTGTTAATATATATGTGATAATACTTGACTTATGAAACCTTGATGTCATATATATATATATATTCAAGTTTTAAATTTATGTCCCATGTATGTCAGCACAGCTTTATGGACAATGTATTTTATATAATTGCTTCCACAGCCCCTTATATTTTATGATATTCAGATCAGAGGCCTTTGGTAATTCAAGGATTACTAGCCGGTTACGATGCTAAACCTATAGGGCGGGTTTGGGTCGTGACAACCACGAATCCTAGCAAAGTTCAGATTAGGATAGAGTTTTGGAAAGTTAGACTCTCGCCAATAAACAACATCAACTACAAGGTTGAATGAGTATTGATAACATGCCATTTGTGCTTTCAATGTGTAATATTAATCAATATATTGCAAGTGGTCAATGCTGACAAATTTACATATTGCAACGACATGAGAACATGAAATTTTATAATTTTGCCATTTTTAATAGTCACATGTTCTTTCCATCAAGTTGATCACGTAAAGATGCAAATCTCAATTCGAATATAAGGGGTTCATATCAGTTTGAACATCAAAAAATACCCAAATTCATATTGAAACTCTGCACTGAATGACCCTTGGACTTTTTCTCCCATTTGGTGAGTATCTGTTTTGCATAAGCACTGTAAATTTCACTGGCGTGCATTTCAACATTGGCCTTGTTAGACAGCATAAGGGTAACTTCTAGATGGAAATTTGTATGTAATCAGGATATTCGCACAATTGTGGTCTATCCCTGTAGTATTGATTAATCGACTGCGGAGATCAATAAACAAAATATTTGGATTAACTCGTATCAATTTTGGATCAAAACCCTTATATGCAATTCCATGCTCATCATTAATTATTCCACCATTATAGTATATTACAAGATTGTATCGTTTTCCTACCATTGAAATTGGGAAAAAATCGTCAAATACAAAACGTTATTGAAGAATATAAATCTTAACTAACATAAAAAAAAAAAAACAAAAAATAAAATAAATGATTTTGCGTTAAATGAATATTTTACCTATGTAATGTTCATGAAAAAGATTTTTGAAAGCTTTGTCTCTTGAAATGTTGAAATATAGTGTTGGTAAAAGGAAAATGTTGAAATTCTAGAAGATTGAATAGTTAAAGAGTTTGAGTTTAGCATGTTTTTGGTTCACCATTATTTTGGGGAGTTATATAAGTAATAAAAGAAAAATATTCACAATTTCACATTGATAAGAATATTTCATGTTACCAATGAAGTCTGTAACAATCTGAAAATTTAAGTTGTCCCTTAAATTTTATATTAATGTTATTTAATAATAATAAAATAATATAAACATATGGAATAATATATCTCATTACATAGCTATATGAGCTAAAGATATTATTTAATTTGGCCTTGGTTTATTAAAATAAGATGAGTATATTTTACTTAAAGGCCAAGTTAGCACAACAATTAATTGTGCAACTTGTTGGCGAAAGGAAAGTCGAGCCAGCTGTGTTGCCTAACCCTAGAAGAGGTGAGTCATCAATTGGAAGGAATCAGTACATGGGTGATTCATCATCCAGGTCATGTATATATATATATATATAGGGGGGTTGTGTGATGTAAGTAAGGAAGGAAAAAAAAAAAAAAAAAAAGGAGCAAGGAACCATCTCAAGCAGCTGAAAAAAAAAAAATAGGAAGAAAATATTAAGGATCAATATAAAGGTGAGTTATATTATATCTTGAGTCATCATCATATATTTTACGTATATTTTGAGTTATCATAATTTATTTTACGCAATTTGTGTTTTATAAATTATATTAGCATTTTTAATTTATGAATTTTATTTTATATAATAAGGAAAACCCATAAATATAATTGTTTATTAAAAAGTGTTTTGAGTAATTATTTAATAAGTACCACCACGAATGTCCTATGCCTTGAGGGACTTAAATAACCATTGGCCATCTGATTAGTCACTTTGTGACTCTCTGTCTGTCATGGATCTACTGACACTCTAATTTCTGGTGTAGAGCAAAGTGTTGTACGAAGCTAAGTGCTGTACCATTGTGGGAGTCACTTTTAGAGTTCGTACAAGTCACCTCTTGAGTTCATACATTTGTTCTGTTCTGTACCATGGTTATGATTTCTAGTGTGGAGTAAAGTGTTGTACGGAATTAAGTGCTACACTATGGTAGGAGCCACATCTTGAGTCTATACATCTATTATGTTCCGTTCTGTACCATGATTATGATTATTTTGTTTATATAATTTCTGTATTATATGTCAAATGATCTTTGTATTATATACTCTGTATTTTAATATCAAGCTTTGTTTAGCCAATAATTATCCATGGTGAATTTTATGCCCTTATGCTCTTAGTATAATATTTCTCACTCTGCTATGTACATATAGCTGTTTACCATTTTTCAGGAAACAATGTAATTCAGAAATAGCTTTCGGAGAATCTTAGATGCGGGGCTGCGGAATAGACATACATAGCACTTTTATAGTATTTATAATTATATTATTCATATGTAAATATCAGTCTTTTTTGTCAATAAATTTTGTTATAAAAATAGAAGCTCCAATGATTATTTTGGTACCATCACTTAAATATTTTTCCGCTCGTATTTAGTAATTTGTTTAAGAATTGGCCAAAGGTAACTTCAATTACTGGCTATCACGATGCTTAACCCTTGAGTACGAAGAGCAGGTCGTGACAAAGTCACATCTTGAAAATCTGATTTCATTATTTAAGTCAGAACTAAGGTAGAATAGCTATCACGAAAATTTAATTTTACGTAATACAAATAGTGTGTACTATTTGTTCACATATTGAGAATCTAATTTGAAGGTTTGAGTCAGAACTAGGTCAAAATGAGAACCATAAAGATCCAATTTCACGTAAAACTATTGATAAATAGTGTAATTTGAAAATGTTGTAGTAAGTCATGGGTGAGAATTGAATCACATGTTCAAAATCTAATTTCACAATAATCTTGCATGTTCAAAATGAGATTTAAATTAACATAAAAAATTTCATATAAATAAAAATTACACACACACACACATATATATATATATATATACATTTTATATTTCTTTTACAGAGAAATTAAATAATAAAATAAAAACCCTTGTGATTTGATGTTGACAAGAATCTTGCATGTTACCAAGGAAGTCACATGTCGAGAATCTGATTTTAGTGTTTAAGTTAGAACTAAGTTAAAATGGCTATCAAGAAAATTTCATTTCACGTAATACAAATAGTGTATACTATTTGTTCACATGTTGAGAATCTAATTTGAAGATTTGAGTCAAAACTAGGTTAGAGTGAGTATTATAAAGATTTAGTTTCACTTAAAACCATTGATAAATAGTGTAATTTGAAATTGTTGTGGTAAGTCACAGGTGAGAATTGAAATTGCAAGTTTAAAATCCAATTTAACAATGATTTTGCATGTTTAAAATGAGATTTAAAATAACATTAAAAAAAAATTCATATAAATAAAAATTACACATACATAATTTTTTTTTTTTTTACATTTTTATATTTATTTTACAGAGAAATTAAATAATAAAATAAAAACCCTCACAATTTTTGTAACAATCCAAAATTTTAATTATGCTACAGAATTTATACTAATATTATTTAATTTCAGTTAAGAAAATATATGATTTATTATATATTATTATGCGTAATTTTATAAAATAATATAATTATTAAAAGTTTAGGAGTCAAAATATAAATAATAATAATATAGATAATATAAATAATAATAATAATAGGTGTGGTACTAAAATAAATAATTAATTTTCTATTGGTATATGATAAATTGTAATTTAATTAGAAATTAATTAATTTATATAATTATATTAAAATATTAGGTCAAAATGTAATTATCTTAAATATTTATTTAGGATAAGATTGAATCTATATAATTATTATCAATCTGGGGAGAGAAATACGGAGCAGCCACGTGTTGGCCAGAGAGTGGGTTCTCCTCTCTATTTAAGAGAGGCGTGTCACCTGGGCAGCAAAGGAAAGAAGAAAGAAAAAGAAAGAAGAAAAGAAAGGAAAAGAAAGAAGAAAAAAGGAAAGGAGAGAAGAAGAAGGAAAGAATAATGAAAGGTAAAAGAATCTTTGATAGTGGAAAAAAAAGAGTAAGATATTAAAGTTAAAGTGAGTTATATTATACCTTGAGTCATCAAAATGTATTTTACTTATATTTTGACTTACCAAAATCTGTTTTACACAAATTATGTTTTATTTATATATTAATAAAAGTTATGTTTTATAAAGATTTCAATTACGTGATTTTATTTCTGAACCCTATTTGCTTAAAAGGAAACCCATGGATATGTCTGTTTATATTTTAAAGAATATTTGACTATAACCTTATAAGTAATTATATTTTGTAAGTACCACCACGGAAGTCCCACGCCTTTGGGGACTTAAATAACCATTGGCCTCTGTTTGACCACTTGGTGGTCCTTTGTTTGTCATGGATCCATTGATCTCTATTTTGTGCAGACCAAAGTGCTGTGCGGAGCTAAGTGCTACACTATTGTGGGAGCCACCTCTAGAAACCGTACGAGCCATCTTTTGAATCCGTACCTCTGTTCTGTGTGGACCAAAGTGTTGTGCGGAGCTAAGTGCTACACTATTGTGGGAGCCACCTCTAGAATCTGTACGAGCCACCTCTTGAATCCGTATCTCTGTTCTGATTGTTACTTTTGTGACCTCTGTTCTGTTCTGTTCTGTTCTATACCGTGGTTATGGTTATATATTTATATAATATATGTATTTCAATTTCTGCTGCTTAAATGATTTGTTTATATAAATGTTTTGGCCTAACTAACGATCCATGGTTATTTCGTGTCCCTTATACTCTTGGTATAATATTTCTCACTTTGCCATGTGCTTATAGTTGTTTACCAATTTTCAGGAAATAATGCAATTCAGAAATAGCCTTTGGAAAGTCTTAGATGCGGGGCTACGGAATAGACACAAACACAATATTTTTATGATATTTTTATATGTAAATATCGGCCTTTTTGGTCAATAAATTTTGTAATAAAAATAGAAGCTCCAATGATTATTTTGGTACCCTTACTCAAATATTTCTTCCGCTTGCGTTTATTGATTTGTTTAAGAATTGGCCGGAGGTAACCTCAGTTACTGGCCATCACGATACTTAACCCTTAGGTACGGGAAGCGGGTCGTGACAAATGGTATCAGAGCAATGGTTTATAAAAAAAAAAATCATCATTGGAGCATAGGACACATGCACATTTAAGAAGTAGGATAGTAGGTAATTAGTACCGAATTATTATATTTTGTTCGTCGATTTAATTATATTATAATTTTATATGATTATATACATATAATAATTTTTTTTTTTAGTGTGCCTAATTCGTGAAGGATATTAGATATAATTTATATTTGTTATAGTAGAAGAAGGAACAGAACAGAAGGATGTCAGGCTCAAGCACTCACCAAAATTATAATATAATTATATATATATATATATATATAATTTTCAGTTCAGTATTGAAAAAAAAATTATTTATTTGATGTTTTTTTTTTTAAAAGTGGGTTCAAATTTTAAAGATATTAATTTTGAAACAATTTTCCAATGAAAAGTTCATCTCAAAATTTTCAATTCTTGCATATAATTCTGTCATTGTGTTTTTATTTTTATCTATTTTTGTCATAAACAAAACAAGTGAAAAGTTTTTAAAGTCGCCCATTATTTTTCATTTTAGCCCAAACCAACTTTTGACAACTAGACTGTGCGTTATTTTTGGTAAAGTTTTTTTAAAGTAATATTTTCTATCAGATTAATCATCTAATATATATTTATCAGAGTACGCAGCGGATAACTTACACCTGTGACAAATTTCGAGGACGAAATTTTAAAAGGGGGGAAGATTGTAACAACCAAAATTTTTAATTATGTTATAGAATTTATACTAATATTATTTAATCTCAGTTAAGAAAATATATAATTTATTATATATTATTATGCGTAATTTTATAAAATAATATAATTATTAAAAGTTTAGGGATCAAAATAATAATAATAATAATAATAATAATAATAATAATAATAGGTGTAGTACTAAAATAAATAATTAATTTTCTATTGATATATGATAAAGTGTAATTTAATTAGAAATTAATTAATTTATATAATTATATTAAAATATTGAGTCAAAATGTAATTATCTTAAATATTTATTTAAGATAAGATTGAATTTATATAATTAGGAAAATGCTACAGTTCCTAAATTTTCTACCAAATAAATGACCAAATGTCTCATATGGGTGTGGGGTCCATAAAATTGCGGACCCCACACCCATGTGAGATATTTGGTCATTTGTTTGGTAGAAAATTTGGTGTCCCTAGCATTACCCATATAATTATTATCAATCTGGAGAGAGAAATACAGAGTAGCCACGTGTTGGTCAGAGAGTGGGTTCTCCTCTCTATTTAAGAGAGGCGTGTCACCTGGCAGCAAAGGAAAGAAGAAAGAAAAAGAAAGAAGAAAAGAAAGGAAAAAAAAGAAGAAAGAGAAAAGAAAGAGAGAAGGAGTAAAGAATACTGGAAGGTAAAAGAGTCTTTGATAGTGGAAAAGAAGAGTAAGATATTAAAGTTAAGGTGAATTATATTATATCTTGAATTATCAAAATGTATTTTATTTATGTTTTGACTTATCAAAATCTGTTTTACACAAATTATGTTTTATTTATATATTAATAAAAGTTATGTTTTATAAAGATTTCAATTACGTGGTTTTATTTCTGAACCCTATTTGCTTAAAAGGAAACCCATAGATATGTCTGTTTATATTTTAAAGAATATTTGACTATAACCTTATAAGTGATTATGTTTTGTAAGTACCACCACGGAAGTCCCACGCCTTTGGGAACTTAAATAACCATTGACCTCTGTTTGACCACTTGGTGGTCCTCTGTTTGTCATGGATTTATTGACTTCTGTTTTGTGCGAACTAAAGTGCTGTGCGGAGCTAAGTGCTATACTATTGTAGGAGCCACCTCTAGAATCCGTATGAGTCACCTCTTGAATCCGTACCTCTGTTCTGTGGGGACCAAAGTGCTGTGCGGAGCTAAGTGCTACACTATTGTGGGAGCTACCTCTAGAATTCGTACGAGTCACCTCTTGAATCCGTACCTCTGTTCTGTGGGGACCAAAGTGCTATGCGGAGCTAAGTGCTACACTATTGTGGGAGCCACCTCTAGAATCCGTACGAGTCACCTCTTGAATCTGCACTGCTCAGGCGGACCAAAGTGCTATCTTGAGCTAAGTGCTACACTATTGTGGAGCCACCTCTAGAATCCGTGACGAGTCACCTCTTGAATCCAGACTCTGTTACGATTGTCACTTACGGACCTCTCGCTTCGCTCGCTCGCTACGTGCATCAGTGGTTATGCTTATATATTTATATAATATTTGTATTTCAGTTTCTGCTACTTAAATGATTTGTTTATGTAAATGTTTTGGCGTAACTAACGATCCATGGTTATTTCGTATCCCTTATACTCTTGGTATAATATTTCTCATTCTGCCATGTGGTTATAGTTGTTTACCAATTTTCAAGAAATAATGCAATTCAGAAATAGCCTTTGAAAAGTCTTAGATTCAGGACTGCGAAATAGGCACACACATAGTATTTTTATGATATTTTTATATGTAAATATTGGCCTTTTTGGTCAATGAATTTTGTAATAAAAATAGAAGCTCTAATGATTATTTTGGTATCCTTACTTAAATATTTCTTCCGCTTGCATTTATTAATTTGTTTAAGAATTGGTCGGAAGTAACATCAGTTACTAACTATCATGATGCTTAACCCTTGAATACGAGGAGTGGATCGTGACAATTTGACATTGATAAGAATTCAATGTTATCAATTAAATCATGTGTTAAGAATGTGATTTCAGAGTTTGACGTAGAATTAGGTTAAATCACTATCATGCATGAAGATTCAATTTCACATAAAACTATTGCAAACAGTGTATTTTGTAATCAATAAAGCAAGTCATAGGTAACAATTGAAAAGCAACAAGTTAGCTTTTCAAACAGTATACTTTAAAGTTGTTGGAATAAGTTGAAAAGATGTCATGAAATCGTATATTGAAAATGTAACTTCATTTGAATTCCATGTTGAAAATATAATTTCAAATGAAATTATATTTTGAATATACGATATATAATTTTAATTTGTCACTATAGTAGTCTATGTCATTATAAAATTATATTTTGAACATGTGATTTTAAGTTAAAATTACATATTAAAAATGTGATTTCAATTTAAAATCATATTTTCAAAAAATAGATTAATTTTTTAAATAATTTGAAAAGTGAATCAATCTTCTAAATTATTTATTTTTTTAAATATTAGAAAAAAAAAACCGTCGTATCTGGCGTGGCAGTTGTCGGCCATGTTTTTATTCAATATATATATATATATATATCTATTTTTTTTATCCACAGAAAGAATGATAGGAAATATGATCAAATTTATTTCAAAGAGATGAATAACATCGGAAAAATGGTATAGGTTCTAAATTTTTTAATAAATGATTAAATGTTTCAGTATAAGATTTATAAAATTGTGGACCTTACATTATTTATTTAATAAAAAATTTAGTATCTCTAATATTATCCATAACAATGAGATAGATATTAAAGAGATAAAATACATATAAAGAAAAAAAATTATTATCATCTAAAAATCTTATCTCTAAACTATTATAATAAATTATCAATAATTCTCTCTAAAATATTAATACCAAAAAAAAAAAATTTCACACTAAGAAACAAGTCTTTGATACTAATCTAAACACACAGCGAAATAAAATACCTTTTAAAAACAACAGAAATTTAAGATTTTTTTGAAAATGAAATCTTAATTAATTAGGATTTTTTTATTAATTCATAATAGTTATGAGTTTATATTTGATTTTTATAATCTTTTTAAAGATTAAATATATTTGAATTAAATACTTTAGAAATTAAATAGATTCAATCAACAGTATAAAAATTAAATATATTTTAAAATTTTAATAAACTCAATCGATAATTTAAAAATTAAATTAATAATTTGATAATAATTTAATAATAGAAAGGATAATAAATCTTTTATTTTGTTTTTAGTTTTACTTTAGCTTGCGTTTGGGATGTAAGTAGTTTTTTGATTTTTTGACTTTTTAACTATTTTAATTTAAGGTTAAAAAATCTCGTTTATGATAAATTTTTTAATTTTTATGAGAGAAAAAATAAAATAATTATAATTTAAATATAATATCTTACCTTATTAGACTAAAAACTAAAATAACCCAATCCAAACCTTATTAATTTTTAAAACCAGCTCAAGGATGAACCTACCATTGACACTTTTTAGGTCTTCCAAAAGTCTTTCTCTACTCCAATAAAAGAGACTATCTTCCCTTTCCTCCCTATCTCACTGTCTGCTTTTGATGCTCTCCCTCAGGTAATCCTCTCTCTCTCTCTCTCTCTCTCTCTCTCTCTCTCTCTCTCGTTTCTTTCAGTTCCTAAAACAGAATCATAGATTGTGTTTGGATCTAAGATTTGAATAAAGATTTGTAAAAGAAAAAAAAATGTGAGTGAAATAGATGTAAAATATAAGCTAATGTATGTTTATTGGTTTCTTTTGTTTTACAAAATATTATGTTTTTATCAATTCAGTTATGTTCCTTTCCTTTGCCATTGTTTTGGAGAAAGAGAATTCTTTTCATGTTTTAGTAAGAAATTATGAGAGAGTTCACTTATTTTGTCACCATCACTACCCCACACTTCATGTTTCGATCTAAAGTCTCACTAATACCACCACACTTCCACTTTCACTGCCGCCACCACCACCTTCACCACCCCAATGCCACCATCACTACGCCTCCCAACCACCACCACTAGCACATTACTTTTTAAAGTTGCAACCGAATATATGAAAACTTTATCTACGAAAGTATGAAAACCTTTTCCACGAATATGTTTCTTGTTGAAACAAATAGAATGGTAATTTACCATTTTTTTAACTTGCTTAATATATGAAAACTTTATCTACGAAAATATGAAAACCTTTTCCATGAATATGTTTCTTGTCGAAACAAATAGAATGGTAATTTACCATCTTTTAAACTTGCTTAATATATGAATGGACTGTAAATATTAGAAATATGTTGATTCTAAAATTCTGATATCAGTGACCCAATTCCAAGTTCATGTATCCTAAGTGATTGTGTTTTGGATGTTGGATTGGAGGAGTGATTTGTGAATGGAAAAGAAAAGAGAAAAATGAATGAAACTTTTTCTTTTCCTTTTTCCTTTTTCCTTTTTCCTTTTCCTTTAAAAATTCACTTCAAATGCTAGATCCAAATAGAGCCAAATCCTTTCACAGGAAAAGAACGTGAATCTTTGTAAAGTAACCAACTTATAATTCAAATTTGCTTGCAAATGCATCATTTAAATTTTGTGTAACAATGATTCTTAGCAGTAAACTTGAACCATAATGGATTGACATTGCTGTTCTATATCAATTTTTTTTTTTTCCCCTTTTCTTTCTTCTTCTTCTTCTTCTTTTTTTTTTTTTGAACAAAAAATTTGTAATTTTCAGGAGTTATACAAAGGAAAAATATCATGTTCAAACTCAGTTCCAATAAAAGACCTACTGGAAAAGTTTGGGATCACAAGGGTAAAACAGAGCTTCTACAAATTTTTATTTCACATGATGGTGGTCTTATTAATTGCTTGCAATTCCTTTATGTTGAGAATGGAAATTTGGTTGTGTCTGAGCGCCTTGGCGGTAGTGACCATGGAAGAAATTTCAACACGGTAATTGTCTCAAACGCAGTATTGTAATCTTGGAATGGATCACATATGAAAATTTTGTCATCGGTATGCATTTAAACTTGTTCATCATATTAGCATATTTAATACCCACTTTCAAAATTATAAAATCTAGCATGTTGTTTCAGTTGAAATTCATCTTCTTGATGTTTCTTGCATATTTGAAAATCTACTCGTTATAGCATATATCCAGTCTATTATATAATGCAAACACTTGAATTAGTATGAACCTCAGTTTTTTTGTTTTGTGTTGTTTTGTTTTTAAATTCCTAAACTACCCTTCTTCCTTCTCTTGTAACTGCTTTCTTCTGAACTTGGATAGTGTTTGATTTTGTAAACAAGAGCAGGTTACCCTCAATTACCCAGATGAGTTCTTAACATCAATATCGGGCAGTTCTACCACTGGTTATACTAATGGTGTGAGTTCCATCACCTTCGGAACCAACCAAGGCAGTCATGGTCCATTTGGAAAGCCAGGCAAGGATGACATGGAGTTCAACTTTCAGTTGGGGAAGTACCGGCCATTTGGAGGATTTCATGGAAGTACTACTAGTGATGGGTATCTTGAATCTATTGGGGTCTATGTCAAGCCAATCGCATCTTTAAGTGACCTTAACTCTGCTGGAAAAGTTAAGAGAGAATCTAGAATTTCATGCCTAGTTGAAGGGGATCAATGTTCTCTCTCTCCGCTTAGCAGTAATTCATCTCTTGTTGATTGTGGTTTGTAGCTTTTTTGTTCCAACCTTCTTTTCTTTCATGGCTTTGTACTTGAACTTTCTGTTGCTTTTTTTGTTGAATTGGAATGCCTTTTATTTTACCTAAAAAAAACTCAATTCATTTCATGTCATGATACTCATTTAAATACTTGATTATCTGATCTTTGAATCAGGATTACTAGAATTCAACAGCTCAAGCTCTTTAAGATGGGGTTTAATTGTCCAAAAGATTTCTTTGTTGTTCAAGTTAGAACATTGCAAAACCATGCCATTAGAAGACATGATCCAGCTATTAGATTAGTGTAAGAAAGAGCAGAGGTGTTTTCTTAAACTTACCTTCCCATTAATCCAATTACAGAAGTTGTGAATATGCAATCAATATGAGACTAGTCATGTGGTTTGTTTTCTAGTAAAATTTTGGAATAAGTTTTTTGATTACATAGATGGTATCACTTGAACCCCATTAATCTTTGTAGTTGGAAACCTTCCAAATCACCACCATGCTCATTACTTATTCAATCCAAACATTTAAAAAATATATATTCTACAGTGGTGGTGGTGAGGTGGTAGGATGGTGGTGGTGGGATGGTGGAGGTTATGGTAGTGCTGGAGTGTGGCCACACTTTGAAAGTCTAATTCTTCATTGATTTGGTGTCACAATTGTACTATGTTTACCAGTTTTGTATAAACCATGCAACAATTTGGCACAATGTTTGCAAGTTACAAATGTACTCTCTAAGCTCCGGATCATTTACCTTGAATCGGGTTGAAGTTCAGACCCAACCCACAAAGATCCATGAAAGTTGAACTTTCACAAGCAAAATGAACTATTATGGAGTAATTACCCAAGTCTAAGAAGATCAAACCCATAACTTTGGTAATGTTGTGGCGGTTCTATCTTCTGATCACAATACCCTTCTCAGAGACTTAGTTTTCTTTTGGACTAGCTTTTGAGACGTTTGCAAGAGGATATCCAGTTCAGATGGGTTCAGCTTTAACTTTCGCGAATAAAAGCATTCAAGTTAAAACCAATCTCAGTACTTTTTGCATTATTGTAATTAGAGGAAGGGCTAACTAATTTTTCTCCCTTGTCATTCACCTTATTGTAGAAATTAGTATACTATAAACATAGTGGAAATAAACGAATTCAATCATGCCTTTTACGCTCAAACTAAATTTATGGATCATGTGGGTGAATCACGTGCTTTTATTGATGTCTTCAAATTCCAGCAATGGAATAGAATTAATAGAGAACTATCCACACTATTTACAGTACAAAGGCGGAATGGTTTATGGGAATGTGTAGTTTTTTGTTGTGTCAAATACATTCTGTTTATATAAGACATAAGATAGATGTATTCATATCAACAATATCTAATTAATAATTATCATTTAATATATTGGCAATTATTCATATCAAGATTATCTCATATCTTAAAACATAATCTATTAAGATTATTTGGATTTCTCCTAATCGGGTTATGCCACCATAAACGACCCAATTGAGTCTGGATTCTAAACCCGACCCAATTTCCAACACTTATAAGTTTTTCTTTGTTCTCCAAGTTCACAAACCATTGTATACCTTGTAATATGGTTTTTGGAAATAATTTGTCAATTTTTTTTTTTTGGGTATGTTTTGTAGAAATCAAAACTAATAAAAAAAAAAAACCAACCGTTCCCAAATTTAAATTCTTAATTAAATTTATAAAATTTAAGTTTCTTAATGACATTACTAACAAAAATTTATAGAACCGTCAATTTAGTTTCTCTGGGTTTGGAACACAGCCCACCAAACATGCCGATCATTAGCCAATTGACGACCTCCCTAGCCACTTCCATTATTTCCGGTGACACTCCGATACCTACTTCTGACCATTACTATTATTATTTATAATCCGTCACTACTCAAACCATGTTTGTTTATTTTCATTTATTTTCTTTCAAAACATGTGTATACAAAAATAATTTTCTATTATTTATATAAAAATGCGTTTCTAATTTTATGTAAATACTAAAAAAACAAGAAATTAATTGGTTGGTATAGAGAACCATGCTCATATCTTTACCGTGCAATAATTATTTTGCTTTTGCTTCGCTTTTTTTTTTTTTAATCAAAATAAAGATGCTTCGTGAAATATCACAGCATCAACAAGCATTGATTCCGAAATAATCACTTGAAAATTTAACTCAATATATAAAAAGACATCCACTAAGACACCGAACAGAATTCAGCATTTTGCTTTTGGTTTTAAGATAAGCTTTGATGAAGCATTTAGGAAATTTGACCCCACCGTTGACACTTTTTCTCACCCCAAAGTCTTTCGTCTCTCTCTCTCCACTCCCATTATAGAGACCATCTTCCCTTTCCTCTCCACTTCACCTTCTGCCTTTGATACTCTCTCTCTCTCTCTCTCTCTCTCTCTCTCTCTCTTCTCTAAGTTTCTTTTAGCTCCTGAATGGAATTATATAGGTGTCGTTTGGTAACATTTACGTTTTTAATTTTTTGTTTATATTTACAAAAATTTTAAAAATTCAAATAAAAACTTATTTGGTAAAATTTTTTATTTATAAATCAGTGGTCTCAGTTTATAAATTTGGCCAAAAAATAAAAACACAAAAAATATGTTTCCATTTTGAGTTTTGAGTTTTGAGTTTTTTTTTTTTTTTGACCGCCCAACACTAGCCATCACCCGCCATCATTTTCCGCAAACACCACCTACCCCCCACCACCACTCACCACCCACCTGCCGCCACCACCCACCACCCGCCACCACCACCCACCCCTCGCCGCCACCACCACCACCATCACCCACTACCCACCACCCACATACCATCCACCACCCGTCACCACCACTCACACCCACTTGCCACCACCACCACCACCCACCTACCACCACCATCCACCACCACCACCACCACCACTATCCACCACCACCCACCACCACCACCACCACCCACCACCACCACCCACCCACCCACCCACCACCACCACCACCACCACCCACCACCCACCCGCCACCACCACCACCCACCGCCACCACCACTACCACCCACCACCCACCACCCACACCCACCACCTACCACCGCCACCACCACACCACCCACCACCACCATCCACCACCCACCACCACCCACCGTCACCATCACACCACCGTTTTCCACCACCACTTGTCATTTCTCACTCTTTTTTATATTTTTTAATTTTTTTAAACATTTTGTCAATTACCAAACGCGTTTGTAGTTTATGTTTTTCTAAAAATAAACAAAAACTAATTTATAAAATTTTTGTAAATATAAACTAAAAACGTAAACGTTATCAAACACACCCATAGAATTTGGGTGAGGAATTATTTTTATCTATTCATCTCTGTTCCTTTGCCATTGTTTTTCTTTCTTTCTTTTTTTAAATTTTTTATTTATTTCTCTCCCCTCTGTCTCTCACTCATAAATTCAGAACCATTATCTCCAATTACGATATCTTATTTATTAGTAAATATTCCCAGTTAATTTGTTCTCATATTCATTTATTCCGATTTGGATTGCATGACTGGGAGAGAAATGAAAATAATTAAATAAGAAGTTTTCAGTCCAGAGTCTTTTAAATATGATTTGAGAATATAGTTGTATTTTGAGTTTGTGAGTTTTGAAATTATGATTTGAGTGTGAAAAATTTGTTTGGTGAAAGAGTTTTGAAAAGAGTTCTGAATTGAGTAAAGAATTTTTAATGTGACATATAATATTTGATATAAAAGCTTACAATTCATAACCAAACACACAACACAAAATTCTATTAAAACTCATAATTTTTTTTTAAAATTTTGGAAAATATTTTTTTATTGAATATATAAAAATTTATGTCAATCGCAAAAAAAAAAAAAATTACACTGTTCCGGTCAACTGGCCGGACGACTGGTGCGACGTCCGGTAGGATGACCGGTTAATTCAAATTTTTTCACTTTCGATCGCGTTTTCAAAAGTGAGTGAAATTAAATTTTAAAAATTGAAAACAAACGTCATGTTCAAATCAAGCTCTCCACCAAACAGGTTCCCTTCAAACTATCACACTTGTGTCATTTGGACCCTCAATTATCAATTTGCATAATTACGCCCTTAAATTATTAAATATTAATTCACTTTACCTCAATTCGTCAACGTAGATAATATATGTCAAATTTATCCCCTGGTAAATTATTAACATTAGTTCACCGTCGGTGTAATATATGTCAAATTTATGGAATTCATTATACTTTTTCTAAAACCTCAGGTGGTCAGTATAATTTACCTCATTTAAATTTTTTTTATTTTTTATTTTTATGAACAAATAAAGGTATTAATGTGTACCCAATCTTTATGCATTATGCCAAAAAATAAGTGTATACTTCATGTTTCTTCTTCCAAACACACATTAATTTGTACTATTTGAATGTTGTTTATTTTTATGAACGACTAAAGGTATTTACAGGAGTTCTGCAAACGAAAAACATCATGTTCAAACTTGGTTCCGCACCAAATCCTAATGGAAAAGTTTGGGATCATAAGGGCAAAACAGAGCTTGTACAGATTTTTATTTCGTATGGTAACGAGATTAATTTCTTGCAATACCTGCACGTTGAGAATGGAACTTTGGTTTTGTCTGAGCGCCTTGGCGGTAGTGACAGTGGAAACAATTTCAACACGGTAAGTAATATTTACTTTGCTAAAATAACATGTGTTTTGACAAGGAAGTATTTTTCTCTTTTTATTTTTTTTTATTTTTTGCTTCAATTCTTTAATTTAATTGAAGTTACCAAATAAATAATTTTGTTTGTTTGTGCATAATGTAATGTTTATCTTTACATTAACTTCTCTTAATTTATTTGTGTCAAATTAACTACTAATTTACTTCATTTACTTCATTTAATTTGTGATAAATTAAACTTCTATTGTAATGAGTAATTTTTCTCAAAAAGTCAACCAATCAAATTGGTAATATAAAATAGCACACCGCTATTTTGAGAGTCAAATTGGACACATGAAATAGTATTGTGCTATTTTCGACAGACTTAGGGGTGAAGGGCTGGGTGGCGATGGACTAGGGTGGTGGAGGGGCTGGGTGGTCAGTTGGTGATGTTAGTAGTGGCTGGTTAAGGTTTGGGTAAGGTAAGAGATAAGGGTATTTTGGGCATTTGATAGACGGACACAATTGTAATAACAAAAAGCTCAAAAAAATGGTGTGATAGAATCTCCCATGAAAAGAAAGAGTTTTAAGCCCTCAATACAATCCATAGGGTATTTATACACAATCTACAAACTATCCTAGCTGTCATAACAAACAAAAACCGCCTTTCTACTTAGCTCAGCGCTCTATTCACTATTAACCACCTTGCAGCTGATATGCTAACACCTCTGCTACATTTGATCATCATATTAGTAACTGTAGTCTATATGAATACCCGCTCTTAAAGTTTCTCACATCTTTGAAATCTACTCATTTTAGTATATTCACCGTCTTGTCTGCTAGATTTTTTGTTTGTAATTGTTTGTTACTAACTACTGTTAGCAAAGAGTATTTTTTCCTATCATCTGAACTTTGATTGTTTTTGTGCTTATAAACACAAGCAGGTTAGACTCGATTATCCAGATGAGTTTATAACATCAATAAGTGGTAGTGTGGGTGAGAGGTGTGGTTAGAGATAGTCTAGGAAGATGGCGGACACTTCAATGAACTAAGATCACCAGAGGTGGAGAAGAGGAGGGCAAGGCAAGCTTGGAGAGGAAGAGGTTGGCAGTAATGGATCTTGAACACTAATGTAGAATGTGAGAGGGAATATTTAAGTGTGAGACTTAATGTGTTAGAATTGCGTGGTGGAGTGAAGTTTCTTACTGCATATATGATACGTTATATAGGCCACAAAGAGTATTGGAGCCCAAGCAAACTGTTGAACAGGTGGCTCATTCTCTCTAACTCTGCCAGAAGTGATATAAGCCCTTCTGCTGTCTGTGGCTTGATGGCAAGTAGAGAGCAACGTTTATGGCAGGCCGAAAGTAATGTTTTGTATATGCATCAGATGACATGAATGTAAGGTCGTTGTTGCCTCTTCTCCAAACTTGGTCAAAATAGAGTTGTTTTAGCAAGAAGACAACCATCTCGACGATCCCATGACCTCAACTGCCAGTCCAATATCCTCTAATGATCTCGAGCAGTAGTGATTGGGTCCTGCTCCCAACCCAGGCAACCAAGTATGTGAATGGGACAGGGCCCACCTCAGTATTTAGGAGAGCTAGGGTTTCACTTCCAAGCGACCAAGTAGGAGAATGGGTCGTGAGCCTATCTCAATGTTTAGAAGAGCCAGTGTTTATCAGTCCAAGTCCAAGTGAACCGAGGGTTGATTATATTGTTGTTTGGTCTTGGAGCGAGATATGAAGGACCATGGGCCTTGCGAGGCCATGGTGCTGCCTGTTGTAGGGCTCTTCATATTTAGATATATTTGGCTTGTATGTATGCTTCTGCTTAGGCTAAGTATATAGTCTTGGTTTTGCATGGTACCTTGGCACACGGCGCCCTTAGGGCTCGTCATGTATCAAACATGTGATATGCCCACGTGGTGCCTTATTGGTCTGCCACGCGGGTGGGGTTTTGGTGATGTGGCACTCGTAGGGCTTGCCAAGTATTGGGCTTAATACAAGTACCCACAATAATGCCCATGTGGTGCCTTATTGGTCTGCCACACGAGCGGGGTTTTAGTGATGTGGCACTCGTAGGGCTTGCCACGTATTGGCCTTGATACAAGTACCCACAATAATGCCCCCATGTATAGATGCTCTTATGGCTAATGAGAGTATTTGTACATGACTATGTTAGAAAGCTTTGAAAATATTAGCTCATGCAGATAAGTATTTAGATAGAGTTAGAGTATGAAATTAGGCTCTTAATATAGTGTGGGGATTTTAATTGCTCACGGAGAGTTTACATTTTATGTTTCATTCGGTATGAGCTGGCCGGATAAAGATGTGGGCTTGTTGGGCGATGACTCAATTCCACGGAATCTCCACCACTTCACAGGAGATTTCGGCTTCGTTCCATAGGCACCAAATTCCGCCCATCACCCTTTCTATACCGCTAAGAGGGGAGCCATAGCCTTGGTGTTAGGATAGCCAATGATTTGGCTCATGAACTAGGTCTCGCTTCCTTTTTTTTTTTTTTTTTTGTGTGTTTGTGATGATGACAAGGTGGAAGCATCTGCTAGAATGTAAGTGCATGTAGTGTTAAGGAAGTTAGAACGAGCGGCACCCTCAATATTGAAGAAGAGGATGTTGAGTGAAGTGTTGCAAGGAGTGCTTGGCAGGGTCCTGCTGGAAGCTCTATCTTTTCCCAGGTTGAGGCTTGCAAAGTTTTCTATGTCCCATCCAAGTGCCAAATCTTCATTTAGGTTTTCCAACAGGGCTGACAGGATGGAAATGTAGTGGTCCAAATCCTTTTCTCTCGGTCTTTGCGAGAAGATGTTGATTCGGTTCCTCTCCAAATGTAGGATCAGCACCTGCCTTGCTTGGCAAGTGGATCCTTGGAGACTAAGGTTGCCTTCTTGGTTTGGCAGTAACCAAGTGGAAAATGGCGGTATCGTGTAGCAGTCTGGCAGTGTTAACTGCTTGTACCATCCTCTTATTTTGCTCTGAAGTTCTTCGGGTACCTCCAGGACAGTGTATGTAGATATTGGTGTAAGTAATTCTGAATATTCTGTATATTCAACTTGTGTAATACAAATATTATAACCAATATTTATAGCAATCTTAAACCTAATCTATAATAGGAAATCACCCTATACAATCAATCGAATATTCACAATTAACCAATCAACCTACCTAATTGATATATTATACCATAATTACATAATATTCTCACACCCTCGCTCAAACTCAAGGTGTTTTAGTAGAAAACACTTTTGCCAAGAAAAAATTGGAATCGCGCAGTTGTGTCAGTCTTCGTAAAGAAATCAGCAAGTTGCGATGCCGAAGAGACGAAAGGAAGCGAGATGGAGCCAGACTGCAAAGTCTGACAAACAAAATGACAATCAATCTCAATATGGATCGTTCGCTCATGAAAGACAGTGTTATGGGCAATCTGAATAGCATTGCCGTTGTCACAGTAAAGGGAGGTTGGAGAAGACTGAGGGACACCTAAATCAGTCAAGAGACAACAAAGCCAAACAATCTCAGCAGTGACATGAGCCATAGCACGATACTTAACCTCGGCAGTGGAACGCGCAACAACTGTCTATTTCTTGCTCTTCTAAGAAATCAAGGAATCACCAAGAAACATGTAGAAGCCAGAAGTGGACTTGCAATCAGTGACATCACCAACCCAATTAGAATCAACATAAGCAACCAAGTCCAAAGAGGAAGTAGAAGACAACAGTAAATCCTGAAAGATAGTACTCTGGAGATAGCAAAGAATCCGAACCAAAGTAGCCTAATGTATAGAACGAGGAGCATAAACGAACTGACTAACCACATGAACAACATAGGCAAGATCAAGGCGAGTAACCGTCAAATAGACTAAGAAATCACAAGCTCTCGATATAAAGTAGGATTATCTAAAAGAACACCATTAGTAGGGTTGAGTTTCATATTAAGCTCAATGGAGGTATCAGAAATCTTAGTGTCAGTAAGACCAGCTCGATGAATAACCTCATTGGCATACTTAGCTTGAGAGAGGAAGTAGCCCTTGGAAGAAGAAGCTACCTCAATACCAAGAAAATACCACAAGGGGCCCAGATCCTTCATTTCAAAAGTGCGGAAAAAATGCCACTTGACCTCAGAGATAGCAGAAGAATCAGAGCCAGTGATGATCATATCATCCATATATAGTAATAAGGCAACAAATTCGGCAGAAGTGTGAAGAAGAAATAAAGCAGAGTCTTAAGCATAAGGATGAAATCTAAGCACAGTAACAGCAGTCTGAAAGTGATCATACCAAGCACGAGGAGACTGCTTCAGACCATACAAAGCACGTCGAAGGCAACAAACCTGTCTAGAGGAATGGTGAAGCCAAAGGGAGGACGCATATAAACCTCCTTGATGAGATGGCCATTAAGAAAAACATTCTTAACATCCATTTGATAACGAAGCCAAGAACAGACAATAGCGACAGAGATCAAAGTACGGACAATAGTTATCTTGGCAATAGGAGCAAAGGTCTCTTCATAATCAACACCATACTCCTGTGAGAAACCTTTGGCAACCAGACGAGCTTTGTAGCGCTCATGAGAACCATCAGAATGAGTCTTGACTTTGTAGACTCATTTGCAACCAACCAGATTCTTACCAGCAGGCAAATGAACCAACTCCCAAGTATTAGTTTTCTGTAAAGCAGACAACTCATCCTCCATAACTTGAATCCAATGGGGATCCTAACAGGCCTTCTTGTAAGATTGAGGCTTTGAAAAATAATGAATAACAGACCAAAAAGTACGATAAGAAGCAGAAAAATATGTATTAGACCAACATAACCTGTTTGGAGGATGACGTGCTCGAGTAGGATAGCAGTGTGCAGCAAGATCAGAGTCGTTAAAAGTAGGAGGATCAGTAGTAGGAGCAGAGATAATTTGTGAAGGAAGAGCTTGGCGACGTGAATAAACTAATAACGAAGGAGGAGAAGAAGCAAGTTGGAGAGACGAAGGAGAAAGGGAAATATGGTCATGGGGAACAGTAAAGATGTACTCATCAGGAGGGTCCTTAGAAGGAAATGGATCAATGTGAACCAAATCCTCTTTGGCAACTGGAGCAGTGGTAGGAGGAAGTTGAAAGTAAGGCAGACGTTCAAGAAAAGAAACATGACAGGGAGACGTAAAGACGACGGGAAATAGGGTCGTAATACTGATAGTCTTTCTAAGTAAAACTATAACCCAAAAAGACACTTAGGACAGACTGGGCATTAAGTTTGGTTCGATCTTTACAGGAAAGAAAGACAAAACAAACAGACCCAAACACACGAAGAAGGGAGTAATTGGGAAGTTGAGAGAATAGAGCCTCATAAGGAGACCAACCAAAAAAAAGGGGAGTAGGCATGTGGTTAAAAAGAAAAGCAAGAGTAAGAACAGCCTCGCCCCAAAACAAAGCTGGAACTGAGGTAGAGAAAAGAAGAAACCTAGCTATCTCAAGAAGATGATGGTGTTTATGCTCGGCTCGACCATTTTGGGTAGGTGTATCAGTATAAGAAGTTTGGTGAATGGTATCCAAATTGGCCAAATACTCACAGAACTCAGTTTTAAAATATTCCCCACCCAAGTTAGATCGTAATCATTTAATGGTAGTCTCAAACTATGTAGTGATCCTAGACTGAAATGTGCGATATATTTGGTAAAAGTCAGATTTATGAGTCATAAGATAAATCCAAGTATAACGGGTAAAATCATCAACAAAAGACACATAGTATGTGGAACCCCCTTTAGTGAGAACAAGAGAGGGTCCCCAAACATCAGTATGCACAAGAAAAAATGGAGAAACAAAAACCGAAATACTTTTATTAAAAGGTAAAGTTGACATTTTGTCAAGTTTACACCCCCGACATTCATCAATTTGACTAGTAGAAATTTTACCCAATAATCCTAATTAAACTAAAGACCATAAGCGGTCAACAGACAAATGACCTAGGTAAGAATGCCATAAGTAAAACTGACTCGACTGAGAATCTAGCTGAAATGAGGAAAAAGCAACTGGAGAAGTGAATAGGAGGAAATGCAAACCTTCTACCACATAGAGATCTCCAACTCTACGGCCAGTCCTAATCTGTTTCTTGGACACCCGATCTTGCATACAACAGACAGATGAGGAAAAGATAACATCAAAATCAGAAGTATCAAGTTGACTGATAGATAATAAACTAACAGATAGCTGAGGAACATAAAGAATAAAGGAAATAGTAATAACAGACATGGTAGAGGGTAAGACAGACCCAACAAATAAAACAGACATACCAGACCCATTAGCAGTATTAATAGTAATATGAGAGGGATGGGGGATACAATTTTGAAGTAAGAAAATATGAGGAGTCATATGATGAGAGGCACTAGAGTCAAAAAGCTAGACAGAAGAAAAGATACCTGAAGAGGACTCAAACAAACCTGAATGAAGAGATGTGAAAGCAGAGGCAAATGAGGATGGTTGGGAGGTGGATAGGAGATGTTGAAGTTGAGCCATATGGGTACGCAAAGAAGCCAAGTAAGGATCAAAAGCCGGAGCAGATACAGTATAAGTAGTAGGAGGTCGAAACTGTGTCTGAAGCAGCTGAGAAGACTGACCAGACTGAGTCCCTTCTTGGGACAATTGTACTTCTAATGGCCCTTCTGATGGCAAAAGGCACACTCATTAGAGACTAGTGGCCCATTCTTAGGCTTCGCAGTGGCCTAAAGCTGATAATATGGTAGGGACGACAATAGAGAAAGCTGAGTAAGAGCCAAGAAGACAAATGGAGACAGAGTCTGACTGGCTATCTTAAGACGGGTTTCCTCGGAGAAGATCTCACGAACAATAGCATCCACAGAAGGGAGAGAAGACCGATGAAGGATGACATCACGGATAGCCTTATATTGAGGGGAGAGAGCCGTTAAGAACTGCACTAAACGACCTTGCTATCGAAACTCAACATAAGTGTTTAGTGGCTTGAGGCTAGATGGTTCCATGAGAGCCAACTGATCCCAGAGACCTGTCATCTCAATATAGAAGTCCTTAATAGATTAATCCCGTTGACGAGCACTTTAAGTAGCAGTTTTGAACTCATATTGCTTGGCAAAGTTGGACTGCTAATGCACATGGCTATTTTTGAAAGATGGTTATAATCAGCTTTTTGGTTAAAAGCTTATTATAATCAGGTTTTTGTGAGAGAGGGAAGTGGGTTATAATCTGGGAAGTAGATTATAACCCACTTCCCAAAAGACCCCACACCCAATAAATAATCCCACACCTTCTTGGCAATACTGTATTTGGAAAACATCATTCCAATATGGTCATCCACAGAATTAAGAAACCATGTTAGAACTTGGGCATTATCACAATCCCAAGTGTCACAGGAAGTCAAATATTCTTCTTGTTTCGGGTCCAATGGACGAGGAATAGAACCAGAAACATAGCCTCATTTTTTCTGACCAAGAAGAAAATTCTTCATAACACTAACCCAATAAGCATAATTGGCACCAGTGAGTTTACATCTGATGGCTTGTGTTTTGGTGTCCGTCATTGTAATAACCAAAGATGGACAGGTTGAAATATAATAAATAATAACAACCAAGAAATAGAGACCATTTTCTGCACTACCACTGCCAATCGTCATCCTCGTGACAAGGTCCTCAAAAAGACAATGATAAATATATATATATATATATATTCATACTATAATTCAAATCCTTAGTAATAATACGACTCAAGAATAGAAGATTAACAAAAAAATTGAGAAAATTGGGCACTGAAGACAGAGGTAAGGTAGGGGTGACATGAATTAAACCTTTTCTAGAGATAGAAGAAACAGTACCATCTGCAATCCTAACTTTGTCTTGACCTGAAGAGGGCTTATATACTGAAATAAGGTCAGAAAACTCAGACATATGATCTGAGGCACCAGAATCAATAATCCATGGCAAAGACTTATGAGAAAGAAAAGTACCAAGAAAAGAGGCTAAGTTACCTAAGCGGGCAAACGAGAAAAATGTACTGGAAGCAATAGAAAACCGGTGGGTCAACAAATAACACAGAACATCCTCAAGCTCCGGAGAAGTCATGCTAGATAAACTATCAGAAGTTGGACCAACTAAAGCGAAAGTAGAATCAAGGGTGTCAACAGCATTAGATTAGAGTCGCGTCCTCTAGACTAGCCTAATTGACCGCCTTTAGTACTAGACCAATGACCTTGACTCCCTGATGGAGCCCCATGAAGCTTCCAACACGTTTCACGAGTATGTTGCGACTTGCGGCAATAATCATAGAACACAATATCCTTCTCTAAAGGATAGAAAAGAGGTAGTGACAAACTAGCCCCATCTCGAGAAGGAACAGAAAGTAATGATGAACGATCTCCAGTAACCGGTGGTATTATAGCAGAACAACGACTCTCCTTATTTTGTAAATATGTAAAGGCCTCTTGAAGAGATGGAAGAACATCCATGGCAAGGACACGACTCCGAATTGGATCAAACTCCACATTGAAGCCTTCTAGAAACTTGAAAACCCTCTCATATGCAAGAAACTTCTGGTAACCAATTGAGTCAACTGTACAGATAGGCTTGTAATTCAGTAGATAATTTGGGTGTTTCCAACCATTAGTCAGAAAGCTGTAATACTAGAGAACTGTCTACTCTCTCTATACTGAGCGCTCAATAGACCGACACAACTCAGAAGACTGAGAAAATTTTCCTTTTTGAGAATATGTAACAGCGACTGTTTCCCAAATATCCTGGGCAATATCTATGGATAAGTAGCCTTCACCAATCTCAGGAACCATGGAATGAATGAGTCAATCCATGATTAAAGAGTTGGTAATCTCTTATTAGTCATAGCCAGGATCCATAATACTTGGTGCTTGAACTCTCCCATTAACATATCCCATCTTTCCCATACTCTTCAGAAAAAGTGTCAGACACTAAGACCATGAAAGGTAATTCTAACCATTAAATAGAGCGATGGTGATTTTGAGGCTAGGGTTCAGGTTGTTAGATGTAGTAGTCATAACTGGACTAGAGCTCTCCCCTTTAGATGGGTGAGAAGTAGTGGTGGTAATTAGGTTAGCCATAAGATCTCTACAATTTCAACCCAAAAAACCTTGCACGAATCACAAGAATGAAAAGAGGAATGGAATGGGCTGGAATAAGCAAAATCACATACAGACCACTATGGGAGCATAACAATTATATTAATGAGTCATCTATGGACCCAAAAAATAAATCAAATACGGGAAAACAAATCTCCAATCAAAACAAGTGCTGAACTGTATTTAAGAAAGTAGATGAAAAAAAACTTGGGGCAACAGAAGATGGACAGTCTCAAACACTCATCCACAAAGAGAGGCTAGGACAGCCCTCACAAGGGTTGACTAGGCTAGAGGGGCCTTCGGCTGAAGCTGAAACAACTCTGTGGGACCTTGGCTGGTTCCGACAGAGACCCAGGGACCAACAGTGGAGGATGTGTGGTGATAGGTGATGGCTGGTTGGTGACAGCGGTTGTGTGGGTGATGGCTCTCATATCATGTAATTTGAGAGAATACAAAGTTTGGGTAATGATTATGATATCATTACCTTTTATATTAATCAATCTAACTGTTACAAAAGGAAGCCCTAAGGCACTGATTAAGGAATCACATTTTATATTGATTGACTGATTAAGGAATCACAATCAATCAATCACAATCTAATCTAAATAAGAAAACAAAGAAATATTCTAACAGATATGCTAACACCGCTGCTACATTTGATCATCATATTAGTAACTATAGTCTATATGAATACCTGCTCTTAAAAGTTTCTCACATCTTTGAAATCTGCTCATTTCAATATATTCACCGTCTTGTCTGCTAGATTTTTTGTTTGTAATTGTCTGTTACTGACTGCTGCTAGCAAAGACTATTTTTTCCAATCATCTGAACTTTGATTGTTTTTGTGCTTATAAACTCAAGCAGGTTAGACTCAATTATCCAGATGAGTTTCTAACATCAATAAGTGGTAGTTGTCACCCTGAAAAATTTCTTACTAATGATTACCAGCTTGTGGAGGATCTTGTATTGACTTCTATCACATTTGGTACCAACCAAGGCAGCTATGGACCATTTGGAGAACCAGGCGAATATGACACAAAATTCAACTTTCAAATGGAGCAGGACCGACCGTTTGGTGGATTTCATGGAAGTACTAAGCATGGGTTACTTGAATCTATTGGGGTTTATGTCAAGCCATTAGAAACTCTAAGCGACCTTAAATGTGCTGAAGACTGTGTGAGTCGTTAATAATCTGATCAAACTAAGATGAAGAGTGCTACGAACTCCAGTGTAATTTAGCCACCTGCAATAACAAGAACAATGAGAATTTGCTGGCTGGGGTGTTCAGCTAAGTCACAAGCTATCTCTTAATATAATAGTATGAATGTGTATTGTATTTTTCATGCCTGTACTTTTGAGAGTGAAATATTGTTTGTATTATGTTATAGAAATGTTCAACTACTTGAACATGCTGCTTCTCTGGAGTTTTTGACTGGTTCCACCGTCTGCTCATATCCTGACAATCCGAACACCTAATTGACCGGATGTCTAGCCACGTGTTTATCAAGACCAAGCAGCTAGGCCGAGTAAATTGTGCTTTTCTTTTTGTTTAGTTTGTTTGCACATGTATGCTAGCTTTGTGGAACTCTCTTGTTTTTTTTTTGGTACGGCTTGTACTCGAATTTCATGTTTTAAGTTGAAAGGAATGCTTTTGATTTATGAAAAAACAGAGTAGAATGTTACTTTTAGTGGATTAAAGAAAAACACATGCAGGTGTGTGTGCTAATTTGCATGCTAAGAACAATCATTTATTTCTGCATTTTTAGTAATGTTACTCCGTTTGGTTATCAGCCCTTAAATTTTTATTTTTTAAAAAAAATAAAAAATAAAAAATTCAGCTCCTGAGTATTTTGAAAATACTAAATTAAGGGGTTAATCATTTGATAATGTAGTCAGTTTTTTGTTTACATAAAATAGGAAACAAATATTTGTTTTTATGAAAATAATGCCTACTAATAATGCCTGAATTTTTGTTTTTTCAAAATGTAAAGTGTTAACAAACAATTATGTGGATTTCATAACACTGAGGATGGTTAACAAGGTAATGGCCTTCATAAACAATTCTGCAACTCCTTCATGACAGATATTGTTTCTGTTTGTACATATGGACACAGGATGCTCTGTCTCCAAACATATGTCCTTTCTACAAAAATTAGTACAGTGAGTTGTGGAGAAGAGAGCTCGAACACACTTTTTGTGAATCGGTTTCTGTTTTGCAATTCTTAAATAACAAAGAGATATATGAATTGAAAGCAAGAAAAACCTTACAATTTTAAAAAAATTAATTACATATCTCACTGTTCATGGAAGAATGCTCACAAACTGTATTCTTTCAAAAATACATTCAGAACTATAAGCCAAGCTTTGAAATTCTAATTCTTCCTTGATGGTGTCAATTTGATACAGTTTTGAGAGGATATTTCTACAATTTTTGTATAAAACCCTGCAACTACTTGGCGCAATGTTCATACGGTTACAAATGTACTCTGCAGTTCCGGATCATTTACCTTGAATCATGTTTTAACGAAGGTGGAACATTCACAAGCAAAATGAACTATTTTGGAGTAATTAGCCGAGCCTAAGATGATCAAACTCATAACTTTGGCAGTGTTGTGGTAGTTCGATCTTCTAACCGCCATACCTTTCTCAGAGACCTAGTTTTCTTTTGAACTGGATTTTGAGATGTTCTTTCCAAGAGAATATCAAGTTTGGATGGGTCCAGCGATAGCCTTTCAAGAATGAAAGCATCCAAATCAAAACTGCTTTCAGTGCTTTCTGCATTATTGTATTCAGAGGAAGGGCTGGCTGATTCTTCTCCCGTGTCATTAGCTCCAACTATGTCTCTGGAAGTATCATTTACCTTGTAATATGAGTTTTGGTCCAAGTTCAGAAACCGCTTTATGCTATCAAATGCTGGGTCAATAATGTCTAAGAGCCCCATAACCCATGAAGCATCATCGACAATTTCAGTACGCTGTTGCACACAACAATCAGGTCTTAGCCTCAATGTTAATTAGACAAGATCAAAGGAAAAAATTTCGTTTATTTTCCATCAAAACAATCAAAACGTTTCGTTTCCTAAGAAACTGGAACGAAATATTAGAATACTGAAATTCCAATATTTCCACTGAAATTTTAAGAAACATACCGAAACAATGAGTTGTTTTGAGAATAATATATTAACATTTATATAGATTTTAGTTTTAGTTTTCCATACATTTTCAAAATTTTATCCCATTTTCCAAATGTTTTCAAAATGTTTTTGAAACGTTTCCGTTTCCAAGCTAACCGATACAACATATTGAAACAAAAATTTTGATCCTTGGACAAAACACCTACATCACGTTAATGCATCTTTCACCAAGATCTCCTTTCCAAATTCATCAGATATCATTTATACAAATTATCCTACAATCTATCTACTGAATTCAAATAGAACATGACCTGAGAGAAGCATAAATTTGGATGAAATGGGTATTTTGTATGGTCAATTCTTGATATCGAAGAGTTTATTATAGGCAATTGAATGCAGTGGGTCATGGAAAATACCTGCTGGAAATAAAGGTTACGAATCTCCTCAGCACGCACAGAATTTCCTTGATCCTCCTCAAAAGATGCCCATGTCATCCATGTAACATAGCTTTGAGAATTTATGTTTAGAGAAGATCTAAATAGTCTCCGTGCAGCTGATAGGTTGCCAACTCTCTGCTCTAAAACTCCCCAAGCCTACAAAATATGTATGCATATAGCATAAATGATAGCATGTAAGGTAGTCTATATGTACTACATGACATGCATGAAGCAACAAGAAACTACTCATGATCACCTCATTTTATAGTGTCTGTACCTGAAGGCATCGAGCAGCACTTTCGGTGGTTGAATTGATTGATAATGCTTTTTGGTAGAGTTCCCTGGCTGTGGATATGTTTCCTTCTTTCCACTCCATCCACCCCCAAGCCTAAATCATCCCGAGGAAAAAAAAAATCAGCTTCTGGTGGGCCTGCACAAGGGTGGATGCGAACTCTCTCATGCCGTACAGGCATAGAACGCTCCAGGCACAATAGATGAAGGCAGGGAAAACCGCAAACAGAATACAAGTTGGATGATCAAAACCAAAAGATAAAAATTGTGAACTATTGTGTTCCCCACCAAAGACAATCTTTCCAAGATTATCAGGAAGAAAATATCCGTTAGTCTGCAACCCCAGTTTCATGGATTCTCAAGCATAATGAAATATAAGTACAAAATCTAGATCTAATCCAAGTAAGCCACAAAACAAAATTCACCCTAGATCAAGAATTACTTGGTTTTTCCTGGTAAAAAGGAACCCTGTCAGTCATCCAAAGTCAGTCGCTAAAGTCCCACTTTAACTTCTACAAATTTGGACTTGGAATTAATCAAGAAGTCCACAAAGCTGAATTCAAGGTTGGGGCTTAATCATATGAAGGTCTAAATAGCTGAAGCACCCCAAAACTGAGATTTTTGGTATCGTGAAGCATTATCCTCCTATTTCTTTTCACAGACTTTCTTGGGTTGCAAAAGTGGTTAATCATGTGGAAAGTCTCAAACTGTCGCACAATAAAATTAGGATTAGCACTCGGAATAAATTACTTACAATCCATACAGGTTGGTGCCTTGGGTCCAGTTCAGATGCTCTCTTGAACAACACTCGGGCATAATTTGCAGTTGAGTATTTGTATTCCAATAATGCAAGAGACTGAAGAAGAACAGGATCCCTGGGATTCACTGCATGACCTATCTTTAAAAGTTTCCTTCCAAGATCAATATTCCCCCGATTAGCTTCAAAGACTCCCCATACATGCCAGGCAAACCTATTCTTTGGACTGGCTTGGACTGCTTTCTGTAATTTAGAAGAGAGGAAGGTTTTATGCATCTGATGATAGAAAGCAAAGCAGTAACATTCGGGAAAGTTACAAAAGAAATAAAATAGTGCAAATTAAGCCAGTAGTCCTCGCACTTTGCCCTCTATGTCAATTTGGTCGTTGCAGTTTCAATTGGTTCAATTTTGACCTTGAATTTTTAATTTTGGTCCAATTGATTACAAACGTTTTATGGTACAAAGGGAAAAGTGAAGGGATCACAGGTATAATTTGTCCAATAAAATAATATAGATTAACAAGCAAGGGAATAGGAAAAGAGAGCATGGTTAAGCGCTTCTGAAGAAGTCTAAAGGAAATGACACCAAGGGAACCCATAATTAAGGCAACAAAAACATAACCTCAAAAAGTTGCCGAGCAGTGCCGTTGTTTTCCTGTTGCATCTCTAATTGTGCCCATGCCTGTACCAGAAAAAGTAGAGGGATACAAGAAAACAAACTTCAATGAAACAGAAAATCATCCTCACAACAACAAAAGGTTGCCTTAAGAAGAACACTTACAAGCCAGCTTGCACAGCTTTTGGGATTAGATTTGGTGGCCTGCTTGAATAAATACCTCGCCTGCTCATAACGGGTTGCTTTAACCTCGAGCAATGCAAGTGTCTGGTATATGTACTCGTTTCCACCACAATATTTGAGACCTTTACCAAGGAGATTTCTTGCCTTCTTTATATTTCCTTGTTTTAGCTCCAAAACTGCCCATCCATGCCAGGCTGCAATATGTCTCTTATCAGCAACAGTGGCAGCATCAAATAATTCTCTAGCTCTCCTTACATTTCTGATCTTATTTTCCAGAACAGCCCAACACTGTTTTCAAAAGAATGAGTCCATGTAAACTTCTAATGCAAAAAATATGGATAATAATAATAAATAATAATAATGAAAGGATAAGGAGGCAACAGTCACATTAACACTACTTATCTAAGCGAAAACCAAACATGTGTAATTGACTTAACAGAGTTTGCTTAAATCTAAGTTAAAATGATAAATAAAATCTAATAATTTCTCCATATCCGGGAACAATAATAGCCACTGGCATATGCTAGGAGAAACAAACTCGACTGCTATAAGGAAATTGGATTTTAGACAATGTTTAACTAATGAGTCAGCATCATATTCTTGAGTTATTTGTATAACATGGTGGATATTGTTAAACGGAGCAAGCGGCTTGTGAGCTAAAGGTTATTTTAGCTTTGAACCCACAGTAAAGGAGCTAACCGATTTAATCTACTGTAGTTTAAATCAAGTTTATTAGTTAAACCAAACATGTTTGACTCCAAAACACATAATTCAACAAAGCCTTAACTTTAATCAGTAAGTCTAATTAAGAAAAAATTGTACAAATTGATCTACCTAGGGGGACATGTTAAACATTGTCTGATTGCATAATTGGAAAGATAAGTTCCTCAACAATGCATGCCACAGAAGAGGTGGGGAAAATTAATGAGCAGTAAAAATGAAAACATTTCAACAATGCAAATTCAAGTAAAGGATATCTTAGAAGGAGAACATCATACGCACCTGCCAAACGTAGGCATTTTCGCCTTGTGTTACTTGGCAGCGTTTCTTATACACGGCTCTGGCTTCAGCCGTCTTTGATTGCTTGCTTAAAATCTTCCCCAGTGCCACATATGGTCTTTCATTTTCAGGCCAAGTATTAATACACTTCACACATTACCAAATCACACAAAATATACAACATTCATTATTATGTTTTTGGTGCATTAAATATAAAGGAATCAAGTTAATATGTCACACAATGAAAGTGTGGGATGAGTGATGGAACGTCAATTGTGAGAGATAATATAGGTGTCAGAGAATCAATTTGGGTTTATGCCTGGTAAGTCAACAATGAAAGCGATCTATCTTTTGAGGAGAATAATAAAAAAGTGTAGAGAAAAGAAAAGAGACATTCATATGGTTTTTATCGATCTTGAGAAAGCATATGATAGAGTGTCTCGGGATATAATCTGGTGGGTGTTAGAGAAGAAAGGAATGAGAAAAGGTTACATTGATGTGATTAGAGATATGTATGAACGTGTGGTGACCACTATTAGATCGCCTGCTGGAGAGACGAGTCAATTTCCAATTACTGTAGGGTTACACCAAGAATCAACATTAAGTCCTTATCTTTTCGCTTCAGTCATGGATGAATTGACAAGCAATATTCAAGATGATGTGAAATAGTGTATACTTTTTGCAGATTATATCGTGTTTGTGGGTGAGATTAGAGAAGGAGTTAACACTAAGTTGAATATTTGGAGAAAAACACTTGAATCTAAAGGATTTAGGATAAGCAGAACTAAGACAGAGTATATCGAGTATAATTTTAGTAACAGTTACAATAGAAGCAGAGGAGAAATGAAGATTGAGAACCAAAAACTACTTAAGAGTAAACTTTTTTGTTATTTAGGATCGATTATCTCAATGAATAGGGAGATTGGAGCAGATGTGGTTCACAGAATTAAGGAGGGGTGACTTAAGTGGAGGAGTGTGTTTGGAGTACTGTGCGATAAGCGAGTACCCATTAGACTAAAAGGAAAATTCTATAGAACGGCTATTAGACTAGCAATGTTGTATGGAACGGAATGTTGGGCAACCAAGAAACAACATGTAGATAAGATGAGTGTTGCTGAGATGAGGATGCTAAGGTAGATGTGTGACAAGACTATAAAAGATAGAGTTAGGAATGAGTATATTTGAGAATGGGTAGGAGTAGTACCGATAGAAGATAAGTTGAGAGAGAATAGATTGAAATGGTTTGGTCATATACAACGGAGACCAATAGAGGCAGTAGTGAAGAGATGCGATACAATGACGGTAGATAGTAGTGTTAGGGGAAGGGATAGACCTAGAGTGATGTGGACTAGTATAGTAAATAGATATATGAATCTCCTTAATTTAACTAACGAAATGGCCTTGGATAAAGTCGAGTGGAGAAGAAGGATTCATGTAGCCGATCCCATTTAATGGAACTTACGGCTTGGCTTGGTTTGGTTTGGTTACATTAAATGGGCACAAGATTTTCTATCTTCAAATCCCTTTGTCTCAATGCACCCTTAATCATTGAATTTTGCATGATCCTCCAACTGAAAGTACATTGGAACATAACGATAGAGGAATTTGGAGACAGAAGACTCCTAGCCCTTAAAATCCACACAAAATTATTCACTAGTAGAGACGGAACTGTGTATGGACCTACAGGGGCCCTGGCCCCCCCCCCCCCCCCCCGCTTTGCACAGGATGCTCTATTGTTATATATAGATTTAGTTCAACACCAACAACTTCTCGTATGGCCCTCCCTCCTATTTAATTCTTATAATTTTAACTATTCTCTTTAACAGCTCTTTATAATCCAATAATAGTATAATATATAGGAGAATGTTATATGTACACCCATTATAAGAAATATATGAATTTTTTATTTTATGAAAGTTTAAAATATTTGTAGTCTTATGTGTAGTAAAAGTTACTAGTAATCAATTTATGGTGTGCATTTATAAAGTGAAAGTGAAAGTTATGAATCATTGTAGTTATGTTATGAATGATGTAGTATAAATCTTATGAATCATTTGTGATGCAAAATGTTACGAACTATTTGGTGAAAAAGTTGCAATTTGTTATGGTTATGCTACATATATTGTGATAACGTGTATACGATATGCACGTTTTAAACAGTGCACATCATAATAACTCCCTAACATATTATATTCTAAAATATATTTTTAATTATATTATTTACTTTGTAAATGAAATTAAGTTAACAATTTTTGTCTCTCATTAGCCCAATCATTATTTCTCACTATTGCAATGTAAAAACTTTCATTGATTAGTGATACTATCACGCAATATTACTCTTACATCAAATATTTAACAAAAATAAGAGTTTATCCATTTTTAATTAATAGCATGAAAAATCACAATTGGTAATTGCATGAAAATCCATTGCTTTAAATCTAACCCCACTTATCTCTCACCCCCCCCCCCCCCCAACACACACACACACACACAATGATCATCCTGGTCCGTCCCTGTTCACTAGTCACAAAACAATAGAGCACTAGTGGCATATGCACGTGAACCAAGAGGCCACGCACAAGGATGGATGAGGCCAACCTTTCCCCACCCCCCACCACACACACAATGATCATCCTGGTCTGTCCCTGTTCACTAGTCACAAAACAATAGAGCACTAGTGGCATATGCACGTGAACCAAGAGGCCACGCACAAGGATGGATGAGGCCAACCTTTTCTTCCACCCAACTAACCAAGCTGGTTCAAGTTGGCTCCATTCATGCGGTGGCTACTTACTCTTATTGACCCGAAAGCACTAAGGTAGTGTTTGGTTTGCCAGAATGATTTTACATCAAGATTCAAGAATTGAATGATTATTATTTGGCCTCCCAATGGAATGACCACTCTTCTAAATTGGTGAATGGGGGTTCCATTTTTAATATAAATGCCTTTCCTTTTTACCAAACCAACATAAGAATGAATATTCTAATTATTCCATCATAACCGCATTCCAGTAAACCAAACACTGCAAAAGTGTTTCGACACTATGTAATAATTACCCAAAATCCACACCTTGGATTTGAAATCCTAGGTCTAAATCTAAAAAAAATTTAAATAAGACAGCTTGTTCTGTCAAATCCAAGACATGAATTTTCAAATTGAGACCTCAATCATATTAAAGAAAACTGAAAAATTAAGCGTAATTCACCTTCTGAAGAAGTTTCTCTGCTTCATTATACCGAAAGCTCCTCGCAAGCACCTTTGCACGATACAAAGCCAAATCCAAATTCACCACAAGAGGCTTATCCCCAGAGCTCAATTCCACCCTCTCCGGCTCAAAAATCGGCATCTTCCTCACAAACTCCGAGAGCCCCACATCGATAATTGCTGACGAAGATAACTCATCATCGCCGCCTCCATCTTCCTCCGAAACCTCCATAACTGGCCTCCGAACCACCAGCAACTCCTCCAGAGACTCTTTCGCAGTTCTGATAGCTCTATTGCCTCCATCCTCATCATTTTCATCTCCGCTGTCGCCGCCGCGACCGGCGGCGGTTGAGTTGAAGGATTGGGGATTTTCGTGGAGAAGCGGTGGTTGGTGAGAGGACAAGGGCGGAGGCAAGAGGGGACGCGGGAGGAGGGTTTTGACGGGGACTTTGAAGGAGTGGAATTTTGAAGGGTTAGGGTTTTGAGAAGTAGAGAAGAGAGTGAATTTGGAGGTTGAAGAAGAAGAAGAAGCAGACGGAGAAGATGAGAAGATGTTCATTTTTTCTCTCTCTGAACGGATAAAACTGTACCGTTTACTTGGAAGGAGTTCAGCGGGGTTTTGGTGGTGGGAGGAAGGTGGTTGTGAGATTACAATAATACCCTTAGGTACTATGTATTTATTTATCTATTTATTTTTTTTTTTATTTTGATATTGACATAATCTAACCTATATTTATAATAAAAAAAAAAATGCCATATGTGCATAAGAAACATAGAAATGTGCATAAAATAATTAGGCCAAGTTTGGCTACTACAAAATAATTCATCTTTTTATTTTTTTTATCTTTTTTTCATCACATCACCTCTCTATTTTTATGCACATCTTTTCGTAAAAAGATAAAAAGTACACTTATTTAGGTCATTCCAAACAATCCCTTAATGTGTGTCTTAGTTCATTTTAGCAATAGTTCTTATCACACATATAATAAACATTTAAATAGCAAATTAATCGTTTGTGCAGATTAATATTATTACTATTTTTATAAATATTATGAGTTTGTTTGATTTGTATCTCAAGATATAATTTTTGAAATTTTTTTTTTAAAATTTTGTTTGGTTCAAATTTTTTGAAAATAATTTTCAAAATCACTTTCTCTCTTTTACACATCAATCAATTACTTTTTCTCCCTCCTCTTTCTTTCTCAATCACTTTTTCTCTCACATACATCTACTTAACTACAGCAAAATATTAAATCATCTCAAACTCCCAAATTTCAAAACTATTTTCAAAATATATAACTAAATAAACCAAAAAAATTTCTAAACTCTCTTTTTAAAAAAAAATTATCTCAAAACACAAACTAAGCACACCCTATATTTTATTTTATTTTTGTTGAATTTAGCACTTATTAAAAAAAAACTTGGATTATATTAACCTTCTGTGCACATTATGTTATTGATTTTTTTTTATAAAAATCATATTACATTTTTGTTCATTAGGTTATTCACTTGCACCAAAGACTAATTTGCATCTTCATATTTTTGTAATTATTTTTATTAATTTATTATTATCCTAAACTTAATGGGAAAAGAAAATTTATAATATTGGGTGAGTTTGGTATTGTCAAATGGGAGGGCGTTTAGGTAATTTAAAATAGAGACGTCGCTGGTCCAAGATGGGCCACGTAGCTCACAGTGTTGGAGTGGCTTGCACTGTTTTTTTTTAAGGTGAATAAGAGTGGCTTGCACTTCAATCTGGACATAGATTTTCAATGGTACGTGGAAGGCCCTTATTGGTTCGTGCGTTTTGCGCGAACAGTGAGGTTATTATCATTTTTTTTAATGGTTAGTGAAAAAAAAATCCAACTAATTATTATAGAGAAAAATATCAGATAAATAAAAAATAATTTTAGATAAATTAAGGGCAAGTTTGATAAGTTATAAAATAGTCAAAAAAATTATTAAAAATTTTACAAAATTAAAGAATTATAAAGAAAAGTTAGATTATCTTTTCTCTTTACTTTTGTAATTTTTTTATTTTTTTATAAAAAGTTAAAAAATGGACAAATGCCTGGTAACTTAGCATTTATGGGACTTGAATGGCCCAAATCCTGGTTTTGCTAAAACGACGTCGTTTTGACACTTTTTTTTGTTTTTTGTTTTTTCTTCTTTCTTCGTTCTTTCTTTACTCTCTAATTTTCTTTTCTCTCCAAAACTGGTTTAAGAGAAAAAGAGAGTAACAGAGAGGCGAGAGAAAGAGAGAAGGAGGAAGAGATGAGAAGAAAAAAAAGAGAGGGGAAACAGAGGAACCAGGTCGCGAACCATTTGAACCACCACAACTCAATCCACTACCATAGACGGAGAGGCCGAAGTTAGATCTTTGGCTGTGGGTTTGGTTTTAAGTTTGGTTTTGATTTTTGGGATTTGATTTTGATTTTGGGTTTTGATTTTGAATTTGATTCTCAGTTTTGATTTTGATTTTGATTTTGAGTCCGGTGACCGTCAAGTTCTCCAACTTGGTCTTCTTACAGTTCCTTTGACTTCTTGCTAGAGCTCTGATTTCTCGCCAGAGCTCTGATTCCAACGATAAAACTCTGAATTGATTGATTTCCCAACCCATTTCGCATTTTCTGCTCAACAAAACAAAATAAACAAAAACAATCATCCTCTGTCATTTTGTGCTTTTTACAAACAAACCCAAATCACATTTTTGTTTCTTTTGGATCAGAAAACGAGACTAACATTGGCTTTGGACAAAGTGGTTGTAGGAGTGGAGGTAGAGGTCGTGGATGATGCAGAAAATGAATCATTGCATGTGAGTCTAGATTTCTGAGTTGTTCTTGTGCTTGTTTCAGACACCCCTAAATCACTTCTAATGCCATTATAATCTCCAAAACATAGCATTTTCGGAGAATGAAAAAGGAAAAAGAGAGGGAGAAGGAAGAAAAAGAAAAAAATAAGGGGAAAGAAAAAGGAAAAAAAAATTGATTTTGATTATGAGTTTGGATTCAGACAAAACAGAGGAAGAAAAGATTAAGGGAAAAAAGAGGGGAAATGAAGAAGAAATAGGGAAAAAAAGTGTCAACACGACGTCGTTTTGGCACTTCGAGCCATTCGAGCCACTCCTTGTAATGCCCTCAAAATAATACATAAAACCTATCATTCTTGACATGCAACAGTATAAAAGAAATAAGAGAAATAAGCATAATTACTTTTCATCAGAGTACTTCCTACAGATGTATTACAAGTTAACATCAAGTATATGCCCTATGGGCTTACAGCTTTCCAAGTCAACACTTGGGTTACAAAGAAAAGTACTAGCTCGGAATACAAAATAAGCCATTGGCTTGATATACATGTAGTACAACAAAATCAACAAATGAAGAGTCTTCAACTCTCTCTACCATCCAAGCTAAGATCTCGTAAGCAGCATATTACCTGAACCTGAAAATGATGTCCCATATAGAGTGAGCCAACGCCTAGTAGAGATATGCTAAACATAGTATGAACGATAACTAAAATGTCAGCAATTGATAAATGTTTAACTCTTACACAACAACTTATAACACTATTCAATCCCATGACTAATATGTCCATGTTCTATTCCAGTTTCCATTTCCTATCAAATTCTTGATTCATAATTACAATTCAAAACTAGGCCAACCATTTTAAATGGGATCACATCTCATGGCTACGGTACTTCTATTTCAGGTGAGATAATAACTCATTTTAAACATTTCATACTTCATAATAGATACACATTTAGGTGTTGTAACACAGTCTGACAAGACATTTCCATGCTTCTCAAATGATATACATTTTAATGCTATATCAAATCAAACAAAACACTTCCACCCTCTCTAAATGATATACATTTTAGTGCTATATCAAATAAACATAGAAACACTTCTATACTTCACATCTGATACACATTGTAGTGCTATGTCAATGTAGAACCATTTCCGGTTTAGAGGTCCATCCCCCATCTTCCAATAAACCGTGGAGTACATCCCTCATCTCTTCTCACACAAGGCAATGTATATAAGCAGTTATCATATACAAGTTCAATCAATCAATACAAACGATACACATTTTAATGCTATACCAAATCAAACAAAACATTTCCATACTTTCTAAATGATATACATTTTAGTGCTATATCAAATAAACATAGAAACACTTCTATACTTCACATCTGATATATATTGTAGTGCTGTATCAATGTCGAACCATTTTCGGTTTAGAGGTCCATCCCGTATCTCCTCCCATACAAAGCAATGTATATAAACAATTATCATATACAAGTTCTGTAACGCCCTCAAAATATTACATAAAACCCATCACTTTAGACATGCATTGATATAAAAGAAATCATCCATTTCTATTCATCAGAGTAGTTCTTATAATGGTATTACATGTTAACAACAAAAGCAATTTCCCTACGGGTTTACAGCTTTCCAAGTCAACACTTGGTTACACAAAAGAAGATTACTAACTCTATACAAAATAAGCCCTCGGCTTGATACACACGTAATACAAACAAAATAAACAAAAAGAGTCTTCAACTTTCATCATCATCCAAGCTATGTCCTTGGAGGTGGCATGCTACCTGTACCTGAAAATAATGTCCCATATATGGTGAGCCAACGCCCAGTAGAGATATGCTAAACACAGTATGAGCAAAAACTAAGACATTAGCAATTGATAAACGTTCAATTTCCATAAATCAATTCGTAACCCATCTCCCTTTTCATGACCACTATGTTCATGTTCCATTTCATTTTCCATTTCTTATCAATTTCACAATTTACATCAACTACCGAACACTGCCAACCACTTATATGAGACAGTGACTCATATTAAACGTTTCCCATTTTACAATAGATAAACATACTAATTGTATCAACATCTCAACAGATAAGCATATTAGCTATATCAACACTTCCAAAGATAAGCGTACGAGCCGTATCAACACTTCCATAGATAAGCATATAAGCTATATCAACACGTTAACTGACAAGCATATTAGCTGTATCAGTGGAGTCCATCTCCTATCTCCTCCCAAACAATATCCGGTTTAGAGGTCCATCCCCTATCTTCCCCTAAACCGTGGAGTACATCTCCTATCTCCTTCCACACAGCACAACATATATACACATAGGTCACATACACAATCAATCAATACATAATGTTAATGTATTTTATCAACCGTCATACTCTATGACATATCCAATTGATTAGTTTTAGTTTGCCTAATCATCATGCATTGTCTATAACAATCAAAACTACTCTTCACCGGTAGTCCAAGCAATTATTTCTAAACAGATAATAAAAGCTCCAACAGATAAAATATCAATGTTTTCAAAAGTGAGCGATTTATAAATCCAACTCCACTATTATACCATATAATGAGCCAATTTCATTATTTCTAACTCAATCCCATATAACCACAATTTTCTCAAATTAATCATAACAATTAATTTATACAACCAATTAGGGTTTTCTACCCCATTTCCCAATATTGACCCAATGGTCTATATATCAACAACCAACAACAATATCATTATTATGAAACCCACAAAACACATTTTAGAATTAAAATAACAAAACCCTCCTTTAACATTTTGAAACCCTAAGTCCCAAAATTACCCAACTTCAACACTTTATCAAAACCATAAAAAATCTATGTCAAAGACCATAAAAGTGAGTAGGAATCCCTACCTCAAATGTTGACACCCAACGAAGAAAACGAAGAAAACGGAAGTGTTCCAATTCCCGAGATTCTTGGATCAAAAGATAGCCCTTAACGATCAGCAACTCTTTTGTAAAGGCCAAAGGTAAGGAAACAACTCCTATTAGATCAATACCTAGAGAGAAGGCAAGGTTCTAGAGAGATAAAGGCTAAACAATGGAGTTTTGGAAAAGTAAGAGAGAGAAAAGGATGTGAAAAAGTGATTCAAAAATCCGGATCTCGGAGACTTAACCTGATCGCCCGCTCGGCGTGAAACCCCGCCGGGCGTCACTCCTAACGCCCGCCGAAGGCGTCAAACCACCGCCGGCTGGGATACACACTTGCACTTTTGCGTAACCAGTCCCTCTTGGCGTCCAAATCCTACTCGGCGCCACACAAACTCCCGCCGAAGGCCCAAACTCGCCGGCGGACAACCCTGCAGAGAAAAATACTAGAAGGGTGATTTTCCCACTCGAACGCCAAAACCCCCGCTCGAGCGGACAAGCAACAAAAGAGTCCTCGCTCGAGCGTCAAAAGCCCTGCTCGAGCGAACAGACCAAAATCTAGGCAACTACTTTTGGTTCTAAGCTCAGCCAACCTGTTTCAAACCTGCCCACCACGACCCAAGACTCAAATATAAAGAGTAAAGGATGTAAACAAGATATACGCAACTACCAACTCCACGGAACCTAAGTCCGGATACACAATTAAAGAAAAGGGAAATCGGGATCGCTATAAGTTCAATCAATCAATACATAAAATTAATGTATTCTTTCAATCGTCATATTTGCTGACACACCCAATTGATTAGTTTTAGTTTGCCTAATCATCATGCATTGTCTACAACAATCAAAACTACCCTCCACCGGTAGCCCAAGACAATTGTTTCTAAACAGATAATAAAAGTACCAACAGATAAATTATCCATATTCTCAAAAATGAATGATCTATTAATCCGACTCCACTATTCCATCTCATAATGAACCACTATCATTATATTCAACTCAATTTAAGAAATCCATAACTTTCCCAAATTAATTATACCAATTAATTTATGCACAATTTAGGGCTTTCTTTCCCTATTTTCTCAACCTTGACCCCAAGGGTCCATATAATACTAACAACATCAACAACCTCTAATTTAGACCCAAAACACACAAGGATGAGTCAAATAAACAAAACCCCTCTTTTCAAAATAGCACATTTCAAAACCCCAACTTCCCTAAAACAACCATTTAAACAAAAGCTCAATATTTAGGTTAAAGCTCATAAAGATGAGTAGGAATCCCTACCTCAAAGATGAAACCCAACGAAGAAGATGAAGAAAGCGAAGTTGCTCCAAATCCCAAAATTTTCGAATCCCAAGATAGCCCTCGACGATCAACACAACTTTTACAAAAGTCCCAAGGTGAGGAAATCACTCCTCCTAGATCAATACTTAGAGAGAAGGTAAGGGTTTAGAGAGAAAAGCTCTCCAATGGTGTTTTTGAAAAAGTAAGAGAGAGAAAGGATGTGAAAAAGTGACTCAAAAAGCTGAATCTCAGAGTGTTTAACCAGACGCCCCGCTCGAGCGTGGAAACCCCCGCTCGAGTGTCACTCACAGACTCCCGCTCGAGCTTCCAAACCCTCGCTCGAGTGGTGGATACAACCATCCAGAAGTTTTGCAGAACAGGTCCTCGCTCAAGCGCCAAACTCCCCGCTCGAGCGGAAAGGAAAAAATTGAAGGTTCCCGCTCGAGTGTCAAACCCCCGCTCGAGCGTCCGACCACTGTAGAGAAAAATACTGGGAGGGTGATTTTCCCGCTCGAGCACCAAAACCCCCGCTCGAGCGGAGAAGCAACAACAAATTCCCGCTCGAGCGTCAAAAGTGCCGATCGAGCGGAGAGACCAAAAACTGGACAAAAGTTCTACGTTTGAAAACACAACTAGCTTATTTCTAACTTGCCCAACAGAACCCAAAACTCTGAAACAAAGAGTAAAGGATAGAAACGAGAATAAGACAACAACACATCCACGGAACCGAGTCTGGATTACAATTAAACAACAAAGAAAAAATCGGGATCGCTATACTCCTTATTTGAGCTACCCAACAACTCTGTAAAAATATTCCTAATATGTTAATTTTTCTATCTGATATTTTAATTAAAAAGTTTTAAAAAAATTCCTAAAATAGTATATTTCCAAACAAACCCTAAGTACAAATGAAATATGTATTTTAGGGCTAGTGATATAATTTTCAGGAAATATATATAAGTGTAATTTTTAAAAGTTAATTACTAATTAATGAAAAAATTTATAATTTTATATTTTAATATTAGGAGAATATCAAAAAAGTGGAGAGTGAAAAAATAATTTTAAAATGATGAAAATACAAGTAATTTATGCATTCAATTATGAAACTAAATCTTGTACCTTCGTTAGTTAGGGAAAAAAAATTCCACTCTCCATTTTTTTTAAATTTCCCTTTTAATGTTTGTAAAATTTATCAGTAATTTGTAAATAGTTTTTGAAAATTTTCCCTAATTTTTACTTGCATTTACCTGCACTCTATTACTTTATAATTTACGAGTATTTGCTGGCGCAGTTTTACATTAATTACAACCGCACTATCCCCGATGCCCTGTCATCATGCTACATGTGCGGAATTCGTGCCCACCACGAACTCAGCTCAGTATGCAACATTCACTGGGACAAGGGCAGATATACGAATCTTTTCGGCATGTTGAACTAACAAATCTATTCGACATGTTGAATACTGTAGTATTCGGCATTACTTACTCAGGCAGGGACAAATATACGAATCTATTTGGCACGTTGAATACTATAGTATTTGACATTACATCATGGATAGGCAGATATATATAAACGTATTAAGCGCATTACGCAATGTAAACAGAGTGATGCCGAATTGATACGAAATACCCCATGAATCGTTGTACTGTATTTGGTCTTTGAACTGAATTAAGAATATGATTTGTGTGCCAAATTAAGATGTGATTGTTATACCGAATTACTATAGTTGTCCTTGATACATCATTTTCATTCTAATTCTGATCCCTTTAATACACCACATTTTTTATGCACAACAACTGCTTTCATTAATAAACTAAATTGATACATTCATTTCACTTTATATGTGAAAACGACTTGAGTACATCGGTTAACAAATAACAAAACACAAAACAACAAAAGTGGCAAGCACATCAAACTAAAAACTAAACAAAAATCCAAAAAAATTACAAGAATGATAGTCCCGTTGCGCAAAAATAAAGTTGGCCTTAGAGATCTTCAGGATCCGATTCCAAGGGCTTCACCTCTAGTTACTTGAAAGGAATCGGCATTTCCTGGGTTACTTTTGCAGCTGCTAAGGCCTTGAAGCAGTGTTTGAAACCCCTGTTCTCAGACTTCAGGGCCTTATCAACATATTTTTCTATCATTGACATCTCCTCGTCATCAAAGGTTTTTGATGTCGTCGATTGCGCCTCAGCTGCTACATTCTTAGCCACTTCAAGGTCGGCCTTCAGCTTTTCCATCTCTCCTACTTCACAGCCGCTTTCAAGCGTTATTTTTCAAATTTTTTTGCCTCTGTCTCGGCCTTTTGCATAGTAACAGCTAAGTTAGCTATCACCAACTTAGCTCTACTATGCTTATTTGCCACTTCGGCTTTCAGCGAGTTAATTAATTCAACGGCATCATGCTGGCGCCGACCAATTTCAGCAATCCGTTTGGCGGTCTAAAAACAAACTTAGGTTAAAGTAAGAAAATTAAACTTAACCCAAGTAAAGCGGGAGAGAGACTCACCAGAATGGCCATTTGCGCATCCAAAGCGATTGAAACCACATCCAACTCAGTGCGAAATACTGCTTTGTCAACGGGCAGTGTGATAGCAGTAGCCACTCCTAGAGCCACACTAGGATCCTTCATTGCTGAGGCGCAGATTGGGATGATTGACCCTTCATCTTTGGTTGAATAGTAAACGATGTCGTAAAATCTAGAGGGGGCGAAGGTCTCAGCCTTTTTCGACTGCTTGCTCAATGACCTCTAAGGATTTGGCAGGACGCTTCTCTCCCTTCTGTTTAGCCACTGTTTCCTCAACCACAAACGCCAAAACAGTTTGCACTGACTCCACCAGGTTAGCCTCCACGACTTCTGTTTGAGTCGCCACTGGAGGAGGAACTTCCTCATTGCCCTCAGAGCTTGCTGCCTTTTTGCGCGCTGCCATCTCCTCGACATATCTTCTCCTGGAAAACTGAGCAAGAGATTCCATAGCCATGTCTTCAAATCTGACTCTAGGCAATTTGTCTAGGTCTATGAAGATGTCCTCCTCCTGAAAGCCGCCAAAATCAACTCTTTCGTTGGAGTCGACTTGTTCATGTTCCAAGGTTAGAAATAGTCCCCTACTCGGTTGCTCTTCAGCCTTAAGAAAAGTTCACTTGGCATTGGTGTCTCATTCGGCTTCTACAACTTGCACGCTAACTTGCTCCTCAGACTTGGTGTCTTGATCAACGCCCTGTTCGACCCCAATTTCGCTATTGCCGCCTTGTTCTCTTGCCGATGACTCTTCAAGTCCAATATCCCTGAAGTTTGTGAAACTTGGGAACACGAGGGCCGCAAGGTGTTGCTCACCTCTTAAAATTGGGATATGATTAGCTACCGATAATGTTGTGTAAGACGGGTCGTGTCTGAGCAAGATATGGGCCGTCTGGCCTTCTCCTTAAAGATTCAGCTGGCCAACGAAGTCAAGGGCGGTTTTCACCTAAGCAAGGACCACTTCGTCCACAGAGGCGAGAGATTTTTTGAGCTCATTACTTGCACGGAACGAAGATAGTTAGAATACAGAACAACTGCAGAATAAAAGTATAAATCAGAATATTCGGCGACCTGTGTAGACGTCCCCGAACGCCCCGGGAGGGTGAACTCCCTTTCCGTTCATATTGGGGTTACTACAGTTCGGACTCGATTTGTGTCGGTTCTAAATCTGAACCAAAGAGTCCAAATCCGGCAAATCGTTTGAGAAAACAGATTTTTGAAAAGTAGTGCCAAACATGGACTGCTTTGCCAGATTACAGAGTCGCCACCTAAATATTTTTAAAATGGGAAATTTAGGAAACCCTGACTCGGTGCCGAAGGCCACGTGTCCGTCATCACCAAAGTGGTCTTGGCTCGGGAGCTTGGGTACGATCGGGGAAGGTCAGCTATGAGCACTACTTCGCCTCGTCCGAAGACCGGCCTCTACTAACCGTGATATCCGATTTCGAAAACATTACGTGTTCTTATTCCGGTTATTAGCCTAGAATTACTATGTTATGCGCACAGCAAGAAAGTATAGACCAAATCGCCTGAGTTGGAACAAAACACTACGTGTTTGTTTTGAAAAATGATTTGCTACTCATAAGTAGGCTAAAATGCAGATTTTGCCACTCTCAAGCGGGCTTTAAAACTCACAGTTTTAATGCATTGTTCCAACCTAAGTAATTTGACCTCCATCCACAGGCATTCAAGCAGTTATATCACATAAGCACTTAGCCTCATGGTAGTCATGCTATTATGGCAACATTCACACGCATGCGATATGCTAAAGCATAAAAGCTCACCTAGTACTCCAAGCCAAAACAGAAGCTTATTAGAAATCTATGCATGGACCTAAGCATACTGAAATGTCTAATGCAACACATGCAAAGATGTAATCTAGGCAGTTCGGCTATCCTAAGCATGGCATGTGAAATGCTACAACTATCACGTATTCAATTTGGAATTGAAAGTACGATGCAGCTTTGTATGACGCAGTCCGATGCATGTCAACAAATGCGTAGATGCACACATGCATTGCATAAGGTATGCTAATTTAAATATGCCCTAATCTACCATCATAAGCGGTAAATAAAGGGAAGAAAGAAGTGGGGTTGGAAGACATACACACACTCACCCACACTTATTACAATTGCGCCCTCACTTGGAGGGACCGAATAATATCTGATCCCAAAATAAATGAATAAATATTACAAATTCTAATTCTTGAATAAATAAATGTGAAATAAAAAGGGGCCCTGACCCTCGCCTCGAGATCTTGTGAATGATGCATGCTCGATGTCCGCCTTGCCAGGAACCCGCACCATGCCTCTGTTCCTCTGGCTTTTGCCTCGCCTCCTGAAAATTGCCAGAGTCCAGACACCTTTCACATACCTAATATTACCACCGTGAAGGGTTGGACCATCGGCGCAGGTTTGGCCACCGGCCGCAATTGAGATTATCGGCACAAAAAGTGTGCTTGCACTAAATTCTCAGAGAGTTTTGATGAAGCAGACAAAGAACAGAGCATGGTATGGAATTGCAGGACAAATGTATGCAGGACACACTCCTATCATGCAATGGACTCAAGGGAGCATGGCCTCGACCCCGGCCACCAATCACGCATTTCAATGCATGATGGCCCAAGAAGCCAAAGTGTGCAACTTCAATGTGGAATGAAATGCACATAAACAAACAAAGAGCTTAACCTCTATCATACTCAATTCAAGAGGTAAAGCATGCATGTCAAATGCAACCTAAGCATGCAATCTAACATGCAATATGAACATGCAAGTATATAAACATGCTAGGCACACAACCTAAGCAACACATACAAAGTAAGCATGCTACAACACATGAGGGAATGGACTTAAACTAGATTAGGCAGCCTCAAACAAGCCTAAAATAGTGGCCATAAGATGAAAATGAGGCGCCTCGAAATGCGTGCACACTTGCACGCAAACCGAGGCGATGGCATATACAATGCAATATGGCATGGCAATCGATATGCAAACATGCTAATGGAATTTCAGCACTGAAATGTGGGGGAAAACAGTCCCGAATCATGGCCAAAGTACATCCGATGCACGGAATAGTCCCGAAACATGAATTTTGGCACCCGAAATGGCCTATAGCTATGCCAAACGTGCAAGATATGAACATGAAGTATGAAGACAGCAGCTAGAAAGTCCCAAAACAAGCATTTTTCAGTTTATTACATGGCCACAAAAACACGTACAAGTATGGGAAAAATCCTACGCAAGGAAAGGGCCACAAGGAGGGCAAAGAGATAACCGATACATGGAGGCTCCAAACAAGTGAGGGCCCTTCTACAATGTTGTAGAGGGACCCAAAATATGGCTATTTAAAGCAGATGGCCGAGCCAAAATCAGTATACAAATAGGCTCAAAATGTCATGCAAAACAAGGGCAAAATGAGGCCACAACATGAGGTATATAAAGGGTGCATCAAACAGTCAAAGACCCTTCATGAGACATATAGAGGGGGTCAAAATAAGACACTTTTCAGGCCTGTCAAAGACCCAAAAACAGAAGCATGGTAGGCTAACAAAGCATGCAAAATTACGGTAAATAGAAGAGATTATGAAACAAGTGCAAGATAGAGTTACCAAACATGGTTGAGCCCTTCTTCAATGTTGAATAAGGGCTCAAAATAAGCCTACTTACAGTTTATTACATGCTCAAAAACAGGTTATACACCAGCCAAATATACTATGCAAGAACCATGGCATACAAGGGGGTAAAGAGATAGGTGCTAGATGCTATCACCAAACAGCAAGGGGTCCTCAATCAAACATGAAGAGGACCCAAAAATAAGACTATTTGAATTTTGGGTCGGAGTCCAAAAGTGCTTGCAAGCAAGGCTTAGATATGGATCAAGAAAAGGTTAGAAAAGGGAGAATGAGAACTCACCCTTGAAGACTAACTCTTGGCTGCCCTTTTGACTGAAAAACAGTGCCTCCTAGCCTCTGAGAAGACCTCCAAGCCGCTGGAAATGGAGTGGTGGTGGTGGTGCTAGGTGGTGGTGAAGGAATGGCCCAAGAACAAGGGTGTTTGGAGGTGGAATGAGAGAGATATATTGAGAGATGGAGGGATGTATATGTATATATCAGATATACATATATTTCTCTCGTTTTTTGTTCCAAAGTCTCCAACCTTTTGCAATGGGAGAGAAGGGCTCTTTATATAGGCCAAGACCAAGTCTAAGACTTAGTGGCTAAGCAAAGGAAAAGGGTCAAGGGGTGCAAGGCTTATTTGAGAAGCTTGGACAGCTGGTAGGCTTCTTGAGGAAGCCAAGACAAGGAGTTAAGGCTTCCTCAAGAAGCCTTGAGCAAAGGGTGCACCAAAAAGGGCCAAAAGGTGGTTAAAGGGGTAAGTGATAGCTGCGGGTCTCAGATGGCCGAGAGCCCTTCAACAAAGTTGAAGAGGGGCTCAAAATAAGACACTTTGTAGTTTACGACCAAGTCCAAAACAGCCCAAAAGTATGCCTAAAACACCGTGCAAAACAGGCCTAAAAAGAGGTAAAGAGACAAGTGACAGATGGAGATGTCAAACAGTAAAAGGTCCTTAACCAAACATGAAAAGGGCCTCAAAATATGACTATCTCAAGTTCGGGTCGAAGCCCAAAAATGTAGAACGAAGGCTCGGGAGTCGAAACACGCAGTTCGGGGCCCCGAAAGTGGGCTGTTAGGCACCGGAAGTGGTGTTCGACCACGAAGTTGGTCTCTCGGACCACAGTGTCCCTCGAAAGGGAGGAAATAAGATGCATGCCAAAAACCGGGGCAAACGGAGGTGGTTAGACGGTCCCGAACCGAGGCACACGGCCTGACGGCTCCGAAAACGGGGAACCGGGCTTCGAAATGGGCAAAATGGCCTACGACCACAAAACGTAGCCTACGGCCACTGAGAGATGGTCTACGAGACCTCTCCCTCCCTTTGGGAAGAGAAAATAGAGAAAACAGAGCCTGGTTCGCAAACCGAGGCAAAGCACAAAGAGTTCGGCAGTCCGGAGGCAAGGCTCGTAGCCGAGACTCCGAAACTTCTGAGCGAGCACAGTATGCAATATCACCAAGCGCTCAATCGATGACGTCTGAGTCTTGAGGACGGTCAAAAATGGGGTGTCTACAACCTGGTTCACCCTTGCGCCTTGGCACAAGAGTTAGGTGATCTGCATCCTCGCCGAACTCCTAATTACCTCGAACGGCGACCATCACATCATCCACTCTTTTGCCAGAGTTGACGAGCATGGTGACCAAATGATGGTTACTGTCCTTCGTTCTAAGAAAATATTGTCCTTGCTAACCAAAAGATTTGGCAAGAACAAAACAATGCCGAATGACAAGAATCCCTAGGTCAAGACGAATGTGGCAATTCAACTCTACGATGCCCATTACGATTCGATAAAAGTTGACGTTTAGCTGAGATGGAATCAAACCCTAGTAAAGAAATACAAACCTAAGAGTAAGGTGAAAAGGGAAACAAACACCTCCATCGGTGATTGCCAAGAGAGGTGTTTTCATCAGTCCTTTCCATGTCAACTTCGCTATCTCCGACTAGGGATAGTTGAACGTCATCGGGGATAGAAAAGTGACGATGAAAAGCGACAATTCGGTCTTCAAAAAGAAGAGCCTTAAGGTGATTCTCCATGAGAGCATTGGAGTGGAAGATGAAGAGAAGAAGAAAAAAAAACACGAAGGATTGAAAGCGCAAAAAATGAAAGAGATAATGGGGCTTAGAAGACTTATAGATAGAAATAAAAAGGTCATGAGCAAGAAGAAGAGCAAGAAAGTTACAGATGATGTCCCAAAGTCATAAAGTCCCAAGTATTGAGTAGCAATGGAGTCCCAAATGAGATGAAGGGGCGAAAAGCTTTCAAATCGCATTAAATGAAGAGTGCGAAGAAGCGGGAAGCAATAATCATTCTTCATCACGTCTTTTCTGGCATGATTATTGAGAAAGCGTGTCCGCCACATTCCCAAATTCCAAAGTGCTTCAAATGTAGTGAATTGATCTTTTGGCAACCGAGTATGCCTACTACACATAACCATGGGTAGCTAAATACTCGGAAGGCAATTATGGGAGCCAAAAAATAGTGGCCCAAAGAAGTATACAAGGCCCAAAAACATAGTTCAATCCAACTGAGCCCAATTCAAGATCGGCCCATTGGGTTGAATTAGAGCCAAGTAAAAGGCATTGGAAGGAACGAACGCCAAGTAATGAGTGGGTAGTTGAGCCGAGTAGTTCATATAAGTCGACTTTAACTCCCAACCTATGGGTCCAAATTACATTCCATGGGGAAGCTGTCCGTGAGAACCACACGGCGGTTCAGGAGTTGTTTTGAATTTTTACCCTCAAAACGCCCTTTTTTGACTAAGTTTAAGGTGTTTCAGCTCTAACTCACAACCTACAGTCCGAATTACATTCCGTATATTGTCACAGGTTTTAATTGTCATGGGGAAACTGTCCCTGAGAGCCACACCGTGGTTCGGGAGCTGTTTTGAATTTTTGCCCCTAGAACACCCTTTTTCGACGTATTCGGCTCTAACTCCCAACCTACGGGTCCGAATTGGATTTCATCAATTGTCACAAGTCGTATTTGTCAAGGGGAAGCATTCTGTGACAGCCACACGGTGGTTGGGGAGCTATTTTGAATTTTCGCCCTTGGAACGCCCTTTTTCGACTAAGTTTAAGTCATTTTCGGCTCTAACTCCCAACCTACGGTCCGAATTACATTCCGTCTGTTGTCACAGGTCCTATTTGTCATAGGGAAGCTATTTGTGAGAGCCACATGGTGGTTCGGGGGCTGTTTTGAATTTTCGCCTCTGGAACGCCCTTTTTCGACTAAGTTTAAGGCGTTTTCGGCTCTAACTCCCAACCTACGGGTCCAAATTACATTCCGTCTGTTGTCATAGGTCCTATTTGTCAAGGGGAAGCTTTTCGCGAGAGCCACAGGGTGGTTCAGGGGTTGTTTTGAATTTTCACCTCCAAAATGCCCTTTTTCGACTGTTTAAGGCGTATTCGGGTCTAACTCCCAGCCTACGTGTGCTAATTACATTTCGTCTGTTGTCACAGGTCTTATTTCTGAAGATGTGCTAAGTAAGGTGTTTTGTCATGGTCCTATGTGTTTTTTTTTTAAAGTTTATCATTTAATGAAATTCCATTGTTGCTATAACATGGGAAATTTGCATCATTAAATATTCTCACCGCTCCTCTTCTTTTTTTACATAATTAATTAATTAGTTAACGAATAAATGTGTTCTTTCTTTTCTCTTTTTATTTGTATAATGTCAAAACAATTTCAAGTGGTCCAAAACAATAATGTCAATATGTGAAGTATTTTTGTAGAAGTTTTGGTATCATATGAATAAAATTCTTCTTACCAAATACGACGATACCTGTCTAAATCCTCCAACAGAGTTGTGAGTCATAAAACCACGTCATTCAGATGATTAAGTTGTTCTTGTTGCGCCTCCCTTTCTTTTTTTTCCTTCTTCTACTTCTTTCATCAGCTTCTCTCTCCCCCTCATCGTCTCATCACAATCTCTCTGGCGCTCTTTTTTCTCCTTCATCAAATGTTCATGATCTCTTTGGCGTTCTTTACGAAAAACCTCCATCTCAGATCTCATTGCCTCCATTTGTTTGTCACGAGATCATGTCACATTATCAGATAGTGAATAGGGTCGCAGGCCAATCCTAAATCCACGCAAGTAATTCTTTCTCTATCCAAACACTTGTCGTGAGAGTGCCTCATGTGTCAATGGCATCCTCGAATCCGTGGTTGATGCTTGTAGATTTACCATCGCATCTTGTCATTACAAAAAAAAGTAGACTATTCAACAAAGGCACAAAGAATGACATGCAATTTTGTGCTAAGATACTAATTAATATTAAATACAATTGAAAAAAGAGTTTAATCCTTACATGTAGCTCACTACGTTTGGGATGAATCCATTCGTTTTTATTCTTCGACTTGTGTGATTTCAAATAAGATTCCGGAAAATCCAACTCTCCCTTCTCATCTACCTGTTACTTTCAAATAACAAAATTATTCATCACAGTAGTAACCATGACTTTTGGTTACACATATAAGTGATGAGAAATAGTTTTCAAATGCATCTAGCTCACCATGATTGACATTGCTATTGGAAAGGATCGAGATCCACTTTTATGATTGTATGGTTGCAAACTCCTGTTTGCTTTACCAGCTTTTGAGCGTTTCTGAAAAAAATGAATTATTCAAGAATTAGTACATATCAATGCATAATACACAACTAAAACAATAGAGTCGTTTATATTTGTTTGTTACCAAATGAGATTCATCCTTCCAAGCCACATCAATCATATGTTTCCAATCGTCCAAGTAAACTCCTGTAGGTGAATGACTGTATGGGTCATCAACACCCTCTTTTTCAAGTTTTTCGAAGTGTTGCTTTAGGTTATACCTCCAATCCTTGTACAAGAGATACGCCTTTGTATCAACGATCTCTTGAGCTTGTTCATCAGTATGAAAATCTTCACAATTTCAAACTTGTCCTGCAAGCATAAGAGTGCGAAGTATTACACAAATTAAATGCAACAATTGCAAATTTACGTAATGAAGACATTTAGTTTAAGTTCAGAAATTACTAGCACAGCTTGTACAACAGCATCTTTGATACTCTGATCAATTTTCTTCCATGACTTCACTCTCTTGAGAGGGCACAACCGACTTACCTGCAATCCTAACTCATTTGTTGCACGGGTGGCATTCCCTCCAGTGAGTGCATTTAATATTCAACCAAGCTATCATCAAAGCTTACGAATTATAGGAAACAACCAAGGCTTAAATGCTTATTCAGAAAGGTGAATTAAATCAATAAAAAGTATTTATTAAGTAAAAAGGAACTGGTAGGAGAAAAAAAAAGACTGTGGTGCAGCCACAAATCATAGATTGTGCACTAAAAAAAAAAGATTTCAAGTGTCAGAAGTTATGAATTTATTAACAACCCAATAAATTATGGGGAATTCCAGTGGTGAACAAGTGTGCTGGTTGGTTCTATGGTGATTAATAATGGATGTGTGGTGTATGTGATTCCCTCAGCCCTGGACCTCTCAATTATCTTCATTGATTATAGAACACTACTATCTTTATGTTAGGAAATAAATTAATTAAAAAAAAAGTTCAAGTACAGTGGAGTTCGTTGAATGAATAGAAATGACTATAATAAAAGATTCAAAATCTTCTTATTTCAGGTAACTCTATTCTTGTTGTCTATTAGGGAGGGCGGAGGGCAGGTGGTGGTGGTTATTGTTAACTCTTTGTATTTCAAGTAACAATAATGATCTCCTTCGTATTGCTATTACAAACGTTTAAGAATGTAAGACATTCATGCATGTAAACTTAAAATTTGAGATGGCATTTTTCCTTTTGTATTTCGTTTCATTTTCCATGTCTACATATGTGTGCACATTTGTGGATATGGTGGTCAAAGGCAGAGATAGACCTAGCTGAATTTTGATTCTTTATTTTTATAAATTAATGTAGAATTTTATCAAGATTTTTCAGGGTTTACAGATTGACCCCAATGGAATTAGGAAAAAAATACAAAAAATCAAACCCTCTCCCCCTCACTCAATCGTATTAGGGAGGAACAAAATTTATGCAAAACTTTTTGAGTTCTCCCTCCCTCCCTCCCTCCCTCTCACTCACTCTTTCTTTAATAAGGTTATCATGTGTTTTGATAGCACATATAATGAGGTTATCATGCTGCATTCAAAAAATGAAAACATGCAAGGTTGATTTTTGTTGAAGCAATAGAATTAACCTCCCCAATTTATATTTTTTATTTTTGATAGGTTGCAAAAATAAATAAAATGACATAATGGCATTGATGATGACTTGTTGAATGACCCCACTAAATGAAATTCCTTGTTGCACTCTAACTGGTGGTGCAGGGACAACTAGGATGAAACCAAGTCTGCAAATGCTTCAAGATGAGGAGTGGAAAGCACAAAGATTTATCATCAACTATGCCTTGGCTGGTTAGTCCCCTAACAAGTGAGAAGCTTATTTTATAAAACTTCAAGCTGTCATACAAAAACCACAATCTAGGCAAGCCAAAAAAAGCCTTTGAAAGTAACACTCAAAGTACACTTGTAAAGATTTCCATTCATTTTCTACTCCTTCCAGTGATTCCCAATGTCATTTCTAAGTACTTGCACTACGAGGTTCAACATCAGCATCTAGAGTTCAAATAGTTATATAATCATAATTAGTTAGCCATGAATGGAATAGCCTACGCTAGCCACAAATAGTTAGTACCTAGTGTATAGGAATCAACTGTTTCAACCAACAAATGTTGCAAAAGCAACATACTTTTCTAAATAGAATGTAGACATAACACTAAAGAAGAATATCAGAAGAACTAATACCCTCCAACCTACACTCAACCCTCACAGTGAACAAGCAAACTAACAAATACAAAATTTTGTGCTACCTTGTTGCATTTTAGTCACTAGAATAATTTCAATTTCATAGATCAAATAAAGAAAGGTCACTAGATTCAAATTCTGACAGCATTCCTGCCACTAGACTATATGATGAACAACCAACTTCAATAAGCGAACCATTGAAAATAATTATACCATAATGTTCACACTTTAATAATGGTCCTGACAAGGTGAGATCACACTCAAAATCATTCAAATAGAGCAGTTCAGTTCCTGTCAATATAGAAGGAATTTTCAAACAATACAAAATAGTGATGTAACTGAAATTCTATGTCTCTCAAAATCTTAAAATACCAAGCAAGTGCCGAACAACCTTGTAACCAAATCAACTTTGAGATGCTAAGATACTCAATTGCTAGAGAAGCAATCTACTTCTAATAGAAATCAAACAAAAATCAAATCAATTTTGGACATGAAGAATAACATAATTTCATAGAAATCAAACAATTCAACCAAACCCATTTACGAAATCAACACAAAATTAAACTAAAAAAATTATATAAACCCTAGATGAAGTGTGAGAGATGGGGAAATAGGGCAACGCAGAGAGAGAGAGAAACAGAGAGATGGCTCGAGAGAGTGAGAGAGAGAGAGAGACCCAGATCAACAGAGAGAGAGAGAGGATCGAGAGCGACAGAAAGAGAGGGACAAGAACCTGTGATTTGCGGCAGTAGAGGTGGTGATTTGCGGCGGTGGTGACGTACGACAGTAGCTAGCGACGATGAGGTGGTGGCCGTCACTGAGTGTGCGTCTGGTTTGGTGTACTGGTCTGTGTGTGTTTGTGAGACAAAACAGAGAAAAGATCCGTGTGAAAGAAATAAGAGGGAAGGGCGCCAATATTTTCCTCTAAAAACAATTTAGTACCTTTAGTGACTAAATAAATATTTGTCACCAAATGTAACCAATAGCTACTAAACATTTGTAGCTGTTTGTTTAATATTGGCTACTAAAAATCTTTTTGTCGGCAATAACTACCCATCTACAACTACAGTTTTTTAGTCACTGATATTTTGGTCTGCAAAAGGCTGTGTACGCTGAAAACGATAATTAGTAGCCTAAAATGTAAACAAATGCTGCCTAAAACTTTTTTAGCCGTCTATTGATATATTTTTAGCGACTAAATATTTTTTTAGTCAGCAATAACTAACATATGGCTACTAAAAAAATTTAGTAGCTAAAAATTAAATCATTGCTGACCAACAGGAAAATTTGTTAGTAAAGGTCTAACTTTTGGCGACTAAAAATGTTTAAATAGGCAAAAGTGGTCGTCAAAAGTACAGATTGTTGTAGTGAAAAGAATGAGAGTAGGGTAGGGAAGGAGTTGGGCGTGGCAGCCGAAGTTGGGACGGGATGAGAAAGGATGCCTCAGCCAAAGTTGGTGGTGGTGGGTGTTGGCTGGGGTGGTGGATAGGGTTAAGGTTTGAGACATTTAAGGTTAATTTTAGTATTAAGTGAGTTGTTTAAATAATTTTTACAAATTTTAAAATGTGAGATCCAAAAAATTATATAGGTGCTTCCAGTAACACCACAAATAAAATTAAAGTAGTGCAAGGGTATGTAAGTTGGCTTGCTAATCGAATGGCTCGGGCTTGAGTGTCATAGATGACACTCTCCTTTATTCATTCCCCTCCCCCACTAACAATTAACTCCTAACTTCTACTAATTTATATAGATCGATAAAATAATAATAGATGCTATTCCTAATAATTGTTTTCATCAACCCAAAATTAATAACTAGATCCAAAGAAATCCAAATCTTAAGTATTAACATATCCTTTGATTTATGAAATATTTTTGGGCAAATTCATAAATTTGCATTGATCCATTGTTACTGAGGTCAATGTTGCTTTGATGGGTATAAAATGAAGGTATTTGAATTGAAGCAGATTATCATAGGATCTCAGAGAATAGTTTTCTTTGTTGTTGCACTAATGGCAATTGTGATCTGTATTCACGTTTCTTCTTCTACTTGATGATGGTTATCATTATGCCTTGCAATTCAAAACTACATTCAGGTACTCCATAAATAAACTTTCTTGCATTAGTTTTGAGGATGTAAGATTTTAAAAATTGTTCAAACTCGATTCATGTTCAATTAATAAATATTTGTTTGGCATCAGCTCATTATGTAAATAAATTAAGCCTGAACACATTTTTAAAACTCATAAGTTTTCAAACTAATTATTTTATTTCTTTCAGACTCGAATTGATTACATGCATTATAAATAACAAAATTACTTAAATCCAGCTCGCGACATTGGCCCATATGTTAGGCCGATTAAGCAAACTGTCTAAAGCCCCTTCTTAAAACCTCAATTTTTAAGGCCCTTAATAATGGCCTAGTATTTGTAAAGCCCAAAGTGTATTATTTGTTTAGGCTGAAAAGATTCAGACCTCATTGTAATTATTTTAAACTTAAACAAATCACAAAAAAAATAAAATAAGAAAAAAGGTAAAATAAAAAAGAAGAAGATGAACAAAAAAGGAAAACATCCCGTGCTTCCAAATGAAAAAGGCATTTTTGTAAGAAAGTTGTCTCCATGTTGAAAATTTTAGTAACGTTTTGAAAATGTTTTTAGGATTGAGGTCCCGACTTTTTAATTGTTAAAATAATAAAAATATTTAGCCTTAAAATGTTTTTAATTGATAATGACGAAAATATTTGGTCCCTAAAGATGTTAATAATATATTAGTAACCAAATTTATTGGTCTAAAAAAAATTATGTAAATATTAAGTGAGAATATTAATAGTCATTTTTATAATCTTATAAGTAAATTATCATATGTTTAAATTTGTCCCTAAAAGATTATTTTGAGCGACCAAATTTAATTAGTCCCTAAATATTAGTCTCTAAAAGACTAATTTTTTTGTAGTGATCACAAAATTCAATATCTCACAATATTTGTTTGCTTTCAATTTTTCTGAACAAAAAGATATTTAAAATAATTTAAAAATTACATTCACCCAGAAAATGGTAAAATCATATTAAATAATAGATGCAAACCCCCTCTGTGGCATGCAGACCCCCTCTGTGGCATCTCAATTATGTAAAGGATAGGATTTTATATTGCAATAACAAATCTAAACTGTGAACGAAATAATAGTAATACATTATGGAAGTTTTTGTTTGTATTGAATATGTTTTGAAATTTTAAACTATGATTACTAAAATTAAAATTAGCAATAACGTTATGTTAGGTTGTGATTTTATACTGCAATCACAATCACAAATTTTTGGCAATGATGAATTTTTAAATAAAAAAATTAGCTTAATTTATATAAATTAGGTTTTGAAATAATTATAAAATGAGTATTTGAATGTTATGAAAATTAAAAACAATGAGAAGAATATATTAGAAAATCATTCCATAAAATGACATGTGTATAAGTGTTATATATTATGAAATTATATTATGGAAATCTTTGGTTGAAGGAAATATTATTGGTTATCAAAAAATATTACAAAATCATGATAATTTTATAATTTTAATTATTAAATGTATATAAAGTATATCATTTTTCTGTAAATTTTTTTTATAGAAAAACTTACACTGATTTGAAATTCCTCCAATGTCATTTTACAATTATTGATACTACAATGTCAAATCACAAAATTTAAGGAAATCTATTAATATATTATTGACAATTATTAAGAGAATTTGAAAATCAATTTAATTTATGTAAATTAGATTTTGGATCAATTAAAAAATGTGTATTTTGAGTGTTAAACAATTTAGAAAATATGAGAAAAGTAGATTGGCATTTCTAGCTTCAAAACGGCCATAATATTTTTGCTTATATAATACTATAGTTTAGATTTTGGACCAATTAAAATATGAGATGTGTATTTTGAGTGTTGTACAATTTAAAAAATATGAGAAAAAAATAGATTGGCCATAATATTTTTGCTTATATAATAGTATAGATATTATGGAATTTGTATCTATATTATAATATTAAAAAATTATATTATGAAAATCTTTTGATTGAAGCAAATATCAATCAAAAGATTTTTTTTTTCTAATAATCTCTAACTTCTACTAATAAATATAGATTGATAAAAACAAAATAATGTTAGAAATGGGTTTTGGAAATTCTGAAAAAAAAAAAAAAAAAAAAAACAACAACAACAACAACAATTAGATTTTTTCTTAAACTTTGGTCTAATTTTTAGGTGGGACCCATGCGCTGAATTTCATGGGTTAAAGTGGTAACGCATTCTATGCCGCATTGTGATTCACATGGTATATTTGATTGCTCAAACCCATTATCTGATAAATGGAAAATTGAAACCAAAGTGAGCTCCATGGAAATGAAGTTTTTGGTAGAAATTTCTTAAATGTGCGGTTTAGGTTTGTCCCACATTGATTTGGTGGGAAACTTTGAGTGGGTTTATAAGGCTTGGAGTTGGAACTTAGGGTAGGCCCCAAGGGGCACCCAAGTTTTGTAGAGATGGAGATTATAGGCAAAATGGGCTAGACCCATTGGACCCAAAATAAACACACGCGCATGCTGCTGCCGGTCGTGCTAGGCTTGGGTGCGGGTGTGTGGTTGGGTTGGGCTTGTCTGGCCAAAAATATTTCAATTTATTTTTTATCTTTGGAAAATATATTCTGACCATTTGAATTTAAATTTCAGTTGGAAAATTCAAATTCAATTTTTGCACATCTTCATAGTTTCTGTACAAACAGATCCGAAATTTTGTACAGATTCGAAACTGTTCAAATACAGTTTTTATTTGTCCGAATTTAAATTTGAACCCAAACAGTCCAAATTCAAACCCAACAGGTTCAACACCTGTTCAAACAGGTATGCTACATGTTCAATTCAAAATAAAAGGGTGCCACTACACCTATATATAGACAAGTCCTTCATTTGGATTAATCACTCTAATTTTCGTCCTTAAATCAAGCATCGCTCTCAGATTTTGTCAAGATCTAATTTTCTGTGAGAAAGAGTGTAAACACAAAGTGTGTTCGTTGTGCGAATAAATTATAGTGCTACATTTATTCATTGTTGATCATTTTATCCTGAGAGATAGACGTCTGAAAATCTGAAAGTACCGTAGAGAGAACAAATTTGTCTTAATGACACAGTGTTAAACACTGAACTTGATCAAAAGTTTGTTCAAGAAATTAATCAAGTAAGTTGTTAATTTATTTTCTGGTTTATTATTTATTTAAATCAGATTTTGTTTTTATTTTTGTAACAGAATAAAAATCTGCTTTTATTTATTTTACTTTATTTTTCTAGTTTGATTTTTGTAATCAAACAAATTTTCTCTTTTTCTTTTATTTCTTCTGTACTCTGTTTGTTGTTAAGTACACAAACAGAATTTATTTTTCAAACACAATGAAGATTATTCAACAATCTTAAGACAGTTTAATTTTTGGTGTTATCATTGTATTTAATTTTCTGTGATTTCATAAAGTAATATTCTTGTTGGAAAATACAAATAGTAGTAATATACTATAGCGACCCCGGTCTTTTCCCATTTGATTATTGTATCCGGACTTATGTTCCATGGATTCCGTTGTCATATTGTTGTTGTTGTTGTCCTTTATTTCTTCAGTTGTGAGTTATGGGATTTGTTGGGCAGGTTGATTACAGGTTGGTTGGGTTTAGAAACCAAGTGTTGATGTCCAGTTTTCTGCTTGGTCGCTCGAGCGAGCTTCTCTTCGCTCGAGCGAGGCTTTTGTTTTTGGTCCGTCGCTTGAGCGAGCCTTTCTTGGCTCGAGCGAGGATTGCGTCCAGTACCTGACCTGAGAGCAGTGTTCACTGGCTCGAGCGAGTTTATCTTTGCTTGAGCGAACTGTTTTGTTCTTCGCTCGAGCGAGACTTTATTGGCTCGAGCGAGGATTTTCTGTGTCTGGTCGCTCGAGCGACCGGGTCTTCGCTCGAGCGAGCCTAATTTGTTTAAATACGCAGCAGCGTGTTTCAGATCAGTTTTTCAGCCTCTTTCAGTTTATAAAACCCTAGGTTACGAGTTCTCTTTCTCCCAACTCATCTTCTCTCCTAGGATTGATCTATCTAGAGTGGATTTCTACCCTAGTTCCTTCACAAATAAGATAGAGGAGAGCGAGGGCTTTCATTTAATTTGAGCAATTGTTGGTTTGGAGCACTTTGGAGTTTGGGCTATCATTTCCATCTTCTTCTTTTGGGTTCTTGCTTCGAGGTAGGGAGTTCCTACTCCATTTATACGCTTTAATCCTAAGTGTTGGTATTTTGGTATGTGGGGGTAGTTTGGTAATTTTGGGAGAAACCTTAGGGTTTTGGCTTAGATTAATTTGTATAATTAATTTAAGAGAAGAATGTGGAATTGGGTTTAATTCATGAAGTTGGGGAAATTATGAGATTAATGATATAGTTGGGTAGTTTAAATACTTACCTATGAGAATGTTGATTTTACATTCATTGTTGTATTTATTTCTTGTTTAGAAATAACTGTTTTGGGCTATCGGTGGAGGATAGTCGTGATTGTTGTAGACCTTGCATGTGGCTTAGGTATAACTGGAATTAAGTCACTTATGTTGACTGTTGAATTAATACAGAACATTACTTGTATTGATTATGTGTTGTATATGGAAATTGTGTGTTGCATTGCATATGCATGTTGTTTGGAGGAGATAGGGGATGAACTCCACGGTTTAGGGGAAGATAGGGAATGTACCTCTAAACCGGATTTGTTGGGAGGAGATAGGGGATGGACTCCAGTAGCATCACTCATATGTGTGCTTATTGATAATAGCATTATTGCTATTTGTTGTTGATATGATACATCATTATAATGTGTATCAGTTGGAAGTATGGAAGTGTTGTGGTTTGAGCTTTAGTCTCATTTATTTTGTGACATTTGGATCACTATTATAATTGGCCAGGTTCTGAGCCATAATGATATAATTGGAAAGTTGAATGAATATTGGAAAGTGAAAGGTGTCATAGACAATATGTCATAGACAATGTAGACATTCGTGTCATGAAATTGGAAATTGATTATCTTGTGTTAACCATGTATCGAATGCTAATGCTTTAGTTAATTCTTATGCTTGGTTTAGTATTTTTCTACTGGGCTGTGGCTCACCCTATATGGGAACTTCATTTTCAGGTTCAGGTGGTTCACTACCTCCAAAGACTTAGCTTGTGAGGATTTGGACTTGAAGACTTGCTTTATATGTTTTATTTGTTTTATTTGAACTATGTAAACATTCAAGCCTAGGGCTTTATTTGTTTTGAGTTAGAACTCATGGAATTGTGTCCAAGTGTTGGCTTGGCAAGATGTAAGCCCGTAGGGCATTTATTTTGATGTTTTATTTCGTATTACTCTGATGATTTAAATAATATAATGTTTTTCTTTTAATAATGCATGCCTTGTTTTATGTCTAATGGGTTTAATTTTGAGGTCGTTACATATACTGTTTGACGAATAGTAGTAATATATTGTTTATTTTCTTTGACAACTAGTAGTAATATACTGGTGTCATTAACAATTGCAGAATATTAATTTGTGTTACAGAAAATTATTGTGGTATTTTATTTTTCTAGTTTTAGTAACAAAGAAAATAAAATTATTTTGTGTTATAATTTATTTTCTGGTTTTATTAATTAGAAAATTAATTTGTGTTTTGATTTTTACTGATTTTTGTAATCAGATATTATAGCTACTACAACTGAAACTGCAACTAAAAGTGGTACTCCAATTGTTACACCAACTCTGGTCCTTATCCAGAAACATGTACAAGTTCCGATAAATCATGAAGAAAAACCGAAAAAATTTAATGGCACTGAGTTTAAGAGATGGCAGTAGAAAATGTTGTTGTATCTTACAACTCTAAATTTGGCCCGGTTTCTCCGTGAAGAGGCTTCAGTATTGAGACAGGATGAAAGTGATCGACAAGTTGTTGCCATTGTAGATGTTTGGAAGCATTCTGATTTCCTGTGCAGAAACTACATCCTAAATGGCCTTGACAACATGTTGTATAATGTTTACAGCCCTCTGAAATCAGAAAAAGAATTGTGAGATTCTTTGGAGAAAAAATACAAAATAGAGGATGCCGGCACAAAGAAATTTGTTGTCGGTAAATTTCTGGACTTTGTTATGGTAGACTCCCAAACGATAATTTCTCAAGTTCAAAATTTTTAAATAATTTTGCATGATATTCATTTTGAAGGTATGTCTCTTAGCAAGTCTTTCCAAATTGCTGTGGAAAAGTTACCACCGGCTTGGAAAGATTTCAAAAATTATTTAAAACATAAAAGTAAGGAGGTGACCATGGATGAATTAATTGTAAGATTGAGAATTGAGGAAGATAACCGAAAGACTGAAAAAATGAATGGGAAAAATCGCACAGAGTCCAAGGCTAATGTGGTTGAACAAGTTCACAAACCACATAACAAAAAGAGGAAGTTTACTGGAGATGGTCCTAAACAAGGCGACAACAATGGCAATAAGAAGTTTAAAGGAAAATGCTATAACTGTGGCAAGATTGGACATCGAGCTTTTGACTGCCGCCGCCCTAAGAAGGATTGCGGAAGCACAAGTAAGAAGACTACGAATCAAGCTAATGTGACAGAATTAGATTACATCTTTGACGGGGTAAATGACATTAACCTCTCTGCTGTGGTGTTTGAGGCTAATTTGGTTGGAAATCCCAAGGAATGGTGGGTTGACACTGGAGCAACTCGTTACATTTGTGCGGACAAGAAGATGTTCACAACCTACAATGAGGCTGCAAATGGTGAACAACTTTTCATGAGAAATTCTTCCACTGCTACTGTGGCTGGACAAGGAAAGGTGATCTTGAAGATGACATTAAGGAAATAACTAACCCTTAACAACGTACTGCATGTACCTGACATCCGGAAGAATTTGGTTTCTGGTTCTTTGTTAAGTAAAAATGGCTTTAAGCTTGTCTTTGAGTCTAATAAATTTGTATTAACAAAGAGTGATATGTATGTTGGTAAGGGATACATGAATGATGGTCTCTTCAAATTGAATGTAATGACAGTTGTACCAAAAGTTGCTATTAATAAGAATAATACATCTTTTGCTTATATTCTTGAGTCGAATTTATGGCATAGTAGATTAGGACATGTAAATTTTGATGCTTTATGAGATTAATTGGTTTGGATTATATACCAAAGTTTGAAATTGATCCTAATCACAAATGTGAGATTTGTGTAAAAGCGAAACTAACTAAGGCTCCATTTAAATCGGTTGATAGAAAAACTGAACCTCTAGAATTAATTCATACTGATGTATGTAATCTTAAATTTATTCAAACTAGAGGAGGCAAAAAGTATTTCATAACATTTATCGATGATTGTACAAGATATTGTTATGTTTATTTACTTAAAAGTAAAGATGAAGCCTTAGAAATATTTAAACTCTACAAAACAGAAGTTGAAAATCAACTTGGAAAAACCATTAAAATGGTTAGAAGTGATAGGGGTAGTGAATATGATGCACCATTAAATGAATTTTGTGCACAACATGGCATTATTCGCTAAACTACAACACCTTATTCTCCACAGCAAAATAGAATTCCTGAAAGAAATAATAGAACCCTTAAAGAAATGATGAATGCCATGTTACTAAGTTCAGGTTTACCGCAGAACTTGTGGGGAGAAGCAATATTGTCTGCTAATTATGTTCTTAACAGAATACCCTACAAGAAAACCAACAGCACTCCTTGTGAATTATGGAAAGGTCGACCACCTTCCTATAAATACTTAAAAGTGTGGGGATGTTTGGCAAAGGTAGAAGTTCTTGTTCCTAAAAAGACTAAGATAGGACCAAAAACAGTGGATTGTGTGTTTATTGGTTATGCTTAGAATAGTAGTGCATATCAATTTCTGACTTATAAATTAGAAATACCTGATATAACTGTGAACACTATTATAGAGTCAAGGAATGCTGCGTTTTTTGAACATGTCTTTCCTTACAAGAAAGGATAGGAATTAAGTTCACAAAAAATAACTTATGATTGTACACAAAGTCAAGAGACTAATGACAATCAAACACAAGAAACTAGTAATGGTCTTGACCAACAGGATTTAACTGATGATGAACCAAGATGAAGTAAGAGAGCAAGAACATCAAAATCCTTTGGTCTAGATTTTCTGACATACCTGTTAGAAAATGAACCTCAAAGCTTTAAGGAAACAATGATAGGTCCTGAAGCACCTTTGTGGAAAGAGGCTGTTAATAATGAAATTGAATCCATTATGCAAAATCAGACTTGGGAATTGGTGGATCTTCCACCTGGTTCTAAACCTCTTGGATATAAGTGGATATTCAAGAGAAAAATGAAAGTAGAGGGTTCAATGGACAAGTATAAAGCAAGATTTGTAATAAAATGTTACAAACAAAAAGAAAGTATGTACTATTTTGACACATATTCTCCTGTGACAAGAATAACATCCATTCGCATATTTATTGCTATAGCAGCGTTGTTTAATTTAGAAATATATCAAATGGATGTTAAGACAGTTTTTTAAATGGTGATCTAAATGAAGAGATCTATATGGAGCAACCCGAAGGGTTTGTAGTACTGGAGCAAGAAAAGAAAGTTTGTCGGCTTGTAAAATCTCTTTATGGATTAAAACAAGCACCTAAGCAATAGCATGAAAATTTTGTCATGCAATGCTTACTAATGGGTTTAAGATAAACGAATGTGACAAGTGCTTCTATGTTAAAAATACTGACCAAGGATATGTCATAGTTTGTCTTTATGTAGATGACATGCTTATCATTGGAAGCAGTCAAAATATGATCAAATTAACTAAGCAAATGCTTAATAGAAGATTTGATATGAAAGATATGGGGGTCCTGGATGTTATATTAGGAATGAAAATTACTAAAACATCTGATGGATATGTATTATCTCAATCACATTATATTGAGAAAATTCTTGATAAACTTATCAAAGATGATATGAATGTAGCTAGAACACCTATAGACATCAATCTTTATTTATCAAAAAATAAAGGTAATGCTATGTCTCAGTTAAAATACTTCCAAATCATTGGAAGCCTAATGTACCTAATGAATTGTACTCGTCCTAATATAGCTTATGCTGTCAGTAAATTGAGTAGGTACACTAATAACCCCGGAGAAGACTATTGGAAAGCGATCATTCGGGTTCTTAGATATCTAAAATTTACCCGTGATCATGGTTTGAATTTTACTTGATATCCAGCAGTACTCGAAGGTTATTGTGATGCCAATTGGATATCGACTACTAAAGATTCAAAATCTACTAGTGGATATGTTTTTACTTTGAGAGGAGCTGTTGTTTCTTGGAAATCCATGAAACAAACATGCATCGCACGATCCACAATAGAATCTGAGTTCATTACTTTAGACAAAGCAAGAAAAGAAGCAGAATGACTTCGTCATTTCTTAAAAGACATTCCAATGTGGCCAAAACTTGTGCCAGCTATTTGCATTCATTGTGATAGTCAATCTGCAATAGGCATGACACAAAATCTTATGTATAACGGTAAGTCACGACATATTCGTCGTCGACATAATACCGTAAGGCAATTGTTCTAAAATGGAATAATCTCAATAGATTATATAAATTCTAAAGAGAATATTGCAGATCCGTTAACCAAAGGTTTGACAAAAGAGCAAGTGTATAGTTCATCAAAAAGGATGTGATTAAAGCCTATTACATAAGAGTCATCATAATGGTAACCCTATTTATATGACTGGAGATCCCAAGAACTAAGTTCAAAGGGACAACTAAGTTATGTGTGGCTCGCCAAAAATCACCAAGGAATTAAAATTCCCTACCCATTCCTATGGTGAGAATGATATCTGCAACATGTATTGCATGCAGGGGTCTAAGGATGAGCTTAGCTTTTAATGATTACTTATATCATGATTTAGGCATAAAATCAAGACGAGTATAAGAGATACTCACAATAAGAATCACCTATATGAGTATCGAACTGGGGCCGATTCTATGAGAATGAAGAGGCTAAATTCTCTAGAAGTACTCATGAACAACCAGGAGCGTTTAAGGCCAAAATGAACATTACCGTGAGAACCACGATGTCTCAGAAGATATTTTGTGTGAAATCTATTGTCTTGGCTTACACAAACGGCTGAACAATTCAAGGCATCGCGTCTATTGGTTAGCTAGTAAGTCCGATAGGTTATCACTAGGGAATATTCAAGGCCGAAAGCTACCTATCTTGATGCAAGATATTTTCGATTTATACTCTTTCGACAAATTCTGCATTTTGTTGCATTTTCGTTGTCATCAAATTCCATTCATGTAGGGGATTGTTAGAAATGGGTTTTGGAAAAAAAAAAAGAAAAGATTTTTTTCTTAAACTTTGGTCTAATTTTTATCTGTCAGATAAAAACAAAGTGTGTTCGTTGTGCGAATAAATTGTAGTGTTGCATTTATTCGTTGTTGATCATTTTATCCTAGGAAATAGACGTCCGAAATTCTGAAAGCACCATAGAGAAGACGAATCTGTTTTAAAAACACAGTGTTAAACACTGGATTTGATCAAAAGTTTATTCAAGAAATTAATCAAGTAAGTTGTTAGTTTATTTTCTGGTTTATTATGTATTTAAATCAAATTTTGATTTTGTTTTTGTAACAAAATAAAAATCTTTTTTTTATTTATTTTATTTTATTTTTCTGATTTAATTTTTGTAATCAAACAAATTCTCTCATTTTCTTTTATTTCTTCTGTACTCTGTTTGTTATTAAGTATACAAATAGAATTTATTTTTCAAATACAGTGAAAATTGTCCAACAAATAATAATAATAATAATAATAATAATAATAATAATAATAATAATAATAATAATATATGGCATTCCTAATAATTGTTTTCGTCAACACAAAAATAATAACTAGATCCAAAGAAATTCAATTATTTAATAATAATATATCCTTTGATTTACGACTGTATATATCACTTGGGCAAATTCAAAATTTTGCATTGATTCTTTCCATTCCATGATTATAATGGAGGATGTTAATTACATCAGTTAAGAGTCATAAAATAATTATGAGAAATTATCAATATTTTAAATTTAAAGAGGATCGTTACAAACGTTTGAATAATGCCATAAAGATCCTCCACACACTTTTATAGGTTTATTATTATAGGGTTTTCTCTCAACGTGTCATCAAGTTAAAAAGCTCCACCATTGTTATCAGAGGGTTTGCGACGCTTACTCACATATATTTTATTAAATTTAAATTTTATAAAATATATTTATTTTTTCTGTTTTAATCATGACTTTAAACTCATATTAAATGAAAGTAAAGTCTGATTTGTTATCCAATCAATAAAACATTTAGGCTCCGTTTGGTTAGGGTTTTAAATTATAGTTCTACCCATTGATTTGAGTACATTGTTTGTTTTGAGTTTTCAAATCGTAATTTTACACCTATTTCTCAAAACTCAATTCAAAACATAATAATTACTTTTCAAAACTCATAACCAAACACATAATTCAAAATTCTTTTCAAAACTCAATTCAAATCAATATTTTAATTTTTTAAATATTTTAAATATTTTAAAAATATTTTAATTTTGTTAAGATTTTGAATATTTTAATATTTAAATATGCTACGATTTTTTTAATTTTTTAATTTTTTGAATATTTTTAAATATTTTAATTTCAAAATATTACGATTTTAATTTTTTAAATTTTAAAATATTTTATAAAAATAAATTCAAACTCTATTTTATAAAAATATTTTTAAATATTTTAATTTTTTTTTATGTATTTGGTTAGGATTTGAGTATAGAGTTGTGAAAGTATAATGAAATTTTGAGTTATGTGTTTTGTTATGAGTTTTAAAAATAATTTCTTAATTGAGTGTTGTTTTACGTGTTTGGTTACGATTTGAGTGTAGAGTTATTTTTAAATTTAAAATATTAACATTTTAAATTATTTAAATTTTTTTGAATATTTAAATTATTTAAATTTTCACGAGCTAAATTTTTTGAATATTTATTTTAATTTTTTACTTATTAAAATTTTGAGATTATTTAAATTATTTAAATATTTATGATTTAAATTTTTTGAATATTTATTTTGAAAAAAAAATTATTTCCTTTGTAGTATTTTCAATTAAAAAATTGATTAATAAACAATTTAACAAAACTCGTAATTTAATACTAAGAGTTTTAGAAATTAGTTTTTTTATAATATTTTTTATTTTAGTATTTTAGAAATTAATTCTCGTTTAGACTCAAGTAGACAGTTGGATGGGAGATAACTAAATTATAAAATAAAAAAAAATGTGGGTTAATTTGTAAATAAGAAAAATATTAAAATTAATTATATTTTTAAAAAATAATTTTAAATTAATAATAAATTTTATAAATATTAATAATTAAAATATTAAAGTTTCTTACATAATTTTATAATTATTTTTTTAAAACTCTTACTGAATTATAAATCCCAGAGTCTATAGGGCACTTAGATCATAAGACAATTTTTTAATTTTTTTGAGCCATTAGGCTCAAACTCTAATATCTTTGAGCCAAAATGACATAATTTGTCGCAAATAATAACTTGAAATCAACATATCTATCAATCTTTTGAAGTCACACCATTCTTAAAATTATCAAATTTATCTATTTGTTGATATTCACCATATCTTATACTCTCTTTAAATTAAAATTTTTAACAATTTTCTCATAAAAGATTAAAAAAATATTTTTGACCCTCCCTTCCCTCTTTCTTAAATTATTTATAGTAGTTTGTTAAATTATTTGCAGTGTGGCAAGGTTTTCTATAGTACAGGGAAAATTATTTGGTAGTTTTGAATCAAATTTATATGATATTTTAACTTAATATTTATTGATTAAAATAGTAAAATTTAACATTTTTGTTAATTTAAAAAAAAAAAAAAACTTCATAAATATCAAGTGACAAATATTATTGAACAATATTCTAAAATCACTCAATAATCATGCCCTTATCTCTTTCAATCACTTTCTTCTCGTTTCTCTTTCGACTTTGTTAATACCATAATCTCTTCAATTAACAAATTATTTAGCTTATTACAAAAAGAGCACATCAGTAACAAATAATTTAACAAACTTATTGGATAGTAATATATATATATATATATATAAAACAAATTTTGTTAACTGTGTTGTGAAAGATTAATAAACAATTTAACAAAACTCATTGGAATCCCCCCACCCAAAAAGAAAAAAAAAAAAAAAAACTTTGTTAATTGTGTTGTGTAAAAATAATTTGTGACACCAGTATTCCAACTAAAAATTACAGTACATAATGGAATTTGGTATTGATTTTTCAGTGAACTTTTGAATTTTTTTTTTAAAAAATGTTTCAATGGTTTTGAAGATCGATAAAAAAACAAAATTGATTTTTTTTTAACATTTTTAGATTTGAAAATAGTTGATGTGTTGGGACACTACTAGAAAATTTGGCAAGTTTTAGTTTTTTTTAATAGCTTGTTAGTTTATTCAAATCACCGTTTGGGAAGAGCTAAACTAAGTTTTTTGGCTATTTTAGTCACAAAAGACAAAATAGGTTATTTTAACCACAAAAAACAAAATATCACATCTAATCCATAATCATTACACTTTTCTCTTACAAAAAAAAGTCAAAAAAGCCAAAAAGTCAAAAAGCTCTTCCCAAACCAAGCTTTTTAGCCTAGGCTAAAATAGCCAAAAAGCCAAAAAGTCAACCCACTTTCCAAACCAACCCTATATAGATGAGTTGATATTTTTTATGACCTTTTTGTCAACTAGTTTCACTTCCAAGGAGGCTTTTGGGTTTGGGAATACTATGGAAAGCTAGGGAAGTGCTCAAGTTTGGAAGCTAAAATTTGGACTATTTATATGAAGCTCACCATCATCTTCCAAAAAGGAATACAAGATGTGGAAATCGAATTAGATTTCGAAATGACAATAACCTTAGTTTGGGATGGTGCAAATCGTAACTTGCCACACACAGAGCACTAGCTAAATTCCTAATGAAGAGATGCAAATGCTCCATTGGCCAGTGCTAAGAGAAGAAAACAAATGCGCTGATAAAATGACTATTCTAGGAGTAGAGCAAAGCGAGCATGTTGTCATTTTGGAAAACCCACCAGAAGCTGTTAGACCTCTAGTCATAGCAGATATGACTGGAATTTGCTATGAGAGGGAATAGCTCACCAAGCTCCTTTTTTTTTTTTTTGGTTCTTTTGGTGCTTCTTGTTATTTCCTTTCTGACTTTATTTGTTTATAACATTCCTGTCCAAAAAAAAAAAAAAAAAAAAAAAATCACTTTTTATCATATTTGTCATAAAATAATTCTTGTAGATAATCCCAAACGAGTTTAAGTAGATAATCTTTTATCTCTAATAGACTTTATTTAATTTTTCATTAATTTGGAACACCAAATAAATAATATCATATAATGTCTGAAATGATTGAGTAACCTAATGTGGGTTAGGAAATACACAATTCATCTAATCACATGTACAATTTATTCATTTATTTTTCAAGGACAAAATAGAAAAAACAACAATGTTTGGTAGTCTGAATTTTCATAACCCGAATGAGTTGTCGTTTTGAGACATTCAAGCCATTCGGACCACACAAATTCGAACTACCAAATGTTTTCCTAGAAAAAGTTATATAATCATTGGGATTGGTGTAGCTCCTGCGCATAGTTCACAACAACTATTGTTGTGTGGTATTTGGGCCAATTTCAATGATCTGATTCATTCACTTTTAAAGTATATCGAGTAAAATATTCTTGTAAAAAATTCGGTTGATCGGATATCGGTAGATCTTTCATCAAATCACATCTTTATTAAAAAAAAAAGAATAGTAATAAGTGTAATTTGAAGCATACAAATGTGATTTGATAAAAAAGTTATTGATATTCAATCAAATTGATTTTTATACAATTTTGTTTTACTCGATATATTTAAAAAAATGAATGATTCGAAATATTGAAATTAGCCCTCAAATGGGCCCAATATACCACAACAATAGTTGCTAAGCATAGTGCGAACAACCACTCCAATCCCAAGATCCTCACCTCCAAAATTTTAATTATTAAATTATATAAAAAAATTCTAAATTTATAAATTTTGAGTTATATTTAATTTGTTGAGGGGTGCATTGGGAAAAAATAATTCCAAAAATTCATTCCAAAAAATTTTAATGTTCAAAGATCAAAATGAGAATTTAACAATAATTTATCAGAAATTGTACTTATAAGTGATGATATACTAATAGAAAATTATACATAAAATTTATATAACATAATGTGAGAATTTTTTCTATAATTTCATACTAAAATAAAAAATCATATTAATTTATTATTTAAAAAATAACAATTTCACATCATTCTAGTTGTTTTTGTTTTTGTTTTTGTTTTTTTTGTTTTTTTTGTTTTTTTTTTTTTGAGTTAGACGCGTTTTAAAATGTAATAAAATTTGATTTATTTTTATTTTTTTGATCTCCATAGAGTTTTATGGTAGTTGTCGTTTGCACACCAAAATAAAATAAATAAAAAGGTAAATTAGTAATAGGTCTTAATAGTTGGATTTAATTCCTATCAAATTCTATTAAAAATAAGTCTTGGTAAAATTGTCGCTAAAAATATTTTTTTTTTGTGACAATTTTTTACATACGTCGCTAAAAATTGACAATTAATGACTTTTTTTGTCATGATTTTTATAAATTATTGCTAAAACTTACAATTAGTGATTTCTTTTATGACAAATTTTTTTCATATGATCTATTAGACAATAAATCCACTTATTAGGACCTACATGTAAGTAGCCCTTAAAAAAAATAATATAAAAAAACACCAAAAATAATATATATATATATATATATATAAATTTGATATCGTGACGCAAAGGAGATACCCATGTTAGACATATAATTTATGGAATATTTACCTTTGTTGGACACTGGTGGATTGCCTCTGCTGGACATATAACTTGGAGGATATATATATATATATATATAAAACTACTAACTTCTAACAACTAACATTTATTTTACTGCGATTTACTTTATCTCATATTTATTTATTTATTTTATTTTCTTTTTGGGAGGTCTTATATCCCTTTTATTTTTATCGCACTTTAATTTACTGTAATTATCTTGTAAAGTTTTGTTCTATTTTTCTTACTAATTTGCAAGTTTTTGTGTGTTTTTGTATAAATAAAAAAAATAATAAAAAAAAGAGTCTGTAAGTGTGGTGTATGCATTGTTGCCGTTCTTGTCTTCCAAAATTATAGTACGATCCTGAACTAGAGCGGACCCTAAGAAATCTTTAGAAATCTAAACCGACTTTAACCATGGCTAAAGCAGTAGTAGACCAACCTAGGTCACTGAAGGCACATTTTACCCCTACTACTAATGTTTCATCATCTTGCATCCAATTATCAATTAGCAAAGCAACCCATTATGAGATTAAGCCTAGTACCATTCAAATGCTTCCATCCTTTCACGGACTTAGTAATGAGGATCCCTATAACATCTTAGTGAGTTTTTAGAGACCTGTTCTACAAAGAAACTTCAAAACTTTTCCGATGAGGCCCAAGTTGAGACTGTTTTCCTTTTCACTAAAGGATAAGGCCAAACTAATTAGATAAGACGTGGCATCAACAATTTCTCACAAACTGATATGAGACTTGGGAAAGGTTTCGGGATTTACTCCATTAGTGTCTCCATCATCAAATAGCCTAGTGGCAGCTTGTTCACATTTTCTATTCTGGTTTGACCGACTCATTTAAACAAATGGTCAACTCGGCCTATGGTGGGACGTTTATGACTAAGAGTGATGTAAAGACATGGGAGTTGTTTGAAAATTTGAGTGAAAATTCCCTACATTATGCGTCTACCTCTCGACATGAGAAGCTACCAACCCCTAATGGTACGAAGCGAGGTGGCCTGTTTGAGGTAGGTCATAATGTAGATATTGCTCAGAAAGTTGAAATATTGTCCAGAAAAATGGACCAATTGTTAACAGTAGGACACATCTTTTCACAACCAACACAACCATCATACCAAGATGCTTGCACAATCTGTTTAAGTCCTATCCACTGTGCAGCCGAGTGCCCATCAGCACCTTAGTGTTCCGAGCCAATTCAAGAGCATGCTAATGCCGTCAAAGGTTTTCTAAATCGGATAATGATCCATTTTCCAACACTTATAACCCAGGATGGAGAAACCATCCAAACTTTTTTTTGAATCACAAGGAAATCCTTATGTTCCATCTCCACCAAGGCATAATTTTCAAAATTCTGCTAATCCACCTCTCTATCATCCTGTGTCTCAACAGTCATATCAATATCCTCCTTAGAAAAATTCTACTTTTAAGGAAATAGTGTTATAACTCCTGTAAGCTACAAACCAACTTGTCCATTGTCACTCCCAATCCATTTCAAAACTGGAGATCCAAATTGGCCAACTAGCTAACACTTTGAGTAAAAAGGACGAAGGACAATTGTCTAGTCAGCCAATCAAAAATCCAAAGGGACAGTATGGGGTGGAATCATCTAGTGGCAATAACATAAAGCAAATTCAATCTGTCATGACTCTTAAGAGTGTCAAGAAATACCAAACAGAACTAATGGGACCACTAAAAACATGGGTAAGCAGGGTATTCAAAGTCAAAATCCACTAGAACAAAGTGATGAGACCAAAGAAAATAGTCCTACCTTGAGTCTTCCATGTGAAGTACGACACCCTTTGTGCTGAAGGCACCATATCCCTAGTGCTGAAATGATCCTTCTGATTTCAGCAAGAAGAAAAAGGCATCTACAGAAGTAATGATGAAAATGTTCAAACAAGTAAAAATCAACCCCCCCTTGTTGGAGGCGATTCAATAAGTACTCTCCTATGTCAAATTTCTCAAGGACTTGTGTACGCAAAAGCATAAATTCAAGACCCATGTGACCAAAAAAGATCCTACTCACTAAACAGGTGAGTTCCATTTTGACCAACAACATTGGCCATAAGTTCAAAGATCCAGTTGCACCTACCATCTTTTGTATCATTGGTGAACACTTGATTGCAAAATCACTTTTTAACGTAGGTGCTAGTGTCAACCTTCTTCCATATTTGGTGTACGAAGAATTTGGGCTAGGCGAGTTGAAACCTACATCAGTGACTCTTTAATTAGTTGATCATTCCCCCTCAGAGCTCCTCGTGGCATACTTGAGGATATCTTAGTTAAGGTCGACAAGTTCTACTCTCCTGTTGATTTCCTTGTCCTTGACATGGAACCTGTAATAACTGATAAGAAACAAATTGTAGTCATCTTAGGGCGACCTTTCTTAGCCACTGCCAATGCATGCATTAATTATAAGTCTGGAATGATGGAAGTATCATTTGGAAATATGCAAGTCAAAATGAATATGTGTTTCATGCATCCCAATACCCTTCCAATGATAGTGAATGTTTTGTAGTTGATGTGGTTGATGAATTAGTGGAGGACATTCTTCTATCTATTATCTCAATAGATCCTTTAGAGGCATGTCTTACTCATTTTGGATTTGAGAATTTTGATATTGATAGATCCATTGAGAAGGTCAACGCTTCACTTGACTTTGCTCCTCACATGAACCTTTAGCTATGGAACTCCCGATTTGAGCTCCTACCTACCCTCTTTAGTGAGCCTGTAGTACCTTCTATTGTGACTCTACCAAAACTTGAGTTGAGACCTTTTCCCACTTCACTTAAATACTCCTTCTTAGAGCCTGATGACACTCTTCCTGCGATAATTGCATCTAACTTGTCTAGTAAGCACGAATGTCACCTTTTACGTATATTCAAGGAGCACATGAATGCCACTATGAAAGAAGGAATGAAAAAGGGAGAGGTAAAAATGTTAGATGCGGCTATCGCTTACCCTATGTCAGATAGTAAATAGGTAAGTTCCACACAAGTTGTACCCAAGAAGTCAGGCATTATAGTGGTGGAAAATGAAAATGGTGAGCTAATTCTTACACGTACCACTATTGGGTGGGATGTGTCCACTGCCTTGGTGGATCTTGCTTCTCAAACTAATTGATTCTCTTCATTTGGCTAGAGACGTTAAACTTAGTGCTGCATTAGAGGCAACTAATGGTCCAATTTTGTGTTCAAACACACTAACACATGTCCCATCATGTAGGTATTTTGATTAAAAGAAAATACTTGAGCTCCTACTTTAAATAGGCTTGGTTCTTGTTCTATTGGAGACGTGTCTCCCTCAGCTTAATGTAGTTTGGTGTTGTAGGCTTGTTAGTGGCATTGCGGAACCGGTATACCGGAGAGACGAAACATCTAGCATTTTAAGATCAACTTGGCATAGTTCTTACACCTATGGAACGTCACTAGGGCACTTTTCAGTCGATTGGAAACCTTTGGAGTGTATACCTTCCTACGACCAAGTAGGATAAGGGTAGAATCTTTTACTAATTGTTTTCTTTGTATATTTTTATTTGTAGTTCTTCCCTTTAACTAATTTTGTTGTTCTTTTTTGGTATATGCCATTGAGGACAATGTCATTTAAGTTGGGGATAGGGCTTTGGTTTGTGTTTATTTGGAGTTTTTATTTTTACTTTTTTTTTTCAGTTTGTTTTTATTTTTACTTTTTATTTTAATTTTTGGTTTTATTTTAATTTTTATTATTTGTGTTGCTATTTTAAATTAACAAAATTTCATTTTATATTAACATTAAAAATAAAAATTATATTTTACATTAACACAAAAAAAAAAAACTTTTGCCTATCTTAGGTTCCGACGATATGCAAGAGCTTGCGGGTGAAGGTTAAAAGCAACTCTCATTTGTAGAAAGCATCACCACTCGACTCTACCGTTAATCGCCTCGCCTCGGGGTTCATTTTGAGAAGCTTTTGAAGGCCCTACCTCCGGATTTGCAGGGTTTGCAAAGGAGATTACACCTGATTGGCTGTCGAATGAGGAGCTCCAAGGCACTGAAAATTTGGCCATAGTAGTTATTCTTCTCTTTTATTTCTTCAGCTGACTAATCTCCCACTTAACATCTTCATACATACGTTGAAAAAGGGAGAGTTGTGCAGGCAACCGTTGCACTTCATTCGTTCGACTCTATAATCGGCGAGACAAATTTGACACCGAATTCGTGGTCTTTATAAACAGATTTAGTGTGTGAGAATTAGTATCAATGTCAGATTTGGCTGCCAATAATTGGTTAAGTGGCACTACTAGGTTAAAAGCATGGGGTAGGGTTCTCTGAGGGGGTATGAAGAAGTAGTATCACGTACTTTTTCTGGAGTTTCATTAAGGTCAGGAAAGAGGGTAAGAGGGCGAGCAGAGGCCATGTCAAAAATGAAAAAAAAAATTGAGCTGTACTGGACTGATTTTGGCAAATTTTCACTTTGCCATTTCCGTTGCACTAGTCTTCTTTAAGAAGAAGAAGAAGAAGAAGAGAACAATGAGAAAAAGAGGACAAATGGAAGGTGTCACAATCCAAACCCGTCCCTAAGGGTTTAGCATCGTAATCAGCCAGTAATTCGGGATTACCAAAGGCCTGCTTAACAATGATGACAATAATACAGTATAAAGGGGCTGGCGGAAGCCAATTAGTAATAAAAAGATGTCCAATGAGCTGTGAAAACCTGAATGGGAAAAGACTTTAATGGACAAAACCACATTCATAGCCATATACCAAAAACACATGTACAAAGTAACATATAGGTTAGGGGCCTAATCTCCTCATCATAACTGTACATTCGAGGTCTTAAACATTCTTTACATTAACAGAGACAAAAAGGGTGAATCTGAAGCACCCCAGATGGCCTTGACTCGTGTGGGTTCGGAACCTTGATATAAGGCGCGATGGTTGGCCTGACAAAACATGAGTCTAAGTCGGCGCCTCTAGCTCTGGTCTGGTGCTTGGCCACCTACATATATATATATATATATATAAACAATGAGCTAAAGCCCAGTGAATAACAAACATGTAAAAAGGTTAAGAATGAATGTCCTTCAGTAATTGAAACAGTCATTTGCATCAGTAAATCAGTTATTCAATCAGTGACTCATATTTCAAGTCATATAAGTCATTTAGGAATCACAGCAGTCATACGTGGTACATCCCTCACGATTTGTGCAAGGAAATGAAGGCTAATGGTGTCAAACATGTGTGAAATAGGAACAAAACAATGGCCTTGAGGAGTCCACTCAATGGAAAAAGTGAAATTAACTTAGGCTCAATTAGTTAGCATTATTTATTCCAATTTAATCGTTCCAAATTGAATTTCCATTAAACCTACCATAAAATTCTATAAATCCTAATTAGCATATAACACAAATCAATTTCTGAATCGGTCGCCGATAAGGCTTTCAATTCTTAAACCGAAAACAAAACATGAACAGATTGTTCTATACCAAACAGATAGAAATGCAATTAAGACAACACACTCACATAATCAATTTGGGATTTCATCTTAATCATTTACTTGTCATGCTTAATCATGAATTAACGCTAATCATAGGTCAGGGTTGTCACAGTCTTCCCCTCTTAAAAAGAGTTTGGTCCTCCAAACTCGAATTACCTTCATTTTGGAAGATTATTGGATTCAGGGGGAACAATTCAGGATATCTTTTCATCATATCGTCTTCCCTTTCCCAAGTCGCGTAAACGCCACCGTGGTTTTTCCAATCCACTTTCACTAACGAGATTTCTTTATTTCTCAACTTCTTGATTCTTCGGTTCACAATCTAAATAGGCCGTTCTTCATAAGTGTAGTCATCAGTCAGTACCAAGTGGGTAGGCTCAATAACATGGAAAGGATCCTGAAGATAATCTCGCAACATCGAAATATGAAAAACATTATGCATATGTTTCATTTCAGGAGGGAGTGCTACTTGATATGCCACTGGATTAATCTTTTCAATGATTTCATACGGCCTAATATATCTCGGTGCTAGTTTACCCTTAGCTCCAAAGCGAGTCTGTCCTTTCATTGGTGTCACTTTAACAAAAACATGATCACCCACTTCATATTCCCTGTCTCGCCTTCGTACATCCACCTAGCTTTTCTATCGACTTTGTGCGGTTTTTAGTCTTTGTTGAATTAATTTCACCTTTTCTGTTGTTTCATGCACAATCTTAGGCCCAAGTAAAGGCCTATCTCAAACTTCTGCCCAACAAATAGGAGACCGACATTTTTTGCCATATAATGCCTCGAAAGGCGCCATACCAATGCTCGAATGAAAACTGTTGTTGTAGGCAAATTCGGCTAAAGGCAAATGACTTTCCCAATTCCCTTGGAAATCAAGTACACACATAAGCAGTAAGTCTTCCAGAGTTTGGATTGTTCTCTCTGATTGGCCATCTGTCTGAGGATGGTATGCACTACTCAATCTCAGTTCAGTACCCAATGCTACTTGTAGGCTTTGCCAAAATCTTGATGTAAACTTCAAGTCCCTATCAGAAACAATGGACACAGGCACTCCATGCAATCTAACAATCTCATTAATATAAATTGTAGCCAATTTATTTGCATTATAAATTGTTTTGACAAGTAAGAAATGAGCAGATTTAGTTAACCGATCAATAATAACCCAAATTGAATCCATACCTCTACTGGAGCGAGGCAACCCAACAACGAAATCCATAGTGATATGTTCCCATTTCCACTCCAATATTGGCAAGGGCTGAAGTAAGCCTGCAGGTCGTTGATGTTCGGCTTTGACTTCTTGGCAATGTAGGCATTTCGACATAAACTTGGCAATTTCTTTCTTCATTCATGGCCACCAGAAATTAAGCTTCAAATCTTGGTACATTTTTGTATTTCCCAGATGGATAGAGAGTTTTGAGCTGTGGCCTTCTTGCAAAACTCGCTTTTTCAATTCAGGATCATTTGGTACACACAATCTCCCTTGAAATTTCAACATCGTTCTCAAATCTGAAATCTGGCCTTGGTTTGGATTCTTGTTCATCAATGATCTTTTTCAGAAATTCATCTTGTTGTTGCTTCTCTTTAATTTCCTCAATAAGTACCGGTTGAGCAGAAATAGCAGCCAATATTCCATCTTGTTCTCGTAAAATAGTTTCAACCTCAAATTTTTCAAGGTTATGTAGCAGTTCTTTCTGTTTGGTGAATAAACAAGCCAATTTCCTAATTGATTTCCGACTAAGTGCATCAGCAACGGTGTTAGCTTTCCCTGGATGGTACAAAATTTATAAGTCATAGTCTTTTATCAATTCTAATCATCTCCGTTGTCTCATGTTCAACTCTTTCTGTGTAAAAAAGTATTTTAAACTCTTGTGATTCGTATACACTTCACATATTGCCCCATATAAGTAGTGGCACCAAATTTTCAATGCAAATACTACTGCGGCAAGTTCCAAGTCATGCGTTGAATAATTCTTTTCATGTGGTCTCAGTTGTTGGGAAGCATATGCAATAACTTTACCAGTCTGCATTAATACACATCCCAAACCCTTATAAGAAGCATCACTAAAAATAGTAAATCCATCCATACCTGAGGGTAGGGTGAGAATCGGTGCAGTCACAAGTCGAGTTTTCAATTCTTGGAAAGCTGATTCCCTATGATCGGTTCAGTCAAATGGTATTCCCTTTTGAGTCAACTGAGTCAATGGCAGAGCAATTTTGGAAAAATCTCTCACAAACCTTCTGTAGTATCCTGCTAAACCCAAGAAACTCCGGATTTCAGTAACATTAGTCGGTCTAGGCCAATTCACCATTGTTTCAATCTTCTGTGGATCAACTGAAATGTTATCTTTACTAATCACATGTCCCCAAAACATAACACTATCAAGCCAAAATTCACACTTCGTTAGTTTTGCATATAGTTTCTATCCTCGCAAGGTCTGTAAAGCAATTCTCAAATGATAATGATGTTCATGTTCCTCCTTACTCTCGGAATAAATCAAGATATCATCTATAAAAACGACCACAAATTCATCGAGAAATGGTTTGAAAATTCAGTTCATAAGATCCATAAATGCAGAGTTACAAATTCATTAGTAACTCTGAAAGGCTTAACAAGAAATTCATAATGTCCGTACCTTGTTCAGAAAGCAGTCTTCTCAATGTCCTCTGCCTTGACTTTCAATTGGTGATACCCGGATCTCAGGTCAATTTTGGAAAAGACTTGAGCACCTTGTAATTGGTCAAATAGATCATCAATACGAGGCAATGGGTACTTATTTTTCACTGTCACCTTGTTCAATTCGCAGTAGTCAATACAAAGCCTCAATGAGCCATCTTTCTTTTTCACAAATAAAACTGGTGCACCCCACGGTGAAGTGCTTGGTCTGGTAAACTTTTTGTCCAACAATTATTGCAAATGGATTTTCAATTCTTTCAATTCAATAGGTGCCATTCTGTACGGAGCTTTGGAAATTGGCTGTGTACCCGGTATTACCTCGATGGTGAACTCAATCTCCCTATCAATCAGGTCCCCTGGCAAATCATCCGAAAAACATAGGGGAATTCTCTGACTATAGGAATACTACCCACATTAGCTTTAGTATCAGCAGGTACAGTCAGTATACAACATAAATACCCTTTATAACATAAATATCCTTTACACCCATTTTTAATCAATTTGAATGCTTTCATAGATGAAATCAGGTATGGGGGAGGTACAACACAAACTCTGTCAAACACAAATTTTGGCAATCCAGGTGGATGAAAAATAACTTGTTTTGTCACACAGTCAATGGAGACATGATATTTTGTTAGCCAGTCCATCCCTAAAATAATGTCAAAATGATCAAGATTCAGAGGTAGCAAATCAACATATAAAAGTACAGCCCCAATAACAATCTCACATGCAGGATACTTATAAGCACAAGTCATAGATCCCCCAGAAGGTTTAGATACATCTAATAAATAGGTCATGGTTTCCAATGGTCTATTTAATTTTCGTGAAAAAGCAAGCAAGACAAACGAATGTGTAGACCTTGAATCAATCAGAATGTAAGCATTTTGAGCACAAATTGAGAGTGTACCTGACACAACTGCCTCAAAGATTCGCAGACGCCTCTCTGGTACAAGTGCAAACACCCGGCCTTACCTCAAAGATTTCTTTTCGGTAGCTTTGAGATTGGGTTTTGGTGTAATAGTTGATGCTGCGTCACTGGCTGTGGGGCCTACTAGTGCCTTGAGACGTGAGAGGGCAATCTTTGACCATGTGGCCCACCTTGCCACACCTGTAACATGCCCTAGAAATTTTGTAGCAAACCCCTTTATGTCTTTTGCCACACTCTGAACAAGGTGGTATGGAACTGTTTCCCTAACTAGAGATGCTTGTTGATCCTGTGTTTTGCTTTTTATTTAACGAATTGTTCCGGCCATTTTTAAACTTGAAATTTTGCCTCTTGCCCCGCCATTCAGTCACCAGTACCTTAGTCTGTTTCAATGCTACCACATTTGCCTCGGCTATAATTGTTCGATCGAGAACATCCACATACTTGAGTAATTTTAAGACATTGATTTGATCGAGTATTTCTACATTAAGCCCACCTTCAAACTTTCTAGTCTTCTTATAGTCGGTGTCCACCATGTGTGGCGCATATCGGGCAAGTTCAAGAACTTGATTCATATTCACCATCGACATGGTACCCTATTTCAGCTTGTTCAAATTCACCACTTTACGGTCTCGACATAATCGAGGAAGTACTTTTCATAAAAATCTTCCTTAAACTGAGTCCAGGTCATAGCATTGTTTGTGTCACGGATAAGCATCCACTACTGTCTAGCTTCCTCTTATAAGGTAAAGGTAGCCAGTAACACCTTATGTGCCTTTGAACAAGGGAACACTTCAAACAACTTTTCAGTTTCTAGGACCCATGCTTCGGCTTTCAATGGCTCAAGACCTCCCTGGAATGTTGGTGGCTTCATTTTGTTAAACTTATGTGCAAAACAATCACATCATCATTGGCATTTGGTTTTGGCTGCACTGGAGGAGGTGGGGGCTGTTGATTTTGTTGTTGTCTTAATGACTCGGTTAGTAATTCAACCATCCTTTCTAATTTGGCAATCCTCGTATCGGATGATTTAGGTTCATTGGCATTTCTTACGTTCTCCATTTCACTATATACAATACAGTAATAATAAACGTAGGAAAAATAGCTTACTTATGCACATTACCATATATAAACATATCACGACCACACACACTTTCTTATGCTCATGCAATGCCCCAATTCTTTTCTAGGACATCCTATAGCTCATTTAGACACGTGTGTGCGGTATAACTCGTGCTCTGATACCACTCTATCACAACCTAAACCCGCCCCTAAGGGTTTAGCATCGTAATCGGCCAGTAATCCAAGATTACCAAAGGCCTGCTTAACAATGATGATAATAATACAGTGTAAAGGGGCTGGCGAAAGCCAATTAGTAATAAAAAGATGTCCAATGAGCTGTCAAAACCTGAATGGGAAAAGTCTTTCATGGATAAAACCACATTCATAGCCACATACCAAAAACACTTGTACAAAGTAACATACAGGTTAGGAGCCTAATCCCCTCATCATAACTGTACATTAGAGGTCTTAAACATTCTTTACATTAACAGAGACAAAAAGGGTGAATTTGAAGCACCCCAGACAGCCTTGACTCGTGTGGGTTCGGAACCTCGATATGAGGCGCGATGGTTGGCCTGACAAGACATGAGTCTAAGTCAGCGCCTCTAGCTCTGGTCTGGTGCTTGGCCACCTACATATACACACATATATATATATATATAAATAGTGAGCTAAAGCCCAGTGAATAACAAATGTGTAAAGAGGTTAAGAATGAATGTCCTTTCAGTAATTGAAACAATCATTTGCATCAGTAAATTAGTTATTCAATCAGTGACTCATATTTCAAGTCATATCAGTCATTTAGGAATCATAGCAGTCATAAGTGGTACATCGAATAGTAGAACAGTACAGTAGGTCTTAATAGACCGAATAGTCAGTTGATGGCCATCAATACAGTAACAGTAGTTCCAAGGATAGGAACTGATAGAGATCTTTGTAACAGTAGCAGTAATAGTAATAAAGGATGAGTAGTAACAAGAATAAAGAATAAATGCTATGGATGCCATGAGTACAACAGAAAATAGGACAAACATTCATTCAAGAACAATATCATTTCAAAAATAGTACGCTTAATCATTCGTAAAATAATTGTAATTGAACATAGCTTTACAACATTGTTACTACAGACATCGGGCTATAGGTCGGCTAGTCGGCGCCCTTGGCCAAACCTACACAAGCAGTAATCTAACACACACTAAATTACACACCGAATTAATAACTCAAATTTCTTGCTCGTTTTGGCATGGTTCTAAATCATTATCCTTATTATGGTGCCTTAAACATGGCCTAGGAATGCCTAGGATGGGAATGAGGATGCAAAAATGTACTTAAAAATATTTTTCAAAACTTGCTGAAAACAGGGGTCTCGCTCGAGCGTGGCTTCCTTTGCTCGAGTGGACATGCAGAATGTGCTTGGTCGCTCGAGCGTAGACTCTTTCGCTCGAGCGATCTGCAAAAATGTGAAAAGTACTGGTTGCTGAAAATCTCTGCCCGATGCTTGCTCGAGCGTGAGACACGGTTCTTCGCTCGAGCGTGCTTCTGCACACGCAAAAACCTGAGAGCTTGCAATTTACGCTCGAGCCAGAATTCCGTCGCTCGAGCAAAAGTATGAAAACAAAGCTGGTTGCTCGAGCATGAAATCCTTCGCTCGAGCGAGGAGACAAAATTCTGGGTTTTCCAGATTTGCTCCCAAAGTTTAAACCATGGATTTAATATGCCAAAACTCATCCTTTTGGGCCAATTTTCTAGAAAATACTTAGAAACTCATAACACAACATGTTTTGAAGATCATCTCATAAGATCAAAGCCCAGGAGTGTGCCAATTGTACACAAAATCAACTTGAAATGAGAGAACATGGTGTAATTATGCCATGCATGTACTTACTTGAATTCATGACTTCCAACACATGATCACATGAGCTATTCTCCCCAAAATCATGAAGAATTCTTAGATCACAACTATAATATGAACATGCATGTGTGAATTTCATGAAAACAAATCTCAAAATTCAATGATATGGACATGCATGCATGGATTGATTCTCAATCCTACTCTTTAGGCTATTCCTTGACTTTAGTCTCCAATTTTTCCATGAACCATGCATGAAGCAACTTAAATTTACAATTAAGAAGGTGAATTCCTACTTTAAGTCTTGAATTCCCAAGAGTGGTAGCTCAATTTTGCAAGTCTTCTTCCATTCTTCTAAATTTCAAGCAAGACTCTTGTTGAAATTAATTTTCTCCTACTCTCTCTCCTCACGATTTGTGCAAGGAAATGGAGGCTAATGGTATCAAACATGTGTGAAATAGGAACAAAACAATGGCCTTGAGAAGTCCACTCCATGGCAAAAGTGAAATTAACTTAGGCTCAATTAGTTAGCATTATTTATTCCAATTTAATCGTTCCAAATAGAATTTCCATTAAATCTACCATAAAATTCTATAAATCTGTAGACATCCCATTTTTGACCGTCCTCAAGACTTGGTTGTATTTGTAGGTACATCCAGCCATAAGTTCGATTGCTCGTCGGGTACTCGACTTTCGTGGCGGAACGTCACATTTTTTAGTTTTCCAAACCCTGTATCCTTTCTGCCCCATTCTTGGACTATGTGTTGGCCCTTTCAGCATGTTCCTCTTGACGCACTGCCGGCCATTGCCTGCCACTACCGGCCATGCATTTGCCCATGCCTACTATTGATGAAGCCTGCCGGCCATCAATGAGGCACTGCTGGCCACCACTGATGGCCAGCAGAACCCTTTGTCTCAGCAGATTTCACGCCAGATCTTTTGAGCCAGCTGGTTTTCACTCATCTCTCCTTCATACACGTGTATGGAGGGATGAAGCCCCTTTCAAGCTTGTTTAACAAGCTTCTCATTGCTTTCTTCTATATAAGGAGAGACCCTTTCTCTCTTACAGAGGTTCAGCATTTTTAGAGAAAATATAGCTCTCTCTCTCTCTATATATATATTGTATTGAATAGTGTCCCAAAGTGTGTTTTCTCTTCACTTTTTGCAAAGGAACACTTAGTGATACACCACCATCTTTGAGCTGAGGTTCTTGGAAGTGTTGTTTGAGCTCTGAAAGTTGGGTTTTTGCCTCAGAGTTTGCTGGTTTCGAAGTTGAACTTCAAGGGTGAGTATATTCCCCTTTTAAGCTTTTATTTGTGTATCATTTTGGCCATCCTTGCATATTGTTTTAGGCCTTTCTTTCAACTAAAAAAATTTCTGCATTTGAGTGCTTTTGATGTTTGTTTAAGGCCTTTTTGGTGTTGAGGGTCTTCTACCCTCTTGTTTGCCTTGTTTGGCCTTGGTTTGAACCATGTCTTAAGGCCTTTGCATTATTCTTTGGTTGGCCTTTTCGCCACTAAAATCTAGTGGATTTTCAGTGGTAGACATGTAGTTTTGAGGCATCAAGTCAGAGGGGATGACCCCCTCTCTTTTGGTTTTTTTTGCTTGAGTTATTGGCCTATCAAATGAGCATGTATCTCTATACTTTTGAGGCTTAGTTCAGGCACTTTTTTGTGACTTTTAGGACCTGCCTTGACTCTATCCATGGCTGGTTTGGTCACCTTTTGCATGCTTCTTGTATGTGTAGTGTAATCCCATTCGTGGCTCATCAAAGTAGCATGTCTTTCAAGCATGTATTGGCTTCATTTCAGTAGGTTTTTGGTGATGTTTTACCATGTCATACCTTTGTTTAGGTTGGGTTTGATGGCCCTTTGCATGCTCTATACACTTGTAGTGCATTTCCATGAAATAGCCTAATGTGTGCCATGCTTTAACATGTCATTCTAGCTTGCTTTTGGCTTAGCTTCAAGAAGCTTTTGTCTATGTTTTAACATGCTTTAGCTCTAATTTCAGTTATTTTGGTCATGCATGCCATGTTTTGTATAGCTATAGTGCATTCTAGCTTGTTAGCTTTGTGTATTGAGTCCTTTAATATGCATTACTTGTACTATTTCAATGATTTGGCATCATTTGTAATGTGATTTTAGTCCATGTTTCATGGTCATGCACTTGCATTTGTCACTCTTTTAATGCCTTAGAGGTTTGGCTCTTTATGCCTCAAGAATGAATTTTTGTGCATGCCATCATGCTTAGGCCTTTGGGCCATCATACCAGTGCATTTTTGGTCTTGTTGTATCATGATGTAACTCTGATTTATGTTGTTCAAGTCATGCCATGTTAGGTTGTAATAGGTGTAATGTAATACCCATTTGTAGCCTTGCATGCTTCATGCTTTTGGTCTTTTGTGCTAGCTTGTTTTGGCTTCCTTCCATGCATGTTTTAGTATCATATTGACATGTTCTATGACTGTTTTGGATTGTCTTTGTCATATGCTTCATGCTTTGTATAGCTGTAGTGCAATTGGCCTTGCTAGTTTTGTGTTTTGATGCCTCATGCATGTTATCTTTGAGCTATTTAGATGATTTGGCATCATTTTATACTTGATTTCAGAGCATATAGGATTTCCATATTCCCACTTCATTCATGCTTTGAGTGCTTTTGAGTGTTGTGCATTGTTGTCTAGTTTGTGGCCTAGCATGTATGCCATCTTACCTAGGTCCTTGAGCCTCCATCTTAGCATGTTTTGGTCTTTGTTTAGACCTAATTCAGCTCTGTCCATGGTTGGTTCATGCATATTTTCCATGTATTGCATGCCCCATTTGTAGTCCTCTTTATTAGCTTTATGCTTTAAGGGCCCTTGCATGCTTTGTTTGTATTGTTTGAGTGGTTTGGCACCATTTAGTACTTTATTTCAATGCACTTAGTGTTGTTACACTTGCACATTTGTCACTCTTTGAGCCTTCTTGAGGGTTGTGCTCTTGGGCCTTATTGAATGGCCAATGCATTGTGCATGCATACCTTGCCTTTTGTGCCTTTGTTTTGGTGTTATGGCCACTAATTTGGGCATGGCTGAGGCCTATCCATTTTGGTTTAAGTCCATTGAGCATTGTGTATGCCATGTAGTTCATTGCATTGCGTATGCCATGTTTGTTCATTGCATTTGTCTATGCCATGTTCATTTGCATTATGTATGCTAGTTGTCATTTGCATTGTGTATGCTTATATTACATTGCATTGTGCATGCATGCCATTAGCCTTGTTAGGTTGTTCATATTGTGTTGCATGTTTGCATGCTTAAGTCATATTGCATATTTGCATACTTGTGTTGTATTGCATTTTTGCATACTCCACGTTACATTGCATTGAGCATGCCATGTTATGTATTGCATTGTTGTTTGGATTAAGTGTTAATCCAAGCACGAGGAACGAGGGACGTTTCATACTTCAAGTGATGAAACGTGCCTCAATTCTTGGTCGCCGACCCTCTTGATCATACATGATAGAGTTTTAGGCCTTATGTGTTTATTTGTGGATTCATTTTACATTTATTTGCACAAGTTGGATCTTTGGCCATCATGCATCGAGATGCGTGATTGATGGTCTTGGATCCGAGTATGCCTCTCCCTTGATGTTTTGAGATGATATGGGGTGGCATAGTGCGTACATACCCTTGGGAGACCCTCTATTTTCTCTATTTTGTGCTTTGTTGCCTTGGTTTCACGGCACACCAGTGGCCGACACTGCCTTACAGATGGCTGGCAGACCTTCATTCTTGGCCGGCAGTACCTGTTCTTGGCCAGTAGTGGGGTCGGCATAAGCCCCTCATGGTCGGCAGGCCACTGGTGCATTCCCCAGCATGGATTTGGTAAGATCCAGCAACTAGTTCTCAAGGACACCCTGCAGACAGAGCCTCTTGAGAGCAACCGGAGAGCTTTTCTGGGCGAAAACCAAGCATGCATCTTCTACTTCTCTGAGCAGAGCTGGAACAGCTTAGTTAATGCTTACTTGTTAGTTAGCTTCAATTTGTAATTTAATTAGTTAATTTGTTAATTAATTAAGTGTTGTAATAATTAGTTGTAGCTAGTTATTCATTTGGTTGTGTATTAATTAATTAGCTTGTTAGTTAGTTAATTAGTTGGTTTGTATTATTCATTCGGACCCTCCGTCGAGAGGGCGAATTTTGTAATAAGTGTGCATGAGTGTGTGAATATCTTCTAACCCCACGTCTTTCTCTCTTTTACTTATCTACTTTCAGTGGTTAGTTTTAGGTCATTTTCAATTGGCATCCTTATGCTTTGCATGCGTGCATCAATTCATCTATCTTGCATGTACTGGGCTCGGCGCATCATGCTAACTGCATTGTATTTTAATTCCAAGTCGAATACATGTATCAATTGTTGCATCTCATATGCCATTTCAGAATAGTTGAGCCTATTTCTAGTTACATCTTGCATGTGTTGCATTAGCCATTTTAACATAGCTAGGATCATGCATTGATTACTAACTAGCTATTGTTTTGACTCGGAGTACTAGGTAAGCTTTTACGCTTTAGCATCTTGCATGTGTGTTATTGATTGCCATGACAGCATGCTTACCATGAGGCTATCTTCTTATGTAATATAAACTGCCTGAATGCCTGTGGGTGAAGGTTGGATTACTTGAATTGGAACAATTCATTAAAATCCTCGATTTAGCCTACTTGCAAGTAGCAAACTTCAAACCATTTTTTCAAACAAACAAATATGCAATGTTTTGTTCCAACTTAGGCGATCTAGTCTATACTTGTATACTGTGCGCATCACGTAGTAATTCTAGGTTAATAACCGGAATAAGAACACATGTGTTTTCAAAAACGAGATATCATGCTTAGTAGTGGTCGATCTTTGATCGGGCGAGCGGGGGTGCTCATTTCATGACCTTCCCCTCTCGTACCCAAGTTCTCGAGCTGATGCAACTTTGGTGATGATGGACACGTGGCCTTAGGCATGAGTCAGGGTTTCCTAAATTCCCCCAAAATAAAATATTTAGGTAGCGACTCTGTATCTGGCAAAATAGTCCATGTTTGACACTTCTTTACAAAAATAAGTTTTCCAAAACGATTTGCCGGATTTGGACTCTTTGGTGATTTATCGGTCTTGCATTGCATTTTGCGAGACTAGATTCAGAACCGTGACATTGAGTCCGAACTTGTAGTAGCTAGAGAGCAAACGAGATTTTGTGCCTTCGCAAGCGCGGAGCTTCGGGAGTCCTCAGGCACGTCTACAAAATCCTAATTAGCATATAACACAAATCAATTTCTGAATCGGTCGCCGATAAGGCTTTCAATTCGTAAACCGAAAACAAAACATGAACAGATCATTCTATACCAAACAGATAGAAATGCAATTAAGATAACACACTTACATAATCAATTTGGGATTTCATCTTAAGCATTTGCTTGTCATGCTTAATCATGAATTAACGCTAATCATAGGTCAGGGTTGTCACAGAAGCACGGTGGGAGAAGATTGATGTTAGATGTATCGGCGCCGCAATTGTTGAACTTTGAGAAATTTGACACAACACTCGATGTTTCGACAAATAAAAGGCCAAGAGAAGAAGGAGAAGAAGAAAAGAAAAAAGGCGCGCTCGAGGCTTGGTTAGAAAAAAATAAAAAGAAAACAAAAAGAAAAAAAACAAATAAATAAAAACAATAATATAAAAAGTTGTGTATATTTGTGTTTAGTTTCCAATCTTTTTGCAGGTAAAGTTTCCTTCGAGTTAGGGGTATTTTTCTTCTGTATCTCGGTGATGTACATTTTTATTTATTTATTGTGTTTTCTTTCCCTTTCACTGTTTCCTCAATCCTTTGTGGTACGTGCCATTGAGGACAATGTCAATTAAGTTGTGGGAAAAGGGTTTGGTTTGTGCTTATTTTTTTTATTATTTGGTTTGTGTTTATTTTTTTTTTAATTTTTATTTAAAAAAAAACCAAATTTTATGTGTTGTTTTTTATTTTTGTTTGTGTTTAATTTTTTTTTTGTTGTGTGTTGTGATACCCCAAAAAAAAAAAAAAATAATAATAATAATAAAATGGAGTTTTTGTTTGTTTGTTTGCTGTTGTATTTCTATTTTATTGTTGTTTTTTTAAAAAAAAAATGTTTTTCTTTGTGTGCTGTTGTGTTGTAAAATAAATAATAAATAAATAAAAATTATGTTTTGTGTTTTGTGTGTGTTGTGTTTTAAAAAATATTTTGTGATTAATTGTTAATTTTATTGCCTTAGTAATTTAATTATATCTTAGTTTATTATACTGTCTTTTAATTAAAAATAATTTTTTTGTCTTATCTCAGATGATCTGCACATGCACATAGCCACATAAATATTATTTGATTAATTTTTGGATTTAGACTTGAAATCTTAATGTTTAATGTGGAGACTATAACCAGCGTGAGATTTTGAGGCTATCATTCTTTTTGGAGAGTTATTTTACATTTACTCTTAATTTTTCTTTAGCAGTTTATTATGTCGTTGTTAAGTCTCATTATTCTTTCAAATTGGTCGAAAATATTGAAATCATCATTCTTATGCCATTTTGCGTAACATATCGATCATGCTATATTTTGAGATATAATTTTTGGTCATCTCTCTTTGTTTGAGCCTTATTATTATTTATAAAAAAAAAAAAAAATCTTATTTCAATTATCACTTGTTAGCCCATTGAGCCTATAATAAAAATAAAAAATAAAAAATAAAAACTTTTTATTCATTTAACCATTTCCTCCAGTGTCTCAAGAATGAATTTTATCTGTTATTTGGGAGGAAGCTATCTTGTAAGCAGAACAAGGAGATTGTCAAATATTTATATATATATATATATATAATATTGTATTTACTTCCATGTTAAAAATAAAAAATAAAAAAAGAAAGAAAAAAAAATGAGTTAAAAGGGCGGGTTAGTAAAATAGCATTCCACATATGCTATATTTGTTTGATTCATTTCTTAGACACATGTTTTTCACCCTACACCCAATTTTATAAATAAATCCCTTTGACCCAACATTACAACCGAAAATAAAGTCCTAATTAATCTTGGAATTAGCATGATTTTCAAATGACAAATTGGCATAATTTCATTGTTTTCAGTTTCCCTATCACGAGACTATAGTCCTCATTTGGTTTTTATTTTGGAGCTAAAAAAGCATAAAAAAACAAAACAAAATAGGCTATATAAGTCAATAACACAAGATGTAGGGATGGCAATTGGAACCCAATCCGACAGGGACTCGATCCCTCGACCCTAAATTGAGCGGTTATTCCTCGAAAAATACCCCTGACGGGCCGGGGATGGGCATACATGTTTCAGCCCCGGACTCGGACCTAGCCCTGGCCCTAGCTTGCCCCTGCCCCCGCCTCTAATCCTCACCCTGGTTGCCTTCTGACGTAAAATTACAATTTTGCCCCTATTTATATAGAATATATATGTATGTGTCGGGTTTGGATATCTGTTAGCAGAACACCCACACACAAACATCGTCACCCTTTCTCTCTCTCTCATACATGCCCTCCGTTCCTCACCGCCTCTCCTTCATCATGGTCAGCCTCCTCCTCCCCTCACCGCTCACCTCCTCCTCTTCCTCTCTTATTCACTGGCGACTTCTCATTTTCTTCCTCTCACGGTATCTCCTCGTCTCTCTCTCTCTCTCTCATGGTATCTCCTCTTCTGTCTCTCTCTCCCTGGTTTGGTCGGTGGCGGCTCCTCCCTCACTGTCGTTCCTCACCCCAGCTCCCCCTCTCCCCCTCACCGGCTGCTTCTCCTCCTTTCCCTCTCCCCGTATCTCCCTGGCTCTCTCTGCGTTTTTTGATTTTGTTCTCTTTATGTTTTTTGATTTTGTTCTTCAGATCTGAAAATGATGAAGATGAAGATGTTGATATGAGTTAGATTTGTTGATGAATGTGTTAGATTTGTTGATCTGTTGATGAAGATCAAGAAAATGAAAATCTGTAGTTGAAAATCTCTCTCTCTCTCTGATTTGTTGATTTGTTATAAAATAATGATCTATTGTAAATGTGTTGATGAAGACCAAGAAAATGAAGATACGAATCATCTGTTGTTGATAAATATGTTAGATTTGTTGTTGATGAATTCTTGTAAATGTGTAGAGTTGAATTTTTTTTTTTAAAATTTTTTGGTCGGGGAATTTTCGGGGTCGGGGAAACCCGATCCCCATTAGGGGACGGGGACGGGGGCGGTGATAGGTTCCCCATCGAGGATCGGGGATGTGAAGTGTGATCCCCGACCCGTTGCCATTCCTAACAAAATGTCACATCCAAACCATAATTATTACACTTTTTCTCTCACAAAAGTCAAAAAAAATCCAAAAACAAAAACTAAACGAGGCTAAAAAAGTTCCAACACAAAAAAGTTAGCTATCGTAGCCAATGTCAAACGAAGCTTTATTTATTTTATTTTATTTTTCTATACAACATTTTTTCATTTCTAAATGTGATTTTTTTTTTTAAATTTGTTAAACATAAGTTTTCTCTCATGTACATACACTAGTGAACTGAATCATTTCAGAATGCTTCATTTGTTTAGAGTAAACTGGAGAGAATTGAGTCGAAGCATGCTTCTGATAAAACTAGAGTCTTATTCCATTTTGAGATTAAATAATATTTTTGTTGGCTATAATTTACACACATTGAGATTTGAGATAGATAAATTATTTTTATTAATTGCTAGTGTTCTAAACTCTGACAATTCTTTTGCTAATATATTAAAATTAACAATTCTCTATATAAATATTTTTTTGAAAAAAAATTGTTTTAAAAAAAAAGAGAGAGAAAATTCTGAATTTTGTTGATATATTCTTTGTAAACCTTCACGAGACTACAACTCGTCTATTAGGGATAACTTAGGGGTTCAAAGGTTAGTTGCATATACTAAATATAATCGTATTTCTTATGAAAACGTCATAGATAGATTTTATTTTATTTTATATTTAATTTGTTTTGATCGAGAATTAGCAAAATGTAAGTTGGAGGTGTGATCGGAGTCTAAATGTTACACATTTAACCCTCTAAAATACATTTTATTAGTCTATTAATTTATAATTATATATATTTTTATATGTTTTAAATATTTTATATATTATTATATTAAAAACTGCATACTAATTTACTGTGCTGCAAAACTCCACCTACTCCATCACCTTATTTCATTTTGTTTTTTTCTCCACAGAATTGCCCATAAACAGAGGCAACAATCAAAGCAAAGTTATACAACAAACACGAGATGAGGAAAAAGAAAGAAAAAATAGAAAAGAAAAGGAAGAAAAGAGAAATGGAGAGTGGGAAGATTTAGGGTTGGTTTGGGATCTACCTAAAAAGATAAAAAGCCAAAAAGTTATCAAAAAAGCCAAAAAAGTTACCTTATCTCTATGCATTGGACGGCAAAACCCTGTCTGACTCTGTAGAGGGTAAAATTACGTTTCTGCTCTTCCTTTTTGTTGTTGCATCTGAGTCGAATATATCACAAATATATGCTATCAGAAAGCCCCTTTCCTTCTCCAACCTTCATTTGTAAGAACGGCAAGCCAAAAACCCTCAGTCGGTTGAACAAGTCTAGTCCGTCAAAGACACACGCCATCGCCGGAGATCCGTCACACCCTTCACCTTGCACCACCGCCACAGTAGTTAAAGGCGCACCTCGATACGATCACCAAAATCAGAATGCATAAGAAGGACCATCCTCATCCAGATCGCACCACCGCCAACCAGATCTACACTACTACCAGATCCCCAAAGAACAAGGTAACATCTCTTCCATGCCACGATTTTGGGCATGTGAACCAATTTCAGACATTTCCATTTTCATGCCATTTGGTAGGTGCAAAGAAAATCTTAGATTTTTCCTGAACCAATTCTGTACATTTCCCCATTTAGAACCACTATGTAGCTCGAAAATGAGCCTCCCGAATCCCTCGAATTAATAATTCTCTCCACTCTCACACTTCCACTTTCTGACCTTTTCTTTTCTTTACCTTCTTCATCACTCTCTCCTCTCTCCTCTGTTCCTTCACTTTCCTTTGTCTTTAATGGTTGCCCCATAACCTAACCGCTTTATCATACTATATGCGTGGGTCGATGTTTTAGCCTTCTGGGTCTCTCTCTTTTTGGTCGGTGAAGATTACCCACAAAGCCCTTCAAAAAATTTGTAGATTTTTTCTTCTGGGTGTGTGATGGTTTTGGGTATTTAAGGTTCTGTAAAGCTTTTTTTTTCTCAGATACCCATTGAGAAAATATTTTCTATTTTGACATTTTTTTTCTTTTTTTTTTCTCCTATGTGATGATATGCTTGTAATGTTCACAATTTTCGGTTTGGATATTTCACAAAGCTTGAGTTTGTTGGGTCTTTAAATTCTCACTTGATGTGTCAACCATTTGGGTCCGTTTCTTTTTTGCTTGTTGAAAACATCTAGAAAACAAAATGGACATTAGTGTTTCAAAACAATTGGGGTAAATTGGGGCATCATCACTGTGTATTTGCTGATTTAATAGAAGGTTTAAGGTTGAAGATTTGACATTTGAAGGAAATTTCTTGAGTCAGTAATGGTTACTTGTTTCCGGCATCGTTAGCGTATGAGAGGAGTTGGCTCTAGTATGAGAGGGTATGACATTAATAGGACGATAGGTAGTTTTTAAGTAAAAGGAAATGGATGGCAATTTAAACTACGAACAGACAAATATATCATTGCTAATTTTTTAAACTAAAAGGAAATGGATGGCAATTTCTTAAATAAATATTGTTATTTACCATTTTTATGTTGTCACAATGTTGCTTTTTGACATATGCCACAATTACTGTTGCATTGTAGTACCGAAATGGAGCACTCACAATCGCGGTCGACACCTTCGAAACATTTGCGTAAGCGTGGTGGTAAACAATCTCAATAGCAGTCTGCAAATGTGCACAAAGCAAATTGGGACTCTGACACGGTGCACATGTTCTTGCAACTTGTTATCAAAGAGTTGGACTCAGGTTTCAAGGGCAACTTCCATACAATGACAATGCACGGATACAGGGCTGTCGCCAAGGCCTTCAAGGAGCGTACACATAAGGTCCATGATGTGAAGCAACTGCAAAACAAGTACACGTTATTGAAAAAGGATTGGCAGTCGTGGTCATGCCTGATGGACAGCAGACATGGGCCAACTGGCATAAGTTACAATGAAGCAACTGGTTTGATACAAGCATTCGACGACTGGTGGGCCCATTATGAAAAGGTAACAATTCCATATTCTTGTTTCTAACATCCAACGTGATAGTCATGCATATGTTACAATATATATTTTTAAAAATTCTTCATTAATATTTTAATGTGATCAAAACCAAGAACTAAACCTGGTTAGACACCTACTTTTCACCCCAACAACCGTTGTTATACTTGCCAAGTTCCCAAGTTGTCCGAAATGAAATGTAAATAAAGATTTCATGATGATTGATGGAGAACTTTAATAAAACATTGTAATTTTTATTTTTTAAACTTTTTTATTTGTCCTCATAATTTTGTTTAGGAAAAATATTTTTTAAAAAAAATTGAGTTGTAATTTTTTTTTTCCTGCTTGGTATAAAAGCATATAATCGATGTAGACATGAAATGAATTCAAATGAGCATTTCATCTATATTTCTTCTAAAGTAACACTTGTCAATCAAAAAAGAGTCAACACTTTGTATTGTGATTTCCTATGTTTGAGAAAAGGTTGAAGCGAAGGTACATGGGAGAGAAACTAGTTTCAAATTCAATGATCAACTTCATAAAGAAAAATTATATCGATCCCGAAATTATTATTATTATTTTTTTCCGCGGTGCTAGATCTACCAAATTTTTACTCTATAAACTTTTTAAATGACTTGGCAAGAATGACTATAAAGTTTTAAAGGAAGAGAAGAGTGTAGGAATGTGAATCATTAATTTAACTTTTTCTTGTCACGCTATTCGAGAGGTTTATGGAAGAAAATTATGTAGATGAAGTATTTTTCTTTTTCTTATCATCAAAATTTTTGTTTTAATTAAAATGTTTATATTTAAAATGTAAATGTAAACAAAGGTTTATGCTTATAAATACATACATTTATATGTGGTTTCTTGAATTTTCTTGAATTTTGTGCTTTTTATGGACAATTTTTTTATTTGAAAATGAAGGCTTTTTGGATTTTTGGGTGTTTTGTTAATTTATACCTTTGATGTTTTGCTTTGTTGATTTGAAAAATGTGGGCAAATAAATGAAGATTAAATCCAAAATCTTTGCTTTGGGAATTGAACATTTGAATTTGAATGTGTATGAGTATGTCTAATAGTCCTATTTGGTTGAGTTAGGTGGGAATTCATGGACTAATAAGCTAAACAAAAGAAGGGATACTATGTACAAGAATTGTTCTGGGTTTTGTGTTATGAGTTTTCTACATGCTTGCATTATCCAGTGGGTTTTTGCAGGATCAGATTTATAATGTAGAAAATTCCAGATGTGAATTCATCCGATTCCTAATGGGGTTGTCTTGCATTTGAGGTCTTCTTGTATGTTTTGCGATCAGAGCTTATAGTCATCTATTTACACAAACACGTACTTGTGTGATGTATTTATCTCTACTTTGCTTCCTTATTTGATTTTTGTTTATGAAGATTGAATGTTCGAATCAGGAAATGTGTGTAGATCAACTCATCAAATGACATTCATTTTTATTTTATCAATGGGATCTTTTTTGGCCATTTTATCCATTTTCTATTATTGATATAGACTTGAAATCTGTTGTTATTTAGTATTTAAATTCTATTGCACGTCTTTTGTTTTACCAAGGCACTGTTTTGATGATAGAAAATTTTGGTAATTGTAGACTAGTGGTTCATACTATTCACTCTATTTGGTTCCTCTTTTTTAGATAATTTTTTAAAAATTGTAGGGTTTTTGTTTGGTTAGTCAGAAAATCTGAAAAAGCTTTCAAAATCTCTTTTTTGGATTCTTTTTTCAAAATCTCTCTTTGGTTCATCTTTTATATTTTGATATAAACATGCATCATGGCTGTTGTGTTTCTCCTCCTTCCTTATTTTAAGTTATGTTTACGTGTTTTGGTTTTTCCCAGATTGACAAGAATGCACTGAGGTTCAAAATGAAGCCGTTGGAGCATATGGACCTAATGCGAAGGGTGTACGAAGGTGCCACGGCAACTGGGAAATTTGCATGGACACTAGGGGCAGCGTTCGAACCTGTCGCCACCGAGGACAATCCTTTGCTGGTAGACGAAGAAGACTGCGAGGACAAAGATGGTTTGTCCCTTTCCACCATCCGCAAGAAGATGAACACATTGTCCACCACACTTGTGCGCAAGAGGAGGACACCTCAGTCACTATACATGCTGCATCATTGGCAATTCACGCTGATGACACACCCACAGCGGAAAAAGGGCAAAGTGAGGGAGCATCGCTCTTGGCGAGTAGCATGAAAAACCTTGCGTCTTTAGTTAAATTAAAACAACGAGAAGTTCGCGTGCATCATGAGTATGGAGATTCGGCCTCGGACTACATTCTCAAGTGTATGGCATGGTTGTACTCCCTACAAGGCTTGGACTTGCAAGACCCACTAATCCCTTATGGTTTGACGCTAATAGACAATCCGGCAAATCAAGTAATATTGTTGCAGACTCCGACGGACGCGACAGTCATTACTTGGCTGCAAATGAAGAAGTCCCATAATATGGGTGGCCCATCTGCACCAACTCATGGCCTCGGAATGACTGGGTGGTTCTGATGACTTTAGTTACCGGAAAGGGTTCATGTTTCATTACTGTCCTGCATTAGTTTTCTACCATGTTGCTACCTCCTATGTTTGTTTTACATTTTTTTCCCCTACCAACAACCTGTGAGTGTGTGTATTTTCTTTTCCTTCCCTTACAAACAGATTCGACAGTGGCTGTAGGCTTTTTTTATTACGGAATCGGTGTGTGATGTGTTGGATGTTGTATTACTTTTTATGCAGCAGGCACGTGATTTGCTGTGTGTTTGTCAACTTGCTTCAATATTGTCTATTTGTGAGAATCTGGACAGGTGCTACAGTTATAGAGTAGACCTTTTTCATTAGGCAGGTTGCTTTGTGATGTAATGGATGTATCCTCACATTACTAAAGCAAAGAACGTGAACACTTGTGTTTGGCAACTTGTTGACAATTACTCTACTTCAATTATGGGAATTGACGTAACTTCTCCACACGAAGAAGAAGAAATAAATCAAATATATAATAAATCTTGGATAAATGAGACCATAACACGCCTCTCAAAGGCTTCTCAATTCAGAATATGTGCATGATGCCACAAAGCAAACCAACCAACTCCTCTGAATCACCGTCTAATATTAGCCGTTCCCTCTAACGGGGTTCAATGTGATGCAAAATTTTCCATTCCTTTGTTCAGACTTCTATATGGTCCGTCTTTAAGTGATCTAATTAATACAAAAACATATTATCTTTTGGGGGTTTTCAAGCGAGCAAGTACCTCGACATCGTCATTGTTTGTTTTGGTGACAAGCTGAATTGGGGTTTTACCTTCTTTGTCAAGAGCTTGTGGATCAGCTCCTTGTGCCACATTGGTAATTAACCAGAGTAAGACATTAACAAAATGTAACAAGATAAATCATACAGTAATCAAAGATGACTTTAGAAAGTAGAGGATGATTACTAAGGTAACAACTTCTGAATAAATAAATACCGAACAACTCCCGTGCTTATGGAAATCTGCAAGTGGTCTAATATGTAACAATGTTTAATGAAATAAAAAAAAAGTAGACCTAGTTTAATTGGATGGGGGTATGAGAGGAATAAATTGGGTATATACCTAAATTTTGGCACAAGTAAAAGAAGAATTTTAGGGGGGAAATATGCAAAATACTAAATGTCAAAAACATATTATCTCCAGACAGCTTATGAAGCATACGTTTCGAAAATAGTGTTATGACTACCAAGTACTTACCCAATATGGGTACACATATTGATACAGCTCCACACTTACCAGTGCATAAAATATTTTTAATTTAATTTTTTGTTTTAAATGCACCTTACTTAGATGTATTTAAAAAGTAAAATTTTTGAAAAGTAAAAATCATACCAGAACAAGCTGTTCAGTTTATTATCATGGTTGCACAAAATATTATTTTTTGCACATTGTTAAATTTTTTTTGGTTCCCACAAAAAAGAGAATCAAACATGTAGGCACCCTTGACAAGTTGTTGAATCCCTTACATCACAAAAAGCTACGCACATGAAACAAAATGGCCCCCACAACCTTGGCCATTATATTCTTCCTCTCTACAGTGTTTTTTTCCTTCTTAGTTCATAGTGTGGTTTTCTCTCTATCCCTCTCTCTCCATTTACGCAAAACTCGTTTATTTCCTTGGAAGTTTTTCAAGTTTTTCAAATTTTTCGTTCTTACATTTCCAAATGGCGAACGACGCAGGTCCGAGTCACCGCGTGCAACATGGTACATCCCGGGAAGCTATTGATGAAATTGCGAGGTAAATGGTGGTCGAAACTTATCACAACTTGGTAGAAGCATGGAGTAGTGCGGCAAGATATTATTACAACCATTATCACAAAGTCCCTCGAAATACATCAATACTTTCGAGACGTTTATGGATGTTTGAGTTGTTTAACGGCCACCAGGGCCAGTTTGAAGATGCTATCAATATGTCACAACCAGTGTTCTTGTTGTTATGCGATGCGCTTCACAGTTTTGGATTGACGTTGCCACAGCGAGAGCATCGCGTTTCGCTGGAAGAGAAGGTGTAGACACCCCATTTTTGACCGTCCTTAAGACTTGGACGTCACCATTTGAACACTCGGTGATCATCCATGTTCATGTTCGTTTTGAGTTCTCGGAGGTCTCGACTACGTGCCTTGCCTTAGGAACTCCCAACTGTAACACGCCTGCAAGGGACCCCGCGTTACAGTTTGGACTCGATTTGTCACGGTTCTAAATCTTGAACCAAAGAGTCCAAATCCGGCAAATCGTTTTGAGAAAAACAGATTTTTTTTGAAAGAAGTGCCAAACATGGACTGCTTTGCCAGATACAAAGTCGCCACCTAAATATTTTTTAATGGGGGAATTTAGGAAACCCTGACTCGGTGCCAAAGGCCACGTGTCCGTCATCACCAAAGTTGTCTCGGCTCGGGAACTTGGGTACGATTGGGGAAGGTCAGCTATGAGCACCCCCTCTCGCCTGGTCCGAAGACCGGCCTCTATTAACCATGATATCCGTTTTTGAAAACGTTATGTGTTCTTATTCCGGTTATTAGCCTAGAATTACTATGTTATGCGCACAGCAAACAATTATAGACAAGATTGCCTAATTTGGAAATAAGCGTTGCATATCCGTTTGTTTTGAAAATGTTTTGGGATTTGCTACTCGCAAGTAGGCTAAAATACGGATTTCAACGAGTTATTCCAACTCAAACAATCCAACCTTCACCCACAGGCATTCAAGCAGTTATAGCACATAACCAACTAGCCTCATGGTAAGCATGCTATCATGTTAACATTCACACGCATGCGATATGCTAAAGCATAAAAATACTAACATCGTACTCCGTGCCAAAACAGTAAACTAGTTAGCAAACATGCGTGATCGTAGTTCATGCTGAAGTGGCTAATGCATTGCATACAAAATGCCATTAGGGTAGGCTCGGCTAATCCTAAAATGGCATGTGGAATGCTGCAACTAACAAGTACTCAACTTGGAATTGAAATACAAGTGCAGTTAGCATGATGTGCCGAGCCTGATGCATGTAAGACAAAGGTATGGATGCACGCATGCATAGCATAAGGTATGCTAATTTAAATATGCCCTAATACTAACCATCAAAGCAGGTAAATAAAAGGAAAGAAAGACGTGGGGTTTGGAAGACATGCACACACACGCACCCACACTTATTACAAATTCGCCCTCGCTCGGAGGGACCAAAATAATAATACAAATTAATTAACTATGAGTTAATTAATTATTACAAATTGCCTAAGTAGTTAACAAACTAACTAAGCTAAGAAAATAAGAAACAGCAGCCTCGGGGAGAGGGCTCAATGTATGCGCACTCGGGTCCTGCTCGGAAGTACACTGCCATGCATAGACTATCTCTGTTTTCCCTGCTCTGCCCCTCTGAAGACTGCCAAAGTCTCTGAATTGCATCCCTGGACATTGGGAGACACCACCGGCTGAGTAGAATTTCCATCGGTAGTAGGATGTGGTCATCGGCTGTTGATGAAGCTATCGGCCACCAATTGATTGCCGGTCGGCACTCTGTGTAGTCGATCAGCAAAAAGTTCCTGCAGAACTCGCTTGATGACAGAGGGCAGACTTTGCATGGCAATGCAATTCAAGCAATGTATGCACCAACCAAGCCCCTTATCATGTTTATGACTCAAAGGGACATAGTCCTTGGTTCTCGAACCATCAATCGCGCATTGCAACGCGTGATGGCCCAAGAGACCAAGTTATGCATTTTCATGTCAAATGAAATGCAAACCAAACAAACAAAGGCCCACTCCCTATCACTTGATCAAGGGGCAAGGCATGCATGCTAGATGGAATGCAACCTAGGCATGCAAACTAGCATGCAATATGATCATGAGGGCAAGCATGCAAGCATGGACATGGAGCAAGCATGCAAACATGTGACATGGACAATGCACAAACATGCAACAACATGTTAAGTGGCTAAAGGAGAGAATACATACCAGATGTATTACAACCTAAGCATGCAACAACACATCATGCAACTCAAGCAATGCAACAAAATGCAATTACACATGGCATGCAACACAAGGTAAAATGGAGCAAATATGTGATGATATGCAAGGCATGCATACAATAACATGAGAGGATGGTCTTACACTAATTTGGACAGCCCTAAGTTAGGTCCAAAACAGTGGCCAATATGCTCAAGAATGAAGGCGAAATGACATGCAAACATGCATGCACACATGGTCCAACACTTAGGCATATTAAAGTAACTTTTAAGCACACTTAAAAGGCACAAACACGGACATATAACCAACATGTTAGACACTGAAAACATGCTAGAAAAGGTGTCCAATCAAACAAACCATGCAAGTAAGGCATGCTAGAGGGGTCAAAGCTTAAGGCGTACATGAGGGATTACATGGTAGCTATACAAAGCAAGGCATGAATGACTCCAACGACTTAAAAAAGTCCCTTAGCACACCAAAACATGCAAATAAGCTTCACAAAGCTTGGCCAAAACACAAAAGCATGATAGTCTAAATGCTATGCATGTATTGAGGCAAATCAAGGCATTACAAGGTAGGTATGCTAAGCAAGCATGGTGTACCAAAACCCACTTAAAGCAATGTTATATTATGGCAATATAAGCATGAAAATCAGCTAAGGCATGGTCAACATACACTTAAACATGGTGCTCCCTCAAGAGGCTAAAAAGGCCCTTTTCAAGGACAACAAGGAGAGGGGGTGGCCCTCTCCTTCTTGGGACTTCAAGACACCATCCTTACCACTGAAATCCCTCAAGATTTCAGTGGTGCGGAGGCCCAAACACCAAAGTCCTGGAGCTCACTCAAAATAGCACAAAATGGGGCCTCTCAAGGCCTAAGAGGGGTCAAACACCTCCAAACCACAAAACACTCTAAAGAAACTATTTAGAGGGCCTAAAAATAGAACTTTTTTATGTTATATACTAAACACAAAAACAGTTGTAAAGTAGGCAAAAATAGTATGCAAGAAAGGGGTAAAAAGGGGGAGGATTCTTACCCTTGAAGCCTTTCTTCAAAAATGGTGGACCAGCTGGTTCTTTAGGTTGAAAATAGCTCCAAAGCTTCCAAAACAACCCTCAAGAGGTCTCAGCTCCAAGGGATGGTGTGATGGTGGGTGCTTGTGAGCAAAAGTGAGACAAAACACACACACTAAGCTCAAGAGAGAGAGAGAGAGAGATATATAGGATAGATATATAAATCTTGACCTAAAACCAGAGCTCTCTCTCACTATTCTTCTAACCCTAAAATCTCTAACCCTTCTAACCTAGAGCAAGGGAGAGGAGGGCTCCTCTTATAAAGGAGCCAATCTTGTAAAGCTTACAAGGTAAGCTAACAAGAGGGCCATCCCTCCATACACGTGTATGGAGGGGAACAAAATGCATGCCAGCTGCATTAAAATATCTGCAAAAGCAGATGAACAGTAGTCGGCCAGCAAAAAATGTCATTTTGATAAAATTGATGGCCGATCGGCAACAAATAATGCCGACCGGGAATATACATTGCCGATGGCAACAAAACTCTGGCCGGTGGCCTCTAGCCACGGCCAGTGATGTGTGGGGATGCCTCACAAGGCATCCCCTGCCCCTCTAAGGCAAAACACAAGTGTTTGGTGTAAAACTAGACACAACACGGTCGAGTCGAGAGATCCTGAGGCAAGGCGCGCAACCGAGAATTCCGGGAACTCAAGACAAACACAAATATGGATGATCACCGAGTGTTCCAACGGTGACGTCCAAGTCTGGAGGACGGTCAAAAATGGGGTGTCTCTGATTGCCTCTTTGTGAACTCGAAAGTCATAACAATGACGGGAGTGAATGTCAAAGCCCAGAGATGACCCATTTTTGACAAGGCCGAAGACTTAGACAAACATGCAAGACAAGCAAGATATGCGCCCGAAGGCAGGGGCAAAATGCAAGACAATGCACGAAGCCGAGCATAACTTATGATCATGCAAAGAAAGCTGTAACGAAGCATACATGCAACAGTTTTAAGCTAGCATACACCAAACTACACTACAATGCAGAAAGGATGTAAGAGAATTATGCAATTCTCAATATGTCTCATACGGAGGATACAATACCTGTCCGGTTCGTCTAGTTCCACCAGTCGCGAATGAACCATACATACAATATCGTGCTTGCAAAGAAAACAAACTTAACAGGTGCAATATTTGTTATCAACATGCATAACATGCAAAATGAGTGCTAAATGGAATGCTATATATACAAAACTATGTATAAACAATGCAAAAGAAAATGCAATGCATTTGAATCATGATCCAATCATGAGCGGTTCAAAACCACACCTATGTCAAATAGATTGATGGAGGTAACAGGTCCGTCTACCATAGAACGGTCTACTGAACTATGAGTAATGTAGACGGACGCAAGAACGAATATTGGGTGGGATGACATAAGTGGGGAAATGACCCACTGGGAAAAGGGAGAATGATCCTAATGCTGGATGCAAAATTACACCACGATGTAATATACAATGATTACGGCACGCGGGCCAAACCAAATCTTGCCTAGGCAAAGCATGTACGCATACAAGCCACGTCTAACATAGAACGGTCCACTGAACTATGCTTCGACACGAGAAGTATGGGCACATACCAAACCAAGCTCGACATGGAAAGGCGCAAGCCATAGATGGAGGAGATGATGCAATGAATGCATGCAAACTACAATGCGATATATACAAATATGCAATGGAATGTAAATGTGAATGCAACATTTACAGTGAAATGCATGACAATGCATGACCTGTTGGGGAAAATGCAATGGATGCAGATGTAGTATTTACAGTGGATAGGGCTCGCAGCCAAACCTCGTTTTTGCCTAAGAAAGGCATGTACACATACAGACCACGCCTAACATAGAACGGTCAACTGAACTATGCTTCGACGTGAAGAGTACGAACACATACCAATCCAAGCTCATCATGGAAAGGCGCGAGCCGTAGGCGAAGGAGATACAGCAAATGCATGCAAACTATAATGCAATATACATAGTATGCATGACAAAATGCAGTATTTACAATGATGCATGACAATGCAGCATTTGTTTTTTTTTTTGTTTTGTTTTTTTTGAAATGCATGATGCATGGAATGCGCGACAACGCAAGTCGCTTGAAATGCATGACAATGCATGATCTTTCTTAATGCGCGATGACGCGCGGCTATGAGATGCAAATGAACTGCGCACAACAATGCACCAAAGGTCTTGCACCTTCCGAGGATTTAAGGTCTCATAGACCGAGCGCACTGGAATGCGAAACAATGCAGATGAACTTAGAACGCGTGACAACACGCGATTTTGAAATGCATGACAATGCAACCGAGCGGTTTTAAGGTCTCGTCGGACCAAGCGGGTTTGAGGTCTCACCAGACCATGCGTGCTTTCGGTCCCGCCGGACCGTGCGTGTTTAAGGTCCCGCCGGACCGTGCGTGTTTAAGGTCCCGCCAGACCGTGCGTGTTTAAGGTCCCGCCAGACCGTGCGAACGCGATTTGAGATGTGATGCGCAAGACAGCGCGACGCGCAAGATAGCGCGATAGAATGCATGCCAAATGCAATGAGATGCGCAAAACAGCGCGAGTGCACAAGATAGTGCGATGCGCAAGATAGCGCGATGGAATGCATGCCAAATGCAATGGGATGCGCAAAACAGCGCGATGCATTAGACAATGCGAGTGCACAAGACAGTGCGATGCGCAAGATAGCGCGATGGAATGCATGCCAAATGCAATGGGATGCGCAAAACAGAGCGATGCGTTAGACAACGCGAATGCACAAGGCAGTGCGATGCACAAGATAGCGCGATAGAATGCATGCCAAATGCAATGGGATGCGCAAAACAGCGCGATGCGTTAGACAACGCGAATGCACAAGACAGTGCGATGCGCAAGATAGCGCGATGGAATGCATGGCAAATGCAAAACAACGCGATGCGTTAGACAACGCGAAGGCACAAGACAGTGCGATTGAAATGCAATGCTCGTGGGGCAACTTTCGAACTTTGTAAATAAGCCAAAAGGATACGAGAAGGATACACCTTGCACGAATTTGAGTGCTACACACAGAGAACATGATCCGAGGTCAAAACGGAGGCCGGTTGAGCGTCGGAGATGCACTGTTTTGCACTATTTTGAGAAATGAAGGCCCTGAACCACATATATAACCCAAACAAGGATGTAAGAGGCTCAAAAACCATTGTAGGAGACCACCGGATGCCCACCGGCCATCAGAATGCATCACCGGCCATCCATCGGCCTTCATACAACTTCCACCGGCACAATATATTGCCGACCGGCAAAGAGTGTGGCCGACCGGCAAAAACTCCCTGTATCGGGGCAGTTTTGACATTTTGCTACGGGTGTTTTAAAATAGGGCTTCTAGCCCTATTTTTCTCACTTCTTGCTGCTCGAAAATCCTCTCATTCTCTCTCTAGAGTGTTTTCCAAGATTTGTTCTTCCATTGTCTTGCGTTCTAGCCCCTGTTTCGTTGTCCGATTCGCGAATACCTTCGCGTTTCGAACGTTTTGAACCGAACGAAACTTCGTTTCGGTGTCTCTTTCTAGATTTTCGCCCCTCGGGGCTCGTTTCCCTCGAGTTTTTCTCGATACCCGTGCCTTTTCCGTACTTCGATTTTTTCGGCCTTTTCCGACCCTCTCGGGGTTTGACTTTTTGTTGACTTTTCGCATTCTTGCCCGGTTTTCCCTCTTCCGGTCATTTTCACATTCTCTTCGAGATGGCGGACAACCTTCCACAGGGCGGGACCCCTCCAGAGCTTGAGATGGATCCCGAGGCCGAGCCCTTGCCACTCCGCCTCCGGCCGTTCGATCCGGAGACCTACAGGCCTGCGGTTCACGTGATGCTCCCCGACGGACTACGCCAGTTCAGGAGCTTCGAGAGGCACGTGGCACCCAAGCTTCTCCTGCGTGAGCCGACCTCCCATCTGTCCTTTGGCGCTTCCGAGGTAACATTCCTTCTTCAGTTTTCTTATTTTCCGCAATGTAGAACATTTAACTGCTATAGTTGCTTCTGTTCTTTAACTGCTTAATTCCGATATACTATATACTGTAGTTGATTGCAAACAAATGTGCAACTGATATCCGTTTAAAACTTACACGCGCACACACACTGCACTGACCCTGAATCTCCCAAACACACGGCGCATTAATCAGATTTCATCGCATACATACCGGTACCCGATCTCTTGAGTTCAAAACATGCACATCTTTGTATTTGCCCTGAACCACTCGGACATGCTGACTCATCACACGTTGTAGTTCACTGAAGCACACCGGCACCCGGTATCTGTTTGAATCTGATAACACGCACACATGCTGTCTACCTATATTGAACCACCCGAACACACTGACGCATCACATGCTGTAGTTTACTGTAAGCATACTGGCACTCAGTATCTGTTTGAATCTGAAAAACATGCCCACATGCTATACTGTATGCTTCTTAAAACTGCATTTTGAATATTGCCTTGCAATTGTTGTTTTTTTATTACAGGGGGATTCCCATACCATCCGCGGGTATGGGAATGTCGTCGCTCGGGATTGGTACATAGAGCTGCCAGACGCGGTTCGCCAGATCGTCGACGAGGCGGCCGGCATCTTTGCGAGGGGCTCTCCGGTCGACCACCAGAGGCCCTTGCTTCTTTGCTTTAGTGGAGAGGTGGTGGGATACCACCAACTCCTTCCACTTCTCCGTCGCGGGGGATATGACGATGACCCCTTATAACTTCTCCATGCTTACAGGCATTGGGGTAGGGGGTGATCCGATCCCCTTCGACACCGATATGGATGAGTGGGGCCGCCCATTTGTACACAAGACGGCCTTCCTCTCGGCGAGGTTTGTTAGGTACTCGTGGTTTGAAAGCCACTTCAGGATCCAGCCAGCCTTGGCGGAGGAGGTGCAGATGACCCCAGAGGAGGTGGATTAGTACGCACGGGGCTTCATCATGTTCCTCTTTGGGACGACCCTTTTCGCCGACCGGGCGAACACCGTGCCTCTATGTCTGTTGAGCGCACTGGTGGATGTCCGGCGGATCCGTCGTTATGACTGGGGTGGCGCAGGCTTAGCCACACTGTATGGTTATATGAGCTCTTCTTCCCGCCTCAGCGGACAACTTCTCGGCGGCTACTGGCGAGCCTGGGAGGTACATCTTCTTCCCCTTTTACATTTCTGCTTTCTGCTTTCTGTATTTTGTACACTGCACATATACTGTACACTGCCCCACACTGACTGTACACTGCACACACGGCACACATATATTCTGCTTTTCACTGACTGTACACTGCACACACTGTACATTCTGCAAATACACTGCACAACACGTGGTTCTGCCACTTCTTCTTTATTTTGTACTTCGCTTTATCTAATAGTCAGACTCATATCTGTTCTGCAGTTGTGGGTGTATGCCTACTTTCCCCGGCTTGCCCCAGTACCTGTTGCGGAGACCCTACTCGGCGTCCCCTTTTCTCATCGCCTTGATGTGCGGTGCATGCGGAGACCACGGGAGTCTTTTACTTTCTTCCGCCGCTACTTCGATACCATCACCGCCGCGGAGGTATGTTCCACTTCAGAATTTGCCTAGGCTTCGCTTAGCACTGTATTTTTGGTAACAGATAGATAACAAACTGCATATTTATCCGCAGATCACCTGGAAGCCCTGGGCTCCGTTGCCGGCCGGGGTGAGAGACCACTATGAGGGTGCTGATGAGACGGCTCGCCTCAGGATTCTGTTGGAGGGCCCGGTCTGTCGGGCTTGGTACCTGGGTGAGCGTTTCTTGCGCCAGACCCTGGGTTTACCGGAGCAGATAGTTTCGGGTCCACCTCCTACACACATGAGGGATACAGAGGGACACTCCCTTGAGCATATGAGGGAGTACACCACCGGCTGGGGCGTAGAGCATCATAGAGGCGAGGACGACTACGCAGAGTACGTCCGGACCTACATTATGCGACCCTTGAGCGGTGGTCGTCGGACTGAGAGTGAGAGGCTAGCGGCACTGGCAGCTGGAGTGGGAGCGGGGGCTGGAGCAGGAGCGTTGAAGAGAGCTTGAGTCCGCGGCAGGGGTGGAGTTCAGAGAGGGCGGGGCACCGGCTGGCCTGCTCTGCCCACTTCACTGACATACAGAGGGCAGGGTGGGGCGTCCTACCAGATCCCCTTTGCTCCTCCCCCGGCTGATCATGAGTTGACCGGTATCCCCGACTTGCCTCCGGTATGTATTTTTGCATTTTGCATCTTGCATTAGCATTTCATTTCAGTTTATTTGATATTCCGCAGAATACTGATGCATCTGATACTTTTGCAGGCGTCCTCCGAGTACACCCGGTAGTCCGTGGAGTTGAATGCCTCCATGATGGGGATGCTACAGCGGAATTTTGACCTCCTGGCCCTCTACAGCATTCCGGTATGTTCTTCTGACGACGGTCTCGAACCATACATAGACTGCTTCACATAAACTGATGCACATCACAACACTTAACACACTGGTCTCACAAATACTCGATACACTATATTCATACATCGCACCGTGACCGATAAACTGCTCACAAGATTCCCACATCAGACTTCATACACCGCATTCCGCGACCGATAAACCCACTCACTAGATTCACACATCAGATTCATACATCGTGATTCTCGCGATCGAAACCGCCACTCAAGATTCACAAATCAGACTCATACAATCGTGATTTTGCACTGATAAACTGCTCACGGCATTCATACATTGTACTCATACACCGATTCTCGTGACCGATAAACCGCCACGGCATTCATACAATCGTACTCATACATCCGTGATTCTACACCGATAAACCGCCACGACATTCATACATCAGACTCATACATCGTGATTCAGACCGATAAACCGCCACGATTCTGATGTATTTTCCTTTTATGCTTTTCAGCCTCCCTTCCAGATTCCTCTGGTGGGTGGTGCTCCAGCTGGGCCCTCTATTCCCGCTCGAGGAGGGCGTGGAGACACTGCACGTCCCCATACCAGGGGAGGGTGTGCTCATGTTGGGAGTAGCTCTCGGGCACCTGTCCCTGATGATGATGATGATGAGTCCAAGGCAGAGGCAGAGGCCGAGTCATCTGAGGAGGTTGGAGACGACTCAGACTCAGGTTCAGATGGCGATGCTGATGACGATGCCCCTGGACCTTCGTCCAGGAAGAGGGCGAGGACAGACCCCCGGGCCCGAGACTACTGATGATGATGATGACCCAGACTTCTGCTGCTTTTCTTCTTTTTCTTTTCTTTCTTTTTGCTGGTAGTTAGATTACCTTGTATTGCCGCAGGCATATTTTTGTTTTCCTCAAAACTTTGTACTTGAAAAAGGTTATGAAATGAAACGAACTTTTTATCTGAAAAAGCGTTACATTTTTATACATTGCATCGCAATACATCATGTTACACCATATCACAATGGGATTGATCTGTTGTCTAAAATTTGAGCATTTGTACTGTAATGATCAGATAACCAAACGGCCCCATAGCGAAACAACCCAAGCAACACACTGCCCAATCTGAACGTACAGCCCATACTCTGTTGGGGATTAGTTTGCATATAGCCCCTAACACCACACTCGGTTCATTCTGTACACAGCAAATCCTGAACAAACGGCCCAATCTAACAAGACGAAACACAAAGATGGAACTAGTTGAAGTTGAAGCATGTTCAGATGCCTCGAATTTTTCTTCTCCTTCTTTTGCTTCGCACAGATGTAGAGAATGGCACAGCACTCTGAGCATAAACGATTTTCGAAATAAAGAAGGGTTTTCAACCGGGGTATTGAGCCTACAACTGAACACAGCGGGAAGGACTCAAACAAAAGGGGTACACGACCTGGACACAACGAGACACGCTCGGAAAAGACTCAAAACAACAGTTTGAGACAAGCCAAAACAAAAAGACACGACACACGGACATGTTTACAAAATGAGAGACCTCAAATCTTGAGGAGCCAGTTCCTTCGGGTATATTTCCCACCCTTTCTGATTTGTGATTCTCACATCACTCGACCCTCAGGCTCGGTTTTTTTCTCAAAACCCTTTTGCTCACTTTTTTCTCTCAACTTACACCTCTCTATTCTTTATTCTCTCATTTTTCGTCCCTCCCCAGGGTGATTGATGGATGAATAGGGATTTGCAGGTTTACGCCCGATACAGCTAGCTCGCGGCCATTTCTTCTGGTAGATGGAGTGCCTTTCTGGCAAGTATGTTGACGACGGGGGAAAGACAGAACACCTGACTCGACTGTGCCCCTAGTTCATCACTTTGACCATTTTTTTTTGTTTTGGTTTTCTACTAAAACAAGTTTGATCAAGATGAGAGTCGGATTAACGTACTTGTTCGATTTTTGTTTTGAAAATCACGCAAGTCAGGCTATAAGCACTGAAAATTTTCCTTTTTTGGGTTCGAGAAAAGGTCCGGCTTTGGAAAATGAAATAGTTTTCGAGAAAATAGTCAACCTCAGTAAAAAATTTCAAAAATTATTTTTGCAAACGGCCACTGCTAAACAAGCACGAAACTTACCCTCGAGATACGCAACCTCAGATCGGGATGGCAATGGAAAGTTGCCCGTTTGAACGGGTGCACTCGTGGCAACGGAAAGTTGCCCCTTGTTTGGATGATGCCGCAGCATGCTGAAAACCAGTACTCCTTGGTGGTAATCGAGCTTCTCGGACACGGAGAAGACGAGGGTGGTCACAACCAATATATGGACACAGTCACTGTGGAAGTGTTGGCGGTCGGACTTCCAAATGAAATCAAAACCATTGTATGGATTGAGACGCTATGAAAGCGTTGGGGGCCGGACTTCAAGACGAAGTTGTCTACACAGTTCCGGTTGTCACAACCAAACTATCGGATTCAGATGAGGCAAAGGTGATCAAAACCATTACATGGACTGAGACGCTATGAAAGCGTTGGGGGCTGGACTTCAGGATGAAGTTGCCTACGTATCCCAAACATGGGAATCAAGCCTTACGTAGTTCCGGTTAAGGTACACTCGGGTATTTTAACCTTCACTTTTTAGGCTCTAACTTTTGCCAAGGTGCCCGATGCGGGTTTTCGACCTTGCGAGCTTCTTTTCATTTTCTTTTTCTTTTCAAATTTTTTCATTTCTTTTTCTCTTCTTCTTCTTTTTTTTTTTTTGCATTTTTTTTTTCTTTCTCTTTCTTTTTTTTTTGCATTTTTTGTATTTTATTCTTGCTCTAACTTTTGCCTGGGTCGCCCTTCCAGGTTTTCGGCCCAGTGAGCCTCTCAAAGGGTAAAAGTGTAGCAAGTCCATGACAAATGGTTTTTGAAGTTGAAGCCTCTCTGTATCTAGGAGAACGGCTGTTGCAATGATTTGCAGAGGAATCCATCATGGTTGCTCCACAAGCTTCTTCCGGTGAGATCTAATCCTTTTGATTTGACTTTGGTGCCTCTTGTTCGAGGGCTGCTTCAAAACTGGCCACACGGGCCTCCTCTGATAGTTGACCATTGAATGTTCCGAATGAGTTCGAGGTTCAAAACAAACGGGTCGAATCTTGAGGCTGAGAGCGATCCCAGGCTGCACAATCTCAGGAGTGATTCCACACAGGTCTTCGCAGGATCGCGCAAAATATTTTTTTTTTGAAAGTTTTTAAGAAGGCGACAAATCGCTTGCGCTGAAGATAGTGTGAAACCAGTCTAGATCAAGCCAGGGTCCTTCCCAGTACTCACGCCGACAAGCATGATTTCATTCATGAAGGGCTTAGCACGCCTCTCTTTCTCTCAATTTGATCAAAGTTTTGCAAATCCCGAGGGTTCCTCCCTCTTCGCTTTTATCACTGCAGTGTTTAAAAAAAAGTTTTTGAAAAAACTTAGGTCAATGCAATGATTTCAGAGCATAAGAGAGCAGGTGGAATGTACTGTTGTTCTATTCAAATCCTCTGGCACAACCGGCCCAAATCCAACAATAAGCACGGAAACATGATAGCCGCAGTTGTTTCATTCAGGTTTCTCGAATGCAACTGGCTCCACGGCAGATACAGACTCAAAAAGAAAGCAAAAGGAGTAATTACAAAACAAAACGGTGTTCGAGGCAACAACCCCAGAATCACCTGGTATTCTATACAAGGGAACTGACTCGCTACAACAAGGCAGACCCTTAAGCAAAAAGACTGACTCACGACAATGAGACAGGTTCAAAAAGAAGCAAAAGACAGAGTCGACACCCAAGCCAGAATTTACAAAACTAACTCTCGCAGATGCTCAAAAATGCGTGCCAGACGCCACATCAAGATATCGGGCGCCGCCTAAAAATGGCCCATCCCCGATCACATACTCGCAGTATCCTCAAAATCCAATAGTTGAGCAATAACGGACTTTGCTGAGGTGGGCGGGAGGATAACCTCGTTATCGATCAAATCTTGCACCTTATGATGGAGGCGGAAGCAATTATCGGTGGGGTGGCCAGTCTGCTGATGGTACGCGCAGTACTAAGTAGCATCATGGCCTGCTGGAAGAGGACTGGGGAGAGGCCTAGGCTCAAGGGGTTTAAGATGCCCCCTCTCGGCCAGGATCTGAAGTGCCTTAGATAGCGGCATGTAGAGAGCGTGAAAGGCCCTATGCCCTCGGGGTAAGTACTTGGGAGTTTGAGTATTTTTGCTAGACACACTAGCGAACGGGTCAGTAGGCACTGCCTTTACTTTCTGATCTTTCCCGGGTACAGGGTTGGGGATGAGAGGAACTGTTCTGGCATGACGGGGCCTGTCCCGGTTTTCTGACTGGCTTGAATTGCCTTCGGTCGGAGTGGGGAAAACATCATCCACAGCCTTGGTCACAACCGCAGATGTTTGTTGCTTGTTCATCCCCCTGGCTTTCAAAGCCTCGACTGCCCACAGCAGCTGTTCAATGGGATCGGCATCTGCCTTCACTTTGTCCTTACTTCTGGCCTCAGCCTGATCAAGGGTTTGGGTCGGTGTTGATACATCATTGTTATGGTTGGAAGCCATCTCCGGTTGGCTAAGCTCGATCACAATTCGCCCCAGTAGCGGGGGCTCCTGTGGCACAAAATTCCCGGCATATGGTGTTGCGGATGGCGAAGCTGACATTCCGTAGGCGAGATCCGCCACGGACCTTTGGAGATCACTTATCATTCTCATTAGCTCGACCGTGGTGGGCTCGCGAGCCTGATATAATTGGGGTGCCCAGATTGGGTGTGCAATGGGCGACCTGGGCGGGTGTGGTGCATCACCATCGGTCTCGCCCTGCAAGCTGATTCCTTGACCTAATGCGGCTGTCATAACCACAGTCTCTTCAATTTCAGATCATCATGAGTCCCCGCCAAGGGGGAACACGCTATTCTCAGATCAACTTTCGAACTTTCAATCGAAAGGAAAACAAGCAAGATTTCAAATTTCAAACAGTCAAACATGTGTAGCCGAACAATCGCACTCTACTATCGATCTTGTTCGTAATCATCGTTTCAAATCGAATCGATACCCGCAGATATAATCGATTTCAACAACACCGATCATCGGTACCCTCAGGCCTGATACTCAAACTTGCAAACTGACATGTGCATTCCTGTAGAGATACACTCTAAAGCACATAGCAAATAAGTGAGAGCCAAAACACCCCTATGTGGGGGTAGGGTTTCCCTGTCCTATTTTGTCAGGAGATAGGGTTTCACTACGCACGCAGCGGTTTCAAACAACGTAACATCGGGTAAGCAACCTGTCCTAGTTTGGAATGGTCACTACGGATTTCGAATATGCACTAGGTCGAATGGTCAAAAAAAAAAAGGGTGCCCCGGTAAAAACCGGGGTTTGTGTTCCCATGCCGTCAGAGCCCACAACCGGTCAGCCTTATGGTCATGCCTTGACAAGACAAGCCTTTGGCAAGCCGTTCAGGAATGGCAGATGGCAAACACTGTGTTCCTAGGCGCACCAATGCACATGCAATGCAAAGAAACACATAAATGAAATCAAAACAGGATATCACAAGTTCGAGTCAAGCTCTCTAAAATCCCCAGCAGAGTCGCCAGAAACTGTAACACGCACGCGAGGGACCCCGCATTATAGTTCGGACTCGATTTGTCACGGTTCTAAATCTTGAACCAAAGAGTCCAAATCCGGCAAATCGTTTTGAGAAAAATATATTTTTTTTGAAAGAAGTGCCAAACATGGACTGCTTTGCCAGATACAGAGTCGCCACCTAAATATTTTTTAATGGGGGAATTTAGGAAACCCTGACTCGGTGCCAAAGGCCACGTGTCCGTCATCACCAAAGTTGTCTCGGCTCGGGAACTTGGGTACGATTGGGGAATGTCAGCTATGAGCACCCCCTCTCGCCCGGTCCGAAGACCGGCCTCTACTAACCATGATATCCGTTTTTGAAAACGTTATGTGTTCTTATTCCGGTTATTAGCCTAGAATTACTATGTTATGCGCACAGAAAACAAGTATAGACTAGATCGCCTAATTTGGAAATAAGCGTTGCATATCCGTTTGTTTTGAAAATGTTTTGGGATTTGCTACTCGCAAGTAGGCTAAAATACGGATTTTAACGAGTTATTCCAACTCAAACAATCCAACCTTCACCCACAGGCATTCAAGCAGTTATAGCACATAAGCAACTAGCCTCATCGTAAGCATGCTATCATGTTAACATTCACACGCATGCGATATGCTAAAGCATAAAAATACTTACATCGTACTCCGTGCCAAAACAGTAAACTAGTTAGCAAACATGCGTGATCCTAGTTCATGCTGAAGTGGCTAATGCATCGCATACAAAATGCCATTAGGGTAGGCTCGGCTAATCCTAAAATGGCATGTGGAATGCTGCAACTAACAAGTACTCAACTTGGAATTGAAATACAAGTGCAGTTAGCATGATGTGCCGAGCCCGATGCATGTAAGACAAAGGTATGGATGCACGCATGCATAGCATAAGGTATGCTAATTTAAATATGCCCGAATACTAACCATCAAAGTAGGTAAATAAAAGGAAAGAAAGACGTGGGGTTTGGAAGACATGCACACACACGCACCCACACTTATTACAAATTCGCCCTCGCTCGGAGGGACCAAAATAATAATACAAATTAATTAACTACGAGTTAATTAATTATTACAAATTGCCTAAGTAGTTAACAAACTAACTAAGCTAAGAAAATAAGAAACAGCAGCCTCGGGGAGAGGGCTCAATGTATGCGCACTCGGGTCCTGCTCGGAAGTGCACTGCCATGCATAGACGCTCTGCTTTCCCGCTTGCCCTCTCAAGACCGCCAAAGTCTCAATTGCATCCTCGACATTGGGAGACACCACCGGCTGAGTAGAATTTCCATCGGAAGTAGGATGTGGTCATGGCCTGTTGATGAAGCTATCGGCCGCCAATTGATTGCCGGTGGCACTGGTAGTCGACGCAAAAAGTTCTGCAGAACTCGCTTGACAAAGAGAGAGAGGACTTTGCATGGCAATGCAATTCAAGCAATGTATGCACCAACCAAGCCCCTTATCATGTTTATGACTCAAAGGGACATAGTCCTTGGTTCTCGGACCATCAATCGCGCATTGCAATGCGTGATGGCCCAAGAGACCAAGTTATGCATTTTCATGTCAAATGAAATGCAAACCAAACAAACAAAGGCCCACTCCCTATCACTTGATCAAGGGGCAAGGCATGCATGCTAGATGGAATGCAACCTAGGCATGCAAACTAGCATGCAATATGATCATGAGGGCAAGCATGCAAGCATGGATATGGAGCAAGCATGCAAACATGTGACATGGACAATGCACAAACATGCAACAACATGTTAAGTGGCTAAAGGAGAGAATACATACCAGATGTATTACAACCTAAGCATGCAACAACACATCATGCAACTCAAGTAATGCAACAAAATGCAATTACACATGGCATGCAACACAAGGTAAAATGGAGCAAATATGTGATGATATGCAAGGCATGCATACAATAACATGAGAGGATGGTCTTACACTAATTTGGACAGCCCTAAGTTAGGTCCAAAACAGTGGCCAATATGCTCAAGAATGGAGGCGAAATGACATGCAAACATGCATGCACACATGGTCCAACACTTTGGCATATTAAAGTAACTTTTAAGCACACTTAAAAGGCACAAACAAGGACATATGACCAACATGTTAGACACTGAAAACATGCTAGAAAAGGTGTCCAATCAAACAAACCATGCAACTAAGGCATGCTAGAGGGGTCAAAGCTTAAGGCATACAAGAGGGATTACATGGTAGCTATACAAAGCAAGGCATGAATGACTCCAACGACTTAAAACAGTCCCTTAGCATACCAAAACATGCAAATAAGCTTCACAAAGCTTGGCCAAAACACAAAAGCATGATAGCCTAAATGCTATGCATGTATTGAGGCAAATCAAGGCATTACAAGGTAGGTATGCTAAGCAAGCATGGTGTACCAAAACCCACTTAAAGCAATGTTATATTATGGCAATATAAGCATGAAAATCAGCTAAGGCATGGTCAACATACACTTAAACATGGTGCTCCCTCAAGAGGCTAAAAAGGCCCTTTTCAAGGACAACAAGGAGAAGGGGTGGCCCTCTCCTTCTTGGGACTTCAAGGCACTATCGTTACCACTGAAATCCCTCAAGATTTTAGTGGTGCGGAGGCCCAAACACCAAAGTCCCAGAGCTCACTCAAAATAGCACAAAATGGGGCCTCTCAAGGTCTAAGAGGGGTCAAACACCTCCAAACCACAAAACACTCTGAAGAAACTATTTACAGGGCCTAAAAACAGAACTTTTTTATGTTATATACTAAACACAAAAACAGTTGTAAAGTAGGCAAAAATAGTATGCAAGAAAGGGGTAAAAAGGGGGAGGATTCTTACCCTTGAAGCCTTTCTTCAAAAATGGTGGACCAGCTGGTTCTTTAGGTTGAAAACAGCTCCAAAGCTTCCAAAACAACCCTCAAGAGGTCTCAGCTCCAAGGGATGGTGTGATGGTGGGTGCTTGTGAGCAAAAGTGAGACAAAACACACACACTAAGCTCGAGAGAGAGAGAGAGAGAGAGAGAGAGAGATATAGGATAGATATATAAATCTTGACCTAAAACCAGAGCTCTCTCTCACTATTCTTCTAACCCTAAAATCTCTAACCCTTCTAACCTAGAGCAAGGGAGAGGAGGGCTCCTCTTATAAAGGAGCCAATCTTGTAAAGCTTACAAGGTAAGCTAACAAGAGGGCCATCCCTCCATACACGTGTATGGAGGGGAACAAAATGCATGCCAGCTGCATTAAAATATCTGCAAAAGCAGATGAACAGTAGTCGGCCAGCCAAAAATGTCATTTTGACAAAATTGATGGCTGATAGGCAACAAATAATGCCAACCGGCAATATACATTGCCGATGGCAACAAAACTCTGGTCGGTGGCCTCTAGCCATGGCCGGTGATGTGTGGTGATGCCTCACAAGGCATTCCCTGCCCCTCCAAGGCAAAACACAAGTGTTTGGTGTAAAACTAGACACAACACGGTCGAGTCGAGAGATCTTGAGGCAAGGCGCGCAACCGAGACCTCCGGGAACTCAAGACGAACACAAATATGGATGATCACCGAGTGTTCCAACGGTGACGTCCGAGTCTTGAGGACGGTCAAAAATGGGGTGTCTACAGTTGCCCCTCTTTGACAGAACTCAAAAGTCATAACAATGACGGGAGTGAATGTCAAAGCCCAGAGACGACCCATTTTTGACAAGGCCGAAGACTTAGACAAACATGCAAGACAAGCAAGATATGCGCCCGAAGGCAGAGGCAAAATGCAAGACAATGCACGAAGCCGAGCATAACTTATGATCATGCAAAGAAAGCTGTAACGAAGCACACATGCAACAGTTTTAAGCTAGCATACACCAAACTACACTACAATGCAGAAAGGATGTAAGAGAATTATGCAATTCTCGATACGTCTCACACGGAGGATACAATACCTGTCCGGTTCGTCTAGTTCCACCAGTCGCGAATGAACCGTACATACAATATCGTGCCTGCAATGAAAACAAACTTAACAGGTGCAATATTTGTTAGCAACATGCATAACATGCAAAATGAGTGCTAAATGGAATGCTATATATACAAAACTATGTATAAACAATGCAAAAGAAAATGCAATGCATTTGAATCATGATCCAATCATGAGCGGTTCAAAACCACACCTATGTCAAATAGATTGATGGAGGTAACAGGTCCGTCTACCATAGAACGGTCTACTGAACTATGAGTAATGTAGACGGACGCAAGAACGAATATTCGGTGGGATGACATAAGTGGGGAAACGACCAGCTGGGGAAAGGGAGAATGATCCTAATGCTGGATGCAAAATTACACTACGATGTAATATACAATGATTATGGCATGCGGGCCAAACCAAATCTTGCCTAGGCAAAGCATGTACGCATACAAGCCACGTCTAACATAGAACGGTCCACTGAACTATGCTTCGACACGAGAAGTATGGGCACATACCAAACCAAGCTCGACATGGAAAGGCGCGAGCCATAGATGGAGGGTGATGCAATGAATGCATGCAATGGAATGGATACGATGGGTAAGGCACGCGGGCCAAACCATGTATCACCTAGGAAAGGCATGTACGCGTACAAGCCATGTCTAGCATAGAACGGTCAACTGAACTATGCTTTGATGTGAAATGTATGGGCACATACCAGACCAAGCTTAACATGGAAAGGCTCAAGCCATAGATGGAGGGGATGATGCAATGAATGCATGCAAACTACAATGCGATATATACAAATATGCAATGGAATGTAAATGTGAATGCAACATTTACAGTGAAATGCATGACAATGCATGACCTGCTGGGGAAAATGCAATGGATGCAGATGTAGTATTTACAGTGGATAGGGCTCGCAGCCAAACCTTGTTTTTGCCTAAGAAAGGCATGTACACATACAAACCACGCCTAACATAGAACGGTCAACTGAACTATGCTTCGACGTGAAGAGTACGGACACATACCAGTCCAAGCTCATCATGGAAAGGCGCGAGCCGTAGGCGAAGGAGATGCAGCAAATGCATGCAAACTACAATGCAATATACATAGTATGCATGACAAAATGCAGTATTTACAATGATGCATGACAATGCAGCATTTGTTTTTTTTTGTTTTTTGTTTTCTTTTTTTTGAAATGCATGATGCATGGAATGCGCGACAACGCAAGTCGCTTGAAATGCATGACAATGCATGATCTTTCTTAATGCGCGATGACGCGCGGCTATGAGATGCAAATGAACTGCGCACAACAATGCACCAAAGGTCTTGCACCTTCCGAGGATTTAAGGTCTCCTAGACCGAGCGCACTGGAATGCGAAGCAATGCAGATGAACTTATAACGCGTGACAACGCGCAATTTTGAAATGCACGACAATGCAACCGAGCGGTTTTAAGGTCTCGTTGGACCAAGCGGGTTTGAGGTCTCGCCAGACCGTGCGTGTTTTCGGTCCCGCCGGACCGTGCGTGTTTAAGGTCCCGCCAGACCGTGCGTGTTTGAGGTCCCGCCAGACCGTGCATGTTTAAGGTCCCGCCAGACGTGCGTGTTTAAGGTCCCACTAGACCGTGCGTGTTTAAGGTCCCGCTAGACCGTGCGAACGCGATTTGAGATGTGATGCGCAAGACAGCGCGACGCCCAAGATAGCGCGATAGAATGCATGCCAAATGCAATGAGATGCGCAAAACAGCGCGAGTGCACAAGATAGTGCGATGCGCAAGATAGCACGATGGAATGCATGCCAAATACAATGGGATGCGCAAAACAGCGCGATGCGTTAGACAACACGAGTGCACAAGACAGTGCGATGCGCAAGATAGTGCGATGAAATGCATGCCAAATGCAATGGGATGCGCAAAACAGCGCGATGCGTTAGACAATGCGAATGCACAAGACAGTGCGATGCGCAAGATAGCGCGACGGAATGCATGCCAAATGCAATGGGATGCACAAAACAGCGCGATGCGTTAGACAACGCGAATGCACAAGATAGTGTGATGCGCAAGATAGCGCGATGGAATGCATGGCAAATGCAAAACAGCGCGATGCGTTAGACAACGCGAATGCACAAGACAGTGCGATTGAAATGCAATGCTCGTGAAGCAACTTTCGAACTTTGTAAATAAGCCAAAAGGATACGAGAAGGATACACCTTGCACGAATTTGAGTGCTACACACAAAGAACATGATCCGAGGTCAAAACGGAGGCCGGTTGAGCATCGGAGATGTACTGTTTTGCACTATTTTGAGAAATGAAGGCCCTGAACCACATATATAACCCAAACAAGGATGTAGGAGGCTCAAAAACCATTGTAGGAGACCACCGGATGCCCACCGGCCATCAGAATGCATCACTGGCCGTCCATCGGCCTTCATACAACTTCCACCGGCACAATATATTGTCGACTGGCAAAGAGTCTGGCGGACCGGCAAAAACTCCCTATATCGGGGCAGTTTTGACATTTTGCTACGGGTGTTTTAAAATAGGGCTTCTAGCCCTATTTTCTCACTTCTTGCTGCTCGAAAATCCTCTCCCTCTCTCTCTAGAGTGTTTTCCAAGCTTTGTTCTTCCATTTTCTTGCGTTCTTGCCCCCGTTTCGTTGTCCGATTCGCGAATACCTTCGCGTTTCGAACGTTTTGAACCGAACGAAACTCGTTTCGGTGTCTCTTTCTAGATTTTCGCCACTCGGGGCTCGTTTCCCTCGAGTTTTTCTCAATACCCGTGCCTTTTCTGTACTTCGGCTTTTTCGGCCTTTTTCGACCCTCTCGGGGTTTGACTTTTTGTTGACTTTTCGCATTCTTGCCCTGTTTTCCCTCTTTCGGTCATTTTCACATTCTCTTCGAGATGGCGGACGACCTTCCACAGGGCGGGACCCCTCTAGAGCTCAAGATGGATCCCGAGGCCGAGCCTTTGCCACTCCGCCTCCGGCTGTTCGATCCGGAGACCTACAAGCCTGCGGTTCACGTGATGCTCCCCGACGGACTACGCCAGTTCAGGAGCTTCGAGAGGCACGTGGCACCCGAGCTTCTCCTGCGTGAGCCTACCTCCCATCTGTCCTTCGGCGCTTCCGAGGTAACATTCCTTCTTCGGTTTTCTTACTTTCCGCAATGTAGAACATTTAACTGCTATAGTTGCTTCTGTTCTTTAACTACTTAATTCTGATATACTATATATTGTAGTTGATTGGAAACAAACGTGCATCTGATATCTGTTTGTAACTTACACGCCGCACACATCGTGACCGACTCGAATCACCCAAACACACGGCGACATCAGATTTCATCGTGATACATACCGGTACCCAGATCCGCTTGAGTCCGAAAACATGCACACATGTCATTTGCCTCGAACCACTCGGACATGCCGACGATCACACGCCAGTAGTTCATCAGAAGCACACCGCACCCGCATCCGCTTGAATCTAAAACACGCACACATGCCGCCTACCTATATTGAACCACCAACACATTGACGATCACATGTTGTAGTTTATCAGAAGCATACCGCACCCCAGACCGCTTGAATCAAAAACATGCCCACATGTGTAGACGCCCCAACGCATCCCGGAGGATGACTCTGCCTGCTCATATTGGGGTCACTACAATTCGGACTCGAATTTTGTTGCGGTTCTAAGTCTGAACCAAAGAGTCCAACTCTGGCAAATCATTTTTGAGAAAAACAGATTTTTGAAAAGAAGTGCCAAACATGGACTGCTTTGCCAGATACAGAGTCGCCACATAAATATTTTATTTTGGAAAATTTAGGAAACCCTGACTCGGTGCCAAAGGCCACGTGTCCGTCATCACCAAAGTTGCCTCGGCTCGGGAACTTGGGTATGATTGGGGAAGGTCAGCTATGAGCACCCCCTCTCGCCCGGTCCGAAGACCGGCCTCTACTAACCGTGATATCCATTTTTGAAAACGTTATGTGTTCTTATTCCGGTTATTAGCCTAGAATCACTATGTTATGCGCACAGCAAACAAGTATAGACCAAATCGCCTAAATTGGAACAAACACATTGCATGTTTGTTTTGAAAATGGTTTGCTAGTCGCAAGTAGGCTAAAATGCAGGTTTTGCCACCCTCAAGTGGGCTTTAGAAAAGACAGTTTTGCCACTATCTAGTGGGCTTAAAACTCACAATTTTTAATGCATTGTCCCAATTTAGGTAATTCAACCTCCATCCACAGGCATTCAAGCAGTTATATCACATAAGCAGCTAGCCTCATGGTAATCATGCAATTATGGCAACACTCACACGCATGCGGTATGCTAAAGCATAAAAGCTCACCTAGTACTCCAAGCCAAAATAGAAACTAGTTAGCAATCATATGCATGATCCTAGTTCATGTTAAGATGGCTAATGCAACGCAAGCAAAGATGTAATCTAGACAGTTCTACTGCCCTAAACATGGCATATGGAATGTTGCAAGTAACACGATTCAATTTGGAAATTGAAATACAATGCGCTTAAGCGTGATGTACCGAGCCCGGTGCATGTAAACAAATGCATGGATGCACGCATGCATTGCATAAGGTATGCTAAAATAAATATTCCCTAATCTACCATCATAAGGTGTAAATAAAGGGAAGAAAGAAGTGGGGTTGGAAGGCATATACACACTCACCCACACTTATTACAAATTTGCTCTCACTCGGAGAGACCGAAGAATATACAAACCTAATAAATAATACTAAATTACTTATTACAAAACTTAACTGATTAAATTAAATGCAAAGATCGATGGCCGCAATTTCACCTTGAATACGTGTGATGATGCATGCTCGAGTCCGTCTCGCCGAAAACCCGTGATCATGCCACTATCGCCTGCTTACACCGCTCGCTTTCTCCAAAGACTGCCAAAGTTCTGGGACATGTTCCTTGTATACTGTAAAGTACCATTGGCTGAGGGAAATGGCCACCGGCTTTGGTAAATGACCATCGGCTGCTTGAGAGGTTATCGGCCACCAATACATTGCCGGTCGACACTGTATGTTGCCGGTCGGCAGAAACTTCCTGCAGAAAATAGTTTTGACAGCAACAGAGGACAGGCAGTATATGGCATAGAATTTCTAGGCAAATGTATGCATGGATACACTCCCTATCATGCAATGGACTCAAGGGAGCATGGCCCTCGACCCCCGGGCCATCAATTGTGCATTTCGATGCATGATGACCTAAGAGGCCAAGTTTGCAATTCAATGTCAAATGAAATGCACACAAAACATACAAGGGACCCAACCTCAATCATGGTTGATCAAGAGGTGAGGCAATGCACAACAATGCACATGCAACCTAAGCATGCAAGCTAACATACAAACATGCAATGCAACTACATGGCATACACAATGCTAACAACATAACATGCACAACGCATTGTAACATGGCATACACAATGCAAGATGGGCTTACACCAATACAAGTGGACCTCAGCCACACTCACATAGGAGGCCATTAGGTGAAATGAGGCAACCGAAATGCACATAAACATGTCCAATGCATGGACCAATCCTAAGATACAACATGCAACTCTAACAAGGCATGGAAAATGATGAAACATGGCATATAAAAAAGCAAACTGCAGTGCTGGAATATGATGCACAATGACCCCGAAACATGCAAATACGTCATACAATACATGCTATAGGCCCCGAAACCCAAAACTAGTCGGATGCATTGAACTATAACTATGCAAAGCAAGCATTTTTAGACTATGAAGCATGAAGACAGAAGCAAGGAAGCCCCAAAACAAGCATGTTTACAGTTCAAAACATGGCCAAACAGTGAACAAAAGTGAGGCTAAGCTATCATGCAAAAATGGCTCCGCAAGGGAGGTAATGAAGCAAGTGGTAGATGAAAAGCCCAAACTGAAAAAGACTCTTCTACAACACTGAAGAGGGACAAAAAATATGACTACTTATAGTAGATGACAAGCCCCAAATCAATATACAAACATGCTCAAAATGCAATGCAAGATTAAGGCCACAAGAGGGCTATAACATGAAGTATACAAAACATGTATCAAACAGCAAAAGACCCTTCATGGGACATGGAGAGGGGGTCAAAATAAGACCCTATTCAATTCTGATCAGGGTCGAAAAACAGAAACTCAATGTGCTAACAAGTCATGCAAAAATGGGGACGAAAGAGGGGTTTAATGGCAAGTGACACATGGAGGTCCCCAACAGTGTTGATCCCTTCTTCAATGTTGAAGAAGGGCTCAAAATAAGCCTCTTTACAGTTTATATCGAAGCTCAAAAATACTTGTAAATAAGGCTAACCAATGAAGCTAAAAAATGCAAGTTTAAGGGAAATGGATGCTTACCCTTGAAGAGCAGCAAACCAGCAGCCCTTGGTCTAAGTTTCTGAGCTTCTAACCTCTGCAAATGGCCTCCAAAGTGCTGGAATGAAGGATGGAGGTGTTGTGCTAGGTGTTGTAGCGCAAATGGTGCAAAAACAAAGGTGTTTGGAGGCTTGGATAAGATAGATATAGAGAGTGTATGTATGTATAACAAGTGTATATCTCTTCCCTCTGGTTTTTTGCTCAAAATCTCCAACCCCCAACAATGGAGGAGGAGGGCTCCTTATATAGGCAAAGGTAAAGGCTCCAAGCTTCTCCAAGAAGCTAAATGAAGGGGCAAAGGGTGCAAATGGCTCAAGGCTTCTTGGAGAAGCTAAAACAGCTGGCCAAGCTTCTCCAAGAAGCTTGGCCAAAGGGTTCAAGCTTCTAGAAGCAAAAGGGGGGTCAAAGGCTCAAAAGGGTGCAAAATAGCCACATATATGCACGGGGGGTCGGGTCTGTGCATCCCAGCTGGCACAGCTGGTATACACCATGCCTGCAAGAGTCAAAAGGGTCAAACCGGCCAAGAAAAAGGGTCATCGGCCAAATAAAGTGCCGGTCGGCACAATATATTGCCGACCTGCAATTTATACTGGCCGGTCGGATAAATATAGTGCCGATGGGGGGCCGATGAGGTCAAAAAAGTGCCGATGGGTGTCCAAATTGAAGCCCCGGAAGTTAGCTTTCCAATGGCGCAAACCTTGCATTAAAATTCCTCCTATGCAAAAAGTTATGCCCGTTTTGGTGAAGCCGCGCAGATTCGATTCAACCGGACTGATCCCCTATTTCAACCAACCATATCTCCCCCACCCGGACTTGGATTTGAGAGATTCTTGAGTGCAAAATGAAGCCCCAGAAGTCTTCTTTTCAACGATGGTGGCCTCATAGCTCAACTCCAAGTGTATAGACAGATGAGCTTGATTTAACGATGACTGCTCATCTTTCTCCTACCCGAATCCATACTGATCTTCTCCTCCAACTTGTTTTCTCCTCTCCTTTCCTCTTTTCTTCAACTCCAAACCCCTAAAAAAAGTGTTTTGAAAGATTTGCCTCTCTCCTTGCCGAAGAAACTGAATCTTTTCCCTGCACATCTCTCAACACCGAGCAAACCATCAGTAGTGCCCAAGTCTTAAGGGCGGTCAAAAATGGGGTGTCTACAACATGCTATACTGTATGCTTCTTAAAACTGCATTTTGAATATTGCCTCGCAATTGTTATTTTTTATTACAGGGGGATTCCCATACCATCCGCGGGTATGGGAATGTCGTCGCTCGGGATTGGTACATAGAGCTGCCAGACGCGGTTCGCCAGATCGTCGATGAGGCTGGCTTCGGCATCTTTTGCAGGGGGCTATCCCGACTGACTACCTGCAAGCCCTTGCTTGCTGCTTTAGTGGAGAGGTGGTGGGATACCACCAACTCCTTCCACTTCTCTATCCCAGGGGATATGACAATGACCCCTTATGACTTCTCCATGCCATCGCATCGGGGGGGGTGATCCGATCCTTCAACACCGATATGGATGAGTGGGACGCCGCTTAGTCAGACTTACTCTAAGACTACCTCCCTCTCTCGAAAGGTTTGTTAGGTACTCGTGGTTCAGAGCCACTTCAGATCCACCACCTTTGGCGGAGGAGGTGCAGATGACCCCGTAAGAGGTGGATCAAGACGACGGGCTTCATCATGTTCCTCTTTGGGACGACTCTTTTCGCCGACCGGGCGAACACCGTGCCTCTGTGTCTGTTGAGCGACCGTGGACGCCCCGATCCGTTGTTATGGATCGGGGTGGCGCAGCTTAGCCACACTATATGGTTATATGAGTTTTCTTCGCCACGGACAACTTCTCGGCCATCGGCGAGCTCGAGGTACATCTTTCCCTTTACATTTCGCTTCAGATTTCAGACACCGCATATATCAGACATCGCCCCACACCGATCAGACATCGCATTAACACGGCACATATATATTTCGCTTTTCGATCAGACATCGCACACATGCATATTCTCGAAATACACTACACAACACACGTTCTGCCACTTTTGCTTTATTCTGTACTTCGCTTTATCTAATAGTCATACTCATATCTGTTCTGCAGTTGTGGGTGTATGCCTACTTTCCCCGGCTTGCCCAAAGACTGCTATGAGACCCTACTCAGCGTCCCCTTTTCTCATCGCTTTGATGTGCGGTGCATGCAGAGACCACCGGAGTCTTTTACTTTCTTCCGCCGCTACTTCGATACCATCACCGCCGCGGAGGTATGTTCCACTTTAGAATTTGTTTAGGCTTCGCTTAGCACTGTATTTTTGGTAACAGATAGATAACAAACTGCATATTTACCCGGAGATCACCTGGCAGCCCTGGGCTCCGTTGCCGGCCGGGGTGAGAGACCACTATGAGGGTGCTGATGAGACGGCTCGCCTCAGGATTCTATTGGAGGGCCCGGTCTGTTTGCTTGGTACTGGTGAGCTGCTTGCGCTGCACTGGGTTTATCGGAGTAGATAGTTCCGGGTCCACCTCCTACACACATGAGGGATACAGAGGGACACTCCCTTGAGCATATGAGAGAGTACACCACCGGCTGGGGCGTAGAGCATCATAGAGGCGAGGGCGACTACGCAGAGTACGTCTGGACCTACATTATGCGACCCTTGAGCGGTGGTCGTCGGACTGAGAGGGAGAGGCCAGCGGCAGTGGCAGCTGGAGTGGGAGCGGGGGCTGGAGCAGGAGCATCGAGGAGAGCTCGAGTCCGCGGCAGGGGTGGAGTTCAGAGAGGGCAGGGGACCGGCTGGCCTGCTCTGCCCACTTCACTGACATACAGAGGGCAGGGTGGGGCGTCCTACCAGATCCCCTTTGCTCCTCCCTCGGCTGATCATGAGTTGGCTGGTATCCCCGACTTGCCTCCGGTATGTATTTTTGCATTTTGCATCTTGCATTAGCATTTCATTTCAGTTTATTTGATATTTCGCAGAATACTGATGCATCTGATACTTTTGCAGGCGTCCTCCGAGTACACCCGAAATCGTGGAGTTGAATGCTCCATGATGGGGATGCTATAGCGGAATTTTGACCTCCTGGCCCTCTACAGCATTCCGGTATGTTCTTCTGACAACAGTCTCAAACCATACATAGACTGCTTCACATAAACTGATGCACATCACAACACTTGACACACTGGTCTCACAAAGATCGATACACTATATTCATACATCGTGACCAGACCGATAAACTGTTTCACCAGATTCCCACATCAGACTCATACATCGCATTCCGATCGATAAACCGCCACGGCATTCACACATCAGACATACAATCGTGATTCTCGTGACCGATAACCGCCACGGATTCACATCAGACTCATACATCGATTTTGCAATCGATAAACCGCCACGATTTATACATCAGATTTCATACACCGCATTCGCAGACCGATAAACCGCCATGGCATTCACACACTGCATTTTACATCGCATTCTCGTGACTCATAAACCGCCACGTGATTCATACATCAGACTCATACATCGTGATTCTCAGACCGATAAACCGCCACAAGATTCTGATGTATTTGCCTTTTATGCTTTCCAGCCTCCCTTCCAGATTCCTCTGGTGGGTGGTGCTCCAGCTGGGCCCTCTATTCCCACTCGAGGAGGGCGTGGAGACACTGCACGTCCCCATACCAGGGGAGGGCGTGCTCATGTTGGGAGTAGCTCTCGGGCACCTGTCCCTGATGATGATGATGACGATGATGATGAGTCCAAGGCAGAGGCAGCGGCCAAGTCATCTGAGGAGGTTGGAGACGACTCGCACTTCGTGTTCGGGATGGCGTCGATGACGATGCCCCGGACCTTCGCCCGTGAAGAGGGCGAGGATGCACTTGGGCCCGAGACTACCGATGATGATGATGACCTGCATCGCCGCTTTTTTCTTTTCTTTTCTTTCTTTTTGCTGGTAGTTAGATTACCTTGTACTGCCACAGGCATATTTTTGTTTTCCTCAAAACTTTGTACTTGAAAAAGGTTATGAAATGAAACGAACTTTTTATCTGAAAAATCGTTGCATTTTTATACATTGCATCGCAATACATTATGTTACACCATATCACAATGGGATTGATCTGTTGTCTGAAATTTGAGCATTTGTAATCAGAATGATCGATAACCAAACGGCCCCATATAGCGAAACAACCCAAGCAACACACCGCCTAATCAACGTGACAAATTTATACTGTTGGGGATTAGTCTGCATACATTTCTAACACCACACTCGGTTCATTCTCGACACAAAGAAATCTCAACAAACGCCCAACTGACAAGACTAACACAAAGATGGAACCAGCTTGAAGTTGAAGCACGCCAGATGCTCAATTTTTTTCTCCTTCTTTTGCTTCGCACAGATGTAGAGAATGGCACAGCACTCTGAGCATAAACGATTTTTGAAATAAAGAAGGGTTTTCAACCGGGGTATCGAGCCTACAACTGAACACAGCGGGAAGGACTCAAACAAAAGGGGTACACGACCTGGACACAACGAGACACGCTCGGAAAAGACTCAAAACAACAGTTTGAGACAAGCCAAAACAAAAAGACACGACACACGGACATGTTTACAAAATGAGAGACCTCAAATCTCGAGGAGCCAGTTCCTCCGGGTATATTTCCCACCCTTTCTGATTTGCGATTCTCACATCAATCGGCCCTCAGGCTTGGTTTTTTTCTCAAAACCCTTTTGCTCACTTTTTCTCTCAACTTACTCCTCTCTATTCTTTATTCTCTCATTTTTCGTCCCTCCCCAAGGTGATTGATGGATGAATAGGGATTTGCGGGTTTACGCCCGATACAGCTAGCTCGCGGCCATTTCTTCTGGTAGATGGAGTGCCTTTGTAGCAAGTATGTTGACGACGGGGGAAAGACAGAACACCTGACTTGACTGTGCCCCTAGTTCATCACTTTGACCATTTTTTTTTTGTTTTGGTTTTCTACTAAAACAAGTTTGATCAAGATGAGAGTCGGATTAACGTACTTGTTCGATTTTTGATTTGAAAATCACGCAAGTCAGGCTATAAGCACTGAAAATTTTCCTTTTTTGGGTCCGAGAAAAGGTCCGGCTTTGGAAAATGAAATAGTTTTCGAGAAAATAGTCAACCTCAGTAAAAATTTTCAAAAACTATTTTTGCAAACGGCCACTGCTAAACAAGCACGGAATTTACCCTCGAGATACGCAACCTCAGATCGGGGGGCAATGGAAAATTGCCCCTTGCTTGAAAGGGGTGCACGGCAACGGAAAGTTGCCCCTGGTTTGAACGGTGGCTCGCGACGACTCGTGGCAACGGAAAGTTGCCCCTTGTTTGGATGATGCCGCAGCATGCTGAAAACCAGTCCTCCTTGGTGGTAATCGAGCTTCTCGGACACAGAGAAGACGAGGGTGGTCACAACCAATATATGGACACAGTCACTGTGGAAGTGTTGGCGGTCGGACTTCCAAATGAAATCAAAACCATTGTATGGATTGAGACGCTATAAAAGCGTTGGGGGCCGGACTTCAAGACGAAGTTGTCTACACAGTTCCGGTTGTCACAACCAAACTATCGGATTCAGATGAGGCAAAGGTGATCAAAACCATTACATGGACTGAGACGCTATAAAAGCGTTGGGGGATGGACTTCAGGATGAAGTTGCCTATGTATCCCAAACATGGGAATCAAGCCTTACGTAGTTCCGGTTAAGGTACACTCGGGTATTTTAACCTTCACTTTTTAGGCTCTAACTTTTGCCAAGGTGCCCGATGCGGGTTTTCGACCTTAAGCAGCTTTTTTTTCTTTTTCTTTTCAAATTTTTTCATTTCTTTTTCTCTTCTTCTTCTTTTTTTTTTTTGCATTTTTTTTTCTTTCTCTTTCTTTTTTTTTTGCATTTTTTGTATTTTATTCTTGCTCTAACTTTTGCCTGGGTCGCCCTTCCGGGTTTTCGGCCCAGCGAGCCTCTCAAAGGGTAAAAGTGTAGCAAGTCCATGACAAATGGTTTTTGAAGTTGAAGCCTCTCTGTATCTAGGAGAACGGCTATTGCAATGATTTGCAAAGGAATCCATCATGGTTGCTCCACAAGCTTCTCCCGATGAGATCTAATCCTTTTGATTTGACTTTGGTGCCTCTTGTTCGAGGGCTGCTTCAAAACTGGCCACACGGGCCTCCTCTGATAGTTGACCGTTGAATGTTCCGAATGAGTTCGAGGTTCAAAACAAACGGGTCGAATCTTGAGGCTGAGAGCGATCCCAGGCTGCACAATCTCAGGAGTGATTCCACACAGGTCTTCGCAGGATCGCGCAAAACATTTTGTTTTTGAAAGTTTTTAACAAGGCGACAAACCGCTCACGCTGAAGATAGTGTGAAACCAGTCTAGATCAAGCCAGGGTCCTTCTCAGTACTCACGCCGACAAGCATGATTTCATTCATTAAGATCAAAGTTTTGCAAATCCCGAGGGATTCCTCCCTCTTCGCTTTTATCACCAAGAAGGTTAAAAAAGTTTTTGAAAAAACTTAGGTCATTGCAATGATTTCAGAACATAAGAGAGCAGGTGGAATGTACTGCTGTTCTATTCAAATCCTCTGGCACAACCGGCCCAAAACCAACAATAAGCACGGAAACATGATAGCCGCAATGTTTATCTGTGTTTCTAATGCAACTGCTCCACGATGAGACAGACTCAAAAAGAAAGCAAAATGAGTAATTACAAAACAAAACGGTGTTCGAGGCAACAACCCCAGAATCACCTGGTATTCTATACAAGGGGACTGACTTGCTACAACAAGGCGCACTTTACAAAAAAGACTCACGACAATGAGACAGGTTCAAAAAGAAGCAAAAGACTGACTCGACACCCAAGCTAGAATTTACAAAACTAACTCTCTCAGATGCTCAAAAATGCCTGCCAGACGCCATATCAAGATATCGAGCGCCGCCTAAAAATGGCCCATCCCCGATCACATACTCGCAGTGTCCTCAAAATCCAATAGTTGAGCAGTAACGGACTTTGCTGAGGTGGGCGGGAGGATAACCTCGTTATCGATCAAATCTTGCACCTCATGACGGAGGCGGAAGCAATTATCGGTAGGGTGGCCGGTTTGCTAATGGTACGCGCAATACTGAGTAGCATCATGGCCTGCTGGATGAGAACTGGGGAAAGGCCTAGGCTCAAGGGGTTTAAGATGCCCCCTCTCGGCCAGGATCTGATGTGCCTTAGATAGCGGCATGTAGAGAGCGTGAAAGGCCCAACGCCCTCGGGGTAAGTACTTGGGAGCTTGAGTATTTTTGCTAGACACACTAGCGATCGCCACAAGAGTAATCGCTTTTACTTTCTCGATCTTTCCGGGTGCAGGGTTGGATGAGAGGAACTGCTTCGCATGACGGCCTCTCCCGCTTTTTGACTTGCGAATCGCTTTCGCCGGAGTGGGGAAAACATCATCCACATTTCTTGGTCACAACCGAGATGTTTGTTGCTTGTTCATCCTCGGCTTTCAAAGCCTCGACGCCTACAGAGCTATTCAATGGGATCGCATTCCGCCTTCACTTTGTCCTTACTTCTGGCCTCAGCCTGATCAAGGGTTTGGGTCGGTGTTGATACATCATTGTTATGGTTGGAAGCCATCTCCAGTTGGCTTAGCTCGATCACAATCCGCCCCTGTAGCGGGGGCTCCTGTGGCACAAAATTCAAGATATGGTGTCATGGATGGCGGCCGACATTCCAGAGGCGAGATCCACCACGACCTTTGGAGATCACCTATCATTCCCATTAGCTTGAACGCAGGGCTCATGAGCCTGATATAACTGGGTGCCCAGATTGGTGTGCAATGGGCGACTCGGGTGTGGTGCATCACCATCGGTCTCGCCGCAAGTCGATTCCTTGACCTAATGCGTCCGCTATAACCATAGTCTCTTCAATTTCACATCATGAGTCCTCGGCCAAGGGGGAACACTGCTATTCTCAGATCAACTTTCAACTTTCAATCGAAAGGAAAAACAAGCAAAGATTTCAAATTTCAAACAAAGTCAAACACAGTGTAGCCAACAATGCGACTCTACTATCGATCGTTGTTCCCCGTAATCATCGTTTCAAATCAACTAATACCCGCAGATATAACTGATTTCTCAACAACACTGATACTGGTGCCCTCAGGCCTGATACTCAAACTTGCAAACTGACATGTACATTCCTGTAGAGATACACTCTAAAGCACATAGCAGATAAGTGAGAGCCAAAACACCCCTATGTGGGGGTAGGGTTTCCCTATCCTATTTGGTCAGGAGATAGTGTTTCACTATGCACGCAGCGTTTTCAAACAACCTAACATCGGGTAAGCAACCTGTTCTAGTTTGGAATGGTCACTACGGATTCTGAATATGCACTAGGTCAAATGGTCAAAAAAAAAAAAAGGGTGCCCCGGTAAAAATCGGGATTTGTGTTCCCATGCTGTCAGAGCCCACAACCGGTCAGCCTTATGGTCATGCCTTGACAAGACAAGCCTCCGGCAAACCGTTCAGGAATGGCAGATGGCAAACATTGTGTTCCTAGGCGCACCAATGCACATGCAATGCAAAGAAACACATAAATGAAATCAAAACAGGATATCACGAGTTCGAGTCAAGCTCTCTAAAATCCCCAGCAGAGTCGCCAGAAACTGTAACACACCCGCGAGGGACCTCAAGCTGCCGGACTTGATTTGTCACAGCTTCTAAATCTTGAACCAAAGAGTCCAAATCGCAAATCGCTTTTGAGAAAACAGATTTTTTGAAAGAAGTGCCAAACATGGACTGCTTGCATGACAAGAGTCGCCACCTAAATATTTTTAATGGGGAATTTAAGAAACCCGACTCGGTGCCAAAGGCCACGGTCCGGCTATCACCAAAGTTGCCTCGGCTCGAACTTAGGGTACGATTGGGAAGATCACTATGAGCACTCCTCGCCATTCAAGACCGCCTCTACTAACCATGATATCCGCTGAAAAATGTTATGCGTTCTTATTCCTAAGTATTAGCCTAGAATTACTATGTTATGACAAAGAAACAAGTATAGACTAGATCGCTTAATTTGGAAATAAGCGTTGCATATCCGCTTGTTTTGAAAATGTTTTGGGATTTGCTACTCGCAAGTAGCTAAAATACGGATTTCAACGAGTTATTCCAACTCAAACAATCCAACCTTCACCCACAGGCATTCAAGCAGTTATAGCACATAAGCAACTAGCCTCATCGTAAGCATGCTATCATGTTAACATTCACACGCATGCGATATGCTAAAGCATAAAAATACTTACATCGTACTGTACAAAACAAGAACTAGTTAGCAAACATGCGTGATCCTAGTTCATGCTGAAGTGGCTAATGCATCGCATACAAAATGCCATTAGGGTAGGCTCGGCTAATCCTAAAATGGCATGTGGAATGCTGCAACTAACAAGTACTCAACTTGGAATTGAAATACAAGTGCAGTTAGCATGATGTGCTGAGCCCGATGCATGTAAGACAAAGGTATGGATGCACACATGCATAGCATAAGGTATACTAATTTAAATATGCCGTAATACTAACCATCAAAGAAGGTAAATGAAAGGGAAGAAAGACGTGGGGTTTGGAAGACATGCACACACACGCACCCACACTTATTACAAATTCGCCCTCGCTCGGAGGGACCAAAATAATAATACAAATTAATTAACTACGAGTTAATTAATTATTACAAATTGCCTACGTAGCTAACAAACTAACTAAGCTAAGAAAATAAGAAACAGCAGCCTCGGGGAGAGGGCTCAATGTAAAGACTGTCTCGCTAAGTGCACTACCATGCATAGACGCATTGTTTTCCCTGCCCTACTCCCCAGAAGATTGCCAAAGTCCCTGAATTGCTTCCCTGGACATTGGGAGACACCACCGGCTGAGTAGAATTTCCATCGGCAGTAGGATGTGGTCATCAGCTGTTGATGAAGCTATCGGCCGCCAATTGATTGCCGGCACTGGGCACATGATCGATCGGCAAAAGTTCCCGCAGAACTCGCTTGACAAAGAAGAGAGGATGACTTTGCATGGCAATGCAATTCAAGCAATGTATGCACCAACCAAGCCCCTTATCATGTTTATGACTCAAAGGGACATAGTCCTTGGTTCTCGGAGCATCAATCGCGCATTTCAATGCGTGATGGCCCAAGAGACCAAGTTATGCATTTTCATGTCAAATGAAATGCAAACCAAACAAACAAAGGCCCACTTCCTATCACTTGATCAAGGGGCAAGGCATGCATGCTAGATGGAATGCAACCTAGGCATGCAAACTAGCATGCAATATGATCATGAGGGCAAGCATGCAAGCATGGACATGGAGCAAGCATGCAAACATGTGACATGGACAATGCACAAACATGCAACAACATGTTAAGTGGCTAAAGGAGAGAATACATACCATATGTATTACAACCTAAGCATGCAACAACACATCATGCAACTCAAGTAATGCAACAAAATGCAATTACACATGGCATGTAACACAAGGTAAAATGGAGCAAATATGTGATGATATGCAAGGCATGCATACAATAACATGAGAGGATGGTCTTACACTAATTTGGACAGCCCTAAGTTAGGTCCAAAACAGTGGCCAATATGCTCAAGAATGAAGGCGAAATGACATGCAAACATGCATGCACACATGGTCCAACACTTTGGCATATTAAAGTAACTTTTAAGCACACTTAAAAGGCACAAACAAGGACATATGACCAACATGTTAGACACTGAAAACATGCTAGAAAAGGTGTCCAATCAAACAAACCATGCAACTAAGGCATGCTAGAGGGGTCAAAGCTTAAGGCATACAATAGGGATTACATGGTAGCTATACAAAGCAAGGCATGAATGACTCCAACGACTTAAAACAGTCCCTTAGCATACCAAAACATGCAAATAAGCTTCACAAAGCTTGGCCAAAACACAAAAGCATGATAGTCTAAATGCTATGCATGTATTGAGGCAAATCAAGGCATTACAAGGTAGGTATGCTAAGCAAGCACGGTGTACCAAAACCCACTTAAAAAAATGTTATATTATGGCAATATAAGCATGAAAATCAGCTAAGGCATGGTCAACATACACTTAAACATGGTGCTCCCTCAAGAGGCTAAAAAGGCCCTTTTCAAAGACAACAAGGAGAGGGAGTGGCCCTCTCCTTCTTGGGACTTCAAGGCACTATCGTTACCACTGAAATCCCTCAAGATTTTAGTGGTGCGGAGGCCCAAACACCAAAGTCCCGGAGCTCACTCAAAATAGCACAAAATGGGGCCTCTCAAGGCCTAAGAGGGGTCAAACACCTCCAAACCACAAAACACTCTAAAGAAACTATTTAGAGGGCCTAAAAATAGAACTTGTTTATGTTATATACTAAACACAAAAACAGTTGTAAAGTAGGCAAAAATAGTATGCAAGAAAGGGGTAAAAAGGGGGAGGATTCTTACCCTTGAAGCCTTTCTTCAAAAATGGTGGACCAGCTGGTTCTTTAGGTTGAAAATAGCTCCAAAGCTTCCAAAACAACCCTCAAGAGGTCTCAGCTCCAAGGGATGGTGTGATGGTGGGTGCTTGTGAGCAAAAGTGAGACAAAACACACACACTAAGCTCAAGAGAGAGAGAGAGATATAGGATAGATATATAAATCTTGACCTAAAACCAGAGCTCCCTCTCACTATTCTTCTAACCCTAAAATCTCTAACCCTTCTAACCTAGAGCAAGGGAGAGGAGGGCTCCTCTTATAGAGGAGCCAATCTTGTAAAGCTTACAAGGTAAGCTAACAAGAGGGCCATCCCTCCATACACGTGTATGGAGGGGAACAAAATGCATGCCAGCTGCATTAAAATATCTGCAAAAGCAGATGAACAGTAGTCGGCCAGCCAAAAATGTCATTTTGACAAAATTGATGGCTGATAGGCAACAAATAATGCCGACCGGCAATATACATTGCCGATGGCAACAAAACTCTGGCCGGTGGCCTCTAGCCATGGCCGGTGATGTGTGGGGATGCCTCACAAGGCATTCCCTGCCCCTCCAAGGCAAAACACAAGTGTTTGGTGTAAAACCAGACACAACATGGTTGAGTCGAGAGATCAGGAGGCAAGGCGCGCAACAGAGACCTCCGGGAACTCAAGACGAACACAAATATGGATGATCACCGAGTGTTCCAACGGTGACGTCCAAGTCTTGAGGACGGTCAAAAATGGGGTGTTTACACCAACCTGACTGATTATGTGCTTGGTTTTGCACCAAACACTTGTTGTTTTGCTTCTGAGGGTAGAGGAAGGCTTGTTGGCCTTCCCCACACCTCACTAGCCATGGCTTGAGGCCACCGGCCCTGTTTTGTTGCCACCGGCCATTGGTGATGGCCGGTCGGCACTCTTTTTGGTCGGTCGACCATTGCTTTGGTCAATTTGTCATTTTTCGCTGGCCGACCACTGTGCATCTGCTTTTGGAAGATATTTTATGCCAGCTGTGATAGCTGGCATACACTTTGCACCCCCTCTATACACGTGTATGGAGGGATTTCCCTCTTGCTTAGCTTGTTTTGCAAGCTTTGCAAGAGTGGAGTCCTATAAAGGGAGGGCTTCTCCTCCCTCCTCAAGGGTTCCAAGAAGTTCCAGAGGGCTCTGAGATTAGGGTTAGGGTTTGTGTATCTATCTATCTTTATTTCTCCCTCCCTTTTGCCTTTGTGTGCATAAGGTTGTTTTGTCCTTAGTTTTGCACTAAGACACCTAGTGTTACACCATACCTTGGTTGTTGAGGTGCCAAAGGGTTGTTCTTGAAGTTCTTGAGTGGATTTAAGCTTGGAAAGGCTGTTGTAGCTCCATTCTTGAAGAGGTCTTCAAGGGTAAAAAAACTTACCCCTTTATTCTCCATTTTTGCGCAAGCTTTTAACCTGTCTTGAATCTATTTTTAAGCTTAGTGTATAACTGAAAAAAGTTCTGTTTTTACTTGCTTTTGATCTTTGTTTAAGGTCTCTTTGAGGTTTGGGGTCGTTTACCCCCTCTTAGGCCTTGTTTGGCCTCTTTTTTGTGCTATTTTTGGTGAGCTCCGGGACCACCTTGTATTGGCCTCCTCACCACTGAAATCCAGAGGGATTTCAGTGGTGGGGATGGTGTTTTGAGGTCCTAAGAAGGAGAGGGTCATCCCCTCTCCTTGTCGTCTTCAAAACTTGTCATTTTAGCCTCATGTGTGAGAACCTTGATTAAGTCCATGTTGGCCATGTCTTAGTTGTTATTTGTGGTTATTTTGCCATGTTATAGCACTGTTTTAAGTTGGTTTAGACACACCATGCATGCTTTGAATACTTGTCTTGTAATGCCATGAAATTGCCTTAACATGCTTTGTGCTTTGAGCCTTGTTTTTAGCATGATTTTGGCTTAGCTTTGTGAAGCTTTTATACATGTTTTAGTATGCTTGAGGTCTGATTTTGGTTGTTTGGGCCATCCATGACTTGCTTTGTATAGCTACCATGCAATCTCCCTTGTAAGCTTTGAGCATTGGATCCTCTAGCATGCTTTACTTGCATCCTTTCAAAGGGTTTGGCACCATTAGTTATGTCATTTCAGTCCTTGTGGCATGCTTGTATGCTAGCATTTGATACTCCTTTAATGCTTTAAAAAGTTGATGTCTTATGCACCATGTTTGGACCATTGTGTATGCTTCCATATGTAGGCCATTTAGATGTCATCTAAGTGTGTTTTGGACTTTGTCTCGACCTACATTGGGACTGTTTTGAGTCCCCTCGACCCTTTGGGACTCGCCTTGCATGGCCTTGATTTGATCCCTTAGATTAGCCTTAGGCCTTAGGCTTGCTTGCATGCTTTGATTGCTTGATTTGGCATCATCTTCTACTTGTTTTCAGAGCCTAACATGTTGATTTAATGTCCATGTGTATTCCTTTTAAGTGTGCTTAAAAGTCTCCTCTTTATGCTTAAGTGTTGGACCATGTTTGCATGCATGTCTGTATGTAAATTTGCCTTCATTTCCATTGCATTTTGGCTACTTATTTAGACATGGCTGAGGCTTGTCCATATTAGTCTAAGTCCATCTTTTGCATGTTGCTCAAATGTTGTTACATTGCTTCATGTTTGCATCCTTTGGTTGCATCATGTCTTGCATGCTCATTTGTGTGAATATTGTCACATGCTTGCATGTTTGCATGCATGTTTGCATTTTCATGTTGCATACTTAGCTTGCATGCTTAGGTTGCATTTGGCATGCATGCCTTGCCTCTTGAATTGATTATGATAGAGGTTGGGCCCATAGTGTGTTTATGTGCATCACATTTGACATCAAAATGCACACTTGACTTCTTGGACCATCACGCATTGAAATGCGCGATTGGTGGTCCGAGGGTCAAGTACCATACTCCCTTGAGTCCACAACATGATGGGGAGGTTGGTTGTGCAAACATTTTCTTGAAATGCATTGCCATGCTTTGTCTGCCCTCTGCTGCTGTCAAAACAGGGTTCTGCAGTAAGATATGGTCGACCGACCATCTTCAGTGCCGATCGACCAACAATGGATGGCCGAGAGCTCAATAGATGGTCGATGACCACTTTGCCATGGCCGGTGACCATTCCTCTTGGCCGGTGACCTTCCACAATGATCAAGGAGTGATTCTCAAGCATCCTTGGGACTTGTGCAATTTTCAGAGGCACAAAACAGTGAAAATAGAGGCAGCTTGTGCATGGTGGTGGATTTCCGAGCGGAGCCGAGCACGCATGCATTGGACCCTCTTCCCGAGGCTGTTTTACCGCTTTATTGGCTTAGTTAATTTTCTTAACTAGTTAAGTGGTCTGTAACTATTTAATTAGCTTGTTAGTTAGTTAAATTTGTATTATTCTTTCGGTCCCTCCGAGTGTGGGCGAATTTGTAATAAGCGTGCGTATGTGTGATGCATGTCTTCCAACCCCCATTTCTTTCTCCCTTTTACTTACTTGCTTTTGATGGTTAGTATTAGGGCATATTTCAATTAGCATCCTTATGCTATGCATGTATGCATCATTCATCAGCATTGGATGCACTGCCCTCAAGATCATACTAATTGCATAGTATTTCAAATCTAACTTGAATACATGTTATCTGTTGGATTTCACATGCCATCTATAGATTAGTCGAGCCTACTCTAGCTGCATTTTTCCTGCGATGCATTAGCCATCTTAACATGGACTTGGATCATACATTTGATTACTAACATGTTCCTTGTTTGGCTTGGAGTACTAGGTGAGTGTTTATGCTTTAGCATTTCGCATGAGTGTGAATGTTAACATGAAAGCATGCTTTCCATGAGGCTAACTGCTTAGTTGATTTTCTGCCTGAATACCTGTGGGTGAAGGTTGGATTGCTTGAGTTGGAACAACTCGTTGAAATTCGTGTTTTAGCCTACTTGCGAGTAGCAAATTTCAAACCGTTTTTTCAAACAAGCGGATATCCAATGCTTTGTTCCAAATCAGGCAATCTAGTCTATACTTCTGGGTTGTGCGCATCACATAGTAAGATTAGCTAATTAATTGGATAAGAATGCATAATGTTTTCAAAGCTAGATGTCATGATTAGTAGAGGCCGATCTTTGATCGGGCGAGCGGGGGTGCTCACAGTGAACTACAGCATATGATGTATGAATGCAGCGTGTGTGCATGTGTTCAGATTCAAACAGATATCGGGTGCGGATGTGTTCACAGTAAACTACAGCATGTGGTGTGTCGGTGTATCCGGGCCAAGCAGTTAAAGAACAGGATCGACTATTGCAGTTATGTTCTACATTGCGGAAAATGAAACGGGGAAGAGTGTACCTCAGAAGCGCCATATGACAGATGTGACTCTGGCTCACGCAGTAGAAGCCGCAGTGGCGCGCCTCGAGCGTAGCTCCGGAAGTGGCGGAGGCTGTCAGGAGGGAGCACATGTACCGCCGGCCTGTGGGTCGCCGGATCGAACGGTCGAACGTGAAGAGGGAGGAGCTCGACCTCAGGGTCCACGTCCATCTTCGGGGAAGCCTCGCCCTATGGAAGATCGTCTGCCATGTCGAGTAGGGTGCGAAAATGGTCAGAAATGTGAAAACTGAGCGAGAATGTGAAAAGTCAACTGAAAAGTCAACCCCGAGAGGGCAGAAAATGGGCGGAAAAGCCGGAGTGCGGAAAAGGCACGAGAATCAAGGTAAGCTCGAGGGAAACAAACCCCGAGTGGTGGAAATTGAGAAAGAGACACCGAATTTGAGATTTGTTCGGTTCAAAATATTCGAAACGCGAAGGAGTTCGCGAATCGAACGATGAAATGGGCCCGAAAACCAAGGAAAGACGGGGATCGGAAGGAGGAAAATAACCTAGAGAGAGAGGGGAGAGATTTTCAAGTAAGAGGCAAGTGAAAAGAATAGGGTTTAAGCCCTGTATTTAAAGACCCATGGCCGAAAGGACAAAACTGCCCTGATATAGGCATTTTTGGCCGGTCGGCCAAATTGTTGGCCGGTGACCTTTTTTGCAAAATGGTGGTCTTCCTGACCGTGAACCTCCTACACCTTTTTTTGGGTCTTTTATGTGGTTTGGGACCTTCTTTGCTCAACACAATGCAAGAGAGTGCATTTCCAAAGCTTGACCGGTCTCCATTTTGACCTCGAGCCATGTCTTCTGTGTGCAATCCTCGAATACATACGCGATGTATCCTTTTTTTGTATCCTTTTGTCTCTTGAGAGACTCAAAAATTGCTTTACATACGTTATGTTACAACGTTTTTTCATAAACGAGCGTTGGTTATACGTCATTTCACTCGTATTGTTATGCACACACCTTGTGCATTGTCACGCACGCCATACTTGCATTGTTATGCATCTTATTTAGGTCGCATCGTCATGCGCACCCCACATGCATTGTCATGCATGATCCTTGTCACGCGTTGTCATACGCACCTTACATGCATTGTTATGCATTTTCCTTATCTCGCATTGTCATGCACAGTTCATTTGCATTGTCATACACTTCAAAAGACGTGCATCGTCCCGCATTTCTTTCATTCGCATTATCATGCATTTAAAAAAAAACAAAAAAATAGAAAAAACAAACATGCATTGTTATGCGTGTTTCATACCATTGTTTCATACCATTGTACATAGCATTGTATATAGTGCATTGTACATAGTTTCCATTGCATATTGTATATATCGCATTGTAGCTTGCATGCATATGCTGCATCTTCCATCTATGGCTTGCGCCTTTCCAAGTTGAGCTTGGTCTGGTATGTGCCCATACTTTTCATGTTGAAGCACGGTTATGATATTATGTGTACGCACCTAGTGTTGTGGATGACGGCACCGTTTCTGTGTTAAACGCAGTTTGTATGTGTCTATGCCTTTCCTAGGCAAGATACGGTTTGGCTGCATGCTTTATCCATTCCATCCATTGCATATAGAATATATTGCATTGTAGATTACAGGCATTTGCTACATCCTCCATCTATGGCTTGCGCCTTTCCATGTTGAGCTTGGTTTGGTATGTGCCCATACTTTTCACGTTGAAGCATGGTTATGATATTATGTATACGCACCTAGTGTTGTGGGTGACGGCACCGTTTCCGTGTTAAACAAGGCTTGTATGTGTCCATGCCTTTCCTAGGCAAGATTTGGTTTGGCCGCGTGCCTCATCCATTGTATATATTGCATTACAGCATACACTACATGCATGTTGTATATATCGCATTGTAAATAAAGCATTGCATGCATTTACTGCATCACATCCATCTATGGCTTGCGCCTTTCCATATTGAGCTTGGTCTGGTATGTGCCCATACTTTTCACGTTGAAGCACAGTTATGATATTATGTGTACGCACCTAGTGTTGTGGGTGACGGCACCGTTTCTGTGTTAGACGCGGTTTGTGTGTGTCCATGCCTTTCCTAGGAAAGATACGGTTTGGCCGTATGCCTTATCCATTCCATCTATTGCATATAGAATATATATTGCATTATAGCATTGCATGCATTTGCTGCATCATCCATTTATTGCTTGCGCCTTTCCAAGTTGAGCTTGGTCTGGTATGTGCTCATACTCTTCACGTTGAAGCACAGTTATGATATTATGTGTACACACCTAGTGTTATGGGTGACGGCACCGTTTCTGTGTTAGACGCGGTTTGTATGTGTCCATGCCTTTCCTAGGCAAGATACGGTTTACACGACCTTATCCATCGTGATTCATTGCATTGTAGTGTAGTTTGTTGCATCCAGCATTTAGGATCATGGTCTTTCCTGAGCAGAGCATGCCTCACTTATATCATCCCACCCAATTACTTGTATCTTGTGTTTCGTTTACACACACATAGTTCTGTATGTGTACGCGCCTATTCCACTGATGGGATTGTGGTTTGACGATGTTGGCACCTTTTCTATGGTAGACGAATTTTGCATCTCCATCATCTTTATGATATTTGTGTGGTTTTGTATTGCTTATGGTTCGATCATCTCAAATGCATTGCATATCATTTGCATTGTTTATACATAGTTTTGTAAATATTGCATTATCATGCATCAATTCCGCATTGTTATGCGCCATGCATAGGTTGCATTGTCATGCACCCCTTCACTCGCGTTGTCACGTAGTTTTAGATTGCATTGTTATGCATGTTGCTAACAATATTGTACATGTTAAGTTTTTTTCTTTTACAGGCACGATATTATATGTACGGTTCATTTGAAGTCGGCATGACCAGACGAACCGGACAGGTATTGTATCCTTCATGTGAGACATAGCGAGAATTGAATGATTCTCCTACACCCTCTCTGCAGTGTAGTGTAGTTTGGTTTATGCTAGCTTAAAACTGTTGCATGTTATGCTTCATTACAGCTTTCTTTGCATGATCATAAGTTATGCTCGGCTTTGTGCATTGTTTTGCATTTTGCCCCTGCCTTCGGGCGCATATCTTTGTCTGTGGCTTGTATGCTTTGTCTAAGTCTTCGGCCTTGTCAAAAATGGGTCATCTCTGGGCTTTGACACTCACTCCCGTCATTGTTATGACTTTTGAGTTCTGTCAAAGAGGGGCAACTGTAGACACCCCATTTTTGACCGTCCTCAAGACTTGGACATCACCGTTTGAACACTCGGTGATCATCCATGTTCGTGTTCGTTTTAAGTTCTCGGAGGTCTTGGCTACATGCCTTGCCTTAGGAACTCTCAACTTGACTGATTCTGTGCTTGGTTTTGCACCAAACACTTGTTGTTTTGCTTCTGAGGGTAGAAGAAGGCTTGTTGGCCATCCCCACACCTCACCAGCCAAGGCTTGAGGCCACCGGCTCTGTTTTGTTGCCACCGACCATTGGTGATGGCTGGTCGGCACTCTTTTTGGTCGGTCGACCATTGCTTTGGTCAATTTGTCATTTTTGGCTGGCCAACCACTGTGCATCTGCTTTTGGAAGATATTTTATGCCAACTGTGATAGCTGGCATACACTTTGCACCCCCTCTATACACGTGTATGGAGGGATTTCCCTCTTGCTTAGCTTGTTTTGTAAGCTTTGCAAGAGTGGAGTCCTATAAAGGGAGGGCTTCTCCTCCCTCCTCATGGGTTCCAAGAAGTTCCAGAGGGCTCTGAGATTAGGGTTAGGGTTTGTGTATCTATCTATCTTTATTTCTCCCTCCCTTTTGCCTTTGTATGCATAAGGTTGTTTTGTCCTTAGTTTTGCACTAAGACACCTAGTGTTACACCATACCTTGGTTGTTGAGGTGCCAAAGGGTTGTTATTGAAGTTCTTGAGTGGATTTAAGCTTGGAAAGGCTGTTGTAGCTCCATTCTTGAAGAGGTCTTCAAGGGTAAAAAAACTTACCCCTTTATTCTCCATTTTTGCGCAAACTTTTAACTTGTCTTGAATCTATTTTTAAGCTTAGTGTATAACTGAAAAAAGTTCTGTTTTTACTTGCTTTTGATCTTTGTTTAAGGTCTCTTTGAGGTTTGGGGTCGTTTACCCCCTCTTAGGCCTTGTTTGGCCTCTTTTTTGTGCTATTTTTGGTGAGCTCCGGGACCACCTTGTATTGTTTTTCACCACTGAATTCCAGTGGGATTCGAGTGTTGGGGATGGTGTTTTGAGGTCCTAAGAAGGAGAGGGTCATCCCCTCTCCTTGTCGTCTTCAAAACTTGTCATTTTAGCCTCATGTGTGAGAACCTTGATTAAGTCCATGTTGGCCATGTCTTAGTTGTTATTTGTGGTTATTTTGCCATGTTATAGCACTGTTTTAAGTTGGTTTAGACACACCATGCATGCTTTGAATACTTGTCTTGTAATGCTATGAAATTGCCTTAACATGCTTTGTGCTTTGAGCCTTGTTTTTAGCATGATTTTGGCTTAGTTTTGTGAAGCTTTTATACATGTTTTAGTATGCTTGAGGTCTGATTTTGGTTGTTTGGGCCATCCATGACTTGCTTTGTATAGCTACCATGCAATCTCCCTTGTAAGCTTTGAGCATTGGATCCTCTAGCATGCTTTACTTGCATCCTTTCAGTGGTTTGGCACCATTAGTTATGTCATTTCAGTCCTTGTGGCATGCTTGTATGCTAGCATTTGATACTCCTTTAATGCTTTAAAAAGTTGATGTCTTATGCACCATGTTTGGACCATTGTGTATGCTTCCATATGTAGGCCATTTAGATGTCATCTAAGTGTGTTTTGGACTTTGTCTCGACCTACATTGGGACTGTTTTGAGTCCCCTCGACCCTTTGGGACTCGCCTTGCATGGCCTTGATTTGATCCCTTAGGTTAGCCTTAGGCCTTAGGCTTGCTTGCATGCTTTGATTGCTTGATTTGGCATCATCTTCTACTTGTTTTCAGAGCCTAACATGTTGATTTAATGTCCATGTGTATTCCTTTTAAGTGTGCTTAAAAGTCTCCTCTTTATGCTTAAGCATTGGACCATGTCCGCAAGCATGTTTGTATGTAAATTTGCATTCTTTTCCATAGCATTTTGGCTACTTATTTAGACATGGCTGAGGCTTGTCCATATTAGTCTAAGTCCATCTTTTGCATGTTGCTCAAATGTTGTTACATTGCTTCATGTTTGCATGCTTTGGTTGCATCATGTCTTGCATGCTCATTTGTGTGAATATTGTCACATGCTTGCATGTTTGCATGCATGTTTGCATTTTCATGTTGCATACTTAGCTTGCATGCTTAGGTTGCATTTGGCATGCATGCCTTGCCTCTTGAATTGATTATGATAGAGGTTGGGCCCATAGTGTGTTTATGTGCATTACATTTGACATCGAAATGCACACTTGACTTCTTGGACCATCACGCATTGACATGCACGATTGGTGGTCCGAGGGCCGAGTACCATACTCCCTTGAGTCCACAACATGATGGGGAGGTTGGTTGTGCAAACATTTTCTTGAAATGCATTGCCATGCTTTGTCTGCCCTCTGCTGCTGTCAAAACAGGGTTCTGCAGGAAGATATGGTCGACTGACCATCTTCAGTGCCGATCGACCAACAATGGATGGCCGAGAGCTCAATAGATGGTCGATGACCACTTTGCCATGGCCGGTGACCATTCCTCTTGGCCGGTGACCTTCCACAATGATCAAAGAGTGATTCTGAAGCATCCTTAGGACTTGTGCAATTTTTAGAGGCATAAAACAGTGAAAATAGAGGCAGCTTGTGCATGGTGGTGGATTTCTGAGCGGAGCCGAGCACGCATGCATTGGACCCTCTTCCCAAGGCTGTTTTACCGCTTTATTAGCTTAGTTAATTTTCTTAACTAGTTAAGTGGTCTGTAACTATTTAATTAGCTTGTTAGTTAGTTAAATTTGTATTATTCTTTTGGTTCCTCCGAGTGTGGGCGAATTTGTAATAAGCATGCGTGTGTGTGATGCATGTCTTGCAACCCCCATTTCTTTCTCCCTTTTACTTACCTGCTTTTGATGGTTAGTATTAGGGCATATTTCAATTAGCATCCTTATGCTATGCATGTATGCATCATTCATCAGTATTGCATGCACCGGGCTCGGCGCATCATACTAATTGCATAGAATTTCAAATCGAACTTGAATACATGTTATCTATTGCATTTCACATGCCATCTATAGATTACCCGAGCCTAATCTAGCTGCATTTTGCCTGCAATGCATTAGCCATCTTAACATGGACTTGGATCATACATTTGATTACTAACATGTTCCTTGTTTGGCTTGGAGTACTAGGTGAGTGTTTATGCTTTAGCATCTCGGATGAGTGTGAATGTTAACATGAAAGCATGCTTGCCATGAGGCTAACTGCTTAGCTGATTTACTGCCTGAATGCTTGTGGGTAAAGGTTGGATTGTTTGAGTTGGAACAACTCGTTGAAATCCGTGTTTTAGCTTACTTGCGAGTAACAAATTTCAAACCGTTTTTTTAAACAAGCGGATATGCAATGCTTTGTTCCAAATTAGGCGATCTAGTCTATATTTTTTTGTTGTGCGCATCACATACTAAGATTAGCTAATTAATTGGATAAGAATGCATAATGTTTTCAAAACTAGATATCATGGTTATTAGAGGCCAATCTTTGATCGGGCGAGCGGGGGTGCTCATAGCTGACCTTCCCCAATCGTACCCAAGTTCCCGAGCCGAGGCAACTTTGGTGATGACGGACATGTGGCCTTAGGCAATGAGTCAGGGTTTCCTAAATTTCCCCAAAAATAAAATATTTAGGTGGCGACTCTGTATCTGGCAAAGCAGTCCATGTTTGGCACTTCTTTACAAAAATCTGTTTTCCAAAACGATTTGCCGGATTTGGACTCTTTGGTGATTTATCAATCTCGCATTGCACTTTGCGAGATCAGATTAAGAATCGTGACACCAAACGAGTTCGAACTGTGGAAGAGCACAGGGGCCCAAGGGCGCGTCCATAGAAGGTAGCCATTTTTATTTGTGCGTTGCGAGGTCTATCTTAGAAAAATTTGCAAGAACGGTTCCAACACTCAAAAGAGACATTGTCACACAATTTTCATGAGGTAATGCAAGTTATGATACCGTTTACATCGGTTCATAGTAAGAGTCTTACGCCCAAATAAGTACAACAAAAGGGCCATCCACATTTACGGTCGCAGCAGCGGTACCGGCCATTCAAGGTGACAATTTCCATAAATATGCAAATTTTTTAAAGTTTAGAAAGAAAACCATGATTAAGTTATGTTAACTTGTAAAATTTGCGCGCTATGAGGACGCATCGGTGCATTGGACGGGACGCACGTGATGGCTCGTGTCTGGCAAGAGTCCGCCACATCATACTATGGCCGGAAAGGCGTGCCGACACAAAATATAATTGCCGTATGCGACTTTAATTTGTGCTTCACATTTGTCTCGCCGTTAGGACGGAGCATGCACGATAGTGGGTTTTGCAATACGTGACAACCGAAATAAACATCGCCTCCGCACCCGCACTGTAAAAAAAATTAAATGTAAATATGAATACGAGAAAATATAAATATAAATATCTTCAATAATGTATTTTCTTGGCAACAAAATTGTGAAAATTATTGTCTTTTTTTTTTTTATTTTGTCAACAAAATCGCTTGTTTAATGTAGTTTATTTCATTGTTCAAAATTTTTGCAAACAAATTAAAAAATGAAACAAATGAAAATGAAAAGTTTTGAAAAATAATTAAGTGGAAAATAAGAATGTGAAAATGAAAATGAAATGTTATAATTTATAATTTAAATTAATAAAAAAAGAATTGGAAATAGAAATGCTGTTAATGAAATAGAAAGTAATTAGAAAAATAATTTCGTAATTGGAAATATAATTTTTCACAACAAAAGAACTTCACAATGAAATAGTAATTGAAAACAAAAATGGAAAAAGAAAAAATTACTAATGAAATAATTGACAACTCTTAATTCTTATAAATTGAAAAAGAATTAATTCTTATAATTCGCAGAAAATGCAGTAATTGGAAATATAATTTTGTACAACAAAAGTAATTGCGAAGAAGAGTAATTGAAAACAAAAGGTCTTAACAAGAATAATTCATTATTAGACGAACAAAAAACTGAGACAAGTTAATTGAAACATAATTTAAGTGGTAAATAGTAATTGAAAACAAAATTGGGATAAGAACAATTTTTATTAATGAAAATGTAATTGTCATAAAAAAAAATTAACTATTATAATTCACAAACAATGTCAGAATTGGGAATATAATTTTTGAGAACAAAAGAAATTGGGAAAAGGAGTAATTGAAAACAAAATTGGGAAAAAATTAATTTAGTAATGAAATTATTCAACAAATTTATTATTATTAACAAAAAAAAAATTACGAACCAAGACAAGTTAATTGAAGAATAATTTAAGTGGTACACAATCACAAATTGAAAATGAAATGAAACAAATTTTGCAGAAAATACTATTTGGTGGATAGCGTTACAAAGAATAAGATAGGGTACCTAGCCCCTTACAAGAGGTATAGGTATCACCAAAATGCCCATCGAAATCGAACACTGCAAAATCAGTTCAAAATGTTCAACAAGGCACATTCGTCACTGCGTAGTTGTATCGAGCGGACATTCGGTGCCTGAAAGTCTAGGTGGAGGGCATTGCGGAATATGTAGAAGTTAAGTTTTTCTAATTAGGATACGTTTGTATTTGCGTCGATGGCGTTACATAACTTCATACGCCGACATAGCGAACTTGATGAGGTCACGATGGCTATCCTGCATAAAGGATTTATTACGTGGTTCCCCCAAATGCCCAACCACGATTTAATACACATGGGTTGTCGATGTGATGGAGGAAGGGACTCGACCGCAATGGCCGTTGTAAGAGCTTAGCATTACGAATCTAACTCAGACGGCAAGTGCACCGGTAGGGGCGAATTGGAAATACAAGAATATTGGTTGAAGGTTGTTAATATTTGTAACTGAGATTCATATTTGTAAACACGTTTGGTTTTAATAGTTTCATGTCTTTTGGAGTGTAGACATTTTCAACAAAATGTATTTTTAAAGGAAGTATGTCCACTAATTAACATATATAAACATGGGGGAAGTTTTTGCAATATCTTTTATAATAATTTGTTCTCAACCTGGCATAAAAAAATTATTTCTAGCCATTGGTCAGAAAAAAAAACAAAAACATAAAAAAAAAAAAAAAAGAAAGGAAAAAAAGAAAAGAAAATCATGACTGGGCATGTACGTGGCTTATCTTTTTTTATTCACATGTTATGATATGAATTCCCAAAAATACAGAGCAGACCTACAATAACAACTCAAACAAAATAAGGAAAAAAAAAAGTTATATTTCGTACAAGTGGAACGATGTGCGTCCGTGTTCCACTCGTTTCCAATTTTCAGACAATAATGGAACAATTGCAACCTCTACTTGACATGCACAGAAAACAAGGAAGTCACTTTCTTCGGCCCAAATTGTGGTTGTGAAGGGTAAAATAGTCATTTCTGTTGTTCTAATAATATTTTATTACACATTTATTCGTAAAAAGTCAAAAAGTTAACCAAAACCTCCATATTTTTTTCCTCAACTTTTTAGTCCAAAAAGACAAAAAGTGCATTAATTGAGGACATCTCAAACAACCCCTTAGAGTCTTAAATTAGTATGAGGAACTAAATTCTTTATCTTAAGGTTATGATGAAATTCTAATCAAGTAATTGGGGTAGTTTATATTTAGTTTTGTAGAATTTTAATTGATTTAGGTATTGTTATATAATTCAAATTTTTTTGCAAATAATGTTTTATCAAATTATGTGTTCACTGGTTATGAATACATGTTATACAATTGTTTTTACTGCTTATATATTAAAATTATTAAATGAGTCACACCTAGTAGGGTATTCATGTTCGGTTGCAGTCGGAGAACCTTTATGTAATGACCCCAAAAGTCATCCTTATTTAATTAGGGGTTGATGTGTTTTAATTCAACTATATCTATTGGAATTGAGAATGTTTTTATCTTATTTTGGGGTATTGATTGAGGTGGTGGTATGATGGTAAAGTAAGATTGGACCAAAGAATATAATCCGGGTAGTTATTCTACAATCTACCGCCACCATTTGCCCTTTTCTTTTTCTACACTTTGAATTTGAATGTGAGGTTAGAACCATTGGAAAGCTTATTTCCGGGGTTTCAATTTGGACACAAGAACGACCTAGAATGGAGTCTCGATGAGAGAGTTATACCCGTTTGAAGTTTTCACATCTGTGTTGGAAGCAGAGCCAAGACGCAGGAATAGCGCAGACGCATGGTCAAGGGACAAAGACTCAAAAACGAGATTTTTGGCCCATTTCTTACATTTTTCTTTTCCTCTCTTCTTCTTCCCTCTTCCATGTCCGAAACCCTAGGTCCCGAAACCTTGATTTCCTCTACTTTTATCAACAAATCCACCATGGATCTTGCATCAAGGATGGAGAACAAGAAAGGGTCAACATTTCCAACCGATTGAAATTCGAATTTTTGGAGGATTCTTCTCAATCTTTGCTCCTTTGCTTGATTCTTGAGGTAGGGGTCTTTGTTCCCTTTCAATATTTGCATTCATAGATGGATTTGTGGAATTTTGTGTATATACAAACAAAATCTATAGTTTTGAGCATATTATGTCCAACTTGAGAATTGGGGGTTTAGAGTTGGAGAGGTTGGAAGTTAAATTGGTGGGTTAAAATGATGGATTGTGACTCCTAGATGTAGAATCAATGGGAAAATTGGAATAAAAAGTAATGGGTTAATAAGTTTGAATTTTTTCTTGAAATTTCAATATTTTCTTGAAACTCTAGGTTGATTAATGATGATAACCAATGAATTGGCCCAAAGTGAAGGTAGAGTAATGAAATTGAGGTATGGAATTATATGTGTTCAAGTTTAATTGGAATTAGGAAATGTTTGAAAATTATGTTTAAAATTTGCGAATGAACTATGTTATAAACATTGTAATTCATGCTGTAATGTGAAGGGAAAATTGGGGAAATAATCTATTAATGATATGGATGATATGAACTCGGTTTTGGAATGTTGAAATGGAATTCAAGGATTTATTTTGAATTATGTAGGATTTATTTTGAATTATGTTAAATTACAAATGGTGTTGATGAACTAAGTGATATTGACTTTGTTGGATTATGTTGCGTTGACTCATAGTGAATTGATTGGTGTTGTACTATGATGAATTATGTTTGAATTATGTGAATTGTATAGGGTCAGCTACAGGGGCGGAACAAGCACTTGAACGCTGTGAGTAGTAGTACTTTGATGTACCTTTAACCGTTTATCGTTATTGATGTTAAATCTTTGTCGTAAGAATTATGTTGACATAAATGTTATGTATGCTATGTGAGAAACACTGTGACATTATGGAAACTTCGAAAGAGTTTGTGAAGTTATGTATGTTATGTAAGAAACATTATGAAATTATGAAAACATCAAAAGAACTTGTGAAGATCAAATCTATGTGGCCAAGGGCCGACTTGTGACTTATGAAGCTATGAGGCCAAGGGCCAAACTTGTGAACTTGTGAATCCAAGGGGCCGAAGGCCGATGTGATAAGTTGTAAATCTATGAAACCCAAAGGCTATTGTGAATGTGTGAACCCCTCAGGCCAAGGGCCGAACTGTGAAATTGTGAAACCAATAAAGTCATCTATAATCTAATGAAAATGTACTTACTTTTCGTTACTAATTATCAGGAATGTCCTGTTAACTTTACGTTAATTATGTCAACTCATAGGAATGATGTAACGGTTACCATTAGGACTCTGTTAATTACAAGGCAAGGCAACTATGTTAATATATAAGAATGATTAAACAAAGTTGTATGCTATTGATTAATAGAGCACGTAAAGTAAGTCATTTACCCAAAAGAATTTATGTTCATTCTTGAAGAATGGATTCTAAGTAAATATAAGAGTAGCTATGTGTATCCAGATGAATTGAAGTTATTTTGCTATGTTGCTTATGAATTGGAAGTTATCCAGAATCTACGATATAAGTGCAAAGTTTAGCATCATTGTGTGACCCTCATGAGAATGTGAATTAGTCTCTCATTGTTAAGCCGCATTTATAATGACATGATACAACAAGAAATGCTCTAGTTATGATATGTTCCGCTTGAATTAATGAATGATGTTCAAGTATGCTTCAAGCATGTTTCCAGTATGTTACAAGTTCAAGTATGTTCAGGTATGTTTCAAGTATATGTTACAAGTTTAAACATGTTTCAAGGGCCTTAGTGCCATATGTTACAAGGTCTTTATGCCACATGTTTCAAGGGCCTTAGTGCCATATGTTACAAGGGCTTTATGCCACAAGTTTCAAGGGCTTATAGCCACCATGTTTCAAGGGCCTCGTGCCACCATGTTTCAAGGGCTTATAGCCACTATGTTTATGCTGCAAGTTTGAACCTAAGGTCGTTATGTACTTAGCATGTAATCGACTAACTATGTGAACTTTACATCTTTATATGCATTGTTATGTGTTATGTTTCAAGTTACATCATTTTATTTATGTATTACTATTCACCGAGCTCACTCTCCGTTATGTCTGTTTTATAGGTCACCAATCAGTGATCACCCCACCCGTGATGTCATTGCCTTTTGTCAACCTTCGTGTGTCTAGGCACTATACACATCCATTGATTTTGTTAAGCTGATAAGATGTTGGCTTGCTTTTTGAATGTCTATCTAAGAGTGATGTATATAGCTTCCATGTTTTTGTATATGCCCAATGATAAGGCTGGGTCTGTATATATGTATGTATATAACCGATGTTCAGGTGTATGTTTTAGATTTTATTTGTTTGTTAAAAGTTTATGATCTTGGCATGATAGTGGTAGCTCGATGGAGTTTGTTTCCATTGTCAAATTTTGATATTTAGTGCTTCCGTTCAGGCCCAATATATATATAAAACAGGTTAAGTGTCCGTTTCTAAAGTGGTCATGCCCAAACTTCTAGGGACGGGTTTGGGGCGTGACACTTTAATTCGCCATCCATTTGCCGGATTGGCAAATTGGAAAAAAATCAATCTGCATCTGTTTGCTGGATTGACGGATGCAGATTGAGCAGACTGGTGAATTGAAGGATGGATGCGAATTGGTTTAGCGGTTTAAACTTTTATAAATTTTGAACATAATACAACTAGACAACATTATTTTTGTTTTGATAACAATCCAACTCAACATAACCAAAAGATTATAAAGTAAATTGTCAAATACCAATAATAAATAGTTTTTTTTAGGGTCCTTAATATTAAGATTTTATAGCATAAAGGACATTTATATTTTTATAATGTCTAAAGTCCTTCAACATTGATCCAGAGAAATTTTAATGCAGAGAAATTCTTCCCAGAAAAATTCTCCCTAGAGAAATTTTGAACTTTCCAAATAATTTCTCTAGGTTTAAACCAGAGAAAATTCAAATTTCTCTGAGTTCAAATTAGAGAAAATTGAACAACACAGAGAAAATTAAACCCAAAAATCCAAAACCAATAATACAAAACCAAAACTCCAGAGAAAATTCATACAATTTCCATATCTAGAGAAAATTTTGATCCAGAGAAATTTTGGAAAGACTAGAGAATTTCTCTTAGTACTGGGTTCAATGTTGTTTGTTATTGTCGTTGAGAGAATTTTCTCTAGATCAGAATTTTCTCTGTATTTTTGACCGAACTAGAGAAAATCCCTTTAAAACTTATATTAAATCTATTTCAATACAACCATTGCAATTCAATTCAAACTCCTTCAATAGCAACAATGGCCGACACAACCACCAAACTCATATTGATCATTGCAATTGGCATTTACATACATTTAATTACAAATAGATTAAATACATACATTTGCTTCTGTGATGAAATCTCTATTTTTATGTTTCTAATTTCACTTACCCATAACAATTGAAGAATAAAAAAGTGGTGTAGATCTTTATTGGCAACATCGAGAAAATACAACAAAAGTAACCTATGGTGACGAAAACTAGTGAAGAAAATAAATTTCGTCACTAAATAAGAATAATTCATGACGAATTATAAATTTTTGTCACGTATAATAAACAAATAAAAATAATAGGTGACGAAATTTATTTTCATCAACAAATATTTCTTTTTACGTGAGAAAAAATTAAGTTTTGTCACCGATGGCTTTCCCACTATTTTTTTTTTTTTTTGTGGCGCCAAAATTTTGAGACTTTTGATGAGAAAAAAAATTGTCACTAATTATAAAATTATTAGTGAGGAATGTATTTTCGTCACTAATAATTTTGTATATATGTTTTTTGAGAAACTTGATTTTGAATATTTTGAGACCATTTGGTGAGAAATAAATTTTAGACTCTAATAAATTTTAATATCTTGAGGCTTTCTAGAGAGGGAATTATTTTGTCATTAATTTTGGGGGAAAAATTTTGACATATTAGTTATAATGGAAAAAATAGACTACCAACTTTTTTTCCCTTTTTATTTTTGTTTATCAAGATTCCTCTCTCCTCCTCTCTCTCTCTCTAAACAAAACACAAGTTAATTAGCTCTCTAAGTAACCTATGGTGACGAAAGCAATGAAGAAAATAAATTTCATTACTAAATAAGAATAATTCGTGACGAATTATAAAATTTTGTCACACATAATAAAAAAAATAAAAATAATTGGTGACGAAATTTATTTTCATCAATAAATACTTATTTTTAAATGAGGAAAAATTAAATTTCGTCAGCAAAGGTTTTTCCCTCTAATTTTTTTGGGTGATGCCAAAATTTTGAGACTTTTAGTGAGAAAAAAATTTGTCACCAATAATTTTAAATATTTTTTTTGAAAAAATTAATTTTAAATATTTTGAAACCATTTGATAAGAAATATATTTTTATCGTCAATAATTTTAATATTTTAAAATTTTTAGTGATAAAATTATTTTATCACCAATTTTGAAGGATGAACTTTGAGATTTTGCCATAATGAAAAAAAGAACTCTACTAATTCTCCCTCCCCCTCCCCCTCCCCCTCCCCCTTGGTGCTTCAATTTTCCTCCCATCCATTACTACAAAAATGCTTAAGAATCATACTTAAAAAAATTAAAATATAACAATTTTAATGAAGAGCACTGTTAGGGGGCCCGAATTTGGGTGCCCCTAATGGCTCAAATTTCCCTATCAGGTAAAAAAAAAACAGAAAAAAAAAAAAAAAAAACAAAGTTACCAAAACTGAAAATTTTGAGCCATTTGAGCCACAGTTTTTAGGGCCACCAATCATTTTCCTTTAATGAAAGTATGATTAAAAAAATTAAATTAATATTTTAATCACATTTAATTTAATTATGATAATATTTATTTTTTATGTCTCTTTTTATTTAAATGTGATTATATTATATTTTTTTAATTACACTTTTTAATTAAGGTGTGATTATATATATTTTTCAAATTTTATTTTTTTATATCTAATATTACCACATTCTTATTGTGAAGCATCCCCATTTTGAACTTGAGGGAAATCGATCGACTCTTTCTCTCTCCCTAAACCCTAATCTCTCTCAACCGATCGATTACAACGATCTGAAATTATTTGAGTTTCTAGTCCTAATCTCTCTCAGCCGATCGATTGCAACGATCTGAATTTTTGGTGCGAAGCGGAGGTCTTGCAGTGCCTCCTCGAAGCTTCTCACTGTAACGATCTGAAAACTACGTTCGATTGCATCTCCGATCTGTTCATCGATGTCAACTTCGTCGGTGCTGTGTGCTTGAAGGTTTGAAGGGCCCTTACATTTGGGATTGCAGGCTATACTGCAGCCTCTTTCTATTGCCAGCTGGAAGGAATAAATTGGGTATGTGGCCTTGGATTCTACTTCTACTTTTTATTATGATTTTGTGTAGATTTATTGCCAAGACTCGTGAGTTCCTGTCTCCAAGTTTTGGAGACTTTGTATAGCCTCATTTCTTGTAGTTGTTTCTTGTTTCAGTACCTTTATAATATATTGGCTTTAAGGTTGTTGGTTCTTAAGGATTCTATTTGAATATAGAGAATAGGAAAAAAAAATGTTCTTTATCATTTGAATATATAGAAACCTGTTCTGTTTGGAATTGAAGAATTAGAGAACTAGGGCTTTCATGAAATACAAGTGCTCCCTTCTGTTCTGCCATTTAAAAATATTGTATTCTTTTAAAGTATGTGCTTACATTGTGTTTTTTGACCAATCAAGTAGTTGATGTTTTTCTCTTTCACACACACCTGCAGAGAGTTTGGATTTTTGTATGGGTGTATCTGAGAGAGAAATAGAGGGAGAGAGAGTTTGATATCTTGAAAAATGAAAATTTAAGGAAAATTTTATTGTAAAACACTTTTGTACAACTTCAGTCGGTACCATGGAAAAGCTTATAAAAAAATGGTTAGTAGGGAAATCTACTTTTGCATTGGAGTTTACATAACATAGATAATTGTTCTTTGATTTTTTGTCTAGTTAAGAAAGATGTAAATTTTTTTTGTAGGTTTCTTTTAAACATCACCTGGGACGATGAAAGTAGAGTAGCCATTTTTACTGATTTTTGAAAATGAGGTCTGGCTACTTCATGTTGGAGTGAATAATATGAAATTCATCACATGCATATTCTGTTTGCTAATAATAAACTCAAATTGTCGGAAATGATCAAAAATTCAATTCTCTTTTTTTTTTTTTTTTCTTTTGGAAGTTGTTTTGAAATGGGACTTCCTTAGATGGCAATGGGTGGGTTTTTACCTTTCAATGCAATCTATATGAAGTTTTAAACAAGTTATCCGTGAGTTGAATTTTAACACAAGATGGGTAACACATGTATTCCTGCAAAATACAAATTAATGACAGTGTTTTCAGGCTTCTTTCTTTTGGTTTGGAAACAAACTGTTGCATCTGGGGTTTAGCAGATGTTAGAGTTAATAGAGAAAAAGCAGGGAAAGGAAGACCACTTAACAAAAAGCAACGGGAGGGGCGGTTGAATACACCCTTCGATTCCTTATCCTTAGTCTGGTTATATTTTGAAATTTGTACATTTACTCATACATCTTTGTACAAAACCACAAAAGCATCTTTCTACAAAGCCATAAAAGAGCTCCCTATTACATTGTAGTGGATGGATTTATCACCACAATAAGTATGACTATCTTCAGTTTCCATATTTGGTTCTCCCTTTTAGCTTTCTAAGTATGACTATTGACAATTGTGGTTTATGTTATGTATTTTTGTAAATTGCCTCTTTTCCGATTGATAATTTGTTGTTACACAATGAGAGCAGAGGAAAAATGATAGGTATGAAGAATTTTTTCACTGCTTAATCAGTTATCCTTTTTCTGGTTTAAGATCTAATATAATGATCTTTTTCTTTATTTATGAGAATTTGTAACTGAAATGACGAAGGATGATGCTTTTCCAATGGAGATATATTGAGCATAATGGCTTTCCAGGTAGTGCGGATCTTGATAAGTACTGAACACTAACCATTCGACCATGGATCTAGCTTTGCAGTAAGGTTACGTTTGGTATTTCATATAGTACTGCTTGTTTTCCCTAAATACATAGTAAAATTACAACCACCATAGACAGCTCTATTATGAGTGAACCACATAAATATTTGTGTTCTTGTGCGCTTAATTTCCTTTCTTGTTTTATTGTTGTTTGTGTTTTGCCTCTCACCGATTCAGGTTAGGTATATCGATTCCTGAAAAGTTCTTGTTTTGCAAATCTATGGATGGTGCAAGTTTAATTCCTCTTGTTCAGTAAAACCAGCCATCTTGTGTACAAGATAAACATGACATCCTACTATGCAAGGTATGGCTTCTCCATTGAACCTAACATACTTTCATCTTTTAAAATTGGTAATTCAATAATAAAAAGATTTCTTGAGAAGAAGCTATCTGAGATGCTGTGCTTGAGCTTTGAGCTGATATGCCATAAACTAAATTTTGATTGTTTGGTTTAGTCCATTCTTGGATCACCTAGACATTTGAAGAACTTTTCTCATAACTCTACATGTTTATTTTGTTCACCGCATCACCTGACCACTGTTACTTCATTCAAGCCTATCCACAGCATTATGTTTCCTTTTCATTTTATTTTCTGCTGATTTGTCCATCAATATTTGAAATTTAAAAAAAAAAAAAAAAAAAAAAAAAAATTAGGCAAATTATAAACACTTGGTGAAACATTTTTTTTAATGAATAAACCTCAAGCAATTATACCTTTCTGTGATATCTTCACTGTTGTATCTTTGTTGATATTGACATTGACATGGGCTTTCGTTGAAAATATTAGATGTCTTCAAATATAATGCTGAAGTATATTGAAGCTCCAAGTATATGATGTTTGTTGCAGGAATACATGTGTTACCCATCATCTGACCAGTCAAATTCAACTCAGCATTAATTTATAGTTTGAACTGTTATCCATGTTGCTTTATCATCAAGGATCACTTCAACTCTTTAAAGTTTTTGGATTATTATATGCATTTCTGCTAAATTGGTTTATAAAATAAAATTATTTATATGAGTTTAGATGTAATTCATAATATATTAATATTTTCCTTGTTTATTTTCTTTGCAGATTGGGTTTTTGATGATGTTTGGAAGCATACTTGCAAATCAAAGATCAAGTGTTGAATTTTTTTTTTCCTGAACTAATACTTAGTTCTAGTTTTAAACCTAGTTGAGTGTTATTTTATTTTTATTTTTTTGTGGACTTCACGTTAGTTCATTTTAAAATTTGCTATGATGGTTTTTTTATTATATTTAATGGATTATTATTAAATTTGTTGGATGGATATATTTTCATCTATAATATAAATTGTTTACTGAATTTTTTTGTCGAGTGGTGTATAATATCTACTGGATTTCTTAGTACATTTAAAAGGCTATATTGGGATATGAGTAGGGATATTTGTGAAATAATAATTTAAATTGAAATATAAAATAGGAACAATTTTTTTTGTCATTTGTACTCTTCATTATGACAAAGTGATTATTTGTTGCTAATAAATATTTTTTGTGACAAAATTTATTGCAGTTTATATATGAAAGATTTTATTAATTTTGTTGTTTAGTGATTAAAAATCTCGTCACGTATATATATTTTGTCACCCGTGTATGATGTTTGGAGACGAAAAATTTCATCGACTTTACATCTTACTGTGATGAAATTATTTTCTCATCAATGATTTACATGTGTGACAAATTTTTTCGTCAACTAAAATTATAAATGTGGTACTGAATAACTATTTGGTGACGAAAATGAGGATTTTTGGTGACAAAATGTTATTTTTATTGGTGATAAAATTTCGTCACTGAAGTAATTTCATTGGTGCCGAAATTATCTTTCGTCACGATGCTTTTTGGTAACAAACATTTAATGACGAAGTCGGTGACGAAAATATTTCTTCACAAATATTTATAGTGACGAAATTAGCTTTTTGGAGACAAAATTCGTCATTCAAGACCCAACTTATTGTACTTAAAGCTGATTAACAAATTGCTATCTCTATCGTATATATAACATAAGAGATAGGAAGAAAAATATGTATATGTACGGGGGCGAAATATCCTCTGCTTTCCGTACTCCTTGGACTCCAAACTTCTCGTGACGGCGTCTAACTTGGCAACACAAGAAGGGTGAGCTGCCCGGCGGCTGCGTGCCGGATAGACCCTTCGACGATCAAGTCAGATCACTCGAGGAAGAAGAAGATGGTTAGAGAGAGAGTGTTTTTGATAGAATGAAGTTGCGTACCTCTAACGTTCATCTTCCTCCCTATTTCTAAGTCGCCATGCAAATTTCAAGATTGTGCACACTACCTCTGCTGCCCTTCCTCGACAAAGCGCCGCCTCTCACCACCTTACGCGTGTAAAGGCCTAGTCCTCCCACCAGTACACGCCGAACTGTCCAACGGTATTGGCGCATGCTTGGAGCAGATTTCCTCTCCTTCACGCTATTGGCCCAGGTGGCACATTAAACCGAAGTACCACAACCGGCCTAGCCCATATGGAGAATTACCACCACAAATAACACTGCCGAGCTATATATCGCTGACCTATCCCTTGGAATCAGGCGAAAGCTTGATTCTCATGGCCGGGCTATTTGTGACCGTGCCATTCTGGCTAGCCGGCCGCGAGACATACTGGCCTCCCCCTGTTCCACCCTCATTCTCGGTTATACGAAGTCCGCCTAACTCAGCCAACCGATCAGAGGCATGCCGGCCTTTGTCCCGTCCTCATTCTAACTGGCTATTTTAACTCGGCGCCACACACCGGCAGGTGCTTTGCCAAATGTTCGGGAGTCATCGCCAAGCCAAAGCCATGCTCGTCGCCGATCTCTTGGTCGTGCAAAATGCACTGCGGATGGGTTAGTAGATGAGACAGCGTGGCGCCGTGAGGTCTGTCACGACCCGCGCTATCGTAGCTCGGCCGTACTGATGGTGCAAATCTCCTCTCTCAATTGCCCCTTAATCCCATCCGAGCTAATCGTGATTGGGGTTACTACTGTGACCGAGCCAACGGTCCGTGAGTTGCATCATTTCCAAGCCGAGCATGATTGAGGGCCAAAGTTGTTGTCGAGCTATCTCGTTTGGTCGATCATTGCTTCAGCAGTCTTGTCAAGGGTTGTATAGCGCATCGATAGCCGCACTCTCGGCTATGTGGCCCCACGCTTATTGGGCGTGACAACAAGAATCGCCTTTTCCACGCTAGAATTCAAACGCACAGAAATTGCTTGGTTTCTTTCTTTATGCTCCAACAAAGGGTCCAAACCCTTCACTTTTCATTTTCTCTGCCAAGCCAAAACCCTAATACTCAAAAGCTTTGAACTTCCATCCTTGCTGCCATTGCTTCCCATTTGCCTCCTCACGTCTATTTCTGCCATCTCCGAAGCTGCAATTGAGTTCATGAGGCTAAATCCCACGGCCCCTGGTACTGGTAAGTCCTTCTTCACCACTTTATAACATTTTCAGTCCATGTTCTTTGTGTTCTTTGCGTTTTTCTGCTACCGTTCGTCGTGCCCCTTTGCTTGGGACTATTAGTGTTGCCCTTTATGCATTGAACAGGTACACCTTAGGCAAGATTGGAACTGAGAAATCGAGTGGGGCTCGGTTGCCTCTATTTTCCCTTAGGTTGAATGAATGAGTTCTATCTTAGGCATGAACTGGAAGAACACTGACAGAACCGAGCTAAATGCCCATTTAGATTCGTAGGTAGAGCTTCAGCCGAGCAAAAGCTGGTTTGTGGCTCCTAGTTTGGGCCTTGACCGAGCTGAATACACAATTAGATCGGTAAATAGGATTGAACCGAGCCAAAACTTGTTCAAGTCTTCTTCTTGGGCCTTGACCGAGCCGAAAATAGTCAGAACCAAACCAGGAGGGCTAAATCAACCATGCAGTCGAGCCGAGATAGGGATTAGATCGGCCAAAGTCCCAAAAATCCTTTCACTGAGCTAGTTCCAATAGGAGCCGTGCAATTTCTGCCGTGCTAACCCTTGGAAATTATTTTTTAATAATGCAGAACAAACTAGAACCGACCAGGTGGTCGAGCTCAAAGCCCGAGCAAATACACCAACATTTTTGACCGAGATACAAATTTAATTACCCAATAAAATCGAGATAAATGGGAAAATACCGGTTCATGGTGAGCTCGCCCGCTGCGATGCCCGAGTTTCGTAGGGAGTACAACATCCCAGACGACGTCATCTTAGAGCTGGCTAAGAAGGGAGATACCCCTTGGGGCGACCTAGATCGGTGCCCCTTTACGGTCGTGTCTATAGTCGAAAGAGGACTTCGCTTCCCGGTCCAACCCTTGATCTGCGAATTTTTGAGGCAGACAAGGCTTTGCCCGACCCAAGTCTCCAACAACACGTACAAAATAATAAATGGGTTTGCCGAGCTGAACCGAAGGCTCGGTCTCAATCTCGGCCTTGCTGAAATTTTCCACCAGTACAGCCTTAGTAAAAATAAGGGTGGGTTTTGCTGGTACCTGAAGGTAAAGAAGGGCCGAGCAAAACTCATAGAGGGCAACCCGGACAAGAAGACAAATGACGATGACTTCTTGTGGGTGTCCGGTCGCTATGAAGACACTGAAGCGCCCATACCGGGCTGGTATATTAGGGAGGATTTTGGGAGTGCTGGTGAGTAGCTCGGCTAACCGTACTAACTTTTTTCGGCATTTTACTATTATTATTATTTTTTGCCGGTTTAACACTTGTCTTCTTTTTGTAGATTACAAGCACCTAGCAGAAGACTACTACCGGGCTAACCAAGAGGCCATAAGAGTCTTACTGCGTCATCCATAAGAAGAGAAAGAATCACCGAAGCTGCTCGACTTTGAATCGACCTACAACTACCGAGCGCCGTGCAAAAGCCGGGTTACCGATTTCCTCTGTGCTCCTTCCCCAGAACCAGATCCAAATCTTCCACCGATCAGACTTGTTCCCCTCACCGCCGAGCAAGAAATGGCAAAAATCCAGGCAATCAAGTCTATGATCACCGGAGAGGAGAGCGAGTCCCAACCGCCGGAAGCAACCGGGGGAACATCTTCCACACCAGCCGGGCAACAAGAAGGGGCTGTGCTGGCTCTCGCCAGCGAACAACCGGCTGGCCGGTCGAAGAAGCGGTCGAGAAAAGAACAAACTGGGCCGCATCTGGTAGATGAAGACTCAACCGAGCATGCGTCCGCCGAGCTGGGCGACCAGACCGAACAACAACTTAGTGGGCCCTCCAAATCCCAAAGTGCCCCCCCGGTCTGGGCGCCCGAGATCACATATAAGGGCAAGGCAGTTTCCACTGTCGATTCAGTGTATGCGGACAAGGATTACTCCCTTGGTTTCAACATGACCAAGGGGCTAATCCTTCCTGCCGACATGAAGAAGCACGACGAGCTGTCCGATCTGAAAGTGCTTCGCTCGGCAGCCAAGTCGATCGTGCTGGTAAGTTCTCCACACCTTTCTCCAAGTTATTGCTCCGTCACGATCTTTCATTTGTTTACAGGCCGCGCAAAAGAACTACCTCGCCCACGAGCGCATGATCGCCGTGCGGCAGAGCCTGCGGGATACCATTGCTGAGAATAAGGCCAAGACGGCCAAGATAGCCAAGCTCAAGGCCGCACAATAGGCCATTGAGGTCGAGCGAGATACCTTGAACCAGAAGGTTGACCGAGCTGAAGCGGACAAGCAACGGGCCATGAAGTCAACGAAGGCCCGGTATCTCGTCGAGCTGAGGAAACTGCGCGATGCCCACAAAGAAGAGAAGGACAAAGTTGTTGAAGATGCCGAGGACAGGGGCTACGCTCAAGGCGAGAAAACGTATGAACAAGAGGCAAAGACTGGCGACATCTTTTTCAGCGGGCCGAAAGCCGCCGGAGAAAGTTGGCCTTGGTCAAGATGCTGACATGTTCATCAACCCACTCCGCTTTATATCAAGACTATATGCAGGCCTACACGAGCGCCGTGCAAAAAAGGCTTATAGAGGAGGCCAGAAAGGAAGCCGAGGCAGAAGCCACCACCGCGCAACAAACCGAGCAGACTGTTCCCAAAGCATCTCAAGATGCGGAAGACCAAGTGGCTGATCGGGAGGCTGTCGTGGTGGAGGGCGCTGACGACGAGGCAGAAGAAGGCTTGCTCGAGCGCATTGCGGAGGTCACCGAGCAGACCGTGGAAGTCGCCGAGCGGTCAGCCGACCTGGACTGAAGATGTTCCCTCCTATTTTCCTTGCTTTGTTTTTTGTTTTTTTTTTGATGTAACCGGGCTAGGCCCCCCTTTTGTACTGAAATTTCCTTTATCAATGAAAACTTTAACTTTTGCTCGTTTATCTTCCATTTCTGTTCGGTTGAGACGTGCAAAATTTCCTAATTCAAACATTAATGCATCACAACTGGTAGGTTGGTTGTACCGCGTAGCAGCTCGACTCCTTGAAATTTCAAATGAACTGACATTTTGGTTCGGCCGAGCAAAATCTGCTCGGCTCTAAATTGGGCAAACTGCGATCATGCAGGGGGCGCCTAAAATCAGACATTTTCATTTGGCCGAGCAAAATCAGCTCGGCCTTGATTGTTTGCAAATTTTACAAAATTCCAATATTTCAAGGTGACCGAGCAAAACCAGCTCGCCCCTTTGAGTTGGATAGACCGCCAACATTTCACTTCTACCGAGGAAAGTCAGCTCAGCTTCCTATCGGTTGGACAAAACACCAACATTTCGGATTCTACCGAGCAAAATCAGCTCGGTCTCTATATTGGACAAAACACCAATATGCCAACTGGGCCGTGCAAAATCAGCTCGGCCCTTACATTGGGCAAAACACCAATGTTTCAGTTAAGTTGGTCCTGACGCCAACGTTCCAACTAGGCGAGCAAAATCCAGCTCGGCCCTTATGTGAATTGGTCCATACACCAATCATTTCGCTGGACAATGCACAACTGTTTGTGCAGTCTGATTCTATACCGGCGAGAGGAAATTAGTTCGGTCCAATTCAGGTCGGTCCCTTTGCCCCTGGCATCCATGGTGACCTTGCATCCTTGCGGTGTCATTATACAGAAAGATGTAATACAAAACAACAAGAGTGCTATTTTCCATTACAAAAAGCAGTGCTATCTTTTACATCAAATGCCAAAAGGCTTAAAGTTCTAGATAGCTAAACGACAAAAGCCATTACATCTTAAAAGTAAAATACCTTAAGGTTGGCTGCATTCCACGGTCTAGGGACAACTTTGCATCTAAATCTTCCAGATGGTATGCCCCTTTGCCAGCAAGGCCAGTCCCTTGTATGGTCCTTCCCAATTTGCGCTGAGCTTTCCTTCGTCAGGGATCACCGTGTTGCCCAGCACCTTTCTTAAGACCCAGTCCCCGATCTTGAATAGCCTAGGGTGCACGGCCTTCTTGTATTTTCTGGAGAGTTCTTGTTGATAAGCCGCTATGTGGATCAGTGCCCGCTCCCGCCTTTCCTCGGCAAGGTCTAGCTCTAATGCCACCGCTTCATTGTTCAAATCTGGCTGGAAATTCTCAGACCAAGAAGAAAACTCGAACAAGTTTTGGCTCGGTTCAATCCTATTTACCGATCTAATTGTGTATTCAAATTTGGCCAAGGCCTGACTAGGAGCCACAAACCGCCTTTTTGCTCTACTGAAGCTCTACCTACTTAATCTAAATGAGCATTTAGCCTTGCTCACGTTGTTCTTCCGCTCATGCCTAAGATGGAACTCATTCATTCAACCTAAGGGAAAATAGAGGCAACCGAGCCCCACCCGATTTCTCAGTTCCAATCTTGCCTAGGGTGTACATGTTCAACGCATAAAAGGCAACACTAATAGTCCCAAGCAAAGGGGCACGAAGAACAGTAGCAGAAAAACGCAAAGAACACAAAGAACATGGACTAAAAATGTTATAAAGTGGTGAAGAAGGACTTACCAGTACCAGGGGCCGCGGGATTTAGCCTTACGAACTCAACTGCAGCTTCAGAGATGGCAGAAACAGACGTGGGGAGGCAAATGGGAAGCAATGGCAGCAAGGATAGAAGTTCAGAGCTTTTGAGTATTAGGGTTTTGGCTTGGCAGAGAAAATGAAAAGTGAAGGGTTTGGACCCTTCGTTGGAGCATAAAGAATGGGGGGAAACCAAACGGTTAAGAACCGCTTGAATTTCATGTGGAAGACAAATCGTTATGCGGCCCAATAGCGCATGGGGCAATCGAGAGCGCATTGTCAAGACGGCCGTCAGACAACCTCGACAAGATCTCAAGCAATGACGGACCAAACGAGATAGCTTTGTGAACTTTGGCCTCAATCATGCTTGGCTTGGAAATGATGTAACTCATGGACCGCTGGTTTTATTATAGTGGTAACCCCAATCACGATTAGCTCGGATGGGATTAAGGGGCAATTGAGAGGAGATTTGCACCATCAAGACGGCCGAAAGCCTTATAGCTGGTCGTGACAGACCTCACAGCGCCACGCTGTCTCCTCTACTAACACGGTCCACGGGTCTATTTTGCACGGTCAAGGAGATCGGCCGGCCAGGTATGAGCTGAAGCCTGACCGAGCAGTGACTCCCAAACATTTGGCAGAGTACGCACTGGTGTGTGGCGACCGAGTTAAAGGTAGCCTGGGTTAGAATGAGGACGGGACAAAGGCCGGCATGCCTCTGATCGGTTGGCTGAGTTAGGCGGACTTCGTATAACCGAGAATGAGGGTGGAACGGGGGGAGGCCAGTATGTCTCGCGGCCGGCTAGCCAGAATGGCCCGGTCACAAATAGCCCGGCCATGAGAATCAGGCTTTCGCCTGATTCCAAGGGATAGGTCGGCGATATATAGCTCGGCAGTGTTATTTGTGGTGGTAATTCTCCATATAGGCTAGGCTTGGTTGGTACTTTGCTTAATGTGCCACCGGGCCAATAGCTGAAGGAGAGGAAATCGCCCAAGCACGCGCCAATACCGGATGGGCTGTATGTATCGGTGGGAGGACTAGGCCTTTACACGCCAGAAGGTGGTGAGGCGGCTGCACTGCCTAGGAAGGACGACAGAGGTAGTAGGCCAAGACAATCTTGAGGCTGCATGGTCAGCCTAGAAATAGGGAGGAAGATGAACGTTAGAGGTACGCAACTTCATTCTATCAAAAACACTCTCTCTCTAACCATCTTTTTCTTCCTCGAGTGATCTAACTTGATTGTCGGAGGGTCTATCCAACACCCCGCCGCTGGGCAGCTCACCCTTCTTGTGTTGCCAGGTTAGACGCCGTCACGAGAAGCTTGGAGTCCAAGGAATACGGAAAGCAGAGGATATTTCGCCCCCGTACAGTATACAAGTTATGCATATATATAGAGAGAGAGAGAAAAAAAAAAAGAAGAAGAAGATGATGAACTGATACCAAATCAACAGACTCTTTTTGATCCCCTTAAGACTGATTCTTTAGTCCCTTCCCACCAAGGACTTCTCCTACTTCATTCTTTGGAACTAATGCCAAGTTGTGTAAGTCCCTCTCTCTCATCTCTCTCTCTCTCTCTCTCTCTCACTCTCATATGGGTCTGAAAAGCAGTGATAATACTCAAACTTGGAACACATAGGCATACCATTCTCGAAGGACCAAGCAATGAGAGTTTTCAACTCAATTTGGAATGCATAAGATTGGGCAACGCAATGAGGCTGAGTGAAGACAAACTGGACCAACTCACCATTTGTGGCCACCTACACGGGCTTTTAAATTGATGCATATGAGTGCCCTATCATGGTAACGGACACAAACAATGCACGACGGCAGAGTGGAGAAGGTTGTGACGAAGGAGGTGATTGATTTTGTGAGGCTGTTAGAGGATAAGATTGACAAGTTCAATGCTTTCTTCGTTAACAAAGAGGAAGAGCAAAGAGAGGAAGAGAGGGAGAGGCCAATTTGATTTGAGAAAATCAAATTTCTCTGTGATACATGGGTGTGGGGTTGAGGGGCCGTAGACATCATAAAATAATATTGTGGATCTCTTCTATTACTAAAAATGGGAGATGGACGACCTTAGACTAATTTTCCCTAATAAATACATATAAGAAAATCATGCATTATCAAAACTTTTTCATTATTTTTTTTATTCAAAAACTATTTAATTTGATTTTTTTGTTTTTTTAAATGACAACATTAAACCTTATATTTTTCACACAAAAATACCAAATATCAACACTTGCCATTTGATAAAAGGATTTCCAAATTGAAAATACAACAAAATATCTAAACTCTTTTTCAACTGAAAATATAAACAGAATATCTAAATAAATTGAAAACACAAAATTTTACAAATTATTAGGAGTGCTCGCAATTTAGCTGTTCAGTTGCGGCCAAAGAAACCTCAAATCCATCATCCGTCCAAAACTAGGCGAATTGAAAAAAATCAATCTGCAACAATCCACTCGTCATCACCCATCCAAAATGCGGCGGATCGGTTCTGTTTAGTCGGTTTGGACAAATCGGAATATCCGCTGCTCACCCCTAATACCTAGTACGATGGGTTGTGCATCATTAGTAGTTTGGTTTAGTTTAGTGGTGAAGGTCTGTGCTAAAGAAAGATGATTCGTGACTTTTTATTTTAATACACAAAATCTTTTAAGTGATGTCCCAACCAAGACCCATAGTAATACCCACCTCAATGATTTTCTACAATCTAAATACAACAACTCTCAATTACAAAATTAATAGTGGATTCTAAATTCTTAAAGATTTTCTTTTTCTCAATTTCCATTTCCAAAATCAAAATCTTTAAATTAGAAACAACTTACCCTAATATCTGTGGTTCGACCCCATTCTTAACTGCTATTCTACGTAGTAGTAGTTGTTATCAATTTTTATTTAGGGGTACTTACGTGTAGGTCCTAATAAGTGGACTTATTGTCTAAAAGGTCTTATAGAAAAAGTTTGTCAAAAAAAGTCACTAATTGTAAGTTTTAGCGACAATTTATAAAAATCATGACAAAAAAAAAAAAAGACTAATTATCAATTTTTTGTGATGTATATAAAAAATGGTCACAAAAAATTATTTTTAGCGACAATTTTATTAAGACTTATTTTCAATAAGATTTGATGAGAATTAAGTCTAACTATTAAGATTTATTGGTAGTTATGCACTCTAAACTTTCCTACTCTCCCTTTCTCTTTCTTTTATTTTCTTTCTTTGTTTTTCCTCAGCCTTTCGTTGCTCTTGTGTTTGTTGTGTAACTTTGCCTTGATTGTTGCCTCCATTTATAGGCAATTCTCTAGAGAAACAAACAAAATGAAGTAAGAGAGGTGATGGAGTAGGTGAAGTTTTGCTGTACAGTAAATTAGTGTGTACTTTTTAATATAATAATGTATAAAATATTTAAAATATATTTTATTATAGGGAAAATTATCCAAAAGTCTCATATCAGCATTAGCAACCCCATTTAGTCCTACCAATTAACACATATACTAATAGATCCCATAGGTGATAACATTATCACTAATAGGTCCTATTTTGATTTATATTTTGATATTATGTTCGCTTTTACCCCTTTATTTATCAAGGCACACCTCACTATCACACATCTCATTGTCACACACGCCACACAACAAAAACTACTATAAGACATTTTCCCAACGTGACACCCAAACAAACACGCCACACTTTCACACATCCCAAATCTCCTCCAACCACAAAGGCGAATAGGTCTTCATCGATGAAAGCTCATACCTAATCACAAAACTCAAGAGAAACACCCACAAATCGGCTTCACGATCTTCAATTCACAACCAAAGTGAGCGATCTCTACAACCTAATCGACTACGCCAGAGAATGATTCAAACGAAAAGTGCAATCTGCAAAAACCTTCTCTTCTCATCAGAATTAGCCATTAACGACCTCCCAAACCATATCTATGAAGTCGATTGGGACGTGATTTTTGGTGGACGGTCCTCGTGGGAACTTCGTCTTTCGGCCATCCGGCCCATGGGAACCCTCTTGATTCTAATCCGATCCTTTACGGTCGATTTTCGTCTCGACAACTTCGTCTTCGGTTCCCGCTAAGCAATAATCGGGCCAAAGGAGGCACTGCTCAAAGATGGGAACCCTCTTGATCTCTAATCCGGCCCCTACGGCCGATCTTTTCGTCCCGACAACTTCGCTTTGGTCACCCGCGGCAAGAATAATCGGGCTAAAGGAGGCACTGCTCCATGGGAACCCTCTTGATCTCTAAGATAAGGAGGAATAGCTAGATGTAATGATGTTAATATAATAACATCAAAAACGTCACACACCAAAATGTATTACTAGGCATTTTTCCAATGTTATTACCAAACACACACTACTGTCACACAGCAGAACAACATCACTAAAAACTACTATAGCCCTTTTGGCCGCCGTGACACCCAATAACACCCCACGTGCAACCCAATAAATAAGGGTATTTCAGGAAACTACATTAGCACAGGACCAAACGGAATAACAAAATAATTTAAAGACTAATTGAACCAACATTTCACATTATGGGATTTATCAGTAACTCTCCCTTTATTATATTTATATAATATGGCACAAGGGTTTTTGAAAATGTTTAAAATGTCTAAGAGATACATTTTGTATCAATGGGTCAGATTGTCCCATCTAAACTTCAACGGTTGAGATTTCTTCATTTCCCACCCACTCTTTGTAAATTGAAGAAAATCTCTCTCTCCCTCTACACCTCCATTAGAGCCCATCCTGTGTGGGATACTCAACCATAGTCCCTATTCGTTTCTTCTTCCTTCCTCGCTCTGATTCAGCCAATACTCTTTCATTCTCTCTTTAATTCCCTATCAAAGCCCAACCCTTGCCAAAGACTCAACCCTGAACCCCCTATTACTCTCTTCAATTTCTCTTTTCCTTCCTCCCCCTTTCTGCCATCTCAATCTTCATCAACAATGGCAGGCCAAACTCCCTATTCCACCACAATCAACACAACCTTTTCAGCCATAGGAGAGATTTCGAAAGGAGCCATTGCAAAAGGGAAGATTTCGTTGGACCACCACCGTCTCTAGAGAGATCGATACTCTGTTGTTGTCAATATTCAAAGAGATCCCAAACAGGTATTTTAATTAGTTAAGTTCTTAGTTTTTCCCCCCACTGAATCAGATCAATCTCTCATAGGGTATTTGAATGTCAGCTTGTGTATTTTGATTGTTTGGTATTTATGTATGAGTAACCAATTTTGATTGTGTATTTATGTATTTTGATTGTTTGGTATACATATTGATAGATATGTATTGTGGGGATTGTGGAGCTGCATAACCCATTAGGATTTTTTTTTTTTGTTGTTTACATATGTGTATTTATGCAAAAGTTTTGGGAGTTTTAGAAATTGAAGGTAGTGGAATAATTAGAAAAATTAAAATTGGAATTTTTTTTTTGGTTTGTGCTTGAATCTTGGATTTGGAGAGTGATTTGTGGAGAGAAAAGGAAAGTGGCTAGAAATATGAATTAAAATTGGGGTTTTTTTTTTTTGGTTTGTGCTTGAATCTAGAACTTCCAACCTTTGCAATTCATGATATTTTTGTGGGTTTGGTCGTTTCTGATTACTTGAATCTGGATACTTTTATGAGTTTGTAAAGTTGAATCTGAATATTTTTTGGAAATTTTTTCATTTTGTTAATCTCAGATCATTTATTTTTGTGAATTGTGCATTGGTGTTGAAATTGCAATTCATCAATTTTAAACCATAAACCTTTTTGACGTCTGTGGGTGTTTGGTTAGGTTGGTCATTGTGTGGATTTCTATTTATAGTTTAGCTTCTAACATGGGTTTGATTTTGAAATGAGAAATGAGTTTTAATTTTTTAAATAAGTTTTGTTTCATGGAATGGGTTTCATTTTTTAAATGGATTTTGATTTCAGAAATGAATTTTTTATTTTCAGTTTGATTTCTATCATGGTTTTGATTTATGAAATGGGTTTGATTCTTTAATTGGAAATGGGTGTTGATTTCCTATGGTTTTGAAAAGCTTTTGATTTATGAAATGGGTTTTAATTTATGATATTAGTTTGAAATGTTTGTTGTATGGGTGTATCTACTTTGACTTGTTGAATTTTTTGTGGTCTACAATTGACTACATAACATGTGTCTTTTTATTCTCTGTTTAATTTGCTTTTCAAGTTGTGGCACCGGTTGTCAAATCGGTTGTGCATTTGATGATGGCTAGAGTCACTTAGATTTATTTCTTATGAGTAAAGGTTTAATGTTATGAAAGTATTTATGTCATTTTACTTCTTCCAATATAAACGATGACAACTCAAACTGAGATTTTTTTTTTTATTATTTCTATGTATAAATTTAATATCAAATAATGTTTTAACTTATTCTTCATGACATGTAAGTAGGCACCTTATGAGCTTTAATGCCAATTCTGATAGAGTTCTCTTCCATTATAATGGACATGGTGTACCAAAATCAACTGTTAATGCTGAAATTTGGGTATTCAATAAGGTTAGTATCTAATATGAAGTTATAATCATGTTCTTTCCTTTATCACTTCTAGAGTAGTGATGTTGTTTCTTAAATGTTCCTTTTGGTAGCTTCTTCTTCTTCTTCTTTTTGTTTTTGTTTTTTTAAGTCTGGAATCAAAACATTTTGGTACCAATCGGTGGTAGTAGATTGGCTTAGAGTGATGCCTACTCAGTACTCAACCACTATCAATCTTCAACTAGACTCCGAAAAGGTATTTTACTTTGATTGTTTGTTAGATTGCACTCTCACACTTAAATTTTAGTTGGTTTTGTTGAAAGGAAAACATTAGTTACAATAATTGAGAAGACCCATGGTGGTAATGGACCCATGGTAATTGGATCCCCGATTGATACATTGTTAAGCTTACTCATTTTCGTTGTTATTTTTCTCATTTGACAATGCCATTGTCTATTAAAAAGAGAAACCATTGTGTGATAGTGTATGTGTGCAGACAAGTGGAGTGAGATCAACTGACGACGCGAAGCTAAGATAAGTTCTATAGTAATTTCTATTTTTTTTCCTTTTTTTTTCAACTTTCCATTTCCAACCATACACACTATCAATCTAATTTGTCATTACATATATACATGAGGGATTTTAATCTCTAATTTGATCATTTTATTTCATGTGATGTTTGTTATTTCTTTATGATTTTGGGGTTCTCATGTAGAGAGTTGTACTAAATATAATATTTATGTGGCCAATTGGCAGCTTGACAATAGGACGGAGTCAGTTGCTTGAAGTTAGTTGCTTTTGTTGAGTCGATTTTTGGATTCTAGGATTTTGTCAAAGATCATTTACTCCAAGTGGGTAGATCAAGTACTACTAGGAGCACATCCTCCTTATTGTTACTTTGCTAGGAGAAAATGTAGTATCACCGGTAAATTGAGACAACTCTTCCTAAAAGCTGGTTAATGTTTTAAACTTGGTCCCTAAACATAATGATAATCTCTTTGTTCTTTGTGTTATTTATTCTAATTTTAGGATAAATATTTTGTTCTTCGTAGGACATAGCATTAGAACAATATTTTCTAATTAATATCAGAGATACATTTCATTTTAAGGGCTCAGATCAATCCTAATTAATATCTCACGGTTGACATCAATTTTCTTCCCGCTCAAACACTCTCTCCCTCTCCCACCTACCCACGTCTTCTTCCCCATTCCCTATTTATCTCTCTCTCTCTCTCTCTCTTCCTCTCCCTCTCTGTTACACGTCTCCTCCCATTCCCTCTCTGTTACACGTCTCCTCCCATTCCCTCTTTGTCTCTCTCTCCCTCTCTGTTCTTTTTTCCTACCCTCCCTCTTGCGCTCGATTTGTGCCTCTCCCCCCTTCTCTCTCAGTGGCTTCAAGTCGCAACCCTCCCACTCGCAAGGTAGGGTTTCCGATTGTGAATCGCGACACTGTGCTTCGATTGGGTCACCAAAGGCTAGGGTTTCCACCACCACAGCCACCATCATCATCATCAACTTCCTCAAATTCTACATTGACGTCGATGTCTTCTTTTTCTCTCTCTGCTTCAAACCCCCATGGGAGCTCTCCGGTACCTCTCTCTCCCTCTCTCTCTCTTTCTCTCTATGCTTCTCTATGCTTCAAGTAAATCGATGTTTGTTGGTGGAATTGAGGTAATGGTTTAAATCGATGTTTTTGTTTATCATCGTTTCTGTTTCTGGTTTATTGTTTGGTGGTTGCCTAATTAGAACTATGTCAGAAAGTATTGGGTTTTTTTTTTTTTGGTCAAATGATGTTTTTATTGTGTGCAAAGGGTTTGAAGAGAACAATGACAATAATCAACATTGATTGTTTCTCTTTTTGATTATTTGTTTTTATTGACTGATTAATAACACATTTTGTATAATAGTTAGGATAGAGTATATTTTGTGGATTGGGGCATAGATACATACAAAGAAGATTTTAGATCAAGTGGTAGAGCCAACTTGCTTTGGTTGAGTCATCCTCCATGTGGTCTGTTCTGTTTGCAGAAATGATCATGTTTTTGCATACTTCAAGGTTTGCTAGATCACAAATTGGGCTACATAGTATATGATAATATATGAGTTATTTACACGGACATCTCTAAATTATTAGAAAATATTAATTTTATTTTGATTAACCCACTTTTAGATTTCAGATATCAAACCCATTTCAAAAAACCAATTCCATATGCACAAAATCACAAAATTTGACCCTTCAAATGAAATGCTGAAAAAGTCAGACATGACATTGTTGTACATACTCACCCAGAAAATGACACTGTTGCACAAAGAATAAACATTTCAAGAAATGGTGATAGAAATCTTTGGATTTGAGACTTGTTTTGATCTCTTATCCTAATCCAAAGTATACCACTTTTCCTCTTTTTATTGTTATTGACATGTTTTTTTTACAAAAACAGTTATCTGTTTTAAGAGTCTTACACCCAAGACTATGTAACCCAATTTGTGATCTAGAAAACCTTGGAGTAGACAAAATCTAAGGTAAATTTACATGATCATTTCTACAAACAAAACAGACCACATGGAGGATGACTCAACCAGAGCAAGTTAGCTCCACCACTTGATCTAAAATCTTTTTTGTATGTATCTATGCCCCAATCCACAGAATATACTCTATACTAACTATTATACAAAATGTGTTATTAATTAGTCAATAAAAACAAAAAATCAAAAAGAGAAACAATCAGTGTTGATTATTGTCATTGTTCTCTTCAAACCCTTTACACACAATAAAAACATCATTTGACAAAAAAAATTTTTTAAAAAAATAAAATAAATAAACCAATAATTTCTGCCATAATTCTAATTAGGCAACCACCAAACAATAAACCAGAAACAGAAATGATGATAAACAAAAACATTGATTTAAACCATTACCTCAATTCCACCAACAAACATGGAGGATGACTCAACTAGAGCAAGCTGGCTCCACCAATTGATCTCAAATCTTCTTTGTATGTATCTATGCCCCAATCCACAGAATTTGAAGTTAATTTCTACTGAAATGAAAATGCGTATGAGAATATAAGTTGAAGAGTTTTCCGAAGAGAGAGAATGGACAAAAAATAATGCATTAGCTAATGCTTTTCTGTACATAGAGAAGAAACTAATAAAATCAAGATAAAATTAATATTTTCTAATAATTTAGAGATGTCCGTGTAAATAACTCATATATTATCATATACTATGTAGCCCAATTTGTGATCTAGCAAACCTTGAAGTATACAAAAACATGATCATTTCTGCAAACAAAACAGACCACATGGAGGATGACTCAACCAGAGCAAGTTGGCTCTACCACTTGATCTAAAATCTTCTTTGTTTGTATCTATGCCCCAATCCATAGAATTTACTCTATACTAACTATTATACAAAATGTGTTATTAATCAGTCAATAAAAACAAATAATCAAAAAGAGAAACAATCAGTGTTAATTATTGTCATTGTTCTCTTCAAACCCTTTGCACACAATAAAAACATCATTTGACAAAATTAAAAAAAAAAAAAAACCCAATACTTTCTGCCATAGTTCTAATTAGGCAACCACCAAACAATAAACCAGAAACAGAAACGATGATAAATAAAAAGATCGATTTAAACCATTACCTCAATTCCACCAACAAACATCGATTTACTTGAAGCATAGAGAAGCATAGAGAGAAAGAGAGAAAGAGAGAGAGAGAGAGAGAGAGAGAGAGGGAGAGAGGTACCATGGGGGTTCGAAACAGAGAGAGAAAAAGAAGACAGCGATATCAATGTAGAATTTGAGGAAGTTGATGATAATGACGGTGGCTGTGGTGGTGGAAACCCTAGCCTTCAGTGACCCAATCAAAGCACAGTGTCGCGATTCACAATCGGAAACCCTACCTTGCGAGTGGGAGGGTTGCGACTTGACGCCACTGAGAGAGAAGGGAGGAGAGGCAGAAATTGAGCGCAAGAGGGAGGGTAGGAAAGAACAGAGAGGGAGAGAGAGACAAAGAGGAAATGAGAGGAGACGTGTAACAGAGAGGGAGAGGGAGAGAGAGAGAGAAATAAAGAGGGAATGGGGAAGGAGACATGGGTAGGTGGGAGAGGGAGAGAGTGTTTGAGCGGGAAGAAAATTGATGTCAACCGTGAGATATTAATTAGGATTGATCTGAGCCCTTAAGATGAAATGTATCTCTGATATTAATTAGAAAATATTATTCTAATGCTATGTCCTACGAAGAACAAAATATTTATCCTAAAATTAGAATAAATAACACAAAGAACAAAGAGATTATCATTATGTTTAGGGACCAAGTTTAAAACATTAACCCCAGCTTTTAGGAAGAGTTGTCTCAATTTACGGGTGATACTACATTTTCTCCTAGCAAAGGAACAATAAGGAGGATGTGCTCCTAGTAGTACTTGATCTACCCACTTGGAGTAAATGATCTTTGACAAAATCCTAGAATCCAAAAATCGACTCAACAAAAGCAACTAACTTCAAGCAACTGACTCCGTCCTATTGTCAAGCTGCCAATTGGCCACATAAATATTATATTTAGTACAACTCTCTACATGAGAACCCCAAAATCATAAAGAAATAACAAACATCACATGAAATAAAATGATCAAATTAGAGATTAAAATCCCTCATTTATATATGTAATGACAAATTAGATTGATAGTGCATATGGTTGGAAATGGAGAGTTGAAAAAAAAAAAGGAAACAAAAATAGAAATTACTATAGAACTTATCTTAGCTTCGCATCGTCGGTTGATCTCACTCCACTTGTCTGCACACATACACTATCACACAATGGTTTCTCTTTTTAGTAGACAATGGCATTGTCAAATGAGAAAAAATAACAAAGAAAATGAGTAAGCTTAACAATGTATCAATCGGGGACCCAATTACCATGGGTCCATTACCGCCATGGGTCTTCTCAATTATTGTAACTAATGCTTTCCTTTCAGAAAAACCAACTAAAATTTAAGTGTGAGAGTGCAATCTAGCAAACAATCAAAGTAAAATACCTTTTCGTAGTCTAGTTGAAGATTGACAATGGTTGAGTACCGAGTAGGCATCACTCTAAGCCAATCTACTATCACCGATTGGTACCAAAATGTATTGATTCCAGACTTAAAAAAACAAAAACAAAAAGAAGAAGAAGAAGCTACCAAAAGGAACAGTTAAGAAACAATACCACTACTTTAGAAGTGATAAAGAAAAGAACATGATCATAACTTCATATTAGATACTAACCTTATTGAACACCCAAATTTCACCATTAACAGTTGATTTTGGTACACCATGTCCATTATAATGGAAGAAAACTCTATCAGAATTTGCATTCAAGCTCATAATGTGCGTACTTACATGTCATGAAGAATAAGTTAAAACATTTTTTGATATTAAATTTATACATAGAAATAATAATAAAAAAATCTCACTTTGAGTTGTCATCGTTTATATTGGAAGAAGTAAAATGACATAAATACTTTCATAACATTAAACCTTTACTCATAAGAAATAAATCTAAGTGACTCTAGCCATCATCAAATGCACAACCAATTTGACAACCGGTGCCACAACTTGAAAAGCAAATTAAACAGAGAATAAAAAGACGCATATTATGTAGTCAATTGTAGACCACAAAAAAATTCAACAGGTCAAAGTAGATACACCCATACAACAAACATTTCAAACTAATATCATAAATTAAAACCCATTTCATAAATCAAAAGCTTTTCAAAACCATAGGAAATCAACACCTATTTCCAATTAAAGAATCAAACCCATTTCATAAATCAAAACCATGTCAGAAATCAAACAGAAAATAAAAAATTCATTTCTGAAATCAAAATCCATTTAAAAAATAAAACCCATTTCATGAAATAAAACTTATTTCAAAAATTAAAACTCATTTCTCATTTCAAAATCAAACCCATGTCAGAAGCTAAACTATAAATAGAAATCCACACAATGACCAACCTAACCAAACACCCACAGATGTCAAAAAGGTTTATGGTTTAAAATTGATGAATTGCAATTTCAACACCAATGCACAATTCACAAAAATAAATGATCTGAGATTCAACAAAATGAAAAAATTTCCAAAAAAAATTCAGAAAAACAGATTCAAGTAATTAGAAACAACCAAACCCACAAAAATATCATGAATTGCAAAGGTTGGAAGTTCTAGATTCAAGCACAAACCAGAAAAAAAAAAAAAAAAAAAAAAAAAAAAAAAAAAAAAAAAACCCCAATTTTAATTCATATTTCCAGCCACTTTCCTTTTCTCTCCACAAATCACTCTCCAAATCCAAGATTCAAGCACAAACCAAAAAAAAAATAAATCCAATTTTAATTTTTCTAATTATTCCACTACCTTCAATTTCTAAAACTCCCAAAACTTTTGCATAAATACACATGTAAACAAAAAAAAAAAAAAATCCTAATGGGTTATGCAGCTCCACAATCCCCACAATACATATCTATCAATATGTATACCAAACAATCAAAATACATAAATACACAATCAAAGTTGGTTACTCATACATAAATACCAAACAATCAAAATACACAAGTAGACATTCAAATACCCTATGAGAGATTGATCTGATTCAGTGGGGGAAAAAACTAAGAACACATTCTAATATAATTCTTTGAACTAGTTTGAAATGAATAAATGAGAATGGATCTAGATATAAATGTTGATATCATGTAACCATGTGAAGAAAATGTGTTTTGGTCAAATATATGTATTCAATACTTATGACCTACGGCGGGAGTGAACTCCCAAAAACCATTTTCATAAAAGCCATTTTCTTTCAAAACCATTTTTTTCCAACTTTTTAAAACCATTCCCCACATTTGCCGGCTACTATATGGCGGGATGTGGGCACCCAAAACATTTTCGAAAACCAACCATCTTTGTAATAAATTTCCATGTTCTGTAGAGAATTCTCACAGAGTATGTACATAGTTATGCTTTTTCCTCAACACAAAAGTAAATGTAAATGTTGTGATGACCTGAAATAAAATTAAATAAAATAAAAATGTGATGGATTTTTTTTTTTTTAAAAGCACAGAGTGAACCACGTGGGGGAGGGCTGGAGCATCTCTTGTAAAGTTGGACCTACAATTTCTACCTACTCCACCTACAAATACTCCACCTACTCCACATTAGTTAGTGCTCTATTAGTTAGTGCTATAGTTAGTGCCCCATATAGTTAGTGATCCATTATGGTATAGTGCTCCATTATGGCTCCATTGTATCCCATTTCTCTCTATAAAAGAGAGCTCTTGTAAGAACATTATACATCAATCAATAATATCTATACATTAATTTCCTACATGGTATCAGAGCACTAGGTTAAGCTCTTGGTGTTCTTCGCCTTACCGGCGGGCGGCAACCTTGCCTTGGCCGTCCGCCGGACCTCAACCTATTCCGCTGTAATCTCTATCAATACACATCAAGTTCACCATCCCCTTCTGTGTTTAGTTCTAGTTTTTCATTCTCTACAAACCCATCTGGGACAACATCTTCCCAACCTATTTTTGGAGCTCTGGTGAGCACTGCTATCTTGTACCCTCTTGACACCTGCAAGACCAAGTACCAGGCTGAGGTTCGAGTTCATGGCCAACACAAGTATAGGAACCTTTCAGATGTTTTATGGGAAGCAATATCAACTGGTCAGATTCTTTCTCTGTACCAGGGCCTTGGGACCAAGAACCTGCAATCCTTCATTTCCCAGTTTGTCTACTTCTATGGATATAGTTATTTCAAAAGATTATACCTGGAAAAGAGCGGTTCCAAGTCAATTGGAACTGCAACAAACCTGGTTCTTGCTGCTGCTGCTGGGGCTTGCACAGCGATTGTTACTCAGCCCCTGGATACAGCATCCTCAAGAATGCAGACAAGCGCCTTCGGGAAATCAAAAGGACTTTGGCAAACCCTTACTGATGGCAGCTGGAGTGAAGCATTTGATGGCCTTGGTATTTCTCTTCTATTGACTTCCAACCCTGCAATTCAGTATACGGTTTGGGTTCTTGTATTCTTGTGACTGGATTGGCCTGTGTACCAATAGTCGCTCTCCACTTCTCTCATGTCATGTCTGCTAAGAGATGTTTGGTGCTTATAGTGGCATCGTTTTTCATTAAAACTTGGGACCACTTTCAAAGCTAGCAATGATTTTACAGTTTCAAGCCATGAGACCATTTTGTCCGACAGCTGCACATGCCTTCCCATCAAGCTCAACTTGTGGCTTTTGGAGGTCAGCAAAGCTGCTGTTGATCAATCTCCCAGATCTAAGGCGTTGGCGACCGGCCAACAAAGACTCGATGTCACCAAAATAACCTCAAATCCTTGAGTGTTCAATTCTTGGATCTGCTCACAAAGTGCTCCTACTCTTCCAAGTGCTAGTCTTCCATGGATCGAACAAATTATCTGTCTTGTTCTCGGCAATCCTTCCGAGTGTAACAAGTTCGCTTTTGACAATATTGGCATAGACAAAGTAATCAGATTTGCTCCCATAATAAAGCGGCATAGAATGAGAATTATACCTGGACCTGAAGTTCATTGATTGGCTGCTATGGCTGGAAAATATAAGGTATGTTTAGTGCTGGGTGTGATAGAGAGAGATGGCTATACACTGTATTGTTCAGTTCTGTTCTTTGATTCTCAAGGTCTTTTCCTTGGAAAGCATCGCAAAGTCATGTCAACAGCATTGGAGCGTATAATCTGGGGATTTGGAGATGGATCAACATTCACTCCACTTGAATTTTCTGCTCAGTCTTAGTGTCATCCATACCATACAGATTTGCACAACATACTTGTTTTATTCATACCCGGGACCAACCCCGATCACAATTCTAAAAAAAAAACAACAAAACAACCACAACCCATAACCACCACAAAGACCGGCCTTATTTTTTCGCCTCTTCAGCTGTTCTCTTCTTCTTGCCTTTGTCTTGGGCCTCCCTTGCCGGTGCTGCCTCCGTGTTTCCCACGCCGCCGAGCACGTTAACTTCCCGTTGCTCCTCAACCGTCACATATGGCGGCCCTCCAAATCTGAGCATCACGGTGGCCTTCGCCAGTTCCTTGTTTTACGCCTTGACCCACATATCTCTGCCGGGCATCCTTATACATGCCAGGCGAGAGCTAGTTAAGCGTTTAAGCTTCTGCACCTCATTTGTCCTACTCTGGCGGTGCGACAGGTTTGAGACGCGATCATGGTCTCAACACATGACTTGATGTGTAATAATACGCCTAATATCCGATTATGCAGCCATTCTTTGCTCCTGAGACAAACATCGGAAAGTTCAAAGGCGCAAAACCAGGGGCGCTTGGTCCAGGGGCGCTTGGTTGCGGTTCAAGGGCACCTGTCCCGGCTATCTCTCTTGTGGCCTCGTTGAGGTCGGGAAAGAGAGTGAGACCACGGGACGAAGAGGCTATGTTCTGGGTAACGGGGCTGGAAGAAGAAGCCATTTTCCGAGCAATACAGAGTATCTCTCTCAGACGTGTTCCAGAGAGAACGAAGAATTTTTTCAGCTGGTTTGTTATGCATCAGCGGCAGCCTCGCCTTGGTTTAAATAGGCAAGGCAGACACGCGTATCACGCGCCTCTCAACGCCAGACGACAAATCAGCGCGCCTTTCGATGGCTCGACTTTTGATGTCTTTTGATGGCACGTCTTTTGATGACACGTCTTTTAATGGCACGTCTTTTAATGGCACGCCTTTTGATGGCACGCCTTTTGATAAGATTGGACACGCCTTTTGAGGGTGCGACTTTTAAGGGTCCGACAAGACTCTGTAAACTGTCCCGACTTTGATTCCGGTTAGCTTCTATATGGGTCCGACAAGACTCTGTAAACTGTCCCGACATTGATTCCGGTTAGCTCCTATATGGGTCCGACAAGACTCGAAATCGTCCCCGACATTGATTCGGTTAGCTCCTATATGGGTCCGACAGACTTTGTGAACGTTCCGACATTGATTTGGTTCACCACAGCGGTTCGACACAGCCATATAGTGTCTTCTACAACGGTCTGACATGACCCCGTAAACTGTATTCTACATCGGTCCGACATGACCCCGTAAACTGTTTTCTACATCGGTCCAATATGACCTCATAAACTATCTTCTACAACGGTCCGACATGACCCCATAAACTGTCTTCTACATCGGTCTGCCATAACTATACGGTCTTCTACAACGGTCTGACACGACCATACAGTGTCTCCTATCCACTTTTATTTTATTTGTCAGATTATTTTTTCCTGTTTTGTTACTCTCTCCAAACTCAAGTTGGTTAGTTCCTAACCCCCTTGAGTTTGAGGGGGGCTGTTGAATGTAACAATTTCTATGTAACAATTTCTACCTACTCCACCTACAATTTCTACCTACTCCACCTACAAATACTCCACCTACTCCACATTAGTTAGTGCTCCATTAGTTAGTGCTATAGTTAGTGCCCCATATAGTTAGTGATATAGTTAGTGATCCATTATGGTATAGTGCTCCATTATGGCTCCATTGTATCCCATTTCTCTCTATAAAAGAGAGCTCTTGTAAGAACATTATACATCAATCAATAATATCTATACATTAATTTCCTACAACTTTGATCAAATGCAGAGTAGTTGGTTGCTTCTCTATGAAAATAAAGCAATGGTAACTGTACAAACCTGATGAAACAGACATAGAAGATATTGCCTTCGTAGCAGCTCTGAACTTCTCTAACAAGTTTCCTGACATGGAATCTAGTTTGCAAATTATGCCATCCACACCCGCCGTGTAAATGCATGAATCGTGTGTTGGAAATGAAATGGCACTAACACCCCTGCATATTGAATTAAAGGAATATCATGGTTAGACCACTCAAATATGCATGTTGCAATCTAATCCAGCAGATCTTATGGTCATATCATCCATGCAGTAAATAGTTTGTTGTTACAAAATCCTTCACAGTCTGACATTCTTAGCACACAATGAAGTACTTTTCTGGTAATATCATGAAGTTTCAGCTTCTCCAATTTTCTTAGAAGTTTTGGATGCAGTGTACATATCCAAACTTCAAACAAAAATGAAAAGCAGTAAGCAAGCTCAATGTGTTTCATGGTGTGGATGTGCAAGGCAGCTACAACAAATAAAAGGTACTCATACGAATGGGAGACAATTATATACTGGAAGGCTGAAATTTTTAACCTAATGAGGCCAGTAATTTCCCTACTAAATTCATGGAATTTACAATATTGACAAATTGAAGAACCATTAATCAGCTACAACATTGAGAAAGCAAAGGCAATCAAAAAATTGTAAAGCATGAAACAAAGAATGTTTCTCACAACATAATCAGAAGAGTCCCACATGTGAATCATGAGAAGAAAGATTTCCCTAAAAAGATTGTGACAGCCATGAAAGTATAACACTTATAGCAAAAGAAACGCACCAGGGATGGCAATCACTAACTCTCCACTTCAATTGACCAGCTGATGCATCCAGTGCTAGAACGTCGCCACTGCCGGTCCCCAACACCAACAATGAACTTCCAATCTTCCTTTTTTTCTAAACATCATCAACAATTTCACTCACAAAAACATAATACTAGTAATGATTTCTAACAATGGCATAAAAAACTAGTCCACATTATAATCTTATGTGGAAAAAAATTAAACCTTTTTGTCTAAAGACAGCCACTTCATGCAAGTATAATCAACCGAAAGGTGACCCCTTTCTGGTTTACCAAATAAATTAGTTCCACTTCCACCAGTCGACACGATATCAGAAAACTCAGTCTGGACATGGCCCTTCAGTGTCCCAAATCTGAAATAAGCCATAAAATAAGCCTAAACCTCATAAACCCATTACCAAACAAATCTAAACATTCACATATAATTAAAAATTACATTTTTTGGCAATTATTATACACTACAAAAACAAAACTATCGAGCAGACAAGTGTTTCGAAACAGAAATTTGACAGATGGTTTTGGAGTTTTCAAAAACAGTATATTTATTTATTTATTTATTTTACATTTTAGATTCACTTAATCTAGATAACTAAAAAATACAAAATTTGTGAACAAAACTTTAAAAAAAAATTCACTAAATACAAAAAATTACAAAAATTCAGTACTTTTTTTTTTTTTTTGGGTGTTCTTTTTAGATTTCTTCACCAATATTTTAATTTTTAACACATTTAGATTAGGTGTATTTAAAAAAAAAAAAAAAAAAATATGGCTAAACTATGAAGAAGAAAGAATCACTAATAACAACAAAATACGAAAAAAAAAAAATTTTAAAAAATCAAAAGCTATTATTAAAAACTCAAAACCAAACATATTTAAACCGAAATTAACATTTTTTTCCGCTTGAAACTTGCATTCTGATTTCTCAGCCTCCAGGAAGAAGATGGGGCGGGGGGGGGGGGGGGGGGGGGGAATAAAATAAAATAAAATAAAATAAAAATTAGGTACCTTAATTCGACCATCTCCGGAACTGATAGCGAAGAAATCCGAAGAAGGACTGAACGAAGTCAAGATGTCTCTGATATTTGAGGAGCCCATTTCAATCCTGAAACTAAAATTTTGCAAATTCATATTTCAATATATGTGTGTGTGTGTGTGTGTAAGAGTACATGAAATTCATACATATATGTATATATATATATGTTTGGAAGTTGGGGGTTACCGGAGACGGTGGCGAACGGCGGCGGTGGAGAGAGAAGCTTATGAGTTGAGCTCGGTTACGCTGCTCGGTTTGGGGGGGTTTAGGGCGCTTCTTTGTTACGCAGGGGTGTGTTTGTAGTTAACGGCAAAACTGATGGGCATTTTAGACTTTTAGTTGGGAGTAATTTTGAAACTAGAGTGGTTTGGGATGATCTAAATAAGTATAATTTTTAACTTTTTTATAAAATATGAGTTGAGTATGGATTAAATTTGAACTGATGTGTAAATAAGATAATGTCACTTATATAGGATAGTGACTTTTTTAAATTATGAAGTCCTCGTTTGATTTTTATTTTAGAGCTAAAAAAACATAAAAAGGCAAAATATGTTATTTAAGTTAATAAGATAAAATATTACATTTAAATTATAATCATTATATTTTTTTCTCACAAAAGTCAAAAAAAAATCTAAAAACAAAAACCAAACGAAGTTAAAAAGTCTCTAACACAAAAAAAAAATAAAAAATAAAAATAAAATAAAATTGGCTACCGCAATTAGTGCCAAACGAAACTTAAAACAGAAATTGTAATAAATAAAAAAAATTTAAAAGGCAATGGAGACTAAACATTTTATTTTATCAAAAAATTATTAAAGTTATTATATTATTTTTTTATATATGTTTTTGTGAAAAATTATTAAAATAATATGTTTCCAAACGAGGTATAAAAAAATAAAAATGTTTTTGTCTTTAAAAAGTGACAACATTAATTTTAAAATTTTGGTTTAAAATGTTCTAATTTTTAATTTGGACAAAAAAAAAAATCCTAAAGTTTTAGCCATGTAAAAACATAAGCCTTCACCTTTTAATTTTGTTAATTTAAATTTAAATTTTTTATTTATTTTAAATCTAAATTATTTATCTATTTTCATTAAGTAAAATCGATAATATATATATATATATATTAGTTATTAAACCCAATATAAGTATACATAAAATATCTAAAGTATCATTTTCATTTATTTTATCAATTTTATATAATAAAAATAAGTAAATAGTTTAGATTGAAAAATAATTCAAGAGTTTAAAGTTTAAATTGATAAAATTAAAAATTCGGTTTTATTTTGTTACAATGCTAATTTCCTCTTTTTCATTTGAGTAACCTTTATTTATCTTTTAAAAAATAAATGACAAATATATTTTTAAATAAAAATATAATAAAATCATATAGTACAATTATTTGATTAGTTTGATTTTTTTATGTATAATCTACATGTTTTATTTTTTATCTTTCAAAAAATGAGCGAGAAATATATTTTTAAAGAAAAATATAACAAAATCTGATAGTACAATTATTTGATTAGTTTGATTGTTTTTATGTATAATCTGTTAGCATTTGTGCCCTCAAAAACCAATTTGTTGACTTTATTGACTGATTAAATAAATTGCTTGGCATTTTATTTTGCACTTTGTATATTATTATTATGGGTATATTTAATGTTACATATGATATGAACATAAGGTCCTTTGGGTAACATTGTAGAAAAACATGCTAATGGTTAATGAACCAAAAGCTGCGAGTTATGATTTTTCAGTACCTTGTAGACCCAATTAATGTTCTAGGCTATGGGTGTTGTCACACTACTATGGCCTACACTTGTTTTGTTGCTATATGATAGAATGATTAACTTCATCATTGAGATAGTGACCTTAAGCAAATAGGTAAGTGTTATGCAAGAAGTACATACACTGAACAGGATCGGTTTTAAGAACACATATGGCATGATCACTGTCAGTTTAAAAGGTAGTTATATTACAATACACTTATTTTCCTTTGACCTGAGAGGCTTGTTTAAATTAATTAACTATTCATTTGACTTTGACGTTGTCAATCGGTGACGCCGAACCAAAGGCTATACACGGACATGTTGGGTTATGTGAGTGGCAATTGATTTATATAGGTGCTTAACGTGGAATCCACCATTCTCAAAGTGAGAAAGTATATCTAAGCAATTTTTCCTATTAACGTTGGACCAAAAGAAAACTAGTCGATTACTTTTTCGTAAAAATATTTTATACATATATAATTGTAAAAATACTATTTTTGGAAAATGCTTTTAAGGTCCAATTAGAAGAAGGAAAAATTTAGAATTCGGTTACATGAGTTAGGGCTTTTGATAGTGATAAATTTGTCCATACCTAATAGCTCATGTGGAATATAGTTTGGTGGAAGGAAATTTGTGATTAATTGTAAGAAATGGCCTCACTTGTAATTCTCTACTTTTAGGGGTTTAATTGTAATGTGTTGATGGACATTATTGTAATTAGTGGAAGTTCTATATTATCTGTTTAAAAGATAATTAATGAAAAATTGGATAAGTTATATCCTGTATATTTAAGATAAAAGATACATTTTTTATTTTATCCCCCACAACTAAAAGATAGAGATCCCTAAGGATCTCACCTACATGCAAACTCTATCATGTACTGTGTATATATATCAGATGTATTTGATACAAAAATTAGCCATCAGAATTTTTAAGGTCTGTAGAAAATATATGCACAAAAATAAATCAAAGAGGGTGCAAATATCAGGTGGTGTTTTTTTGAAAAGTGTTTTTTAAAATAAATTATTTTTCCACAAACTTCCATAATCTACATATAAAATCTTGAAAATCAATAGATGGAATCATCAAAGTATTACTTGTGATGCCCACAATCTAGTTGTTATAGAAAATAAAAATGTAATTGTTTTAGGTTACACCAGACGTTTAGGGGTGCCTCTATTTACATGTCATTTTTCATTTTAAGGCATATTATTAATTAGTTTATTTTTTATTACAATATTAATCTAATGTAAAATTATCAAAAATTACCATAAAGGACAATAATGAATACAATTAATACACACATATCTTCTCAAACGTTACTTACATATCTTTTCTCTCAAGAACTCAAAAATCCTGAAACAAAAACCAAAACCTTAAAGAAACAATAAAAAATATTCGTATTATTGAAGATTTTGATTGGATTGAATGATAGATGCATCTGCCAATATTGGTTTGGAACAATGGAGCCAGGAAAAGGTTAGTTTATCTTCTCTTTTTTTTCTTTTGGCCCGTTTTTGTATACTTGCTGAGTGGTAAACTGTTTATATTCGTTCGGATACCTAAATTCGAACAATGTACTAATGTTCGACTATCTACAACCGAACAAGTTCTAATTGTTCAATTTTCTAGTGTCGAACATAGTCCACATGTTCGGTTAATAAGTTTTGAACTTATAGCATTCGTTCGGTTTTCAACAATCGAACTTTTGAATTTAGCTCGACTTTGTATTTCCGAACACTTATAACAATTTTTTTTTTTGTTTTTCCAGAACTGTGCATCTATGGAATGCAATAATGTTGGATCTGAGTGTCTTGTTGACTACACAAGTCAATTTATTACTAAAGGGTGAAGTCGTGAACAGGAAGAGAATGGAGTGAAGTTGTCTTCAGCACGAATGGAGACCGGTTTAAACTGGTTTATAGTGGTTTCCAAACTTCTGGGATGACAATGAAACAAAGAATGGAGGGAGATGTTCACAACGTGTGTGTTTTTGAAGTGGAGGTGTGTACTACAAGAAATATGGAAGATTAAAGATTGCAAGTGGGGTATGTGAGTGAATAAGGGTAAAGATGGAAGATTATGGTGTGTATTGAGCAAATTTTTTATTTATCAAATTACTAATGATGTGCCTTGAGTAGTGATGTGCCTTGAGATGAAATGTGGTATATAAATAGAAGCACCCCACGTTTAGATTACTAAGATGGAAAAAATTGTGTAGAAATAGAATAACTTGGAAAAAATCAATTTCTCTTAAAACCATCATTTTAAGTGGTTGTTTGTAGGGGTGCAACTCGGTCGGGTTGGAGGTTTGCCCAAACTCAGCCCGAATTATATTTGGCAGTGCCCAAGCCCAACCATCAACTCGAGCATGGCTGTCCAAGCCCGGACCAAGCTTCATAATTTGAACTCGGGTTAGCCGGAATTGCCCGAATTTCACAAGGCAACAAACAGCTTCTGAATTTTTCCATACAAAAAACAATGCTTCATTGTATACATAAGTCCATTAGTCCATACAACAAACTTAAACATCATCTCAACCACAAACATTGCTACATATAAAAGTAAATTTCACAAGGCAACAAACAGCGCTTCATTATTCCATACAACAAACAAAGTAGTTCTTAGGCATTAGGCAAAGAGCATTTTTCTAATGCATTGTAAGACTAGGATGGACATCAGTATCAATATCTTCAATTTTATCCCAGCAGGTAATTCCCAATCAAATGAGTAAAGAAGATTGGCAAGTGCAAGCTCTACTATTGCAACTCCCAGATTGATTTCATGATCCAAATGGAATTAGTCCAAAGTCCTCTAAAATCATATCACCAGTTTTGAGTGGTAATCGAACGATGAGTGACCAAAAATAGACAAATTGAAGCACAAATACAAACACAAAGAGGGATCTACCAGTTTTGTGTGGCGTCGAAGCTTATCGAAAGATTGGCGTCGTCGTTGGTCGTGGCGGCGGCGTCGTTGTCTGCCATTCTTCAACTCTCATGAAGAAATGAAATGAGTCTGAGAGAGAGGGAAGAAATAATAGATAAGGTAGGGTTTTGTTTTTAATTTTAATCTAGTGGTCAAAATAAAAGATGCTAATGCCAAGGGCCAAAGACCACCCAAAAAGAAATAAAAAATTAAGGTCCAGCTATTTAATTTATATAATATATTAAATGCAATTCAGGTTTGGGTTGCTCAGGCTAGCCATTGACTTTGCCTAGGCTCGGTCCGAATTACAATTTGGGCATCAAAAATTTGCCCAGGCCCGTTCAGATTACAAGATATTGTTACCCAAGCCCTAAAAAAACTCGGGTTGGGCACAAGTTGCTCGGGTTGAGCCCACTCAAGTTGCACCCCTAATTGTTTGTCATGTGTTGAAAATAACACATGCTATTTTAGCACATTATCTTATTTAGGTCATAATCATCTTATTTAAGTCACATTATCTCTCTACCACATCATTTCAAATCCAACCCATATTTCACATTTTTTCGTAAAAGGTCAAAAAATATATTAATCTAACACTTCCCAAACAACCCCTAAATATCTTAAAAAATAGAGAGATTGGGGAAGGAGAAAAAACAACATATTACTATTTTTCATAATATCAAAATTATTATTTCAGATATAAAAAAAAATAAAAACACTGATACTAATAAAATGACACTTTAGTAGTATTATATGAAATAAATTATTTTTTTTCTCTTATGTAGTACGTTTTTTCCTTTTTCTTTTTCACCTACTTATCTAAACAAGGAGGAAAAAATAATAAAATATGTTCTCTTTCTTCATCTCTCTACTAACATACGTAATTTTGTTTTCTTTTTTCAGTTCCAAATAGAGAGTGAATACAAACTAGTAAGAGTATTTGAAGTTTGATAAAAATAGGTACATCATTTTTATATAAAATTAGATGTGCATAATTTTATATTACACGCGGAGAAACTATTTCTACCCATAACACAAATCGTAATTGAACAATTTTAATGTTATGCCAAGCATTACTCCCAGTACACTTATTTTGTCAAAAGAGAAAAACTCTAAAAATAGAACATTCACACTTCGAAGAATATATTAGTGATTCGAGACCACCATGTCGTTAGTGACCCCAACCAACCATAATTAACCAACTCAACCAAAGTAGGCATTCCATGTGAAAAGGTAGTCATTGTACACTAGACTCGCACCATTAATTCTACAAAAACTCAAAACACATAGAGCATCACTATCCAAGGGCATGTTTTGCAATAGCAACCAAAATGTGTAATATACTGCAAATATTTCACCATGATAGTGATTTGTGTTAGAAAAAATGGATTTTTGGTGACTTTAATTAAATATTAAAGTGGGTTCCAACCATCTATTGTGTTGGGTCCAAGTGGGTCTAAATACTTTGCAATGAGATCTTTACACCACAAATAGAATGGCCAAAAACCATTGAGAATTGAATGAGAAATTGCCCCATGAAGTTAGCTTTATGAAAGAGTTAATGGGGTTTGTAACTTCTGCCTTTATTGCAGAGTTTAATAGAGCATTAAGGGGATTTATAACTACTGCATTGATGGGATTTGTAACTCCTGCCTTTATTGCAGAGGTTAATGGTGCATTAATAAAGGTTAATGGTGCATTAGTGACCAGCTATAAAGGCTGGAGGCTCTTCCTCTCTCCCCTATACATGTATAAATTGAGACCCTCCTGTCAAGTCTCAAACACAGAAGTTGTTTTCTTCCATTCTTTAGTCAGTTTGCTAGAAATTTCTACAGTGAGAGAATGCTGCCACAGTTTTGTTCACTAAGCTAGACAGAAAGTGCTTCTGTCGTAGTTGGGTTTTGACTGTCGTATCCTGGGAGACAAACGCCGAAATTCCTCAAGCACTCAATCCGTGAGGCGGCGAAAATCTATTTTAAGGAAACTGCTTCCGTGCAGGCTTCAGTTTGATTTCTCTACCATTTCGTTGTATCATGTATTTCTGTTTTATCTAGTCGTAATGTCCAACATGTGTTCTTGTTTTAATTTTATGTTATCATGAATCTATGTATTTAAATTCACAAAGTAGACAACAATTTGAACCAATATAATCCATATTATTTGTTGTGGCAATCATCAATAAGTAAAAGAAAGAAGCCAAATGAAAAGGAAAAACTACATTCTGCTCTTTTATACACACACAAAACATGTAAAAATAAATATGATGAGAGAAACAGAGAGAATGCTAGGTTTGGTTGTACTCTATTTATAGTTCGACAACTAAAACACCCTTAATACCAATCACATAATCCCCGCTTTCACATCTAACACAATATTCATCTAAGGTTTACAATGGAATATAATGTAATGCACCAAATTCAGAATAAATAATCAACTACCAAAAATTCCTTACACATGAATGAAGAAATGAGGATGTACTGTACAAAATCTGCAAATTGTAACATTCAAGAATTCAAACCGGCACAAGGTGAAAAATGTCTTATTGGAAAGAATCTGACATACTTAGCGAAACAATTTCAGCCTTTTGGTGTCCGAAACATGGTTATCTTAAAGCTGCAGCCTGACCATAGGAACTCAGTAGAGAAAAACAAGCAGATGAGGAAGAATTTGATAACGAGTTATCAAGGCCCGAACACGGTTCAGGGAACACAAATTGAGAGAACCCCAAAACATTTGAACATACCCAATAAGTAGAAGAGCAAGCAACAATTGATAATGAAATATTTGATAGGCATATGTAAGTAAATGGAGATTCTTGAATACCGGTGAAGTTTCCAGCGACCGTGATGTTCGTGCCAATCACGTTCTTCAAGGTGATCTGATTCAAAATGGGTAAGGCATTAGGATCGAAATCTTTATCCGGGTGGGACCCACTTTCACCTGTGGCACCAAATGCCGTGTGGACATTTTTCATTTCGATATCAGATATTAAAATCTCTTTGATATATCCACCTCTACCTTTAGTCGTTTTGAACTCAACACCGTGAAATGAATTGGATAGATAGAGGTGCTCGACTAGGACGTCCGAAATGTCGTTGGACATCTCGCTGCCAAAAGCGAGAGCAGAACCGGAAGATGCTTGAAGGTGTACTTGTTTGATGTGTATGCTTGTTGTGGGCCTGCCATACGCAATCCCATACTCATCCCAACCGCTCTCAAGTGCAATGGCATCATAACCGGTGCTAATGCAACAGTTCTTTATGCATATTATATCTGAAGAATCTGTAACAACATAATTTTATCATAGGAAAGGAGAAAAATTTTAAACTTGCTTTTCATAAACACAAAATTCAGCAACCGACGGAAACATTAATTAAAAGGCAGTATCAATCAGTTAATCTTTTACTAATTGACCAAAAAATAAGTAGATGAAGAGAAAGAAAACTGAACAAGTTGTAAAAATTTTAAAATATATAAAAAAAAAAAGTGAGGCATTCCCTAAATGCCTTTTTAATGAAATTATAATTTATAAAAAAATAAAAGAAAGAAGAAGAAGAATTAAAGGGCACCCGAGTACATAAAAAACATATGTTAGGTGAACACATAATTTCTTCACAAGATGAAAAAAGAAAAGAAAAGAAAAGAAATGAATGTGTGGATCATCGTCTATACCTGTAACAACCCCATCATGTATAATGATTAGTACTTGATTAATTAAGAAGATTTGAGATTTAATTGCCGAGTATTATAATTTAATTGGGGTTTGTGAGAATTGTGGAATCTGACTCATATATGATTCTATTAAAGATTTATTTTGGAATTAGAAATTAAGGGTCCAAATGGCTTAAGGAAATGAAGTTAGGAAGTGAAATCAATTTAATTTTAATTACGGACCCATTTGGGAGTTTAATTAAATATTCGATTCAGTTTAGTGAAATTGAGATTCGATTAATTTAGGTTCTAATTGGAGTGATTAAATTATGAGGATTGAGGATTATGAATATTGCAAATTAAATTTAATTATGGTGTGCCCAATTTGAATATACAATTTAATTGACGGAAACTTGGAGTCTTATCAGAAATTGAAGAACTAAATGATTTAAGAAACCAAAATTGAGGTTGGAAATAAGTTCGATTTATTATTTGGAGCATTTTGGGAGTCTGATTAATATTCTTACTCGTACCGATAAATTTAAATATAATTAATTGGATCCTAAAGGAAGTCAAATTAGACTGATTAAATTATGTGGGATTTGTAATTAAATTATGGCTAAGATTAATTAAAATTAGGTTGTGTTTAATTAAGCTAATTGTAATTAAAGTTCAATTTCAATTAAGTATTTTAAACAAGATTAATTAGTTAAGAAAATAATAAATGCACCACATGGATTTATGTTATTAAGCCAAGTGTCCCACTAACCTAATAAATAAAATAATAACATAAAAGAGGGATGAATGAATGAGCTCATGAGGGACCTTCATCTGCTGGAAACAATGAGAAAAGGAGAGAGGCAGAGCACGGCTGAGAGATGGAGAGAGACCAAGAGGAAGAAGAAGCTTTGTGGCATATCAAAACTCAAGCCAAAAATTATGGAAAATTCATCTTAAGGTAAGGAATTTCATCCTCTTTCTAGTGTGGTTTAATTAATTTAGATAAAAATTTGTTGAAGGTAGATTTGAGGAAATTAAAATAGAGATTTGGGGATTAATTATATAATTGATGGAATTTGGGTTTTGCATGTAAAGCAAAATAGTTAGCTTAAAGATATTGAGTTATTTAAGTTTGAGTGTAATTTTAAGAATCATTCTTGATTTGTGTTATAAAAATTACATGCAACAATGATATATTAGAGATTTAACCCATGCAATGGAATTAAGTTTATGAGCAATGAAATTGATTTAGAAATCCATCCTTTGAGTATAGTTTTAATTATCTTTGATGAATTTAAGTTCTAATTCTACATGCATCATTATTTTCCAAGGGTTTTGGTGCTTCAATTTCATACAATTAGAACAAAATTAGCAAGAAGAGGAGGAAAGTAAATTATGTTCAATTTATGGAAGTTAATTTTGGAATCAATTATGTTGAGTTGGTTTTGGTAGTCTTGCATGAAATTGAGTTTCATTTATACATGCATGGACAAATTTTGTAAATTCTAGTACTCTAATTACACATGCATTCTAGGATTGAGTTATGTTGAGGTTAAATCTTATAATTTGAAAGTTATGGAGGGGAATTTAGACTAGATTGATACATACACCATGAATTTTGGAGGAATTAAAAATAAAGCTTTGTAGATATTATCAATTGTTAAGATTTGGGGTTGCATGTAAAATTAAGTTTATGGAAAATTAAACATTGATTTAATTTTGGGTATAGAAGAATTAATTAGTTTGAATCTTAATGTCATACATGTAAATATTTTCCTAAGAGCCATATAACTTCAATTTCATGTAAATTAAAAGAAATTAGTAAAAGAGTGATAAAATTGAATTAGATTCAACTTTATGGAAATTGATTTGTGTAATTTATAATTAAGTTGATTTTGTTATTAATAATAAAATTGGGCCTATTTGTATTGCATACATCATGGATTTTGAAGGATTTGGATTAATTCAATCTCATATTTTTTAAAAGAGAAATGAAATGTATTGTGGCACTCTTAGTCCATATGGCCCTCGCCCAGGGGAAACAATACCGTGGCATATGGCCCTCGCCCGGGGGAAACAATACCGCGGCATATGGCCCTCGCCCGGGGGAAACAATACCGCGGCATATGGCCCTCGCCCGGGGGAAACAATACCGTGGCATATGGCCCTCGCCCGGGGGAAACAATACCGTGGCATATGGCCCTTGCCTGGGGGAAACAATACCATGGCTACTTGCGCGCAAGACGAGGACCTTTATGGTTGTTGGTACCAACTTTATTGTGGTCTTTGGACCTAATTGATCGGATAGCTATGGGTGTACCACATATGATCTTATGCAAAATCTGATTATGAATATGAATATGAGTATGTATCTGAATCTGTATCTGATTTGAAAACTGAATATGCATAAGACTCTGTTTCTGAAAAGATTGTGTTTCTGATATAAACTTTGATTTCTAACTCTGTGATGGACATCATTCATTAAACCCTTTACTCTGTTATTATTCACTGGGCTTTAGCTTACTGTATTATTTATGTATGTAGGTGATCAGGCGTGTGACCAGGCTAGAGGCTTCTGTCTAGAATCCGTTTGTCAGCCAACCTATGTGCCTCCCGTGGAGGCTTCGGATATATTAAGTGTTGTTGTTATATGATTTAAAGTTTAAGCTATGTTTTTGGTCCAGCAAGTCTTGTGTATTTTGAAAAAGGGGACTAAGCCCCTTTCTGCCTAATCTGTATATGTATATTATGACTTAAAGATAATGTGTATTTATATGTATAAAAAGTTTAAAATTTTTCGGTCTCATATAAGTCTGCACAGCTCAATGGACGTTGTATATTATTATTTGCTTCCGCTAGCCCCTAATATTTTGTTAATCTGTTCAGAGGCCGTAGGTAATCCTCGGATTACTGGCCGGTTACGGTGCCAAACCTATAGGGGCGGATTTGGGTCGTGACAATACCTGGTACAATGCCAATAGTGTAAGGTGATTCTGGTGGAGCGTAGATTGAAATGTTCTGAACATGCACATTGCTGCATAAAATCCAGATATTCTAATTTAACTCCAAATTCTCATTCAAAAAATTAATTAAAAATTATTAAATAAAATTTAAAAAACTAACTCGAAAGTCGTAAAAAAGTTCGGTCAACTCACCTACAATAGACAGGATGAATATTAAATGCGGGAGCATTGAGGAAAGTTAGGTTTGACACTACAATATCCTTGGAATCAATAAATTCAACAAGATGAGGTCGGCTATAATTTAAGGTACGTGAGGTGAACCAATCCCACCAAACCGAGCCTTGTCTGTCAATGGTTCCATTATCACCTAGTGCAATGAATGTGAGAATGATCAAATGAGATCTATGAAGCACGGACACGGACACGCGACACGACACGGACACGACATGGACACGACGACACGCAAATTTTCAAAAAATGGGAGACACGACACGCTGGGGACACGTTCAATACATATAATTAATTTTATTTATTATATGTCATAAAATTATTAAAAAAAATTAAAAAAACATTGAAATAACATAAAATTGCATTCCATCAATACATAACATGTCATTCGAAGCTACCAACCATCATTTGTTACAAAATGCATGAAAATTAAACCACAAAATATAAAATTATACAATGTACCAACAACTATCATCTATTACAAAATCCATAAATATCAGAAAATGTGAATTACAAATGTGAATTATCCAATGTAGTAGCCATTGTTTCAAAATTACAAATTTGTTCCTATAATAAAATTAATAAACACACATTATTATTAAAATTAACAAAACTAATAAAACATATATGTATATATATATTCAGAAATAAGACATATTAACAAAACTAATTAATAAATATATATATATATATATATTCTGAAATAAGACATATCGAGGGGAAAAAAATATAAAATGAAAATAGAAAGAAAAAAAAAAGATGCGCAAAAACAAAATAAAAAACAAAAATATACTTAGACTGAGAGAGAGAGGAGACGTCGACAGACAGAGAGAGAGAGAGAGAGAAAAACATCGACTGACGAATGAAGACCAGAAGAAGAAGAAAGAAGAAGGAAGAAAACCGAAGCCGAGGAAGGAAGAAAAAGGTGTACCTTACGAGCGACGAGCGACGGCCAAGGAGCGACAAGCAGCGACGAGCGATGACATGCGACCAGGTTCTCTTTCTCCTCTGTTATCTTCATCGTCTCTCTTTCTCTTTTTGTTCTCTGCTAAGCTCTTTGATCGATTTAGGGCAAACAGAAGTTATTTTTGTTTTTTTACAGATTGACTCCAAAAATATTTTGTAAATTCTGAAATTGACCCTAAAAATGTTTTGCAAATTCTGAAATTGACCCCGTGCGTGTCCCGAAAGTGTCCATAACGTGTCTTGGACGTGTCCGGCTTAAAAAAAAAAATAAATTTTGGACACTCTCTAGTGCGTGTCGGACACGTGTCCACCGCGTGTCCAACGCGTGTCCGTGTCCGACACATGTCCGACACTGGTACGGAGCCTTCGGAGAGGTGTCCGTGCTTCATAGAATGAGATATACAAAACTAAAAACGGCCAAACAAAGCATTTGTTAGTTGAATTTGACAATGTAAGTTGGGAGTACTCTACCTGTTATTACCACATCGTCCAACATATATCCATTTATTAAGCTTCTATACCTTCCTCCGGGAAGTTCAATTCCTCGACCGTATGAGGGTAGGGGTTCAACGACCTCGTAATGTGATGCATCCTGATCAAGAAACCAAAATGTAATAGTTCACCAAAAAAATCTCTTGTTATTCTTGTACTATTAGAAGCTAAGAAGCACAAATATAGACACATGACACAACACATACACACTGACACACAAATTTTTAGAAAATGCAGGACACGACATACAAGAGACACATGCAAAACATATAATTTTATCTATTTATTATATGTGATATATTTTAATATTATATATTTATTCTAGGTCTATTTATTTTCATCAAATTCATTAACCGTGGCTATCTTACCCTGGTGGTGAAAAACAAAAAGGGACTCCATGTCCCCCTAGTGTGTCCCAAACATGGCCCAACATGTCCGACTAGGGAAAAAAGAAAAAAAAGAAAAAGGGACGCTTCCTCCAACGTGTCCGAGACATGTCGAACATTAGTATGTGACCTCCAAAGAGACGTCCATGCTTCATAGAAGTATTTCCACATATATCTTTATTTTCTCTATGATGCATAAATAGGCAAAAAAACAGCTACAACACGAGAAGAAAGTGTGAGAATAGAACAACACCTGAGATCCAAGAATGATGGCATCCCTTTCCAAGAAGAGCGTGAGGTGGTTGGTAAGGTTGAAACTTCCGGTAAGCCACGTTCCTGGTGGCATATACAGCTGAGCACCACCCTTGTCGACGAATGACTTGAGATAGAAAATTGCATTCTGGAAGGCAATGGTGTTCAACGTTTTGCCATCCCCGACAGCACCAAACTCTAGGATAGATACACTATGCGGTCTAGGCTGTAATGTCGGTTTATAGTCACACTGTCCCTCTCTCCCTATACCATTGATTTCAATAACATTGCTCAATGAGAGAAGCAAAATCAACGCCACCTAAAAAAATAAGGAAAGGGACAAGCAGAATCTTAGACAAGCTTTGTACATGTATCAATTCATTTGCGAGGGTAACCAATTCATGGGGAAAAAAAAAAGACGACCAACACGTAACAATTTAATACTACACAGGACAGGTAACAATTAAATGCTAGAATCATAGAATGACCAACATGCTGATGTGTGCACACGTGCACATGTTGGTGTACGTACACAAACAACAAAATTTAAGAAAAAATGATAACAGAAATGAAGGAAAGAAAAATAAAGATTAAATCAGGAGATGAAAATAAAAAAATTAAGGAAAAAAAAAAGAAGGAACTCAAGCATTTGCTGTTAGTTTTGTGTATATGTGTGAATGTGCATTGATTTTTGTTTCTTTTTTTTTTTTTTTTTTTTTGCTTCTCACGCTCAGGTGCCCCTTTTAGTATTTATCATTATACTGTTATATCTGTTTTTACTTGCTATGAATCTTGTCGACTTGTGAGATTTTTGTCCATTAGCTTCTAGAAATCCAAGTTGAATCAATTTTGGGTTTGTACTGTGTCTGTCTGATTTCCTTCCTATTGAGTTCTTCCTTTTTTTGCTTTTATTTTCATCTCTATTTATTCTTTATCTTTCTTTCCTTCATTTCTGTTATCATTTTTTCTTAAATTTTGTTGTTTGTGTACGTACACTAGCACGTGCACATTAACGTGTGTACACATGAACATGTTGGTCATTCTATGATTCTAGCATTTAATTGTTACATGTTGGTGATTCTATGATTTTAGTATTTATCATTATGCTGTTATATCTGTTTTTACTTACTACGAATATTGTTGACTTGTGAAGATTCGGTTCTTCACGTCCATCAATTCTTGAGAGAACTGGGGATGGATTATGTATAAAACGCCATCCATCCCAAGTTCTATCCTCTCTCTCTATAGTCATTTCTCTAAGCCTGCACCTATGGCAAACAACGTGATCGCCTTTGCCCGGAAGCGATCACGTTGTTTGCCATAGATGCGGACCAGAGAGAAATGACTATAGAGAGAGGGTGAATAGAAGCTGGGGATGGATTATTGGCCGTAATGTGCGCAAGTGCCGATCAAGAACATGGACGATTGAAGAACTGATGTAATTATTTTTTTTTTTGATGTAATTTTCTTGATGGAATTTAAAAGAAAAAGGTATGAAATGAAGTAAAATATTGGTATATTTTATTTATTTATTTAAAAATTTCTCTAAGTTAAATGAAGGGAAATATTGATATATTTTATTTATTTATTTAAAAATTTCTCTAAGTTAAATGAAGGGAAATATTGATATTTTATTTATTTATATCAATATTGATATATTTTATTTATTTAAAAATTTCCCAATCAACCATGCCTACAAAATTTTAGTGAAGTTAAAATTAATATAAATGGCATGAAAAGATGATATTATTTTTTATTTATATAATTAATATATGTTCTTATAAAAAGGTGTAATTTAGTATAATTATGTGTTTAATGTATAATTTTTTATGGGGAAAGCACTAATAAATCCCAAATATTAATAAGTTGAACCATTTGATCCTACCTTTTATTTTGTAGACTAACAAGTCCTTTTTGAACGTTAATTACGTATATACCCATGCAATTAAAACGTGCATTGTTTTTTGGTAGAGGGTAAATGTGAGTTTTTAGTGATGCTGTAGTGACCAAAATGTCCAAAAGCTTACTATAGCATTTTTTATATTTTCCCTCTATTCCGAACAAAACGGTCAATATGTAATGTAAACTTCTAGATTTCTATACCAATGTTAGTGATTGAGATCCTAATTCTGTGTGATTGAAAGATACATTTGGCAATGTTGAACCTCCAATATTCAATCCCACATTAACCACACAATGTACTGTATTTATCATGCCAACATCATATCAATTTACAAAGAACATTGCAATTAGCCGACACCACAAACCCAGTCGTAAAATGGTCAACCACATTTGGAATGTTACAAACCCACTCAATGTAATATTTTCATTCTACCAACATCATATGAACTTACAAGTAACATTGCAGTTACCAAGCACTAAAAAACAATTGTAAAATGATCTACAACATTTGGAAAGAACATAAAACTAATGTTCTACAACGCTGCCATTGTAAAGACGACAACCCTAGACCAAACCACAAACATCATTACGAAACCGCAAACAACCAAAAAAAAAAAACTGAATGTGAAAATTCACATCTGCCAAAAAAAAAAAAAAAACACCACCTGTTAAAAATTGCAGAGTCCCTCTCGCACTAAACCCCAGTATGAACACCACATAGACCCAGCACACCCTCTTCAGAGAATCACAAATGATTGAACACCAACAATGACACCCCTACGTAAGTAACATCAACAAATACCCCCAAATCACTCCACCAAATCCCTAAAAAATATAGAAATGTTATCCCACACTTTACCCACAATCCAAACAAACATCAAAATCAAATCTCAACCAAAGGGCATACAAGTAAACTCCAATATTACAAAATCAAATCAATAACACCTACCAAAAATAAAAAGAACTATTTGGTTTACAAGAAAACATGTAAGACTAAATGGACTAATATTTTCCAAAATGGGATTTACTAGTAATTTTTCCATTTTTTATTTATATAATTAATATATTTTTTATAAAGAGCAATGATATATCCCTGTAATTTTAAAACTCTAATTGAACTCTAATGAGGTGGTAGAGAATAAAATAAATATAAATAAATAAAATTAAGGTCAATATCATATTACAGTGGAATCCACTCCTATTAGAGTTGATTAGAGCTCCTAATCATTTTTCTTTTATAAAAATGTGTAATTTAGCATAATTATGTCATAGGGTTTAATGGATTTTTTTTATTAGAGTAATTTATAACGTTTTGGAAAAGATACATTGGGCTATTTTGGGAAGGTGGTAAAAATCAGATTTTTTGCTTTTAATCAAGATTTTTGGCTTTTTTATAAAGTGACTTGAAAAGTTGGGAAAAAACTATTTTTTTTTTTGGTTCGTAGATAATATTTTTTTAAGTTGTCATGTCATGGTGTAGAACTGTTGAATTACCAAAATGCCCTCACCCAAAAGCAATGTTTCATGCATTATTTTCCTGAAACACTTTCAGTTTGTAAAAACTGGAATAGCCATTTACATTTTTAGCTACTATTTAAATTTTAAAATTGCAAAGTTTCTTTTAATTTCAATTTTTTTTTTCTTTTTTAATTTGGCATTTAAATGTTCTCAATAAATAATTTACCGTAAACAAAATTTTACTACACTAATGCAATTTTTTTTTTTTTTTTGTTTAAAGTGAGAATTTAATGTGTTGTAATTGAGTAAATGCAAAGGAGCCGGGGTTCTGTTTAAAAGTATTTTATAATTGAGGGCTCTAAGTGTTTAAATGAAAGGAACGTAGATGTAAATTCGTGTTTAAATTTAAGTTGGTGTTGATTTTCCAAAAACTAACAGATTTGTGAAAAAAAGATGAAAAGGAATTGCATAGAAAGAGCAAGGTAGGAGATGATTTTAATTTAATATTTGTTATTAGGTGAAAAAAATTAACAAGCAAAGAGGTGACTCAAGAAATGAATGCCAGATTAGAAAAACCAAAAGTAAGAGCAATGGAGGAGATGAATAAAAGGGAGCAAAAAGAAAAAGATGATATGATTAGAACCATGGATATCTCCAACATGGAGCCTCAGGTAAAAAAAAATTATCAACAAATACTTTAGAATTGCATTCGAAATATTCTTAAATATTTAAAATAATATACTAGTTTGGGTTAGTTTATTTTGGTTTCATAAGTAACATATCACATAATCACAGGAAAAAAAATTGATGCATACGAAAAAAAAGAATTGGACAGAGCACTAGGTTTGATCTTCTCCCAAGTCTCATACATGATTTCAGCATAAAAAAAAAATGAAGAAATAATCTCCTTTGTAACTATATGTCATGAGAAAAATCAAATAAAATACCAACCAAGAAAAAAAATGAGTTCTCTAAAGTGTTAGCTAATTGAAACCGACTCACACAAAAACAGGGAGGCAGCCGTGAGTGTTGGTGAAATCCCCAAACATGAAACACAAACATGTTGGAGTAATCGAAGAGAAAGATGCAAGATTCTAGCAAATCAGGGTTCACTCTCCACAAACAAGCCATATTTGGGTGAAAATACACAGGATAACAAGAAATCTGGGTAAAAACTCCAAGGGATTTCAGATTCTGCGCAAACATCGACGACGAAGCCGATGTGGAAGAGTGCCGTCGGAGGGCCGACGGGTGAGACGTTGGTTTGGCGAGGCAAAGCATCACAGGAAGGGGGCAGCGGAGCAGAACCAAGCGGCGTCCTCTGTGTAAGTGTTTTTGGGCAATATGTAGCCCTAAACAACAATGAGGGCAGTATCGTAATTTCACGTAGTTGATTATGATCACAATTCCAAATCAATTTTTGCCCAAAAACGCTGGCGTCTGGCGTCGGCTTTTTCAGCCAGACGCAGCGTTATTCTCTGTTGCCAAAATAGCACAAAATAAGCCTATAGCCTAAAACGCAAAATAAGCCCAAAGGGCAATACTATTCACAGTTTTTCAACAAAAAAAAAAAATAAATAAATAGGCTGACTTCAGACGATTAAGTTTGTGCATGCCTGTTAGGAAATTGTTACATCAAGGGCTAAATTACCATTTTGCCCCTTTACATCAATTTAAAAAATTATAATTTAGTGACAAATTTGTCATTTTAAATTCAAATATCATTTCAACACACTTTTCAATACAACAACTCAACTAAAAATTCATCTCATCTTCCCAAACACAAAAACTAAAATAGCCTACTAAAATAGCTAAAAAACCTCTAAAATAATCACTTCCCAAACGAGGCCACGATGTGCAATAAAATCTTCATTTATCAACTAACCTAATTAATTGGAATGTTATTCTTTTTTCCTTCAAAACCTTCACTTTGAGTGAGCTGTCACGTGGATAGTAAGTAATATTCAGATAAATTGAAAATGCTCCCAAATCTTATTGTATTATGTGACGATATAATTAATTAATAAACTTATATTATAATAGTGAAAATTATATGCTTAGATACATAACGTATCCATCCAATTCTATTTGTAATTTTTTGAATAAATTGTAATTATACATTTTGAGATTTGATTAAAATACGAATCGTTTTTTGTGGTTCTGAAAATTACATTTTATTCTCTAAGGTTTCTAATTTTATAACAATCGTCCATTTTATTAATAAATTATCAAGTCAATTAATATTTTTTAATGATATTATAAATATGTTTCAATTAATAATTTAAATAATTTTATTATTATATAGGAGAACAATTATGAATTTTATTTTTTTAGTTAATTCTGTTAAATTAAAAATTATGAGAACGATGTATTTATAATTTTTCAAATCACAAAAAATAATCTGTACTTTAAATAAATATCAAAATATATATTTATAATTTATCATAATTTTTTATTATCGGGTAAGATCATGTAAAATGGTAAAATGGTAAAATAGTTAATGAATTGCCTTGCCCATCAAAAAAAGAATGATTAATTGTCTTGTAGTTTTAAGGAGATGCTGAATGTAGAAGCTTCTGTTGCACGAGGTAGGGGTAATAGTATCAAGAATTGTAATAATAGGACACGGCCAATATTTTTAACTATAATCAATAAATGTAATATGATATATTTTTTAAGAGTTGATTAAGTTAGTAACATCGAATCTCTTATTACAAGTGGTCTCATATTAAATTTATATCTTTAGCTATAATCAACGAGGATAATTGTGATATATTTTTTTTAAGTCATTAAGTTTTTAACACGGAATCTTTTATCAAAAATTATCTTGTATTAAAGTTATGTTTTGTGAAGACCCAGATAAAAAAAAAAATAATAAAAAAAAAAGAAAAAAGAAGTGGATGAAAGGGGAGCCACTTTTGTGCGCATGCATGTGATGTAGCCATAGCTTTAGTTAGCTTTAGTTAATTAAATATCAATGAATCATCCATTTGCACTACTGTACTAGCATGACTGGTATTGTTCCAGCTGGTATCATTACACATATTTTAAGATTAAAGGCATGTTTTAGAGAGCATCTTGGTAGCAAGGACCCAGCTGGAAAGCAAGGACCGAGTGGAGTAACTTCAGCTTGTCACCAAGTGGGGGCACCGAAATGGGTGTATGAGTGGGAAAGTTTTTATTTATTTATTTATTTATATATATATATTATATCAGTGGTTAGCTGGGGTGCTTCCTTTCAGTGATAAAAGAATGAGAATGGTGGAGAAAGGTGGTGTGGTCTACTAAGGTGCTAAAGTGGAGTAAAAAGGGGTAGAGAATATTTTCTTGTGAGAGAGAGAGAGAGTCAGAGAAAGTTCAGAGCCAGAGATTGTGGTCCGAGGATGTCTCTGACGTCAGTGAAACCGTCGGAGGATGTTTGGTTATCGTGTCTCACTCACGCATTGTCGACTGAGACCGAAGAGATCATGGGTCTTCTTCTCGGCGACTTTCAGCACTAAAAAAAAACGGAGTGTGACTGCACTAATTTGGGGAGCACTGCCGCAGCCACGTTGTGATCGGCAAAAGGACCGAGTCGAGACTAATCCTGAGCAGTTAACTGCTGCTTCAGCTCAGGCTGAGATAATGACTGTGGCAACAGGAAGAACAACAAGAGTAATTGGTTGGTACCATTCACATCCTCACATCACTGTTCTTCCTTCCCATGTCGATGTGCGGACTCAAGCCATGTATCAACTTCTAGATTCTGGGTTCATTGGACTGATATTTTCTTGTTTTAGTGAAGATGCGCATAAGGTTGGAAGAATCCAAGTTATTGCTTTCCAGTCCTTGGATGGCAAGCAGAATCACATATTGAGAGCAGTTCCTCTCTCTCCTGTAAATAGGAGTGCAGTTATAGATATTGAGTCATCGTTGAGTTCCTCAGAAAATGCATCCACAAGATCTGGCTCTGCTAGAACCGAAAGTCTTGAACAAGATACTGGTGATTCGAGAGCAACTGCTGGAGTTTTTAAGGGTGGTGGAAGATCGTCGGAATTCAGAGGTCTCTTTGTCAATGCTGATGCCAGCTATCCGGGGAGAGAGCGAATGGGAGGAAATTTAGATACCAACAACTTAGAAATTGCCATTGTTGATATAGACCCCATGGTTATGTCAGAAAGTATGCAAGAAGCAATGCATCGTTCAAATTTGGACATGAGTGGTGCAGAGTTTGTCAGGAAGGAAATCCCTCTTTATGTCTTGCCAACCTTGTCCCTGCTCAAGCTTGATTGCCCTATGGCTTCATTTACAGATTTGCAACGTGTACTATACGAAGAGGAGCAAACCGCATATAACCAAGCCATCTTACAGAATATGAGGGATGGAAAAGTGCACCCACTCACTTTTGTCCGTCACACATCGACATATTAGGCTTCCATGTGCAAATTAATGGAGTATTGCTTAAGTCCTGCTATAAATACTCTCCAGGACCGTTTGAGGGAAAACGAAATTCGGATTCATGAATTTGGTGGAATTTGGATTTTTTGGCTGGCTTCTTCTTCTTGGCTTGAGGTAGGGATTTTCTTTGAATTATATATATGTTTTTGCAAGATTTAAATGATTTTAGAAATCATAGTTTGACTTGTTTTGATAAAATCAAAAATGAAATTTTGATTCTAGAAGATGAATGGCTTTTGATGAGAAAATCTAGAAGTTGGGAATTTTTAACAAAGATGTTGAAAATTTTTAGAATGGGTTGTTATATTTATTTTGTGTGCCAAAATAAATGGTATTTGAAAATTGTTTATTTATTTGCATATAAATGACATTTTCATGGAATATGATAATTGTTGAGATATTGGGCATTGTTGTTTAAATGTATTAATATAGTCTTGAGATGACCAAATTGTTAAGATTATTTGAAATGTGGGAATTATGTTATTCTTTTGATGAATTGAAATAAGAGTATTTATTCATCTTGTGAAATTGCATTGAAATGAGAATTTTAATCACAATGGAAATATTGTGTGGGAATGTTGAAAGTGAAAGAAATGTTGCATTACATTTTTAACATGGTATTGGCATATCATTTCATTTCATTACATTACACTGTGATGGTCGATTTGAAAACTTGCATTGAGAAAAGAATGTTGAGAAATAGTTTTCATGAAATGGTCTTGGGGTAAATAATGATGGTAAGTCTTGACAGGCGGTGTAGAATTAAGTTGGCCTGCGGGTCCGGGGTGAAAGACCGAAAAGTCCGCACGGATAGTTGATTGTTGATTTTTATCCAGTTGCGATTGGTAAAAATGACAATTTGTTTAAGTTGGCCTGCGGATCCGGGGTGAAAGACCGAAAAATCCGTGCGGATAGATGATTGTTGATTTTTCCAGTTGCGATTGGTAAAAATGACAATTTGGTAGTACTTATATAGTCTACTTGCAGACACCGGCCTAGGGATTACCAGAGACGTATTTACCGCCCTTGAAATAAATTGTTAAGTTTTGAACAAATGAAATTACATGGCATCATTGAGCATGATGGTTTTTGAATAAATGAAGATGTGTTCTTATTTTTCAAAAGAGCATGGCATGGCATGTGCATCCATTTTTTTTGAGACTTGTATAAAATGTATATACTTTGTTAAGAATTTTCTACTGGGCTTTATGCTCACCCTATGGGATTTTTGTGCAGAAAAAGATGTGATTCCACCTAACTAGAGGCGTGGAAGTATATGTGTTGGGAGTACAATGCTCTCATTTTGCGTGACTCTGTATTATAAGCCAAGGGCTTTGTATGTATGGGTTCGAATAACCATTTTGTGTAACCAGGCTCAAGCCTTGGAAACTTATAAACCCATGAGGGTATTTATTTGTTTTATGTCATTTTAATTTGAAGTAAATATATTATCATTTGGGCATGAAAACTGGGGCGTTACATGTTTACTATAATGACTAACAACTTCATTTGTTACTAATAGGAAATAAGTCAAATCATAAATATAATGATGATATGATGTGCAATAAAGTTTTCCTAATTTACCAAAAAATTTATCAATTATATTGATAACCTAATTAATTGAGGGTTGTTTTGAAAAGTTGGTAAAAAACTGGCTTTTGACTTTTTACCAAGTTTTTTGGCTTTTTTGGTAGTGATTTGAGAAGTTGGTAAAAAGCTGGCTTTTTACTTTTTAGTTTAATATTTATTTATGGCATCAAATCAAAATAAAATGACCAATATACCCTTGCCAAACTTTGAAATTTTAGGTAATTTATTAACATAGAGGGTACTTAGGTAATTTCGCCCGGCAGCTTTTTTTTCACTTCCCAAATGCATGTTCCGGCATTTTCGGCAGCATTGCATTTTCCTTCACAAGCCAAAAACGCCATGTTTTTGGCAAGTTCCCAAAATGGCACTGAATTGTTATGCTAGAGACCTCAAATGATTTACCAAATTTTTTATCAGACCTCTGAGATGTAGGACTCACACACATGTGGATTTGTGTGAATCCCACACCCATGTGAGAAGTTTGGTAAAAAATTTAGTAAATTATTTGGGTCTATAGTATTTTCCTAACCTACACTTTAAATAAATCTTAAAAAAAGTATTTATAATTTATCCTAATTTTTTATTATCGAGTAAGATCATGTAAAATGGTAAAATAGTTAATGAATTGTCTTGCGGATCAAAAAAAGAATGATTTATTGTCTTATAGTATTAAGGAGATGCTGAATGAAGAAGTTTCTGTTGCACGAGCTAAGGGTAATGGTATCAAGAATTGTAATAATAGGACACGGCCAATATTTTTAACTATTATCAATGGAGGTAATATGATATATTTTTTAAGAGTTGATTAAGTTAGTAACCTCGAATCTCTTATATTACAAGTGGTCTCATATTAAAATTATATCTTTAGCTGTAATCAACGAGGATAATTATGATATATTTTTTAAAAGTCATTAAGTTATTTTGTTTATATATTTTTAGCTATAATCAACGAGGATAATTATGATATATTTTTTTAAATTTCTACTTGTAATTGTGATTGAAAATAATTTATAAATGTTTAAAAGAGTTAATCAATTTTTTTCATCTTATACAACATGATATCAAACATTTTAATACATACTTTTAAAATAAATTTTTTAAAATAGTTTCATACACTGCACTAAAATAAACCATCAATGAGAAAGTGAATAAAATGACAGCTTAAGTTTGTACCCAACATTTTATATAATTTAAATACAAGATACAATATTTAAATTTGAGTATTGATCTTTCAATGATAGAGCTCAATAAAAATATTTTAAAAATAAGATACATCTAAGAAAGTAAAAAAATTACTTGAAATTTTAAAAATATTTACTAAAAAAAAATACGATAAATAAAAAACTCAATTTTCAAAAATTGAATTCAGAAAACTAAAACTAAAAAATTTTAAATAATTTTGTTACAAAATTAATATTACAAATAATTATTAAGAGGTGGATTCCCTTAAGTCTGGAGGGTGTTGTTCAGACTTGGAAGATTTACTACAAGTCTAATTTCGATGATCTAAACTGTTTATTTTGTTGAACATTTTGCATATATCATCTATACAAAAAGATTAGATTAGTCCAATAATTATAACATATTCAATTTATTACGTTTGTCGCAAAAAAAAAAAAAAATGAGCGACAACTGTGTTTTTAAATAAGTTATAATTATCAGATCGATTTAATTTTTTTATAAATGATATATACATAAAAATATTTGACAAAATAAATAATTTGGCTCATCGAAAAAATTAGTACTAAATTAGTGATATGTTTGATATAATATTTTATATTTATAATTACTCTTTTATCAATTGAAAAGAGAGAGAGAGAGAGAGAGAGAGAGAGAGAGTAAAATCAATTTTAAGGCCTCGTTTGAGAACAGACTAATTTAGTAACTTTTTGGCTAATTGGATAAAAAGGTAAGTAAAAAAAACTTGTATGTTTGGGATGACTTTTTGGCTAATTACGAAAAGCTGTGCAAAAAGTAGAGAGAAAAGAGAATCTTTGACTTTTTGGTATGGATTGTTGGCTTTTTGGCTAAAAAGGTAACTTTTTGGCTAATTGGCTAATTTAGCCACTCCCCAAACGGGGCTTAAATACTGTTTTAAACTCTTAATTTAAATTCAATTTATATCCTATTCTGTTTTTAATTTATTTTTTGTCATAAATATTTGTAATTAATTTTTTGTTTATGATTTGGATAGATTTATCAATTCATGGATTTTGGGTTCCAACCCTATTCTGTTTTTAATTCAATTAATTAATTTAAATTCAATTTATATCCTATTCTGTTTTTAATTTATTTTTTGTCATAAATATTTGTAATTAATTTTTTGTTTATGATTTGGATAGATTTATCAATTCATGGATTTTGGGTTCCAACCCCAACAACCCTATTGTTGCTCGAACCCAATGGCTGATGAATTTGAGTTCAAGGAGCAGATCTCCAGCTTGGAATCGTTCCTGGGTTTGGACTCTAAGCCAACTCAGTTCGAGGGATTCGGTGAGTCGGACTCAGTTGATCTGTGGATGCTTGACGACCTTGCAATGACTCATCTTCAGCCTCGTCTCTTCTAAATCAACTAAAATTAGGCTCTCTGTTTGTTTGCTTGTCATGTTTCAGAGTTTTTAATGCGTACTTTATGTTTGTTATTGCATAATTAGGTGTATCATATATATATATATGATGCATCATATGACATATATATTCTATATATATATATCAATAAGGTGCCCATGTTTGTATTCAATGATCTATGTTGTCCTCTTTTGTGTTTAATTTGGTGTGATCATGTTGTGTTTGTGTGAGATATTTTGCATTAAGCAATATATAAATAATATATATATATATATATATATGATGCATCATATGACATGTATATTCTATACATATATATCAATAAGGTGCCCATGTTTGTATTCAATGACCTATGTTGTCCTCTTTTGTGTTTAATTTTGTGTAATCATGTTATGTTTGTGTAAGATATTTTGTATAAGTAGTTAGTAATGTTTTATCAATATTTTTATTAAATGTCTTATATGTGAGTTTCATATCCATATGAAATATTTAGTAAAAATGTTGATAAAACATTTAGAATCCCTAACATTTTTCATTTTGTTTTAAGCAATGATATATAGATAAGGTAAATTACATAAACTTGTATTGAGTTTTAGAAAAAATATAATTTTATTCTCTTTTAGTAAGGCTAAAATGGATCAAAACTATTAATGTCAATTGTATAAATACATAAAAGTAAACAAAAAAGTATATATTTCAATATAAAAGATATAATAATATCATTTTTTATGAGTTAATTACCTAAAACTCCTATTTACAAATGTTATAGTTGCTCAGATACTATCTAAAAATCTTTGAACCGATAAGTCCTATTTAGTAAAACTGAAAATATTATCAGTTTTTCTCAATTTTTAAAATTAAGAACATTATCAATTTTATATAATAATGTTTCAGATAATTGTTTCACTAATTGATGCGGAAAAAAAAAGCAGTATGAGATTAAACTTTTTACCCTTCTATTAATTGGTTTGATTCATCTATCCAATAAAATCAAGAAAATTATCAATTTTTTTTTTCAATTTTAAAAGCGAGAACATTATCAGTTTTTGTTTTTTATTTTAAAGTTTTTTCTTTCAATTTTGCACATCAATGTTCCATCATCATACTCTTTTATAAACACAAAATTTTCAATTTTACACAAAAAATAATTCAGTTTTTTCAATTTTTTTGAAAAAATTAGGGTTTTTGGCACATAATTTTTTTTAGTTTTTCAATTTGAAAGTTGATATTTTAAAGTTTTGAAAATCAAAATAAATGTCAAATCATCATATTCCTTTATATATAATCATAAATGATGAACAATCATTTTTAAAAGGCAATTTTGATTATTAAAAATTTAATCGGACTTGAAGGTCTAAAAAATCTTAGTTAAGACTTAATAGAATATAAGTTCATAAATTAAGACTTGTGTGTAAATACTTCTTTTTTTATTTATATAACTAACGAATTACTGATGAAAAGAGAGTTGAGTATCATCTAAATTAAAACTTTAAGGAGCCCAATGTAACTATATCAAAATTATAAAACTTAATGTATTTTTTCTAAACTTCTAAAAAGATTAGTGTAATTTATCCAGTAAAAATATATATATAGAAAAGTTATGCGTAATGATTTGATTGAGTTTTGAGCTTATCATTTCAAAAATAATATTATCATGCCATTCTGGTACAAAATTTTATGAAATAACATTTCCTTTAATATTATACCATCTGAAAAATTTTACTATAATGACTATTAGGAAATAAGTCAAGTCATAAATATAATGATGATATGATGTGCAATAAAATTTTCCTAATTTACCAAAAAATTTATCAACTATATTGATAACCTACTTAATTGAAGAAAAATGTTTGAGTACCACAAAAACAGTGGCTCAAATGGCCTAAAATTGCCAAAACGATGTCATTTTGGCAAGTTTTGCGCCCAAAACGACGTTCTTTTAGCAATTTTGAACCATTTGAACGACTGTTTTTGTGGTCCTCAACCATTGCTCTTAATTGAATTGTTATTTTTTTTTCCCTTCACAACCTTCACTTTAAGATGAGCTATCATGTGTACAATAAATATTCAGATAAATTGGAAATGCTCGCTAATCTTATGGTGTGTTTGATTGGATGGACTAAATAAGGGAGATAAAAATTCATCGGATTTGAATACTGGGACTGTGAATCCTCCAGACCATTTGGTTGGATTTAATGTATACCCTGTGTTTGTTTTTTTATGGAATTAGATATCTGGAAATGACTATGTTTAGTGAATCCAATGTTTGGTTAGACGGGCTGGATAAAGATAAATGTTCAAAAGACTATTTCATCCTTGTAATTCATAATTTATATTTTTTATTCAATATAGAATTTTAAATTTGTAATCTATAATTTATAATTTATAATTTAACAACACTAAAATTTTTAATTTATAAGGCCATAATTTATAATTTATTATTTTTAATTAAATTAAATTAAATTTATAATTTTTATTTTTATTTAATATGTAATTTTAAATTAACAACACTAAAAAAATAATTTTATTTAATATATAAATTTAATTTTTTAACAACACTAAAAAAATTTAATTTATAAGACCATAATTTTTAATTTATATTTTTTATTAAATATATAATTTTAAATTAGCAACACTAAAAAAATAATTTATAAATGTTCAAAAGATTTTTTTATCATTTTCCAATTGTTTACTAAGTAATAGCATGAGGGTAAAATAGACATTTCAGACATTAGTCTCATGGGATATCAATCACATGGAAATAATCCCACCTTCCCATAGGATTGTTTAGTCCCACATATGGGGGATAAGGAGTTTAGATGGATTCTATGTCCGGCGGACTAAAAAACAAAAACAAATGCCAGATATAAGTCTTTCAACAGATTACAATCCGAACAGTAAATAATCCTCCCCTAATCCCTCCAATCAAACGCATCCTTATTGTATTATGTGACGATATACCTAATTAATAAACTTATACTATAATAGTGAAAATTATATGCTTCAATACATAACGTATCCCTCCAATTCTAATTGTAATTTTTTGAGTAAATAATAAATACACTTTTTGACATTAAAGTAAAATACGAATCGTCTTTTATGATTTTCAAAATTACATTTCATTCACTGATGTTTTTAATTTTATAAAAAATAGCTCATTTTATTAATAAATTATTAAGTCAATTAACAGTTTTTAATGATATTATAAATATGTTTTAATTAATAATTTGAGTAATTTTATTATTATATAGGAGAGTAATTATAAATTTTATTTTATTTTATTAATGCCGTTAAATAGAAAATTATAAAAAAGGGTCATTTATAATTTTTCAGATCACAAAAAATAATTTGTAGGGTTATGCTAGAGACCCCAAATGATTTACCAAATTTTTTATTAGACCTCTCAGGTGTAGGACTCACACACATGTGGATTTGTGTGGATCCTACACCCATGTAAGAAGTTTGGTAAACAATTTAGTAAATTATTTGGGTCTAGAGTATTTTCCTAACCTACACTTTAAATAAATCTTAAAAAAAGTATTTATAATTTATCCTAATTTTTTATTATCGAGTAAGATCATGTAAAATGGTAAAATAGTTAATGAATTGTCTTGTGGATCAAAAAAAGAATGATTTATTGTCTTATAGTATTAAGGAGATGCTTAATGGAGAAGTTTCTGTTGCACGAGGAAAGGGTAATAGTATCAAGAATTGTAATAATAGGACACGGCCAATATTTTTAACTATTATCAATAGAGGTAATATGATATATTTTTTAAGAGTTGATTAAGCTATTAACATCGAATCTCTTATCACAAGTGGTCTCATATGAAAATTATATCTTTAGCTATAATTAACGAGGATAATTATGATAATTATGATATAATTAAAATAAATTTTTTAAAATAGTTTCATACACTGCACTAAAATAAACCATTAATGCGAAAGTGAATACAATGACAGCTTAAGTTTGTACCCAACATTTTATATAATTTAAATACAAGATACAATATTTAAATTTGAGTATTGATCTTTCAATGATAGAGCTCAATAAAAAAATTATTACAAAAATAGTACTTATTTAATAATATATTAGGTTAAAAAAATAAAAATAATAATGTCAATTTTTGCTTAAAAAAGTAAAAAAATTAATAAATACATAAAACAGTAAACTAGTTTGGCAATATTAGCTTATTTAAAATGCAAAAGTAAAAAAAATATTTTATTAAAATAAAAAATAATATGTTGAAAGGCCATTTTATTCTCACTTGTCATATTTCCTAAAAAAGTACAAACCTAATAAAGGATAATAGTCATTTTGCTAAAAAAAAGGTCAAAAAAACAAACATCACTTGAAAAATCAAACAAATAACTAAAAAAAAACTCTTACAAAATTATCAAACGCATAATTTTTTTAATAAATACTTTCTAAATTAAAATGTATATTTGTCAAACCCCATTGTGTTTTAAGAGAACTGTTTCTATTTGGTTTGATTTTTAAAATTTATTTTTAATTAAAAAATAATTAAAAAAATAAACACTTAAATATATTTAACAATTTTTAAAATTTATTTTAAATTCATATAAAAAAAACATTTTTCATCAAATTAGTTTTAATCTTTTTTTAAAAAAAATTGTTTTGTTTTAAATAGATTCTGGAAATCCAAATCAAAATAGAATTGTTAAATAATAAACAAACTTATTTAGATAAGTGTACTTATTTTATTTGAGTTATATCACTTTTCTATTTCTTTATATATATTTTTATAAAAAATTAAAAAATATATTTATTTTAAATCCCAAATAACAGGTGACTGTGAAGAAGGGTAGAAGAAGAAAAATGTTAAGATCACAAATGTTTTATCAAATATCTAACATGGGTATGGGACCTACACCATGTACGTCTCATGTGAGTTCCACACCCATATAAAACATTTAATAAAATATTTGAGATTTCTAACATTACGCTTATAAGACATTTACTCATTGTACAAAATGATTAGGATGTCTCCACTTGCCAACTCACATACACCTCCCAAGTTCTAATTTGGAAAATGCTAAAACCAGTATGTCAATGTTGAAATATATATATACTAGGGTATGCCTGTGCCTAAAGGTACGGTGTAAAATTTAATCCCAACACTATTTAAATTTATTATAAATTTAATCCCAACACGGATTAAATTTAAATTTAATCCCAACATTATTTAAATTTAACCCCAACACTATTGAAATTTAAATTTAATCCCAACACTATTTAATCCCAATACTATTTAAATTTATTATAAATTTAATCCCAACACAGATTAAATTTAAATTTAATCCCAACACTATTAAATTTAATTCCAACACTATTTAAATTTAAATTTAATCCCAACACTATTTAAATTTAAATTTAATCCCAACACTGCTTGAATTTAATCCCAATACTATTTAAATTTAAATTTAACCCCAACACTATTTAAATTTAAATTTAATCCCAACACTATTTAAATTTAAATTTAATCCCAACATTGTTTGAATTTAATCCCAATACTATTTAAATTTAAATTTAACCCCAACACTATTTAAATTTAAATTTAATCCCAACACTATTTAAATTTAATCCCGAGATGTAGATTCCTCTATAATATTATTCATTTGGTAAAGAACAATCAACTGACTGCCAACACAATACAATCATTACAATCACAAACATATTTATAAATAAAAAAAATTAAAAAATAAAAAGCATAGATCAGCTAGGAAGAGTCAAACACAACTGTCACCCCCAATCCATTTTGATAGCAACAGCAGCAGCAAGCTCATGGAAAAGGAAGACACTCGTCTTCACAATAACAGTTGGGATGTGATAACCACAACACCAAAACCATGTTCCCAAAATGTTTTCTGATAATAAATATGCATCAAACACAACCAGAATAATAAATATGCATCAAACATCATCCAATTCCAATAAAGAACAATGTAAAAAAGATGCCTGGTGGAAATGTTAAAAAAGATTCCTGATGGAAATGTTAGTTTGGAGAATGTGTAAAAAGATTTGTAGCATTACACATGATACCAAAAAAAAAAAAAAAAAAAAAACAAACAAACAAACATGCATCTCTAATAATAAAATAAAACTACGGAATTAAAGTCATAGTTCGTCTAAACTACCGCAATTAATGATATAATTTATCAAAAATAAAATAAAATATAATATAACAAAATGAAATGAAGTGACTAAGAAAAGGAAAATGTGTTTTTAGGAGTGCCTAAAGCATATGGGAGGAGCTTAGCAGAGATAGCTGAAACAAATCCATGTGGTCCTACATGCAATCAATGTATCCAATGGAAGTGCATTTGATATATAGGTCACTTGTGTCTAAGCAGCAGCAACACTGATCATCAAAACTCAATTCCAATGGCTACAACAGAGGATGGTGCCTAGAAAAGGGCAGCTTGATTGGCTGTGACTAAGAAATATGATATACTGAATGGACCTTACAATATGAACGTTTCGAATAATTAAAAGTTGCTCCTCATAACTTGATTGGACTCTATTGCCTAAAGGGAATCATAGTTTCACCAATTTCATAGGCCAATGTAATTAATTGCATGCTTCCTACATATTAAGGAAATATTAAAAGTGCATACTTCTCTGCTGAAGCGCATTCAGTGAACTCACAGTCATATTATTTTGACCCTCCATCTCCAATTAGGATATTTTCACAACTCCTGCAGACAGGCAATGCTTGCTTTTTCTGAAGCAAAGCAAGGTACAACAGCCTAATGCACCTGGCAAACTCCACCATTTGATTTGGCACCATTCCCCCACCCCCCTCCCCCTCAAAAAAAAAAAAAAAAAAAACATTGATTAAAAAAAAGTTATAGAATTTTAGACTAAAAGTCAAGAGTAAAGCAGATAAACATGAGCAATAATCATCTTCGCTTAGCCAAATTAATCATCTACCCAGAAACCTAATCAAACCAAACTAAGCCTTATGTTACAACTTACAATCAATTGGCATTGGCTATGTGAATCCATTTCGTTTTTTCCATCTTGCTCTGTCAAGTTATAATTTAATTTACAACCCCAAGTGACCAGTTCATCTTCTTCAAATGATACATTGACACTGCATCATCAGAGCCACGATACTACAGCAAAGGACTCTAAAACCCATAAAATTAATCTCAACCCATTAGCGACTAAACAAAGAAGAATCCATATCAAATGTTATATTATAATACATTATATTATACTCATGATACATACATATATATATATATATTATTTAAAAAAATTAGCATAATATAACTTTTTTTGATTTGCACACCCATCACCTATACCTCAGCCATTAGTAAATAATTTAAATTATCAAAATCATACTCTTAGTGGGTTTCAGAAGCCCTTCAAATTTTTTTAAATTCATATTTGAAACCCAAATAGTAGGGAATCAAACATCACATTTGATCAAGGCGTCATCAATGTCATGGCTGAAGAAAAAGATGTACAAAGACAAATGCCCATTAAATTGACTTTTAGGCCCATGAGTTCTAATATAACTTCTGATTATCATACCAGAACACTGCAAGACAGCTGCAGTGCCAATGAAACAGGATTTCCTTGATGAAGAGCTACTGGTAAATTTTGTGCACCAAAAAGGTTCCAGAACAATAAATTTCTGATTGCAGGTTGTTTTAGAAATCAGAAATTAAAGTCATTATAAATCACCACCTCATCATACCCTATAAGCATAGAATAACTGTAATGACTCAAAAATATATATATATATGAATAATAATAAATTAATAAAAAATAAAGTAAAAGGAAAATAGCATGAGTGTCCATCATGCTTTCGGTGGATTTTTTTTTTTTTTTCTTAATAAAAGAAGAAGAGATATGCAGAGTGGATCTTTGCTCAATTCGGTGGAGAATGAATTAAAGAGAATGGAAAGTATGTTTATATACTCAAGTGGTGTGGTCTAATAAAAGAAAGGAGATGGGGATGAGTACGTGGCAAGTATTCAATGCTGCTGGAATAATTTCTGTCGTGAGGGAAGGATACATATTCTTCAAAAAACAAAAAGGTTAAGTTGGTTTTGGTTTGGTAGTATGGCTGACTACATTTGTTTAGAAATAAAAAGAAAGAGATTGGTGGAGTAAGGGCCATGTTATGCCAGATTCGGCAAAGGGCCATGAGAACCCAAGGGAATGAAATAATAAAATACATCCACTCTCTCTCTCTCTCTCTCTCTCTCTCTCTCAATTTGATCCTCGAGTTGCATTTGGGTTGCATTTTTTTTGGTATCAAAGCTGCAGGATTCTTACCAGCTCTATCTTGCTTTCTTCAACAACACCACCTCGATTCAAACCTTAGCATCTTCAATTCAGTCTTTGATGCAACTCTGGACTTTGTAATCGCAGCATTGCGATTATGACTTTGGGACATCAGACATGATCTCTACTTCATGACTCAACCTTATGAGATGATCAAGTCCTAATTGATTCGATTTGCGATCTGTGTGTGCTGCGATCTCGACTTCAAACTTCAATTTGCAATCGCTTCGTTTCGAAGTTCAATTTTCGCAAATATCAACTTGTTTCACGATGTGATTTAAATTCAAGGCCCCAGATCCGAACTCGAATCTGAAGTCCCAGCCAAGAACTGACTTCGATCCGAAGTCCTAGCCAAGATTTGACTTCGATCTAATTTTGTGCTCGCAACTCATTTCCAACTTGGATAGTGCTGTGAATCTAGTTCTTCGATTTGGTCACAATCGAGATTCAACTCGCACAACTTGGATTGCGAACGGAATTCAACTTCGAAGCTTGGATTGCAGTTCAATTTCGTCACTTAGATCGTGAGTCTGGATTCGACTTCTGACAGTGGGTCAGCAATCTGAATTAGCAAACAAGTCGTTAGCCATGCCTATGACTTTGCAGGCAAGTGTTCCTGCTCCTATTCAAGGTGATGGTGTGCTTTCCGATCCTCTTCAGAGACCAATATCTGTCACACAATCGACTGAGATCATGAGTGATTTGATTCAAGAAGAAGAGGGTTTTATTAGGGGTTCGGAATCGGAGAATGTTGGCCTAATTAAAAGGATTTTGATGATGTCTGTGAATGGTACACTTCACATTCATGCTTTGAGATTGATTAGGAGAGAATTGGGATTACCCCAAGATTTTCGAGAATCAATACTTGGAAAGTATACAAATGAGTTTAGGTTGGTTGATTTGGAGACTGTGGGTTTGATTGATAGAGATAGAGAATTGGGTTTTGTTGGGGAGGTCGAGAAGTGGAGAGAGAAAGAGTTTAGAGAGAAGTGGTTGAGTGAATTCGAAACAAAGTGTGTGTTTCCTATTAATTTCCCGACTGGGTTTAAGATCGAGGCAGGGTTTAGAGAGAAATTGAGGAATTGGCAAAGACTTCCTTATGTGAAGCCTTATGAGAGAAAAGAGGGGGTTAAGGTTCATACTTGCGGAGGGATTGAGCGGTTTGAGAAGCGAGCTGTTGGGATTTTTCACGAGCTTTTGTGGTTGACTGTGGAGAAAAAGGTTGAAGTTGATCGTTTGGTACACTTTCGAGAGGATTTGGGTATAGAAGTTGACTTGCGAGAGCTTATTTTGAAGCACCCGGGCATTTTCTATACATCTACCAAAGGAAATGCCCAAACAGTTTTTTTTTTTAAGAGAGGCATATGGTAAAGGGTGTTTGATGGAGCCAAACCAAATTTCTGTTGTTCGGAGGAAAATGTTGGACCTTATTTTGCTGGGCCGTCGGATTTGGTAATTGAAGTGGACCCCACGTGTTTGGCTGCTACAATTTTTGTTGGGGTCGTAAATTGAAGTGCTTTGGAGTTTTGCATGTTTCCTCGTCAAGCTTGAGGTAGGGATTTTCTTTGAGTTATATATATGTTTTTTGCAAGATCTAGTTAATTTTCAAAATTTTCCTTTGATTAATTTTGAAGATAAATTGTGATTTAAGGAAAAGAGTGATTTCGAAAATGAGTTTACTATTTGATCCTTTGAGATAGAATTTGGGAGCTTTTGAACTATATTGATGAAAGAAAGACGTTTTGGTGAGATTTTCTCAAATATTTGAAAATAAAGGGTTTTGATAAGAAAACCTAGAAATTGGAAATTTTAAGAAAGATATTGAAAAGCTGTGGAACATGTTGTTCTATTTATTTTGTGTGCCAAAATAAATGATATTTGAAAATTGTTTATTTATTTGCATATAAATGATATTTTCATGGAATATGAGAATTGTTGAAATATTGGGCATTGTTGTTTAAAGGTATTAATATAGTCTTGAGATGACTAAATTGTTAAGATTATTTGAAATGTGAAAATTATGTTATTTCTTTGATGAATTGAAATAAGAGTATTTATTCATCTTGTGAAATTGCATTGAAATGAGAATTTTGATCACAATGGAAATATTGTGTGAAGGAAAGGAAAATAGATTAAACGTTGTATTGCATTTGTTGATACATTGGCATATCATTTCATTGAAAATGAAGAGTTTTGGAAAGCTGATTTAAAAACTTTGCATTGAGAAAGAATGTTGAGAAATGAGTTTTCATGAAATGGTTTTTGGGTAAATACGGTGGTAAGTCTTGATAGGTAGTGTGGATTATCGAGCCTTCCAGTTGTGACTGGTAAAAATGACGGAATGGGTGTCGAGCCTTCCAGCTGTGACTGGTGAAAATGACAGAATGGGTGTCGAGTCTTCCAGCTTGTGACTGGTAAAAATGACAAAGAATGTGTGTCGAGCCCTCCAGATGATACTGGTAAAAATGACAAATTGGTAGCACTTGTATAGTCTACTTGCAGACACTGACCTAGGGATTACCAGAGTTGTATTTACCGCCCCTTGAACAAAATTGATAAATGTGGAACATTTGAAATTGCATGGCATCATTGAGCATGATGGTTTTTGAATAAATAAAGATGTGTTCTTATTTTTTTTCAAAAAGAGCATGGCATGGCATGTGCATCCATTTTTTTTTTAGACTTGTATAAAATGTATATACTTTGTTAAGAATTTTCTACTGGGCTTTATGCTCACCCTATGGGATTTTTGGTGCAGGAAATGATGTAGTGATCCCGCCTAACTGAGGGTGTGGAAGTATGTGAAGAGAGCATGGTGTGCTCGTTTGCTGTGACTCTAATTGTAAGCCAAGGGCTTTATATGTATAGGGTTGAATAACCATTTTGTGAAACCAGGCTAAGGCCTTGGAACTTGTAAACCCATGAGGGTATTTAATTGTTTTATGTTATTTTGATTTGAAATAAATGTATCATCATTTGGGCCTGAAAATTGGGGCGTTACAATAACTTCTCACCTCTACAATTTGAGAGTGGTTTTGCTTTGTCATCAATATTTTCTTAGCACACAAACTTGACAACCACAAACCCAACAAAAGCAATGCATTAAAATGGTAAGTCTTAGGTATTGAAAAGGTGTGTTTGGTAGAGAGAAACTCAGACCCATTCAAACAACAGAGTGAGATTCAGTTAAAAAATGGAACAACTTCTCAGACCCATTCAAACAAACACTTAATGGGTATGAAGCCCTGGACTAAAAAATAAGATTAGAATAAGAGAAAGAGAAGCAATGTTTACTTTTCAACAGAGACCACATTTATTTATGATCGCAAGAACAATTGAAAAGTGATAAATTTTAATGTGTTAGTTGAAGCAGATCCATATCAGTAATTGAAGTAGATCCATATCAGTAATTGAAGCAAATCCGCATCATATCAGTAGGTAGACTTTTGGATTGACAAAAGTCTATTGTTCAGAAAAATATGTTTAGAAATTGTTGAGTTGTAAATCCATATTTAAATATTAACAAAGATCACTGGAATTTCTGATTATAAAGGGTGAGAAGAACAGTTGTGATAGAGATTGCCATACCTAAGCGGTTGAAGCACAGCTAGACGAAACCGAATCTGTGGTTGAAGGAGATCAATTCAAAGTAAAGTGAAGTAAAGCAGTTTAGGAAGAAGAAGAAACGAGGAGCGAGAGAGATAAAGAGGATGAAGGAGGCGTGGGTAAATATACACATACGGCGGTTGAAAGCAGAGGAAGTCGGGCTTCGAAGGCGAATCTGTGGTTGAAAGAGATCAATTCAAAGTAAAGTGAAGGAGAGCAGTTTCGGGAAGAAGAAGAACAGGGAGAGAGAGAGAGAGATAAAGAGGGATGGAGGGGAGATGTGATTTGGCTGGAGAGCAGAGAGATAAAGATAGAAGGCTGAGGGAGACGTGGGTAAGCAGGATGCTTAATGTTTGTGTCACGACCCCAACCCGCCCCTAGTAGGATGGTGCCGAGATGGCCAGTAACCCGTGATTACCAAAGGCCAACTTATCAAAATCCACACACAACAAAGTACTTATAGGGGGCTTACAAAATGCGGAAGCAATAGATCAAAATACAAGTAGTCCATAAGAGCTGTGCGTAAATCAAATGAGCAAACAAGTACAAATGATCTTACAACCAGTCCAAAATAACAAAATACAGTTCTCATCTTGATCAAAAGGCTTCTAAGCCGACATGTACAAAATACAAGGAATACAAGCCAAGAAGCATGATTTTCAAGATTTGCCGACGAAAATACAAAATGCCGATGTAAACACATAATGCCGAGGTTGAACAGCATGGCCGACAAGAATGCAAAACAAGCCGATGAAAACCAAATATCCAAAACAAGCTGGTAAACACATCTAGGCGTCGCCGCCGTCCTGCTCATCACCTACATATATATATAGAGGGTGAGTATGGAAACTCAGTGAATGATACTAATAATAAAGGTTTTGCATGAATATAGCCGAAGTCTGTACAAAACAAGCATTTCGGAACCATACAAATATTAGCCGAGGTCCTTCAAAGCGAAACACCATAAACCTTTCCAAGACAAAGGATGAACCGTATCCATCTTTCAAACCTTACAAGTTTCAAGGGATGTTCATGACATCGGCAAACAAGGACAAAGGCTTTCCAAACCAAACAGTACGTGTAGTAGCCCATTAGTGACAAAACCAAGATTTATACGATCCGTGATCGTTTTGGACAAGATGATGCTGCGAAAGTTTATAGTCCTCCAGCTAAGGGACTTTTACACTTAGTGCTGCGAAAGTTTATAGTCCTCCAGCCAAGGGACTTGTGTTACTTAGGCCCGTAGCCCTTTTTAACACCATGGCTTTTTCAAGAAAGGACCGTATCCTTTTTATGCAAGAGACTGGTGTCACTTAGGCCCGTAGCCCTTTTTGACAAATGATGCTGCGAAAGTTTAGAGTCCTCCAGCCAAGGGACTTGTGTTCAAGAAAGGACCGTATCCTTTTAATCCATAATGCTGCGAAAGTTTATAGTCCTCCAGCCAAGGGACTTTTCAAGACAATCATCAAGACAAAGCTCACATTTGATACATCGAGTTAGGCTAACCATTCATGCTTAACAAATACTTTCATCAAAACAAAGCAAGACAGGATTTATCAAAGCAGTTTAACATAGCTTTATTAAAAGCACCACTCACCTGGCTCTTCAGGTGTAGGCTCAAAGCAAGATCAAAGTCCTGACAATCACATAGCAAATCACATTCTCAAAACAAGCTTTACTTACACATAATGATCTCGGCACTACCACCGAATCCAAAACAATAACGAAACGAAACATGCTGAGTCAAACTGGGTACTGCCCAGGTCCCACCGAGGTCCCACACCTCCTAGCCGAGGTGTGGTCCTGCTGGCCACATACAAACGAAATCGGGGAAACCTGTGTTTCCCTCTGAAGGATGCAAGGGACAAGAACGTCAAGAACATGCATGTTAGAACCATAACTCGTTTATTCAAAATCTGGGGTTTCATGCTAAGAGTTCAAAAACGTGGACTTAGGCACCCAACCAAGAAGAACGTGCAAGAACAACCACAATAACATGGCTCTAGCCATAAACTTCTAGATCAAGGTGCAACCTTCATCAAGAACACATGAATACTAACTTTCTCTTTCAAAACCAATTCCAAATCCATGCATGGCATGCAAAACAAACCCGATCATGCAATGCAGCTTGACAATCAATAAGAATAACCGAAGCAGATCAAGATTCTCACCTCAGATCACAAATCTAACGGTTCGATCAACCAAGACCAAGCTCGAAAGTCACCTTTCTCTCTCTAAAGCTCTTCCCTCTCCCTTGAGAGCTTCTCTCTCTAAAAACAAAGATTTGAGACCAAAATGATTCCAAAAAGATACAAAATGATGTGTTATAGGCCTGTCGGCTGGCTTAGCCTCCAGCTCAGACACATGGCAGCACCGGGTTGGTCTAACTCAAAAGGTGACTGATGGATAAGACAAGTCTCTGACAAAGCGTATTCAACAAGTTAGATGGCAAAACACCTCGGCAAGTAAGGACATCGGCTAAAGTCAAAGCTACTGCAAGGATAACAAGGACATCGGCAAGGGAGGTCGGCACTTGACTAAGTGGTGCCACACCTTGGCCTGGGTGTGCCACACCTCGGCCTAGGCCATACCTGCCCAAGGACAAAGATCACTAGCACAAAGCATCTCGGCCTCGGCTCCAAACACATCGGCCCAAAGAGTGACATCTCGGCAACCATGCCGAGGTGAAGATACAGGTCAACCAAGGTTCCAAAACAATTCTAAGTACAAAGGCTCAAGGGTGAACTATGCTAAGCTGACCTCGGCTACACGCCAAGCAAGGTACAAGATCAAGCAAGCAAGAAATATTTAACAAGTAAGAAAAAAACAAAATAACAAGATTTATAATCATGGCAAGACAAGATCATACAAAGATGCACACAAGCATGGCTAAGTCAAGATGAGGGTTGTTACAGTTTGGACAGGAAGATATATATTTAGGATTGATATAAATTTAAGGGAGGTTATTTGAACCGTCCATGTGAATATACAAATGAATCATGACCCTTCAAATGTCTTAGTAGGACAATTGTTTTTAATACATTTTCAAAAACCTTCTTGCTTTATTATATAGACTAGGGTATTCCCGTGCCTAAAGGTACGGTGTAAAATTTAATCCCAACACTATTTAAATTTATTAGTAATTTAATCCCAACAAGGATTAAATTTAAATTTAATCCCAACATTATTTAAATTTAACCCCAACACTATTGAAATTTAAATTTAATCTCAACACTATTTAAATTTAATCCCAACACTATTTAAATTTAAATTTAATCCCAACACTATTTAAATTTAATCCCAACACTATTTAAATTTAAATTTATTCCCAACACTATTTAAATTTAATCCCAACACTATTTAACTTTTATTTTTTAAATATATATACAAATGACCAATTTTCTTAATACATAAATCATACTCATATAATAAATGACCAAATTTCTTAATAAATAAATCATTAAAAAAATTTAATAATATAAAAAATATTTTCCAGTTAATCATTTTGTTAATAAATAAAGTATTAACAGTTTTTTAATGATATGAGAAATATTTTTCAATAAACAGTTTTGATAATTTATTATTTCATACTAGAATAGTTTTTTTTTTCCTCATTATTGTGTTAAATTAAAATTTATAAAAAATGATAACTGTAATTTCTAATATTATGAGACTAATTCATATTTTAAACAAATCTTACGAGTGCATTTGTAATTTGTTAAAAAATAAAAGATTTATATTTCATAATTGACCAAAAATGTTTGCGTAATAAAATATTTGAGATTTCTAACATCACGCTTAGAATGACAACCGTGAATGAAAGAATCACATTGGGGATAGTGATGTGGAATAAAATTAGGACCGGTAGGATGAAAAGAGGATGAATCAATGGGTAACAAACCAACCGATTGACGCCAGCCTGGCAAATTACACATGATTGGATGTGGGTCCCATTTCCCGCCCAAGAAGTTATTGGGTGGTGTTTTGGGAAGTTGGTAAAAACTTGACTTTTTTTACAAAAAAAAACTGGGTTGTTTTGGGTAAACAAGCTAGCTTTTTTATCCAAAAAAGTTAAAAAGCCAAAAAACTGACTTTTTACCATTGTTCCCAAAAGACTCCTTGGTGATCTTGAGCACTCACGTCGTGTTCTAACATGATTATGATTGGTAAATGAAGTGAAATTCATAAATTTATGTTAAATAATTAAGCGCTGGTTTAAAATATTTTTAAAAAGTCAAAAATTTATTAAAAAAGTTAAAAAGTTATTACTATTTATCTAAAAAAATATAAAAAAATTAATTTTACAAAAAAAAAGTACAACTCACATGTCACGTGAGTTGTACTTTAGCTGTCCACCGTTTATACAAAGAGAACATGTGGAGAAGCAAACAAGACGGTGTTGTTCGGCCCGTGGGGGCCCATCATGGGTTCCGTTTTGATAATATGAATCGTTGAATGTGTAGAAATCGTCGAATACTATATGTCTGTAAAAAATCACATTGATCAGATATCGCTAACTACATGATCAAATTAGTTTTATATAAAAAATAGATGGTGTTATAGTTAATGGTTGACAATTAACTAATCCGATCAGATAGCTATCGATATCCAATCAATATGATCTTTTACAAACATATAGTACTCGACAAGTTCTACGCATTGAACGGTTCCGATTAGCAAAATAGAACCCGTGGTGGGACCCCACGAGCCAATATCTTATCAATTCAATGCCCAAAAATGAGGCAACCATCTCCTATACACTACTCTACACACGCTGCTAACTAGGACATCCACCGTACTGCTTATTCTATCCTATGCTTTTCCTATACATTAATTTATATACTTTTTTAATAGACATTTTTCGTAAAAAGTCAAAAAAATTATCCCCAACAATCATATTTTTCCCCTCAACTTTTTAGTTCAAAAATTCAAAAAAATGTATTTATTTAGGATATCGCAAACAATCCCCAAAAATATAAAGAGACTATATAATAAATTATAGTTAAAGAAAGATATAGCTACCTAACGCCCTGAAGTAACCAATAATTTTCCATCCTGCCGGTCATCCCACATGCGTTCTCCCTTCACCCCCCACTATTCCTCATTTATTTATTTATTTGCTCGTTTCTATATTTTTCACCATAATTATAGCAATTATAATTAAAACAAGAAATTGCCTTTCATTTTTTTAAAGGAAAAATTACTCTTAAATCCCATTTTAATAAAAGAAAATAATATGAAAATAATTGGTGTATTTGAATTTTTAGAAAGCAGGTTTTGAAAACGAAACCAAATTGAGACTCCAACAATAGAAGTGGAAAGGTTCCAAGGTTTTGAGTGCTTTTCCTACCCACACTCACAGAATCAAAAAAAATAAATTAAAGATTCTTTGAGAAAGCAGAGAGAAAAGTAGAAAGAAAACGAAATTCCTAATCTTATGTTTTCGAATGGCATAGGGTTCAAAATATTACAAAATCAGTTAAATTAAGCCAAATAAATGTGATTTAAATATAAAGAAAAAAAAAGTTTTCTCGAAACAAAATAAACAAAAAACCAGTGTATGTCTAATTTGGTACCTTCTCTTTCATTTTCTTAGAGACCAAGCAAACAGAACAGAATAGAACAGTAAATATATATCTATTACCGCATGAATTTCCAAAAGAAATGCTCTTCTTTCTCTCTAATTTTCAGACCAAAGCGGAAGAAGTAACACTATGTTTGGGAATCTATGAGAGAAAAGAAAAGAAATGATTACTTAAGTAATAAGAGAAAAGAAAAGAAAAGAAATGATTGTGATTTCTCTCTTTTTTGTTTGGATAAGGAATAAATAAAAGAAAAGAAATGATTGTGATTTCTCTCATTCTTGTTTGGTTAGGTTTCATTAAGAGAAAAGAAAAGAAATTATTTTATGTTATATTACCAAAATAACCTTTTTATATTTTCAATCATTTTATTTCTTTTATTTTTATAGGGACAAAATAGATATTATGAAAATAGTGGTTTCTTTTCTCTCCCAATCTCTCCACTTTTGGGAAGATTGAAAATGAGGCTCATAAGAGAAATGAGTTTCTCTCCATTTCTTCCCATTTCTCTTTACTTAGGTTATCCAAACAAATAAGAGAAATGAATATCACTCCATTTCTTTTCTTTTCTCTCCAAATCACTCAATCCAAACATAGCGTTAAAAGGGTATTGAAAATCTTTTGTTTGGTTGCTAAGAAAACAGGGAACAGAGAGAGAGAGAGAGAATCAAATAACAAAACTGAAAATCAACGATCGTGCGGTGTGTGTAGTAGAGATTTAAGGAACAAAACACACACCTTTGTTTTTTCAGTTGGAGTTACGGAACTCCAGCGAATTTCCGGCGTGGCAAACTGATTTAGACAGAGAGACTCAAAAGGTTTTTTCAGGTGGCTTTTACACACTCTGTTCTTTGTCTCTCTCTTTCTCATAGACCCCCGAGCAGAGTACGTACATATGTGTGTGCGTAAATATGAATATCAAATTACCTTAATACCCTTAGGCCTTGTTTGTTTGGTTGTCTCTATTGGATATGATTTTGGGGAGGATATGTAATATTAGAGATATAGGATTTCTTTTGTCATGCTTGGTTATGGTAGATTATAGTATCGGACAAGATTAGATTTATTTGCTAAATCTAATTTGGTAGAGAGATAAAAAAATATGTTAGTCTCACATCATATGATATTGTGCTGCCTCCCCTCCTCCCTCCCTATATCTCCTAAACAAACATGACCTTAAGGGATTAGATTCACACTAATCTACCGTGTAACGCCCCCATTTTCATGCCCAAATGGTGATACACTAGTCATGGCTCTTTAAAGTAAAACTGATAACAAATCCTCATACTTGCATTACACGATGTAAATAGTCTTCATGCGATGATACAATTAATCCAACAACATTAATTAAACAACAAATACCCCTAAGGGTTTACAAGTTCCAAGGCCTGAGCCTGGTTACACAAAACGGTTATTCAAACCCACACATATAAAGCCCTTGGCTTACAATCAGAGTCACAGCAAACGAGCACACTATGCTCTCTTCACACACTTCCACACCTTCAGTTAGGCGGGATTACCACATCCTTTCCTGCACAAAAATCCCGTAGGGTGAGCATAAAGCCCAGTAGGAAAATCCTTCACAAAGTATATACATTTTATACAAGTCTCAAAAAAAATGGATGCACATGCCATGCCATGCTCTTTTGAAAAAAATAAGAATACATCTTCATTTATTCAAAAACCATCATGCTCAATGATGCCATGCAATTTCAATTGTTCCACATTTATCAATTTTGTTCAAGGGGCGGTAAATACAACTCTGGTAATCCCTAGGTCAGTGTCTGCAAGTAGACTATACAAGTACTACCAATTTGTCATTTTTACCAGTATCATCTGGAGGGCTCGACACCCATTCTTTGTCATTTTTACCAGTCACAAGCTGGAAGGCTCGACACCTATAATCTGTCATTTTTACCAGACAATTTGGAAGGGGAAGGCTCGACACCTACTCTCTGTCATTTTTACCAGTCACAGCTGGAAGGCTCGACACCTATCATCCACACTACCTGTCAAGACTTACCACTGTATTTACCCCAAAACCATTTCATGAAAACTCATATCTCAATATTTTTTCTCAATGCAAGTTTTCAAATCAACTTTCAAAATTCAATGTAATCAAATGATTTGATATGACAATGCAACCATAACAATACAATATAACAATTCTTCCATTTCCAATTCTTCCACACAATATTACCATAGTGATCAAAATTCTCATTTCTCCTTTCTATGCAATTTCACAAGATAAATAAATATACATTTATTTCAATTATTCCAAGGGATAACATAATTCCCACTTTTCAAACATTTCCCACAACTTAGTCACTTCAAGACTATATCAATACTTTCAAATAACAATTTCCAAAATGAGTAACAATTCTCATACTTCTTCAAAGTTTAACATTTATACAATATAAACAAGAAATTTTCCAAACATCATTTATTTTAGCATTTAAAATAAATATACCAATATCAACCATGGATTTTTAACTTCTCTTTTAAAAATTCCAAATTTCTAGGTTTCTCACCAAAACCATCCATCTTCAAATATTTGACAAGATCTCACCAAAACATCTCCCTTTCATCAACAAAGTTCCAAAAACCCCCAAATTTCTAGTAAACCCACTTTGAAAAGAACTCTTTTTCTTAAATCAACAACAAGTTTTCAAAATTAATCAAAGGATAATTTCGAAAATCATCTAGATCTTGCAAAAACATATATATAACTCAAAGAAAATCCCTACCTCAAGTTTGACGAAGAAACGAGTTGAAAACCCCAAATTCAACGACGATGAAATTCGATCTCCACCGCACACAATGTAACCCTCGCCTAGATAACCGACTTTGGTGAAGAACTTAGGTCTAAATCCCAATGGATTTGGAGAAATCAAAGAGAGAAGATGACTTCTAGAGAGAGAAACTCTCGATCTGGAATTTTGGAGAGTTTTAGAGAGAGAGAGAAGACTAAAAAAAATGATCTGAAACACCAGATTCACGAACTGATATAACGTGGTCCGCTCGAGCGTGGAAAGCCCCGCTCGAGCGTCAAAAACACTATCCAGATACTTTTGCGAGACAGTCAAACTTACGAAACCAAACATTCTCCGCTCGGCGATAAACGGCCGCTCGGCGGGTGCTGCCGAATGCATTATGCATTTTTGTTTTGAGAACCTTGCCCCTCAACCCCTTATTGTTGCCCTTGGAACTGCGGTGACGGGTAGCTCGACCCCGCCGCCCTTGGACCCACCAAAAGGCCCCCCCCCTCGACCCTCGTTCTGAACCGCCCCCTCGACCCCCGACCGGCCCAGTCGAAGTGGCAAACACATGAAAAAAAAGAATCGATACCGGGATCGCTACATACCGTGTAGACTAGCAATGTGTAGTTTGGGTTTGTCAGGGTGTCTCGAGCCTTTTTATGGGGATATTTTATGGGAATATGAATCATCCATCTCGTGGGCCTATGGAAGAGATCATTCATAAAAATAAAAAATAAAAAATTTTAAAAATTATATTGATTTGATAATTATAATTACATTAATTTACTTTATTTTGTTTATGAAATTATATGGCTATAATTATTAACTCAATTTAATTTTTTTTCTTAAGAATATTTACATACAAAAATTTATAAGATAAATGATTCAAAGTCATAAACAATTCAAAGCCACTAAAATAAGATTTATGATAGACTCCACAAATTCTAACTATAAAGCTCATTTCCTAAACCTTAGGGTCCGTTTGTTTTGGGTTATAGGGGATGAGATTGGATTAAGATGGATGTAGGGTCCACTAATACTGTGTTTGTTTACAAAATGGAGAAGATGATTCACAATACTTTGGGACTATGATAGGCATTCATGGATGGGATTATTAGTCCCCAATGGGAGATGGTATTAGAAAAGAGTGGTGCTATTAGCATCCTATAAATTATTTTGAACCCTCTATTTCTTTGAACCTGCACTTATAAAGTTTGAAACTCTTAAAATTTATTTTCTCTCCTCAAATAATACCAAAATTATCCTTAAACATTTCACCTATTGAATGCACACCCCCCATACCAAAAAAAAAACCTCCATTCCAAAAAACCCTAACAAAATCCATTAAGAAGAAGAAGAGTCTCATCATTTTCAAAACCCACGAAGAAGAAGAAGAAGAAGAAGAAAAGAAAAAGAAGAATACTGTCTCTGCGGATTTAACCAACTTCCCATTTGATATTTTTCATTGTTCTCAAATCCAAGCTCTTAATTTGAGTCACAATAATCTTTCAAGGGATGTTCCAATACAAAACTTGTCTATGGTTGTCACCAACCTTATCATACAATCACTTCTCGGAGATTAAAATCTTCGATTTCCAGTTCTTAAAACGGTTTAGTTCTTCGTGTTTTCTTCATTCTGGACTCATCCCAGATCACAAAAAGTTCAAAATCAATGTTCGATTACCGATTCCCAAACAAATAAACAATGTTTGGGCCTGTGTTCCTGAATTTCGGTCATATGTTCGGGAGCTCAGTCTCGAAAAATAATGAACATATTTATTATTTTTGCCATTTTATTGAAGAAACTTAGCCTTACAAGGCCAATCTCTTCTGAGCTAAGAATAATATCAAAGTTATGAACTTCCTCTAAACTTTTATTGTTGTACTCCTCTTATCTTATGGAGTTGTAGTTACCAAAAAAAATTTCACTTATTGTCATAGCCGAAAAAGTGTAGGTAATCAAATGGTTGCCACCATTATTGTTGGAATATTGCCGTCAAAGGGTTTTTAAGGTTTTGAGGGTTAGTAGGTTTTGAAGGTGGGATTTGAAAAAGATAGATGGGTGGTGATGGAGGTGAGTGCTCTTATAAACCCTAATTCATGATGTAGTGGGTGTGTAGGTTTAATTGTAAGATGGAGTATCCCAAAATTAATGATATCTTTTGTAGTAATTTTATTGAAGGTTATTATTGTAATAAAAAAAATAAAAATTGGGGGGTCCAAAATAATTTATGAGGTGCTAATAGTAGCACTCATTAGAAAAACAATTCCTTGGAATTAGAGGGGGATTTACTATTTTGCCCTCTATTATTCTACTTAATTTATTTACTCTACTTGATTAGTATGATCTTTTTTCTATCATGTTTTTTTAATTATTCCATCATTTGATAATAGTATTTATACCAAAAAAAATTATATTAAAAAAATAAAATAGTACCAAATATATATATATATATATTTATGAAATATAATTTTTAATATTAATTCTTTTTTAAAATTAAAATATGTAATGTAATTATCAGTTGGTATAAGCTCAAATTTGATAGTAATGCAACAAGGGTATTTGTAGAATTTTATATGGTTAATCTCACTTTTATCTCTTAAAACAAATATGAACTATTGCTAGTTCACTGATTATCAAATAATTATAATTTTTCTTAGTCTCATCACTAATAGTTCCCTCACTAATAATCAACTTTGAATATAGACCATAGATTTAAACTTTATGAGTCAGTTTTTGATTTAAAATCGAGGATAATAGACTTTTTATTTTTTAAAACTATAAGTTCTAAGTGATAGAGTTTTTGTTTGATAATGAAATGATTGCCATAAGTTAAATAATTTTTGCATAAAATATGTTTGATAGCACTATGATTTTTGTAGTGGTTTAAGGATACGTGGCTCACAATGTTACATCAAACATTGTCAATTTATAGTTTTCATAAAAAAAATATATATATGAAAAAAATTGTCAAATCTATATCTATATTATATATATAACCAAATGTATATGTAGTTATTTTGTCAAAAGTTTCCAAATATTTATTTTTAAATTCTTATAATTTTAAAACTCTCTCTTTCCTACATGGCAATCTTCTTTGATTGCCTTTCATGTTTTCTATTTTTCTTCATTTTTTACTTGTTTGATTAATTAAAATTAATATTAATTTCATTGCTTATGGATAAAGATTTGAATTTCAAAATTCCTCTATATAGATAAACATATAAAAACTGAAAATTAATTTTATAGTCTACAAATAAAAATAAAAATTAAACAATTAATTTCATAACTTATAGATAATTTAAAATTTCTTCCCACAAATAAACATATTAAAAAAAATTATTTTATTTTAAATTTTTTATTTTATGAAATGCCCTTATCTATAACTTCTTATCTCCTATTAAATTCTTAACTTTCTCTTGATTATTTTTATTATTCGTTATTATCTACCAAGTGATAAAGATTTAAAAAAAAAATTATTAGCTCTGAACGAGAAGAGTATTAATAATGAAATTGGTTGGCTTTGAATGAGAATCCTCCATATAAATAAACATATAAAAACTGAAAATTAATTTTATTGTCTACAGATAAAAATAAAAATTAAACAATTAATTAAAAAATTAATTTCATAACTTATAGATAATTTAAAATTTCTTCTCATAAATAAACATATAAAAGTTGATAAATAACTTATAAAAATTAATTTCATGGGCTACAAATAAAGATAAAGATTAAATAATTGATTTAAAAAAAATGAAATTCTCTCACATATTATCTATCAAAAACATATATATCTAAATTTTTATTTTGATTTACTTATATTTTTTTTCTTCTTTTATCACATATTATCTTTTTTTATTTAAAATTTTTTATCTTATGAAATACCCTTATCTATAACTTCTTATCTCCTATTAAATTCTTAATCTTCTCTTAGTAATTTTTATTATTCGTTAGTATCTAACCAGTGATAAAGATTATAAAAAAAAAAATTATTGGCTCTGAATGATAAAAGTATTAATAATGAAATTAGTTAGCTCTGAATGAGAAGAGTATTAATAATGAAATAATGAAGTCTGCATGAGAGAAGGCAGCACAAAAATCTCATAAAATTAATTTTTGTCACATATTTATACAAGGTAATAATTTAATATTCTTTCTATTAGTTATTAAAAATAGTTTGCATTAGATCATTGCTATGTTTTTTTATTTTATTTTTTTTTTATTTTTTTTTATAAGGCTATCATTCGTTATAGTATTTCTTTAATCCCATCTCTAAATTTTCTCTTTGAAATTTTTGTTTTTTGCAATAGTAAAGTTTAGAATCAATTTCTTATCAAATTTGTTTTCTTGGTCCTTATTTTATTGAAAGATCGAAATGAGTAAAACTTTTATATGATATACAAAATTAATGAATATAATACAAAAATGATAGGAAAGTACTACATATTTGTCAATATCTATATGTTATTATTAGTTGATTTGCTAGATTATACTATCAATTTAGAGCCCATGTGATTTAATTTAATGTCCATGACTTTATTTATATTTGGCCATTTTTTCGTTGCGTAACCTGTACATATATTTTTTGGTATATAATGATTAAAGCTATCATTTGTTATATTTCTTCAAGTACAATTCAAATAATTTTTCATCTTTTTTTTTTATAAATAAAATGGATTAAAACTATTTTCTTATATAATTTATATAATCTTACGAAATTCGTATTTTGATTAATTTTTTAAAAATGATGTAGGAACTATGCAAGTATTATTCAAACTATGGAGAATGATTTATACTTTGATATGATATACGTGTGTCATTGATCGAGAAAATCAAAGACAAAGAGTTGTTAACATAATCAATTAATGATTTGTTTGAGAAATTCTTTTTATGAGCAAAGCAACAAACTTAGATTAATTTTTTTTAAAACTACTTATAAAGTATAATTAAAAGTTGATATTTATTCATAATTTGATCTCATAATAATAATATACACTATTGATTTAAAAGTCCAAGTAAATTTATGATAACTTTTCTGAGTTTATAGAATTTATCTCTTTTAATGTTTTGTTTAGTTTGATACAAGTTATTTATGTTATCAAGTGATTGTGATACTATTATTCTCAACAATTTTTATAATTAATAATTTTTTATGCATAGATATAATTTAAGATTAAAATGATCTATTTATCACACAATATATATAATTTATTTTTCCGTACATCGCACGCATTGCTGCTAATTATAATTAGATACAAAAGAGTGGGTACTTTGTTTTTAGTTTATGGGTAATGGGTGTTGCCAAAAGAAGGCAATTGGTTAGCCGGCCTTTGATTAGAATATCTTTGGGATGATAAGTAGTCAAACAAATTAGATAAACATGACACCATTAAGCACTTTATTTTAAGATATAAATTTGAGTGGCTTGTAATAACCACACTACGTCATTAGCATAGCATATTTAATATGGGAAATTAATATTAGGATAATGTTTCGTAGCTCGAAACTATCATCCTCGAATCTCCCTAATGCCCAAAACGATGTCATTTTGGGCATTTTACTTTTTTTTTCTTCTTCTTCTTCTTCTTCCATTTCAGGTCTGAAACGCAGAGGAAGAGGGAGAGGGAGAGGGAGAGAGAGAGAAGAGAGGGGAAGAGGAGGAGTCGCAGCCCCGCCTGTAATAACCCCGACCCTAATTAACACTAATTGGAACTTAATTATGCCTGATAATAATTAAGAGGAAATCTGGAATTAATTTGCATGTGTATTGCATGAATTATGTGTTTCTCTCTGTTCGGTGTCGAAATATCTGTTTGTATTTTAAACTTTAATTCGCAAATTGGAATCCTTATCGGCGCCCGAATCCGAAATTTATTAGTGTTCTAGACTAGTTAGATTTTATGTGATTTTATGGTAGGTTCAATTAAAATTCGATTTGGGAATGTTTAAATCAGATTAAATAATGTTATATTAATGAACCTAGCTTAATTACATTTATGCCACTTAGTGACTTTATTTGGGGCAACATTTAGTCTATGTTATTGCACTTAGAATCATCTCATATCAGCCATTCCTTGAGCTAACCAACGGCTAGAGAGAGATAGGGTGAGGGGAGATTGATTACAACATGGTTTGCTAGAGGAATTGTAGGAGAATTGTAAGATTGAGCTCACACACTTGAAATTGAAGGTTTAAGGTAGGGATACACTCTCTCACTTATGTAATTGAACTAGCTCTTGCATGTTTCTTGGCCAAATGAAGGTTAGAGTCTAGAGTTAGCTTGGAATTGTTGAATTGGGTAGTGTAACATGCATGCATGTGCATATTCATGGAAATTGAAGTTGTTTGGTATCAAATCTCCACATGCATGTTCATATTTTTGCTAAAGTCCATGAATTCATCAAAATTCTAAGTTTAACTTTGCTTTGGGTCATGTTTTGAAGCTTTGAAATGCACTTGAACTCATGCATGTTGGATTACATCTTGTTCTTGAAGATTTATGGAAATGATGCTCAAATTGACTCACTCTTGGCCCTTGAATTTACAAATTGGCTTTTAAAACTTGATATACTATGTGTTTAAAGTGTCTTTCTAGAATTTGGGCCCAAGAGGTTGAGTTTTTAGTTGGAGAATGCTTGGTTCGAACTTGGAAGACAAATCTGGAAATTCCAGAATTTGGCTTCCTCGCTCGAGCGAAGGATTCATCGCTCGAGTGACCACCTTTGTCCAGAAGCTCGCTCGAGCGAGCATCGAGCGGAAAAAATCAACAACCAGTACTTTTTCATCTCATTAGATCGCTCGAGCGAATGATTCCTCGCTCGAGCGAGCCCTTTGATTTTGCAAGCTCGCTCGAGCGAAGGAAGGCTCGCTCGAGCGAGACCCCTGTTTTTAGCAACTTTTGAAAAACATTTTCTAAGGCATTTTTACACCCTCATTCCATCCTAGGCATTCCTAGGCCATGTTTAAGGCTCCATACTAAGGGTAAGGGGTTAGGTACACACTTAGAATCGTTGATGTAAGTTTTGTACAATTGGAGTGCATGTTTCAAAGTGTGTATCCGTGATGTGTTATGTAGGTCACGTGCCGCAATCTGTTTGACCCTTTTGACTTCGTCTACCTGTATCAACGCCCACTGTGAGTAATAACTTTGTAAAGTTATGTTCAATGTTATGTATTTTCAGTATACTATGATACGAAATGATTGGTTCTTGAAAAGCTATGATATGTTGGAAATGAATGAATGAATGTCCAGTTTTCTGAAAAGTATTTGTGGCACCCTTAGTTCCGATGGCCCTCGCCCGGGGGTAACAATACCATGGCCTATGGCCCTTGCTTGGGGGTAACAATACCATGGCTACTTGCGCGCAAGATATGGACCTTTGTGGTTGTTGGTACCATCTTTGTTTGTGGTCCTCGGGCCTACTTGTTGTGGTCTTCGGACCTGCCTGTTGTGGTCTTCGGACCTGCCTGATCTGATAGCTAATGGGTGTACCACATATGATCTTATGCAAAATCTGAATATGAATATGAATATGAATATGAATATGAGCGTGTACCTGAACCTATATCTGATTTGAAATCTGAATATGCATAAGACTCCGTTTCTAATAAGATTATGTTTCTGATATAAACTTCGATTTCTAACTCTGTGATGGACATCATTCATTAAACCCTTTACTCTGTTATTATTTACTGGGCCTTCACTTACAGTTTATATTATACATGTAGGTGAGCCGGCACAAGACCCTGGCCAGAGTTGATGGCCCTCTGTTTTGTTTTTGGTCAGCCACCTGTTGCGCCTCCCGAGGAGGTTCTGCCTGAAGTCCGATGCCATGGCAGTTTTGCACCTCATGCTGGTCCTTTGTACCTGTTTTGTTAAGTTGGATCTTGGGATGTACTTGTGTAATTATTTTGTACATATGGGTGTACCCGACTAGCATGTTTATGTTTATAAATAAGTTTTGAATTGTCTGTCCCATGTACGTCATCACAGCTCATTGGACCTTGTTTACTCTATTTATTTGCTTCCGCAGCCCCTTGATATTTGTTAATGTCTTCAGAGGCCGTAGGTGATCCACGGATTACTGGCCGGTTACGGCGCTAAACCTATAGGGGCAGGTTTGGGCTGTGACAGAGTGGTATCAGAGCACGAGTTGTACCGCACACACAGGTCCGTATGAGCTTAGGATGTCCTAGTGAGAATTAGAGGCATTCCATTTGCATGTGTGAATGGGTGGTAATACAACTGAATATTAAAACTGAACATACATTTGAATATACCCGTGTTTAATATCCTTTGATGTCTGTATAGTAAGATGGAGAATGTAAGGGGAAGTGGTGAAAGTGAGTCATCAGAGACTCGCATGAGCCGAATGGAACAGATGTTAGCAGCGTTGACTGAGACCCTAACACAGCAACAAAGACAGCAACCCTTACCTCCTCCGCCTCCACCGGTACAAGTTGAGGTAGATAACAATGACATTATAAATTTGACACAGAAATTCATGAAGATGAAACCGCCGACATTCTATGGTGGGATTGAGCCGCTGAAGGCAGAAACATGGCTGCTTGAGATGGAGAAATTGTATGAGGTATTTCCGTGTTCAGAAACCCAAAAAGTCCTTCTAGCCACCTATACTCTGAAAGATGAAGCCCGGAGGTGGTGGTTACTGATTCGAGATGGTCACGAAAATATGACATGGACCCAGTTCAATGCAATCTTTTATGACAAGTATTTTCCCCAGTGCTTTCGAAACCGGAAAGTCTCAGAATTTTAGGAACTTAAACAAGGCAGAATGTCCGTGGCCGAGTATGAGGCCAAGTTCACTGAGCTAGCCAGGTTTGCTCCCCATATGGTGAACACAGAATACAAGAAGGCCCGCAAGTTTGAGGATGGATTGGATTTGGACATACTGGATAGGGTGGGAGTTCTGAATCTACCTACATATGTGAGCGTTTTGGATAGAGCATTAATGGCAGAATCCATTCTAGCAGCAAAGAAACAAACTCTTGTTCCACGGACTGATTGGGCAGGGAAAAGATCTGGGAATAGTTTTAAAAAGGGCCGTTCATTTTCCGGGAATAAGAAGCGTAACACAAGGTATTCGAAACATTAATCTGATGTTCGAAATCTAATGTTCGAAACATTAATCTGATGTTTGAAACATTGTAATGGGACCTTTCAGTCTATAAGAAAACTTTTAGGACTAAACAGTGTATAAGTTATTAATTTGGGATTTATTGGTGCATCCCCCTTGAATTTATGATAAATTAAAAATTAATATGTAACATGATATATTATTGTAGGTGAATTAAGAAAGCTTTTTTAAGGGTTACAATCATTTTGTTACTTATGAATATTAATTAATGAATTTAAAATGATTATACATTATTTAATTTGTATTGTTAATCTTTGTCTTTAGGGCATATACACTTTCAACAAAATGTAAAACTTTTTAAAACTTACTAACATCTCTTGATTTTTCCTGTTAACTTTCTTTGTCCAAATCTTTAGACATTTCTTACTTGCATTGCATATGAGCTTCCAAGGCAAATTGTATGCACCTAGGGCTGCAAATGAACCGAGTTGAGCCAAGCTTTGCTAAGCTCAAACTCGACTTATTTACTTATCAAGCTCGTTTATTGAGCTTGAGCTCGGCTTGATAAGAAACTGGACTCGAACTCGGCTCGACTCGATAATTTTTTTAAAAAAATTATTTATATTATTTAGATAAAAAATATTATTTAAATTATTTAATATATAAATAATGTATTTATACTATTATTTATTATATAATTTAAATAAAGATAAATGAGCTGAGTTTATGTGAGCTTGAAGTTGGCTCGTTTACTAAATGTGCCTAATATTCGAGCTCGAGTTAGTTCGACTTACTAAACTAATCGAGTCAAGCTGAGCTTGTTCATGAACAACTCGATCCATTTGCAGCCTTATATACACCAAAATAACTCATTGATGAAACCAACCCTCTAAATCCCAAAACAAATGCAAACAGCAAGTATCACAAAGATTATAGTTGCTTGGTGTGTTTTCTACAAAATGAAAATAGAAAATAGAAAACGAAAACCATAACAACAGGCTGAAGCCTCCAACTGAAGCCATCTACTATTGAATTGGAATCATTTCCAGTGACCAAAAACAATCTATTGAATCATAACAGAAACATGTCTGCACCAGTTTTTGGAACAATCTTCTGTATACAATAAATAAAATTGAAACTAAATTTGACAAATAAAATAAATAATGTACCGTAATTATTTTACTTAACCGAAAATAATAACAGGCACATCATGGAAAAGTGGGTACTTTTATATCCATGGTCGGTCTCTAACAAGACCTCATCTTGGCTCCAACCAAGGCGACATGGCTAGTGGATAATTTTAACTTCTCTATTTGCTCCAAATACAATAAGCCACTAGTCTCATCCTTACTCGCTACCTAGCGCTAAGGGCGATTGCTCGTGTGAGTGAGCCAATCTTGCCTGCTAACGTCAATTTAATTATTTTGTGTATGCTAATTCACAAACCATTGCAAAAGGTAGCAAACATAAATGTGTAATAGAAACAAATATGAATACTAATGGCATAAATATCCCCAAAAAATATGAGTTCAACTGAATACACATAAAAATATCACCACCTACGTAGTCCTAAAGCCCTAACATGAGTAAAATAAACATCTCTAGCAATGGGCTTAGTCAAAGGGTTCGCAACCATGCGACTCGTAGGGATGTGCTCCAGGATCACTTCTTTCTGCGCCAAAATGTCTCTGATAAAGTTGAACCTCACATCAATGTGTTTGGTTCTGCCGTGGTATTTAGGATCCTTAGCGTGGCGAAGTGCGACCATCTTTGTCACAATGGATAGTCACGTGGTGCAAGTGTGTGTGACAACATCCAAATGCTGAAGGAATCTCCTCAACCACACGGCTTCCTGAACGGCAGATGAACAAGCCACAAACTCAGCCTCCATAGTTGATAAGGCGATACAGGATTGCTTCTTACTGCTCCAAGAAATAGCACCATCGCTAAGCATGAAAGCATATCCTGAAGTAGACTTACGCTCATCTAGGTCTCCTCCCCAGTTAGCATCACAATAGCCAACTAGATGTAGATCTGAACTCTGGTAGCAAAGTGTGTAATCTACAATCCCTTTAAGATATCGTAATATCCTCTTAACTGCTTTCTAATGAGTTGGTCCTGGGTTGGATTGGTAACGACTCACCAATCCGACTACATAACAAATGTCAGGACGCGTACCCATCATAGCATACATCAAGCTTCCAACAACATTTGCATAGGGAACACGGGCCATCTTTTCATTTTCTTCTTGAGTCTTAGGACCCATATCAAGGCTTAGGCTCTCGCCTTTTGCAACAGGAGTGTCAATGGGTTTACAGCTCTGCATCTGGAATCGCTCTAGAATAGTCTTAATGTAAGTCTCTTGAGACAAACCAAGAAGTCTCCTAGAGCGATCCCTAAGGATCTTAACACCGAGCACATAGCTCGCCTCACCCATGTCCTTCATCTCAAATGTAGAGAACAACCACATTTTCGTGGCGACAATCATCTCCTTGTCATTTCCAGCCAATAATATGTCATCTACATATAATGACAATATCAGAAAAATGTCCTTGGACCACTTGACGTACACACAATGATCTTCATCAATCATCGTAAACCCATTAGAAACAATGGCTCGATGAAATCTCAGATTCCTTATGCGTTCGATGATTACTTTAAGCCATAAATAGATCGTTGAAGCATGCAAACTTTGCGCTCCTGACCTACTTCCAAAAAGCCTTCTGGTTGATCCATATAGATCTCTTCATCCAATTCTCCATTGAGAAATGCAGTCTTAACGTCCATCTGATATAGCTCTAAGTCCAACTGAGCTACTATGGCCAGGATTAGGCGAATAGAGGCAAACCTTGCAACTGGTGAAAAAGTTTCCTCATAGTCCACACCCTCTCGTTGGGTGTAACCTTTCGCAACTAGGCGAGCCTTATACCTTTCTATGGAACCATCCGCCTTGCGCTTGATTTTGAGAACCCATTTGTTCCCAATAGTCTTGCGCCCTGGCGGCAAATCAACCAAGTCCCAGACATAATTTTTCTTCATAGACTCTATTTCTTCATCCATTGCAGTACTCCATTCTTTACTAGTAGGGAATGAGAGAGCCTCTTTGAGATTCTTAGGCTCCATCTCATCACTCGGAGCAATCATGAATGCTTCCCCTTCAATCTCAAAACGACGATGGGGTATAGCTCCACGTTTGCTTCTACGTAGTTGAGAATCCTGAGAATCCTCATCCATTGGATCTAATCCATGGGCAGGTAGATCGCTCCCACTGTCCCTAGGAGCTTGAGGAATTATCTCCTCATTCTCTACTAGGCTACTAGGTGCGCCTTTAAGTAGATCCTCCATCTTATAGAGTTCTACTTCTCTAGTTACCTCATCTCTGCTAGGGAAATCCTCCTCTAGGAAATCCACATCTCATGACTCAATTTCAGTTACACTTCCATCCGGATGCTCCCCAACAAACACATAGCCCTTAGAATGCTCACTATAGCGAATGAAGATACACTTCTTTCCTCTAGGGCCCAACTTCCCAAACTTATGCGAAGCGTTGTGTATGTAAGCTGCCGAACCCCAAGGTTGCAAATTGCCCAAATCAGGCTTTTTGCCAGTCCACATCTCATATGGGGTGGAAGGAATTGATTTGAAGGGCACACGGTTAAGGACGTAGGCAGCAGTCAACAAAGCATCTCCCCAATAAGAAATGGGAAGATTAGCTTGCGCCATCATTGATCTAACCATGTCAAGCAATGTGCGATTCCTTCTCTCCACTACACCATTTTGTTGCGGAGTCCTAGGAATTGTCAATTGCCTGATAACTCCTTTTTCCTCACAGAGCACTTTAAATTGCTCAGATAGATACTCACGTCCTCGGTCAGTCCTTAGAGCCTTAATGCTCTTGTCTAATTGATTCTCAACCTCATTAACATACCGTCTAAAGCAATCCAATGCTTCTGACTTGTGAGAAATCAAATAGACATGACCAAAACGCGTGCAATCATCTATAAATGTGATGAAATAAGGGGCTCCATGCCTTGCCCTCACATTCATTGGTCCACATATATCAGAATGAATAAGTTGCAATGGGATAGATGCCCTTATAGCTTTCCCAAATGGTTTCCTTGTTGCCTTTCCAGCAAGACAGTGCTCACAAGTAGGCAAAGTGACTCTAGCGAGTGGGCCTAAAAGACCTTCTCTAGCAAATCTAGTCATCCTGTCTTGCCCTATGTGGCCTAATCTAGCATGCCATCTCATAGAATCATTATCACAAAAAGATGCAATATTAGAAACAGAGCCATTGACATTTTTATTAAGACTAGAATCATCCACATCCAAAACTAAAAAACCATCTGAAAGATAACCAAAACCATAAAAATTGTTCCCAAATAAATGCTAACACCATTATTCTCAAAACAAAAGCTAAAACCAAGGCTCATCATGCTAATAACTGAAACTAAGTTTCGCCGAATATCCGGAGCATAAAGAACATCATGAAGATACAAGGTGTGCCCTCGTCGCATTTCCAGTTTGAATGTGCCAATGCCAAGCACCTCCACACTGGACTCGTTTCCTATGTAAACTTTTCTGCTCCCAGCAGGTACTCGGCGATACTCAACGAACCCTACTCTGTCCCTCGTGATGTGGTCTGTTGCTCCGGAGTCTACAACCTAAAAATGAGGAGAATGAGCAATTAATGCTTGACTAGACACAAAGCATTGAATGCGAGAAATTAAGTAAGGGAGTACCTTCTTCTGCTCAGGGCAATCCCGAGCGAAGTGTCCTTTTTTGTTACAGTTAAAGTATGTCAATTTAGCCTTTGCCTTCTTACCACCTCTCTTGCCCCTACGCTTGAAATTTCTAGCGCCATTGGGCTTAAGCGCAGCTGCTGCTTGCTTCTTAGGGGCACCTTTTGCTTTTCCACGTTTGAACTGAGAAGTCCTACGTGAGCTTGACTCAACCACCATAGCAGAACCATCAGACTTTTCCGCCTCAAGGCGCTTAGCCTCTAGCTCCAAATGACGCGATATGTCTTCGAATGTTTTCACACTCTCATTATGCATTATGTTCTGCTTCATCTGCTCCCAAGAATTTGGCAGAGAGCGAATCACATCTTGTACTTGCTGCTCTTGAGTCAAATTGTGCCCAGCAGCCACAAGCTCACGTATCATGGCTGACATGACCCTCAAATGCTGCTTCATCTAGTGATGCGCCCTTTTCTGATATGAGTCAAACTTCATAGTCAGCCCACGTAGCTTTGCCAAAGAGGTAATACCAAACTTTTGCTTGAGAGCTTCCCACATCTCAAATGCAGTCGAGCAATGCTCAAACTCACTAATCAAGTCGTTGTGCATGCTGCTCAACATAGTAAAGCGCGCACACCGATCTTTGTTACGCCAAGTCTGAAAGGCTTCAAGATCACGATGATGTTAAGCTGTATTGCCCTGCTCTGGCTCAACCATCACTTGTTCAAGTGTGGTCAACACTTCTTGCTCATTGAGGAGGTATTGGATCTTACGGCGCCATATATCATAATTGTCGCCATTCAATTTCTCTCCTTTAGTTAAGTCTGCCACCACTGTCTTAGTAGCCATTTCTACATACAAAGTAAACAAATGCGCAGGGGATATTAATGATAGCAACACAAAAAAAAAATATTTTGCAGCAAAAGAATCTAAATTAAATAATGATAATTTTACACATGTCTCAAGATTGAAAATTTGCTATGTTCATAATCATCTCTTGCGCCTATAGTGATAATTATCAAAATTTAATTTAATTTCATGCGCAAAAACAATCAATCTCCCACTACTTATGGCATATACAAAGCATAATAAATTCCATACAATAGCATCTTAAAGTAAATTTACAAATAACTCATGCTATATTCATTTAATAATGGAATTCAAATAAATAAATAACTAATCATGCTTCTTTAATTGCAACATATTACAAACCCAAAAAATATGCTGTATACAATATTCGGATTATGCCATAATAAAATGTAATCATTCTGAAATTTTCTGAAATTTTCTGGAATTTTAAATAACTAATAAACACACATTAAAATTAGAAATAAAAAATTCAGAAACTGATAAACTGAAACAATATTCAGATTATGCCATAATTAAAATGTACATCATTCTAAAATTTTCTGGAATTTTTCTGAAATTTTCTGGAATTTTAAATAACTAATAAACACACATTAAAATTAGAAATAAAAAATTCAGAAACTGATAAACTGAAAAAATAATACCAGTAAATAGTAAAACTTTTCAGAAGTCTACAATAAAAATTTCAACCCCAGAAAATTATTTATGCAATACTAGAAGCATTTTAAAGCATAAATAATGAATTATAATCACAGGAAAAATACTTTTTATTTTCATAAAATTTTCAAAATTTTACAGAATATAGAAAATTTAATTCTGAGTCTAATAGTACTAACCACGCATAAAACAAATCTATAATGAATTAAATATGACCATTTAACGCGATTCAGAATTAAAAACAAAACAAACAGTGCCTTATGCATCAGCAGCCAAGCCAGCCAAGTCGGCGGAGGAAAACGACGCTTTCGGCGTCTGACTAAGAACGGCTCGTCTCAACGCGGCTCAAAGACACGGTGCTCGTCGTGGTGACGGCATGCAGCGTGGGCAAGCGCATTGACAGCGTGAGGATGCGTCTGCAGCGTTAGCAAAGCGTCTGGCGTAGGAAGCGCGTCAGGCGGCTCACGGCGTCGTGTGGCGCGTGAGGCCCACGTGCCGCCTTCGGGGTGTTTTCGGTCTAATTATTGTCGCTTGATTCCATTTTTTAAAATAAAAGCATTTATGGCATTAAAAAAGACATTAATGAACATAAAAATAGGTATTTATGCTCTTAATCTAATGAAAGTAGACATTTTTCCTCCTTTATAAACATTCATGTATATAATGTATACATATACATATAAAAATATACACATGATTAAAGAAAAACACGAAAATACCCATTCATGCTCTGATACCAATGTGAAACAAAGTATAACGCAGCAGAATAAAAAATTATCGTCATACCTTTAGAACAGAGTCTGAATTGAATGATCTCGTGGGTAAATCACGTGCTTCCTAAATCTGATCAGTCAACTCAGCAATGGAGTGATATTACAATAGTGAATATCACCTACACAGATCACAGTGCCAATGGCTTTTATCGTTGGTTTTTGGGAGAGAGTTAGTATATGGGAAAAAGCTCAAACATGCGTTGTTTTTTCTCTTAATCACCCATATCCCATATATCAGATATATAATATGTTTGTCTCATTTATCCATATCAGTTATATGAGATAATATAAGATATCTATATCATCTATCCATATCAATTGATATGATATATATATATATATATATATCTCCTGAGTGGTTATCTAAATAGGTTTGAATTTGAATTCAAAACCCATTTGGATAAGGTTCAAAAGATTCAAAGGGTCATGCCACATGGGCGTCCATTTCTAACAGAAACAATAGTGTATATATATTATAATTCTCTTCTATTTATGAGTCAACAAGTTTAAATGGATAGATTTACAGGAAATAGATTATAAATATTAATAAGTGTGATTTTATTTTGGGTAAATTACACTACCCTCGCCTGAAAAAAAAAAAAAAGATTATAACTTAAGTTTGAAAAAAATACAAAATTATACCACTCCCTTTTAGTCTTACTAAATGAACCCAGGTAAGCTATGAAGAACAGACTTAATCAAAGGTAGCCTACCAACAAATGACAATAGCTTCCTTTTCCAAAATGCAAACTTGGATCTAACCTTATCCACAACAGGCTGCCAAGTCTTCTTCCTTCTTGGGTTTACTAGCTTTTTAATTGACTTTTTAGATCTATAACAAAGTAGTATTGATATCTAGCTAGCAGTATGACTTCTCTCCGATCAATTGAATTGCAATTGTGAATTGGTTCATGAGCCTTTTAACACTTGATCGGAGAAGTGTCGGACCTAATATAAAATACTCACTGTCGGTCCATTTAGTTAATATCTATAACAATGCTAGGGAGATTCAAGAGCAGTCCAAGAAGGTAACAAATTTTTTAACTACAAATCCATGAGACAAATTAGGTTACATCCTCTTAATACCTACTCACAATTTTTTCATATTTCAATACAATGAATCCATCAATCTATTGGTAATGAAAATTAAAAGTAAATGAATCAAAATAAAATTTTGGTGAAAATGCAAAAGACTAAACAAGATTTTGATAAAAATATAAAAACAGTAATGAGACAAAAAATACCATGTTTAACTCACACAATAAATTTCGTCAGTCTTAATAAAAGAAGATAGACGGAGGAATGAAATTACAATTTGAATATGAATAGATATTATTTATAACACAAAAATAGATACATTATGCTGGTCGAGAAACGGCACGTAATCTAGGTAACTACTATTGGCAGATAAATAATGGTATAGTTAGTATAGCCATAGGGTTATTACTTAATGTTTCCATCCACACCCACTACAGCCATAGGGTTATTACTTAATGTTTCCATCCACACCCACTACGTGAAGTATCTAAGGTTGTTTCTAACGATTTGACTCTTTAATTTCTTTACTATATTCAATTCAAATTGCTAAAAAAAAAAATGAGAAATACAAAAATATAAAAAATATTACCAAAAAAATTCTAAATTTTAATCATTATAACAAACTAAATTCTAAATTTTTAATTTTATTAATTTAAATTCTAATATTTTGAAACTATCAATTTGTTTCCATTACCGTTAAGTAAAAAAAAAAAAAATTGTTAATCATTAAAGTCAATGTAACTGTATGCAAAATAATTAAAATATCATTTCCGTTAAGTTTAATAATTAAAATGTCATTTTTTCCATTAGTTTTACAACAATGATTCAGAATATTAATTTTAGTAATAACATGACAATGAAAAAAAACAAAATAAAACAAAACAAAACAAATCAAGACCAAAACATTGCCAACTCATTAGAGTTGGCTTTAAAACTCAACAATTACAGCTCCAATGCATTTTTTTTAGTTTTATCTTATGAAAATAGATAAATAGATTAGATTGAAAACAAATTAAAATTTTAAAGTTTGATTTGACAAAATTAAAAACTTAAAATTTATTTTGTTACAACGGTCAAAATTCAAATTTTTTTTCTTTTTTGTAATTTTCCCAGAAGTATATTATGCAAATTAATAAACTCGGATGTTTTATTTGTTTACTCATATCTTTCAAGAGTAATCAGTAATCCAATTTAATAATTCCAAATGAATCCAGAATTTACTTCCCATAAATGGACGCAGATCACCCTGCCTTAAAAGAGATTTCTAGTCATGCAAAAAAGTCATTTCGATTTTAAGAATAGCAATATAAAATTGATTTAAGATGAAGATAAATATTACTGTTTGAATTCTCAAACATCCTGTTCTGGATCCATCCAATGCATAATTTAGCTCTATTAAGCATTTTTCTCCAGCATCAAGAAAGAAAGGGAAAAGAAAAGGCGAAGAAAGAAAAGAAAATTACATTAGCAAAATCACATTGGATGACAATGTAAACAGAAAATAAATTTTATAGCCGAGATTTTGCTCGCTCCACAAGAGTACTCTGCAATGGAAAGATCCAAATTTTATCAGTAAAAGAATATCACCAAGAAAGATATTAGCAACTAAGTTATCAGTAAATTAATGAACCCTTTTTGTGGTGTTTAGATCTTGGATCTGTGAAGAATTTCAAAGAAAGAAAAGACAAAGAAATATGTACACACAGCCCCTATCAACCAACAAACTAATGCAGACCATATGATAGAAGGCCAAGGGCAAGGGGTCATGGAAGTGTTTTGAACTTTCCTAATATATAGAGGGGTGGCAAGCTTTAGAGAGTAGGGGCAAGATCACCATACTAAAGAAGGCAATAAGCGGTGGCCCAACATAGATGGCTCAAATCAAGCGAAAATGTAGATGGTTCAAATCAAGCAAAAACAAAGGCACTCTTTGCACACGAGGATAAGAGTAAAACTGCATACATCTGACCCTTAAAGACCCCGCAATGGTGGGAACCAAGTGCTCTGGACCTGCCCTTTTAGAAAAGCATTTGAGATTAACCAGGCAATTATAGAGGAGTGTGAAGATTAAACTCAGCGGATTATGCCCTTTTTTTGTATAGTTTGTGTCCTATATAATTTTATTTTCCATGATCATGGACAGATCTTGGTAGACAGTTACTAATAATGCATCATCTATTAACAATTAGTTCATAACTCTAATCATAATACCCAAATCAGTTTCAAAATTCTCACCAGAAGAGCCCCCTTTGTAGCTCTTTCAGCCAAGTAGGCGCAAGGTTTGAAGAATCCTCCATCATACACGTTCGACCATTTTTCCAATTTCGAGCAAATGTATTTTGATCCAAGAGAGTCTGCCCAGAACATAATTCCTCCCCTAAATTCAAAGATTATGCCAAGTTGGTTATAAGAACGGTCCTTTGAGGTTTATAGAAAAAGCACTTGAATCGGATGAAACCACAAACCTGTAAGGCGGGAACCCCATGCCCATCACAGCAGCAATGTCGAGATCTGATGCTTTGACTGCAATACCTTCAGCAAGGACTCGGCAGGCATCGTTCACCATGGGGAAGAATACCATCTCCACAATGTCCTTGTCGGATAACTTCATCAGCTGTATCCAAGTTCAAACCCCACAAAATTCAGAGGAAGATCATTAAACACTTCTTGTCGTTGAAGATTCAATATATTGATATGATCTTATTGCAAAGGCACTGCCTAAGTATAATGATGTGAAACACCAATCCTAACTCCCAAGTATTCAACTCTTAGTAGCAAGAACTTCTATGGGTGATGTTTTTTACTCAGAAACTCAATTTTGCACTCCTAAGTGCGAAACTTGTAAGAACTTCGCTACCAACTAAGATAGAACCTCTTAAACATACAAATTTCAAAAAAACAAAAGAAAAACAACTCAAACTTATTCTATTATTTTGTATTTACATAATATTTATTTATATTGAACTAAGACAATTTGTAATTTACACCAATCTTTGATATTCATTCTTATTTTAACACACAATACAACTAAGCAAAAAAAATATTTGTTAAAATATATTTAATATTTAATAAAAATAACATATACACACGCTCATAGACGCTCCTAATTTTATAAACTTATGTATGTCCTTGTTCCCTCCCCCCCCAACTTAGCGCAACTAAGATTTAACTACTAAAAAAACAGAGGGGGAGAGAGAGACCTTAGGGTCAACATTAACGCCAGAAACCTCCCTTGCCTTCTGAACAAATTTCTTTATTTCAGGATCTGAGCTCGCCTTGCGTTTGTCATTGTAAACATAAAACCCTTTGCGAGTAGCCTCACCTAAAACAAGTGCCATATATAGGAGTCTAAGAAATGCATTCATAATTTAGACAGCAGCACAACAAATAAAGTAACAGGAAACATTACTCGCCCCTTAAAGTTTGAAACAATAGAAATTCTACCTGCTCTCTTATCCTCCTGCATGATTGGAATTAGCATTGATTTATAGGTTCTCTCGGGAAAATTTTCAACAAACTGCGTACCAGTAGCGATCGCAACCCCAAAACCAACTAGATCACACCATCTGCATGTACAACAAAATAATGAAGCCAATTCAATGCAACACATTAGACTGTTTTAAGAAACCAGGATCAAGATACCAGATAGCATCCTGGTTTCTTAAAAAAGATACCAGAGAGCATGTTGATCAAAAAAAGATACCAGATAGCATAAGAAGCTCGACACAGACACGTGATGTGACATGGACACATCGACAAGGAAATTTTCATCAAAAATAGGACATGACACATGGGGGATACGTGCAAATTATATAATTTTACCTTCCTATAAGCAAGAGAAAAAGCAGGCCCTTCAAGATATATTTATTATATGTCGGATAAATGATTATTATATGACATATATATTAATATTTAAGTCAAAAATATTAATGTTTAAAGTCTAAAGGAAGAGAATATGTCACACCCCAAATCCGGGCATGACCGGCCGTGGCCCACAGGGACTTAGCCCAAAGCACACGTAAGCCTAAACATGAACCCAAAACCATGAAGAATAATTGTGATGATAACCCAGGAATAAATAAATCAATACTCAATCCAGTGACATACCACAATGTATGCACAAAACTCGATAAGCAACCTAAAACAAATAAATGCATGCCCTAGAGGTCCATGCAATCGAGTCCCCGCTATGCCATGAGTCCACTCTAAGTCCTTCTAACACCTGGAAGTGATAAAAATTAAGTCAGCTGATAGCTCAGTGAGTAGCAACATGGATAGTAAATACAGCTTCAAAACAGGTTCAATTCCAAAATAAAATATATATCACAGAAACTAGTTTGGCATACAGTTTGGTAAATACAATCTGTTTAAAAAAAAGGTTCCACAGTTCAACACTTAAAATACTCATGTCTCGCAAGAACATGTTAAATGACAAATACTATTTGTTTCAAAAAGAAATACTCATGTCTCGCAAGAACATGTTAAATGACATTAAAATACTCATGTCTCGCAAGAACATGTTAAAAGACATTTTCCACAGATTATAACATGAACACCAATAATTTTAAGGGTACCAATAAAAAATAAAATAATCTGCCACACATTTCTCAGGCTATAATCCCCGTTGGATCCAATACCGAACTAGGAGTCATCCTCAGGGTGGCACCTGGGCCTTTTCTCAAAGTCGATCCGATTGAAGGTCACCTAGTTATTTTTAAAGGTCTGTTCCTTACAATCGTTGAGCAATAGAGTCATCACGGCCTAAACCGGATCTGTTCCCTAGTGGCCAGAGGCATCTCACACAGTGGAATAATTTCCCTGGACTAAATACACACATGGTCCCAATATTCAATACACATCAGTTTCGCAAAACATGGTAGTTCATCATTATAAACATGAGACCAAAACAAATAGTTTACAGTATGCCAAGTTCACACATGTTTCAGAAATAATTTGATTCATTTGATAATATAATAATTATCAAAACAGTTTAATCATGAAACAACAATTAAATTTTCCAACAGTTCAGGGTAGGGGAACATTTATAAAAATATGTAGCATGAAACTACTCACCTGAAACGAAATAATATAATCCTCTAATCGAATAGAGTGTAAAAGTCCAACTAGTGTCCTGAACCAATATGAAAACTACACGTCACTACTAATTTAAAAAAAATACTAAAGAATACGAACTAAGTAACCCCAAACTAAAGCGCACTAACACGGCTCAACCCAACTCACCGTTACTCTTAAATATTACCTAAGTTCATGTTCTTCAAGATCTAAAATCACCCAAGACATGGGTTCCAGTCAAAACTTAATTAATTGTGACTTTAAGATAAAATAGAGTTTCAAACAAGCCTTCCCAACCTATTCGCTAACTTTGAAAATTACAAAACCCACTCCACGCTATTCGAAAAATTCCAATAACCTCCAGATATGATCTAATATATCCTAAGTTTCAAATCCAATTGGTTTCACTTGATTTGCTTATCAAAATAATTATCTACAATTTATTATATCCAAACAGGTTGTTTTCTGCAGCACTTTAAAGAAATTGACGGTTCTCTTAATATACACAAGCAATCAATGCAAGGCCAAAAACATACGAAACTAGACTCGTAACCGGTTCTAATGACACTAATTTGATAATTTTTGGATTTATACCCAAAGAGAACAACATTCCCGAATTTACTGTTTCGGACTGGTTTCCTGGACAGATTTGAATACCTCAATTTATATGGATTTTGACTCCCAAAAATTATAAAAAAATTCAGATATTAAATTCAATATGTAATTGATCTACTGTAAAAATTTCAGATTAAAATTCGTTCGTTTGATATGGTTTCTTGATTTTTAAAGTTTGCAATTCTGTATAGAATTTTTGAAGAATTACACCCAATCTTTACACATAAATTTAGCTCCTCAAGTTTCTCAATAGGATATCTATATACAAAATACATAAACCTACAACCTCTCCATCAATGAGCTAAATAATCATAGAGTAAGGATAAAGAACAAAACCTTAAGGAAGAAGAAAGATAATTACTTACTACACACCCAGAAATCCTTCCTTCTTTGCAATTCTTTTTTTTTTTTTCTTCTTCTTCTTCTTCTTCTTCTTCTTCTTCTTCTCTCAATTCCTTCCCCTGGCTGCCGCTATATTGTTTTGTAAGCTAATAAGGGAATTAGGGTTTTGTAGGTTTTGTATATATTTTATTTTATATTTGTCACACCCCAAATCCGGGCATGACCGGCCGTGGCCCACAGGGACTTAGCCCAAGGCACACGTAAGCCTAAACATGAACTCAAAACCATTAAGAATAAATGTGATGATAGCCCAAGAATAAATCAACACTCGATCCAGTGACATACCACAATGTATGCACAAAACTCGACAAGCAACCTAAAACAAAATGAATGTATGCCCTAGAGGTCCTTGCAATCGAGTCCCCGCTATGCCAAGAGTCCACTCTAAGTCCTGCTAACACCTGGAAGTGATAAAAATTGAGTCAGCTGATAGCTCAGTGAGTAGCAACATGGATAGTAAATACTGCTCAAAAGCAGGTTCAATTCCAAAATAAGATATATATCTCAGAAACTAGTTTGGCATACAGTTTGGTAAATACAACTGTTTCAAAAAGAAGGTTCCACAGTTCAACACTTAAAATACTCATGTCTCGTAAGAACATGTTAATGACAATTACTATTTGTTTAAAAAAGAAGGTTCCACAGTTCAATACTTTAAATACTCATGTCTCGCAAGAACATGTTAAATCACATTAAAATACTCATGTCTCGCAAGAACATGTTAAATGATATTAAAATACTCATGTCTCGTAAGAACATGTTAAATGATATTAAAATACTCATGTCTCGCAAGAACATGTTAAAAGACATTTTCCACAGTTTATAACATGAACACCAATAATTTTCTGGGTACCAATAAAAACAATAATCTGCCACACATTTCTCAGGCTATAAGCCCCGTTGGATCCAATACCGAACTAGGAGTCATCCTCAGGGTGGCACCTGGGAGCTTTTCTGCTAGTCGATCCGATTGAAGGTCACCTAGTTATTTTTAAAGGTCTTTTCCTTACAATCGTTGAGCACTAGAGTCATGACGGCCTAAACCGGATCTGATCCCTAGTGGCCAGAGTCACCGCACACAGTGGAATAAGTTCCCTGGACTAAATCCACATCATGGTCCCAATATTCAATACACATCAGTTTCGCAAAACATGGTAGTTCATCATTATAAACATGAGACCAAAACAAATAGTTTACAGTATGCCAAGTTCACACATGTTTCAGAAATAATTTGATTCATTTGATAATATAATAATTATCAAAACACTTTAATCATGAAACAACAATTTAATTTTCCAACAGTTCAGGGTAGGGGAACATTTATAAAAATATGTAGCATGAAACTACTCACCTGGAAACGAAATAATATAATCCTCGAATGTTCCCTCCTCTTTGACCATACCTTCAGATACTAGTATAATTTTATCCAATAATTCACCTCCTTTGCATAACTCCATTACTTCATAAACATTGACGTCATCCTCATAGGCATCATAAAATTCCTCACACCAATATTTACTACAGAATGAAGTTGAGCATATTAATAAATAGGCTAACACTAACTCTCATACATATCAGGCTCAGTCCTTAGAGTTAGGATTTTAATTAAACAATCCAAAATACATAACAATAAATAATGTATTTACCTCACACAACTATTGTTGTCAATGTCAACAGCAAGGAACTGAGAAACTGACAAGGTCCATAACTTAGAATAACATTTCTGATTCTTGAAATCACCCATCATTTTCTTCACAAAAATCTAAAGTTACAACATCTCCCTCTATTCTTGCACCAGAATACTGTGGCTCCATCTCCAAACAAGCCACTATACAACCTCATTGCTAATGATAAACAATATCAAACTTGGCTGGCCCCCACCATAAGTCAAGATCACAAAACCAAACCATGTGCTAAGAACCATACTGGAACCTGCAAACATCACAAATCCATACATAACACTCTGCCCCACGTTTGAATCAACAGACAACTCCACATAATATATTATATATATCACTCACATACCTGCCCCATGTCTGAAATAGCAGGCCTTCTCAAAACTGTGAGCCAAGATGCAACCGTGAGCCAAGGACTCAAGCATCACACGTCCAAACACATCAGTCATAATCCCACGCGTCCAAAGCTTGTGAAACCCACTTCATCTCCTTCAGAACACATAGATCGAACAAAACAAATGTACCAACGGCCAGAACATGGCGAGGTACAGCAAACAACCACGACAGATAGCGAGACCCAGCACCGCCGACGCAGCTTACCGGCGACTATGAGTTACTCACGACCTGAAAGTCCACCGTGGTAGTAACCCAGCCCAACATCTGACTTCAAAACAGATGCACCAACAGTGAGGAACCCATCCACAGTACACACTTGAAACCAAGAACGATGGACGCAGAATGGAAACCCAAGCGTCAGTTGCACGACCACCCGTAGCTCACGGAATCACCACCTAACTACTCCACCAACGCTGGAACAAAGTTTGCCATAGCCGAGCCAAAAAGACTCCGGCAACAACACCATTCTCCTGCTGGGAAAATCAGCAGTGTGATTGTAAGGTTGTTCCCGTACTAACTCTGGAGCCATGTATAAAGGAGTCCCTTTTATGGATCTGAGAACAACAGTATTCGTGGACATAGCACGTGCAAAGCCAAAATCACAAAGCTTTACGATAGAGTCTGCACCAATAAGAATATTTTGTGGCTTCATGGCCTTTCACCTCATGGCTTTGAAGAGAGATAGATAAAGGGTAGTTGTGACCGTATATGTTTTCAGATTAAGGCTCTCTCCCTCATTGTTCCGTGTAGCTCTGCTCATAGCTTTGCTGTCTCCAGCTGGAGGAATCAAATGAAACCCAACAATAGAGGCAGAATCATCCCTCTCTGTCCCCACTTCTCTTTTGCAATAATTCCCCACCCACACATGGGTCCTTCCACCACCGAAATGCACATTCAGAATATATTTCAATGACCCACGAGAGATGAGAAATATTGCATTCTCTTTAATCATTTCATCTATTTCTTTTAGCTGTCAAGACCACTACAAAGGCTATCTCTCTCTTTACAAAAATATTCCCCACCGAAGCAAGCCAATATATAAAAAAAAAAATAAAACAAATCTTTCTTTTTCTGCTGTGTAAGGCCCTCCACAAGATGCCCTCTATTTCATCATGTATAATGCACATCTCTTTGTTTTCTTTATTAGAAAATTTCCCACCGAAAGCAACCAGCACTTCTTCAAAACAAAGACTCCATTGCCCCACCATTTTGATCATTTTCTATATTAAATTTATTTATTTTACTTTATTGAGTCATTACAATATTAGTTGTGGGTCAAATAAATGGATAAATATACAAAATATATATATAAGTTAGATGTAACTCAAATGGTAAGAGCCTTATTTATTCATTTTGTGGTCTAGAGTTCAAGTCACACCCTCTTCTCTTTTTTTCTTTTTTTTTTAATAATAAATTTTGCTTCCAACTAAAGACTTTCACCATAATTTATTTTCGGATTTAAAATTAATTAAAAGACCTTCTAAATATGTAATTTGCACTTTAAGATTCACTATCAAAATATTTGAGATTTGTAAAATTATTATTATCTAATTATTGATTTAATTTTTATATTCGGGTTCTCACATTCTCCCCTCCTAAAAAAAAAGTTTCGTCCTCAAAACTAACCTGAGTAAATCATGAGAATAAATGTGGGTACTTTTCGTGCATCTCGTCCTCGCATTCTCAAGTCGCTTCTTTAACTAGATGATTACGCCGCAGTACCTTAATCAATTTAATGACCTTTGTACGCAACCTTTTCTCTTTCGAATCCAAAATCTGAACAGGTATCTCCTCATATAAAAAAAATCCTCTCTAATCTGAAGCGGCTCATAATCTATCACATGTGACGAATTGTGCACATATTTCCTCAGCATAGACACGTGAAACACATTATGCACTCCTACCAACCTAGGGGGTAGAGCAACACGGTACGCAACCTCACCAACCTTCTCCAATACCTCAAATGGACCAATGTATCTAGGACTCAACTTTCCTTTCTTTCCAAACCTGATCACTCCTTTCCATGGTGATACTTTCAAGAATACATATCCCCCACATGAAACTCTAAGTCTCTCCTACGATGATCAGCATAACTTTTTTTTTTTTTTTTTTTTGTCTACTCTGAGCAGTCAATAATCTCTCTCTGATGGTGATAATTTTCCATGTATCATCCTCCACCAAATCAGGTCCCAACACTTGTCTCTCACCAACCTCATACCAATATAAAGGAGACCTACACTTCCTCTCATACAAGGCCTCATAAGAAGCTACTCCAAAACTAAAATGATAACTATTATTATACGAATATTATGTAACAAATTTATGATAACCTCAAAACAAAATTTCTACACCCTAAGGCCACCCACGACTTTTAGATATGTTGTTCTATAAAAGCCACCCTCTAATTAAAACCACTCATACTCGAATTTCAACATACAATTCACAATGGGAGGGGAAAATGTAGATGATTCTTGCAACATATAATGGGATTAACTAAAATATTTCAAACTCACAATTAGAATATAACGTACCTACAATCTCACTAGAATGCAACCAAACGCACCTACAATTTTGTTCATTTAACCCAAGTGCCTCAAAAGGTCCCATCAACCAAACGAAACAAACTATCTCAAAAGCACTAAAAAAATATCTGAACACTACATACCAATAATGATAGCTCACCACAAAAAAAAAAATTAAATAAATAAATAAAAAAAAATAAAAAATCCTTTCCATCATCTAGTTCGACAATCTACTTAAAACAATCAAACATGATTATCCCAACACTCTAACCAATGACAACAATCTCTCTTCAAGGACACAATTCAACGATACATTTTGAGATCCCAACCATCACACAACAATAAACGCATCTCGATATTAAAACGAATCCACACTCGATTACTCAATTTGGAATTAAACCAGCACAAATATTAACTTAAAATGTTTCATCTATAAAAACCTCAATTCATCGCCTAGTACAATCATATTCTTCCCTGAATTATTCCACTCACGAAAAAAATTCACAAATCACCTTAGCTCCAACTGCTTCATCTAGAAAACAAGAAACATCGATCCATATAAAACATAATGCAATCACGCCAAACATACTACTGGAAAATTCTCAGCCATAACTTTAATTGCCCAACCAAGCAATTTCTGTATTATTTTTACCTATCTACTCTATTTCTTTTACTTGACAAACCGACTAACAGTTTACACAAACTTGTCTACATCCACCCACACAATCTCACTCCAACATAGATTTTATCCAAACACTCACACAATGCACTTTGAGTCCACATAGAATTCATCAAGATTGGGTACACATTCTAATTATACTAAGGTACTTCCAACAAAAGTTAAATTAAAGCAACTCTCATTCTTTAAAACCAAAGCCATGACACTAACTCCAAGGTTGCAATACGATTCCACATCACACTAATATTATGATAATCCACAAGATCAAATCCCAATTCAACAACTCTTACTACACCAATTCACTTATCGACAATTATTAATATCATTCCTAAGGCCTGTTAATAAAATATTCTATCTTTCACCCTAGAAGTATATCGAACAAATCACAATAAGACACTTGTAAAAATTTACACCGAAACAATCCTAAAATTTTCAAATCGTTAATAAATAGATTACCCTCAAATGACAATAATATCTCTCCAAACAAAATTTAATGTACATCCCTCACCAAAAGAAATAATAGTACACATCTAATACAAAATTCTAACTAAAATAATCTTTTCAATATTTCAATCCAATCGCTACTAAATCTTCTCAAGAATCGAAAAATAATTTAACTTGAAAGTAATCCACCACAGCTTACAAAAATGCAAAGAAAACAAAATCAAATCCTCATAACTGCTCATGTCACAAATAACAACACCAGTTACCATACCAAACCCACCATGAAAAGTCTACACAACTCAAGACGAAAGGTTACACCAACAATTGTTCAGTCTTGTGGTTATTTCAAAATCTTATCCAATATCTCTAATCGAACTCACCCTTACACAACTCTAAAACAAAATGTACAACCACTTGCTATAATGCCACACGTTTATTCTAAAAAAAAATTTCTACATCAACAATAGTCATCCCATAACAATTTCTAAGACTAACAAAATAACGAAAGTACTTCATACCAATTTATTCCCGGACGAGAGGTTTACCGAATAACTTCTTTAAAGGTAATATCACCACAAAACACGATGAAATAAAATTAAAATAAGGAATCATCCTCTATTAGGCAAAACTAAATACATTTAATTAAGGAAACACTTACCACTTACGGTCAAATACACTCAAATTGAACTCAATGGTAATATTAGACCAACATACCAACAACACGAATTCTCACCACACAAGTAGCAAAACGAAGGATCAATATAAGGGATTCACAACTCCTACACCAAGGATACAAAACAATCTTATAGCTAAAGGACAAGGGATACAAAATAATCTCCATTTCCATTACATGAACCACACTATCACGACACACCTCAAATTTAACCCAAAACAATCTCGTATACCTTCCATCTTCGCAATTTCTAACTCATACATAAAAGTAACTATAAATATTAACATCAACCACTCTCGATGGGTCAAGCATAAATTCCATGGAAATACTCAAATTACCACCATACTAAGTATCCTAAAACATCTAGTTTATAATTATAATATCCTCACAAAGTAATCTTAAAAATTTCCTCTAAGAACATTGGTTGCTAACACAACTTCACAACATCTATCACATCATCTCCTCAACACTCATTTATTGCACTCGAGAACATCAACAACTAACTCGAGACAATGGATTGCACCAATCTCGAAAAGCACCAAACTAGCCTACAAATTCTAAAATATCGACTCACCAGCCAATGTTGTTACTACTAATAATCCCATCAAATGGCATAACCCAAATCAAATTTAATCTCAGTCCAATCTATCTCAAAATTATTTCTCTTATTTGTCCTCTTAGGATTTACAGCAAAATTATGAATAAAACAAACTCTCTAAGAAACACATCACTTACTACACGCTATAATTTCTATCATTGTAAGACTACGTTTATTCCCAAACACATTTAAAATAATTGGCCTAATGCCCATCACTAACCTCACAAGTAGTCCATCAAGCAAGTGAAACAACCCAACCATAACTAACTTCGTCTAGCAACTCTTGTAACTGAGTTTATAACTCCATCAACTCCAATGGTGCCATTATATAGGGCACTTTAGAATTGAGTGTTGTGTTGGGGACCAAGTTAATGGAAAAATTCTACCTCACAATCTAGACAAAGTCTAGGTAGATCCTTTAGAAAAACATCAACACAATCACTCACTACAGGCAATTCCTCTAACTTCTATTCTGGAAGTTCAGTACTTACCACACAAGCTAAATAATCATGACCCCCTTTTCTCAACATTCGGTTAGCCTGAAGGGACGAAATAAAACAAATAGAAGACCCTTTCCTATCACCCTAAAAGAAAAACTCATGTTGCCCCAGCATAGCAAAAACTACGCTATTTCTAAAACAATCAACAGAGATATGATGCTTGGTCAACCAATCGATCCTCAAAATCACATCAAAATCCTTCATCTCTAAAGAAATCAAATCCACTAGAAAAATTCTACCATCCATCTCTATCTCACAAGATCTACAATCATCCCCTAACACTACTGTTTCTCCCAATACTACTCTCCCACCTAATGGAGTAGACAAGGTAATACAAACATCAAAGGCTCACAAGGAATAGACAATCTGTGTAGATACCTAGGTGTCAACTCTTAACCTTCAAACTGAAATCAAGAAAGATTCAACACAAGTTTAAATAAAACTAACTTAACCAAACACAACTAAGGACTATAAGGACTCGGACCTCGTCTAAATGATGAAATGCAAGATATGTAACTCAATAAACCTATTGCTCTGATACCACAATTGTCACACCCCAAATCCGGGCATGACCGGCCGTGGCCCACAGGGACTTAGCCCAAAGCACACGTAAGCCTAAACATGAACCCAAAACCATGAAGAATAATTGTGATGATAACCCAGGAATAAATAAATCAATACTCAATCCAGTGACATACCACAATGTATGCACAAAACTCGATAAGCAACCTAAAACAAATAAATGTATGCCCTAGAGGTCCATGCAATCGAGTCCACTCTAAGTCCTTCTAACACCTGGAAGTGATAAAAATTAAGTCAGCTGATAGCTCAGTGAGTAGCAACATGGATAGTAAATACAGTTCTGAAAACAGGGTTCAATTCCAAAATAAAATATATATCACAGAAACTAGTTTGGCATACAGTTTGGTAAATACAATCTGTTTAAAAAAAAAGGTTCCACAGTTCAACACTTAAAATACTCATGTCTCGCAAGAACATGTTAAATGACAAATACTATTTGTTTCAAAAAGAAATACTCATGTCTCGCAATAACATGTTAAATGACATTAAAATACTCATGTCTCGCAAGAACATGTTAAAAGACATTTTCCACAGATTATAACATGAACACCAATAATTTTAAGGGTACCAATAAAAAAAAAATAATCTGCCACACATTTCTCAGGCTATAAGCCCTGTTGGATCCAATACCGAACTAGGAGTCATCCTCAGGGTGGCACCTGGGCCTTTTCTCAAAGTCGATCCGATTGAAGGTCACCTAGTTATTTTTAAAGGTCTGTTCCTTACAATCGTTGAGCAATAGAGTCATCACGGCCTAAACCGGATCTGTTCCCTAGTGGCCAGAGTCACCGCACACAGTGGAATAATTTCCCTGGACTAAATACACATATGGTCCCAATATTCAATACACATCAGTTTCGCAAAACATGGTAGTTCATCATTATAAACATGAGACCAAAACAAATAGTTTACAGTATGCCAAGTTCACACATGTTTCAGAAATAATTTGATTCATTTGATAATATAATAATTATCAAAACAGTTTAATCATGAAACAACAATTAAATTTTCCAACAGGTAGGGGAACATTTATAAAAATATGTAGCATGAAACTACTCACGAAAGCGAAATAATATAATCCTCTAATCGAATAGAGTGTAAAAATCCAACTAGTGTCCTGAACCAATATGAAAACTACACGTCACTACTAATTTAAAAAAAATACTAAAGAATACGAACTAAGTAACCCCAAACTAAAGCGCACTAACACGGCTCAACCCAACTCACCGTTACTCTTAAATATTACCTAAGTTCATGTTCTTCAAGATCTAAAATCACCCAAGACATGGGTTCCAGTCAAAACTTAATTAATTGTGACTTTAAGATAAAATAGAGTTTCAAACAAGCCTTCCCAACCTATTCGCTAACTTTGAAAATTACAAAACCCACTCCACGCTATTCGAAAAATTCCAATAACCTCCAGATATGATCTAATATATCCTAAGTTTCAAATCCAATTGGTTTCACTTGATTTGCTTATCAAAATAATTATCTACAATTTATTATATCCAAACAGGTTGTTTTCTGCAGCACTTTAAAGAAATTGACGGTTCTCTTAATATACACAAGAAATCAATGCAAGGCCAAAACATACGAAACTAGGCTCGTAACCGGTTCTAATGACACTAATTTGATAATTTTTGGATTTATACCCAAAGAGAACAACATTCCCGAATTTACTGTTTCGGACTGGTTTCCTGGACAGATTTGAATACCTCAATTTATATGGATTTTGACTCCCAAAAATTATAAAAAAATTCAGATATTAAATTCAATATGTAATTGATCTACTGTAAAAATTTCAGATTAAAATTCGTTCGTTTGATATGGTTTCTTGATTTTTAAAGTTTGCAATTCTGTATAGAATTTTTAAAGAATTACACCCAATCTTTACACATAAATTTAGCTCCTCACGTTTCTCAATAGGATATCTATATACAAAATACATAAACCTACAACCTCTCCATCAATGAGCTAAATAATCATAGAGTAAGGATAAAGAACAAAACCTTAAGGAAGAAGAAAGATAATTACTTACTACACACCCAGAAATCCTTCCTTCTTTGCAATTCTTTTTTTTCTTCTTCTTCTTCTTCTTCTTCTTCTTCTCTCAATTCCTTCCCCTAGCTGCCGCTATATTGTTTTGTAAGCTAATAAGGGAATTAGGGTTTTGTAGGTTTTGTATATATTTTATTTTATATTAGTTGTGGGTCAAATAAATGGATAAATATACAAAATATATATATAAGTTAGATGTAACTCAAATGGTAAGAGCCTTATTTATTCATTTTGTGGTCTAGAGTTCAAGTCACACCCTCTTCTCTTTTTTTCTTTTTTTCTTTTTTTTTTAATAATAAATTTTGCTTCCAACTAAAGACTTTCACCATAATTTATTTTCGGATTTAAAATTAATTAAAAGACCTTCTAAATATGTAATTTGCACTTTAAGATTCACTATCAAAATATTTGAGATTTGTAAAATTATTATTATCTAATTATTGATTTAATTTTTATATTCGGGTTCTCACAGAATAGGTATGAATATACATTTTATTTTATCATTGGATTCTAGGTTATTTTATTCAAACTGGTAATGTGTTTCAGGAAGTGTTGGAAACTGCCTGATAAGTGTCATGGCGTGTCGGTGTCCAACTCAGAATCGACACAACATTACCTTCTTCGAAATGTCCATGCTTCTTAGCAGATAATAATGCTATAGCCTATTTGTGTACCTGAATGGACCCATAGGCATTCCAAATTTGGTGACTGCCCTATCAAATCTGATAGAGATCTGCACCACATTCGACAAGCAAAAGGGCAGCTTGTGTGTAAGGGAAGAACATCCTGTTAACAGCAAAGCCGGTGCAATTTCCAACTACAATTGGGGTTTTCTTTATCTTTTTCCCGACATCCAGTAAATCGACAATTACTTGTGGGGATGTCTTCTCGGTATGAACAATTTCCAAAAGTGGCATGATGTGAGCTGGATTGTATTAAAAGCAAAAAATCAATTGTTAGGCCGTCGTTTTGCTTGGGCTAAATAAGCCAAAATACAAAAAAACATGCTTGTTTCGGCTAAAACAATCTATAAAAAAAGGCAACTGTTCCACTAAAACAAATAAAATTTTTAGCAATTACCAAGCGCATCCTTTTTTTTAGATTACAAAAAGCAATTGCCAAACCCCACTTCCATGAAGAAAGGTACAAGAAAAACAATGGAAACGTTATTCCAAATATTACCTGAGGAAATGGGCTCCAATAATGCCGTCATGGGACCTGGTCTTCTCCCCAATCAGGTTCAAGTCAATTGTGGAAGTGCTACATGCAAGTATGCAGTGCGGAGGGCAATATTTTTCAAGATCAGAAAAAATTTGTTACTTTAAAGAGACATTCTCAATAACGGCCTGTTTGAAGCATCGACAACAAGAAGCACTATAAAACTTGAAAACAAACAGAAACCGAAAAATGAAAAATGAAAAACAAAATTTATATTATTCTACATTACCTCTATGACCATGTCTACATCTCTAAAGCTTTCATAGTCAAGGACACCATTGAGAAGAGAAAGGGTTTTTAAAAACTTCTCTTCATTCATTTTCCCTTTCTTGACACGACTTTGCAAATTGGCTGAATAAAATGAATATTAATTAGAATTCAGAGTACATAGAAACAAAAGAATCTCGAGTTAGAAGAACTATTGTTAGTACTTTATGATTCACGATACATATCATACAATTTAATACTTTTTAGAAGCAAACTGATATTATTATCAATTTGTATCTTAAATCAAATGTATCTTAAGATATATATATATATATGACACATGATGCAACACATATATTACATAAATACAAAAATATCTTTAGCAACTTTGAAAAAAGAAATAATTGACTTATTTTATGTAACTTAATATTGTAAAAAAAAATTAATGAACTCATTAAAAAGAGTTTTATTTTTTTTGAGAATGGTACTTTTTATTTTATTTTTGTCTACCGTTTTGACAAATATCTACTTGTATGATATAGGTATCTTGTATTATTGATTTATACTTACTAACGTGGTTAAAGTTTAAAATTTTCTACTATGGACAAGACAAACTATTGATTATGCACAAGATATTTATTTTTTTATAAAACTATATTTATTTTTCTACCTATTTTTGAATATGGTAAACAATCTTAGGATATACAATTCAGAAAAATAAATGAAATATGATTCGTATTTTGATTTGACAACTATGGTCTAAACGTAGAACTTCGGCCTCACCTCTAACTCTACCTACACCAGCCTATAGGAAATTGTCATTGACTTTTTTCAGGACCACAGGATAGTTACTAAGAATCAATGCTGTTGCTATGCTAGAGCCCATTAATCCACCACCAACAACAGCAACCTTACTTATCCGTCTTGGTACGAGACCCCGATCAGTGATCCCAGGAACCTGTTCATAATTGCAAGCAAAATGTGTTAGTAAATTTAAACATAAAATGTTTGCAGTGTCACCTCAGGTAATGCTGCATAAAGACTCTAAATTAATGGTTTTGCCTATCCACAAACAAAAGAGAGGGAAAAAATTAACTGAAATATTGGATTGTGATCTAGATTAGCCTTCTAAGAAAAGCAATAATCACTTTTTCCATTAGCAGAAATTATTGGGAACAATATTATGAGCTTTGTGCTTATGTACGATTTCTTAAAAGCTTTTAAAATGTATTTCAAAATCACCAATATGTTCACAGGTAACTCAGGATTAAGCTGGAAATCATGATTTCAAGTTTGAATAACCCAAATTACAAAACTGATTTAACACTATTGACTACCAACTATAACTAGATTAGTGGATCATTTAACATTGGCAAATTCATGATAGACCAAGTCAAGTAGCAGCATCAAGAACATGAAAATATTAACTGTTTACCTTAAATTAATAGACTAGGAATTCAAATTAACACAGTTTTCTACTTCCACAAACTTCGGAAAATTGATTACAGTTCTGAAGGTACCCAACATTAAAAATAACTCATAAGAGTCTAAAACCCCATAAAATTAAGTTGTTATTTTGCCATTTAAATAGCAAACTACCTCAAATTTCACTATGCATCTACAAACTGATTTTAGTGATAAAACTGTGAGACATTAAATTTTCAAAACCTCACTTCTAAGTGAGGACCAAGAAGTTGTTCATCGAAAGCATGGTTACAACATGAGATAGAAACGAAGTGGCAACACTCGTAACAATTCTAACACTCATAAAAATTATAACTTCATCATACCCTTGAGGTTCCACGTTGAGCAAAGAAGATGTGGATCAAACTCTTGCAAGTATCTGAATGTAAGAGTCCTTGGAAAGCTTCAACTTCCAGTGAATATCACACACTTACAGTCATATTATGGTATGTTAGCCATAATTTGAAGGATGCAAAAGAGAATTAGGGACAGTTCAGTGTTGGGATCCGGGATCCCCCCAAGACCTTTGCGGAAATTAAACCAAGCAGAAATACACATCCACACACAAGGAGACACAATATTTTACGTGGTTCGGCCTCAATGCCTACGTCCACGGGAGAGTAGCCGGTTTTCACTATACCAATTTGGAGATTATAGAAAGATTACAATAGAGGAGGAGCTCACACTCTCCTCACTCACACACTCTCCCGTCTCCCTCGCTCACACCGAGGGAGACGGGTCTCTCTGTCTCACATCTCAACACCTCTTTGGCAGTTGGCTCTCTTCTCACTCTCACTTTTTTCTTCAACCTCTCTTTCACCTATTTATACACAACCAAGAGAGAACCTCATTGGTTGCCACCTACCTTCTTCCACTCTCTAGTGGGGTTGGTTGAGTGGGAGAGCCATTGCCAAAGGTGGAGCATTTGGTGGAGGAAGTGGCTTCTCCAATATCACATGGGATGATTCAACAAATCACCCCCTCAACCCATGTGAGGTGATTCAGTCCACACATTGCTGCTAATCTTGTCACGCCCAAATTTCAACATAGTCTTCATCTCCCCACTGAGACGCTGCATCCCCTGAAGCTAGAGATAATACACCAGAGATACAAGAGGAGGAGGGAATCCTACATCCTCAACTCAACTCACACTACTCTCTGATTTGGAGAGAGCCACTGCTCCTATCTCCCACAGATCTCTTCCACGCTTCTGTTTCGGATGTCTTCACCTGCTATGCTTGAACTTGCGCAACCAAGATATCCGACACCCCCTGATTGGATGTCCTGCACCCCCTGCTCGGATGCCCTTGACTGTCATGCCTTATCTCGCAGGACAAGTCATTGGAGCAATAGAAAACTCGTCGTTTATCCCATCAACGTCCTCTGTCTTCTTTGCTCGGAGCTTTTCCTCTGAACTATCAGCCTTTGCCTTACGCCTTCTTGAATAACCTCCTAAGCGTTTCCATACGCTTGTTATGCAATGCTGTGCAATCCTTGATGTCTTGTCCAAGAGATTGATGGTTTGACAAGTAGCTCCATCTGTCAAAAGCATCGTCATCTATGCACTTCCTTGCATAGGGAACACGGAGCAACTAGAAAATTTCGAGTTTGACACATCAACATCCTCAATTTTCCTTGCTCGAGCTTATTTCTTTGAACAACCACCTTTGCCTCGCGACAGAACAACTTCCCAGCGATCTCATACGCCCGTTATGCATCTTTGCAATCACGATGTTCGGTTTTGTCTCACTTATGCGTCCGTCTTGATGTTTGACGATTAGCCCTTCGCCAAGACAACTCCCCGATGCGTACAAGTTACCATTATGCAACCACTGCATAGTGCTCGCACCCATAACCACGGTCTCCACTGCGTCGAGCTACTTTGAGAGATCCGCATCAACTCTATCCTCTCACGCCATGGAAATAAAGAAACCACCATAGAGAAATAAGACTTGCCACTCCTTGGCACGCACTCTTGCGTTTTACTTGTCTCAATTTCTCTGTCTGGAAGTTCTTGTGAACTTTCAACAACCCATTACACACTCTTCTTGCGCCTCATGCGATACTCTACTGCACCCTTGCACTCTCAAGCGTCTGCATTTGTGCCCCTGCGCTTAGTATGCTCCTCTGCAACTATTGTTCTACACGTCCACATACCACGATGCTTACTCGTATCTGATAGCTCCATGACTCTGACATTTCCTGAGCACGAATCGGTTGCCAAATCATCTATCGGTCGATGAATGGTCTTCTCTTCTGATTGAACCAAACCCTCCGATGACGTCAACAACCAGGAAAGTTCCCAGGAAAGACTGGTGGGGTCACACTCGGTCCCACTTAAGAACCAGTCTCCTTAGACACTGTCTTTTTGACAGAACTTTCCTAGACATTGTTGATCTTGAGATAATCATACCTGCAATCCTCGATCGCCTCGACCAATCTCGATCTCCTCGATCTGCCATCAAGCCTAATCTCCTCTGGTCTTCAATGATCTATCTCGAGTTGTACCTGGTTGTTCAATCTGGTTAGAATTTATCCATTCTAACCTCTTCAGTGACTCCGTAGCGTTCCACAATATCCGGCAACCTCCCTCCGAGTATTAAAGATGACAAACTCCCATGTTTTGACAATCTTTCCAAACCGTTCAGAATTTCACTATTCTGACCTCGTGGTTGCGTCCGGAATGGTCCGATTAGCTAGGACCAACCTTCGTTGCACTTCCGGGGACCTCACTGAAAAATAACCCCGAAAGTTGGGCCACACCACAATATTCTGAAAATTCTGGGCCAAATTGCAATTTTCAGAAGTTCAGGGAATATTCTGTGTACCAACAGAATATTCCGTCCACTGCATCCGATGCCGTCCGTCCCTTCAATCTGCCTTCTTTTTACAGAAACTCCGTCTCCAAAATCTGAAATGCAGATGTGTCGGAATACTCCAAATAGTCTGAAACCACTATTGGATCGCCAAAAGCGGACTCCAAATGGCTTAAAACTAGCCAAACCATTTTTCGCGCTCGATCTGTGGTTGCACCATAATAGCGAAACCTTTGGATCCTTCCCTGCGGTTGTACCATAGCCAGCGCAACCACGGATCCTCTCGCCTCTGGTTGACGGTCAACCATCGCCGACGCGTGGCGATGGCGTGGCGACCACGTGGCGACCCTCATCGCGGCGGTGCCACGTGTCATCGGCGTGGCACGCCACGTGGCGGCGTGGCAAGATGGCGTGGCGGAACGGGCCCGCTTTGGCGACTGTCGTGCCACGCGTGGCTGCGGCGTGCCTGGCGTGTCCGCACGCGCTCCGTCCTCAGTCACCTTCTTCCTCTGCGCGCGCGTGCGGCGCGTGACCGAGACTGAGACCACGCGCCGGCTTCATTCACGGCTCGTGGCGGCGCGTGCTGCGACTGGAACTCACGCGCCACCTTCTAGGGGCGCGTGAGGGCGCGTCCTGCATCTCCTGGGGCTCTGCTTTATGTTTCTGGACTCCTCTCATCGAGCCCTTGCTTCTGGTGTGCTCAAAACTCGATTTCGAGCAATTCGATTTTTGGGCAGATTCGGATTTTGCACTGTTTTGGTTCCGAAACGCCACCGACGAGGCTCTGATACCACTTGTTGGGATCCGGGATCCCCCCAAGACCTTTGCGGAAATTAAACCAAGCAGAAATACACATCCACACACAAGGAGACACAATATTTTACGTGGTTCGGCCTCAATGCCTACGTCCACGGGAGAGTAGCCGGTTTTCACTATACCAATTTGGAGATTACAGAAAGATTACAATAGAGGAGGAGCTCACACTCTCCTCACTCACACACTCTCCCGTCTCCCTCGCTCACACCGAGGGAGACGGGTCTCTCCGTCTCACATCTCAACACCTCTTTGGCAGTTGGCTCTCTTCTCACTCTCACTTTTTTCTTCAACCTCTCTTTCACCTATTTATACACAACCAAGAGAGAACCTCATTGGTTGCCACCTACCTTCTTCCACTCTCTAGTGGGGTTGGTTGAGTGGGAGAGCCATTGCCAAAGGTGGAGCATTTGGTGGAGGAAGTGGCTTCTCCAATATCACATGGGATGATTCAACATTCAGAACCTTCCAAAGCCCAGCACGGGGACCAGAAACTATACCCTCTTCAACAACATTAATGCAAACTATTGGATGCTCGAGGTTGGGAGCTTGTTTTCGGGCCTGAGTTCTTGCAAACTTTAGTATTTCCCTTGCCTCGCCAAGTGGCTCTATCTTGTCAGTCTTATAAAGGCTTTTAACCCATGGTCTTTTGGCCTCCAAAATATCTAGTGCCCACTGACGAGCAGTATTTATCGACTTATCTGGTGAGACTATGGCATCCACTAGACCCAAATCATGAGCTTTCTCACCTTTAACCGACTTTGATGTCTATCAGAGAGAGAGAGAGAGAGAGAGAGAGAGAGAGATCAAAAATTAATTTAAGAAGATTACAACGACTGCACCAGGATTTTTTTTGTATATAAATGAGGTATAATGCAAAGTTAGCCAGCATACCAGCATCATTTCAAGGGCCTTAGAGAGGCCAACAAGGCGGGGAAGCCGCTGTGTACCTAAGACAATTTAGGAGAATGAGTCGATGAAAAGCCATAATTGACACTATAAACATCATAGCAACAACGTTAACATAAAACATTTTCATGTATAAAATGAAAGCATTAAGGCTTTCATCGGTACAGGCGCCTGGCTAGTGCTTTTTTGTGTGTTATTCAGATGAAAGGCTTGCTTGACTAAAATAGTTTAGTAAAAGGGCTTAAGGAACTAACAAAAAAACATATTGCTGCTTTTGGGCTAAAGACTATTTGCTTCTAGCAAACTACGTTCATAAGCTCTTTTTATTCGAGAGTTTTTATCCAAATTTCCCTTTATATATTCCATTTCCACAGAATGCTATAATAAAGTGGCAAAGTTCCGAATATTAAAAATTGAATAAGAAGTTAATAGTTACACTCAACTAAAATCCATTCCAACCTCTAGTTCATCTCCAAACAATAAAAAAATAAATCACTGCAAATTTAAACAATGATCTATACCTCCAAATCCAGGAATTACCCCAAGCTGAAGTTTAGGTAAGCCTAGTTGGGCACTAGGAGTAAATATCCGTGCATGGCAGGCCTGGCAGAGCAAATGTACAACATCATTTACATGAATTCAAGAGAACAGTCCCTAGTCAAAAAGATGAAGCAGCACATACCATTGCAACCTCTAGCCCTCCACCTAAAGCAAGGCCATCAATAGCAGCAATTGAAGGCTTTCTCGCAGCTGAGCGAAGAGAAGCCATGAAAATAAGTGACACAAACTTTTATGATTATATAGGACGAGAGCAGAGGAAAAGGGTGAAACGCAACAAGATTACCTTCCACGGTGTCAGCAAGAACCTCTACTGATATAAAACCAGGTTTTGGAGGTGTAACTGTGAAAAAAACAGAACTACAATTTTAGGAAATATGTGATTTTGCAGTGCAAGAATATATAACGCATAAACAAATATACATACTCTTTCCCCCTTGCATTCCACCAAAAACAGTTATATCAAAACCGCCAGAAAACTTGCCCTTTGCACCTGATCCAATAACAGAAATATTCGCTTCGCGTCTCATCATAAGAAAATGATAAGCCATCTCTTCACATTACCAGTAAAAACAATTGCCTTCACATCATCTCTTTGTAAGGCTTGCTCATAACACTCTTTCAAGCCCTGTAATACTGAAAAAATAAAAAGGGAAGGGAGAGAGGGGGAAAAAGAAAGAAAAAGGAGTTGCACCACAAATTCAGAACAAGTAGAAATCCAACATCTATCTATTTACTGAAAGAAAAGGTTGAAGAAATCATACATCTCCAAAAGCCTAGCGAATAGGCAATGTCCTTGTGAGTTGCCTAAGAGCATATGCAGTTTTGATGTATACATTCCATATCATACGAATGGTGGCAAGATAATGAAGAAAATTAAATGTACAAGTGTCTATCGATAAGGTTCTAGAAGAACCTTCAACATAAGAAAGCTGAAAAAATATTGGCTGTGCTTGGCAGAGATCTTAAAAACATTTTTTTTTTTCTTTTACTGGTCTGTGTGCAACTTTTTCACTTCATTTCATTATACATGAAGAAGCAAAGTCAGCAAATATTCCTCAATCAATTCGTCATAATATCAATCACCTTCTTGTTTCCAATAAGAAGCACATATACACCTCTCTCTCTCTCTCTCTCTCTCTCTCTCTCTCTCTGTGGAAAATCATTTCTCACATGTTATACTGCTAGTATTTTGCAGCCTTCCTAAGATTTCTTGGGCAGCCAAATCCATCCTTCATTTCCCATTTAATTCACTCATCATTTGTTTAGCAACTCTTGGTACTTCTTTTGATTTAAAAATAAACATTAGTATAACTCTGCATTCGAAATTATTCGCTTCTTGATTTGGACTCTTGAAAGCAGATAGATTATACCAACATGACAAACCAACCAAGAAGTTCCTCAATTCACCTACTCCACTTGTCCTCTTACTGTTTCAAGTTAGTATACTTTAAGATTTAGTTAGTTACTTCAACCAACAATGCAATAAATAGTACACAAATTTCGGTCACAGAGCAGAAGAACCTTACTGTAACAATGCATCAACAAGCACAAACAAATCAATAATTAACAAGGACAAATACTCAACTTTTTATTTCATTTGGATTTTGATAGGCAATTTTGGCATTGTCAAAAGTCAGAATAGTTTGTTTTCTCACCAAATCTTCTCCACTTTTGGCTAGATTCAAAAGATGGGTTATAATAGAAAAATGTGTCTATTTCTTCCCATTTCACCCCGTTTCCTTCCTCTTTAGTAAACCCCCATTTCACCCCATTTCTATTTAGTTTCTTTTCTCTCCAAATCACCAAATCCAAAGAGACTGCTTAGGGCAATGTTTTGGTTTTCTTATTTTTCTTATTTTTTGGTGCTCTCTGTTGTTCCAACCCACATGCATGCAAAACCATGCAAGCAAGCAGAGGGTCAAAGAAGAAGGCGTAGAAAGACCTCCACTGGAAGTGAAACTCTATGCTGGGCATATCTGCAAGCTTCTCCTTTCCCTTCTCTTCACGTTGTTGTTCCTTGTTGATTTTCACCATTCACCATTAAAGAGGGTAGAAATTTTTGGTGAGTTGGTTTGTCTCCTCTTTCTCTCATTCTCTGTGTATAAATAGAGACATGAGGGAGAGGTTGATTTGCATCAGAAATTTGAGAGAGCGAGCTGTGAGTTGAGTGAGAATTGTATCTCCTTATCTGTTTTGTATTTTGCTCCATTTTAGTGAAACTCTCATTTCTGTCCGTGGACGTAGGCATTGGGCCAAACCACATAAATATTGTGTTCTCTGTGTGTGTGAGATTATTTTTTGAGTGCCTTTGATCCTAACAAAGTGGTATCAGAGCCTGGTGTGTGTTTTTTGAAAAAACAGAGTGCATTTTTCAGAAATGCCCAGAAATCAAAGTGGTCGAAATCCACTTTTGATCACACCAGCTTGAAGCCCTCGACAAGACGATCACAGAGGTGAAAACCACGTCGAAAAAGGAGGCTGGACGAATCCACACGCGTCGTCACGCGCAATTGACGTTGTGACCACGCGCTTCAACGCGCTACACGCGCCTCACGCGTCTTCTTCGTTCTCCCAGGCACTGACGTCATCTCACCGCCATTAGCTGACGTCACATCGACGATAGCTGATGTCTTCTGAGTCGTCAAGTCGGAGCCATTTGAGCCGTTGACCAAGCCGTCCAGCCGCTGACCAAACCGATCGAAGCCGAGCCGTTAAGCCGAGCCGGGCCGAAGCCGAAGCCGTTGACCGAGCCGTTGACTAAGCCGCTGACGCCAGCTGAATCAGAGAAATAATCTAGTGCTTCTCAGCCGCACCAGATTCTGCTGATCTGAACCATTCAATCTATTTTGGCTTGAACTAAGCCATTTGAGGTCCGATTTGGGTGATCCAATAGTGCTTTCTAATTATTTGGAATATTTCGGACACATCTGTACGGTCAGATTTTGCAAATCAGATTTAAAAAATTTGTCGTCTTTTTTTTGGCAATCCGAAGTGCTTTTCCGAGTAATTTGACCAGTCCGGACTCCACAACAAAGCCTATTTTTCAGATAGAGATCACTTTCTGCATGATGGAGGAATCAACGTCGACTTCAGGTTCCATGATAAAGCTGAATGCTTCCAATTATGCCATTTGGAAGCCCAAAATGGAGGATGTCCTATATTGTCGAGATTTGTTTGACCCCATTGAGCTTAATGGAGTTAAACCAGCAACGGAAAAGGACGAAGACTGGAAGCGGAAGAACCGAAAGACCATTGGCCAGATCAGACAATGGATCGATCACAGTGTCTTCCACCATGTCGCCCAGGAGACTGATGCCTATGCTCTCTGGACAAAGTTAGAAGGCATGTACCACTCGAAGACTGCTCGGAACAAAGCCCTCCTGATGAGAAGACTTGTGAATTTGAGGTTGAAAGGCGGTATCTCTGTTGCTGAACACACCAGTGAGTTTCAAAATCTGGTGAACCAACTGGCAACTGTCAAAATGGAGTTGCATGATGAGATGCAGGCCCTATTGCTATTCAGTTCTTTACCAGACAATTGGGAGACGTTGGGGGTGTCCCTTAGCAACTCTGCCCCAGAAGGGAAACTGACCATGAGCATGATTATAGATGCTCTATTTAGTGAAGAGGCAAGAAATAAAGACATGGGTGGAGATCAATCCCATGCCCTCGTCACAGAAAATAAAGGTCGAGGCAGAGGTAGAGGCAGAGGAAGAAGCAAAAGCAGAGGACGTAGCAGAGGAAGATCTCAAGACAGAGGGAAATCCAGAGAAGGTACGAGCCGGCCAAGGTTCAAATGTTACCATTGTGGCCAAAAGGGTCACATAAAGAAGTATTGCTATGCCTTGAAGGAAGAACAAAAACAAGGCAATAGACAGCCAAAGACCGAAGATGGGAACACTACAGTTACTGTCTCAGAGGATATTGCATTATTCTCTGTTGAAGAAGAAGAATGCCTCCATTTGTCAGACAACGACACCGAGTGGGTGGTAGATACAGCAGCTTCCTACCACGCTACATCCCAGAAGGAGTTCTTCAGTACGTACCAAGCTGGAGATTTTGGTACAGTGAAGATGGTAACTCCAGTTTTTTGAAGATTGTGGGAATCGGCGATGTTTGCATCCAAACCAAAGTTAGGTGCATGATGGTGTTGAAAGATGTCAGGCATGTTTCCGATTTACGCCTGAATCTTATCTCAGGGATAGCCTTAGATTGACAAGGCTATGTGAACTACTTCAGCAAAGGCATATGGAAGTTGAAAAAGGGATCCTTGGTGGTAGCCAGGAGACAGGCAATTGGCACGCTGTACAAGACTCATGTGGAGGTGAATTCAAACAGCCTCAATACAGCAGAAGATGAGGCGTCACCAAATTTGTGGCACAAAAGGCTGGGTCACATGAGTGAGAAAGGGTTGCAGATTTTGGCAAAGAAGTCTCTTATTCCCTTTTCCAAAGATGCAAAATTGAATCCTTGTGACAACTGCTTATTTGGGAAGCATCATAGAGTTGCTTTCCATTCATCATCCAGAAGACAATCAGAGTTGTTGAGCAGAGTATACTCTGATGTTTGCGGTCCCATAGAAGTGGAATCTTTGGGTGGCAGAAGATACTTCCTGACGTTTATTGATGATGCATCACGGAAGGTATGGGTTTATGTCTTAAAGACCAAAACAGAGGTGTTCCAGCATTTTCAGACATTCCATGCTATGGTGGAAAGAGAGACCGGAAAGAAGCTGAAGTGTCTCCAAACAGACAATTGAGGCAAGTACACGTCAAAGGAATTTGAAGCCTACTGTGCTACTCGCAGCATCCGGCATGAGAAGACTGTTCCTGGAACCCCACAACACAATGGTGTAGGCGAGAGAATGAACCGAACCATTGTAGAGAAGGTCAGATGTATGCTCAAAATGGCAAAGCTGCCAAAGCCATTTTGGGGAGAAGCTATTCGTGTTGCTTGCTATTTGATCAACAGATCGCCATCAGTTCCACTGAATTTTCAGATTCCAGAAGAAGTATGGTCTGGAAGGGAGATCTCTTACTCTCACTTGAGAGTGTTTGGGTGCAAAGCATTTGCACATGTATCCAAGGAGCACAGGCAGAAGCTGGATGACAAAGCCATTCCATGCATCTTTATTGGCTATGGAGATGAAGAATTTGGATACAGATTGTGGGATCCGAAAAACAAGAAGGTCATTCGAAGCCGAGATGTGGTGTTTCAAGAAGGCCAGACCTTAGAAGACTTTGGGCAACCAGCCAAACCCAAAGTTGATGATGTTTCAGAAATTATTCCGAATCCTGCACCATCACAGCATGATGAAGAAGAGCTACCGCAACATGCAATCAATGATGTAGAGTTGCAGGATGAATTTCTAGAAAAAAAAAGATCTAGAAGCAGAGGATGTTGAGCAGGGGGAGCCACAACCCCCTCCGCCAGATACTGTTGGTCCACAATTGCGAAGATTAACAAGAGAGTCTAAGCCGTCGTCAAAATACCCTGCTTCTGAGTATATTTTGCTTACCGATGAGGGGGAGCCAGAAAGTTTTCAAGAAGCTCAGAATCATGAGGAGAAGAGTAGCTGGCAGCAAGCTATGCAAGAAGAGATGCAATCCTTACAGAAAAATCATACTTATGATTTGGTGAAACTTCCCCAGGGTCGAAAAGCACTGAAGAACAAATGGGTGTTCAGGTTGAAGAAAAATGGCAGCGGAAAGCTAATCAAGTATAAGGCTCGATTGGTTGTCAAAGGTTTTGGGCAGAAAAAATGTATTGATTTTGATGAAATCTTTTCGCCTGTTGTGAAAATGACATCCATTCGAGTAATTTTAGGACTAACAGCTAGTTTGAATTTGGAACTTGAACAGATGGATGTGAAGACGGCATTTCTCCATGGTGATCTGAAGGAAGAAATTTACATAGACCAGCCAGAAGGTTTTGAAGTCAAAGGGAAAGAAAACTTAGTCTGCAGATTGAAGAAGAGTCTCTACGGCCTCAAACAAGCGCCGAGACAGTGGTACAAGAAGTTTGACGCGTTCATTGTGAGTCATGAGTACAAGAGAACTGCTGCAGACCAGTGTGTTTATGTCAGGAAATTTCTCGGTGGAAACTTCATCATACTCTTGCTCTATGTTGATGACATGCTGATCGTTGGACAAGATGCCACAGAAATCAGATCACTAAAGAAGGAATTATCACAGTCCTTTGACATGAAGGACCTAGGCCCTGTACAGCAAATTTTGGGCATGAAAATTGTGCGTGACAGGAAAGCCAAGAAGTTGTGGCTGTCACAGGAGAAGTACGTTGAACGGGTAATTGAGAAGTTTAACATGAAAGATGCCAAGCCAGTCAGTACTCCGCTGGCTAATCATTTCAAGCTGAGTAAGAGTTCTTGTCCCTCCTCTACCAAGGAAAGAGAAGAGATGGAGGCTATTCCCTACTCATCCGCCATAGGGAGTTTAATGTATGCAATGGTGTCTACCTGACCAGATATTGCTCATGCTGTTGGAGTAGTAAGCAGATTTCTTTCCAATCCAGGAAAAGAGAATTGGGAAGCAGTCAAGTGGATTCTAAGGTACCTTAAGGGTACATCTAAAATGTGTTTGTGCTTTGGAGAAGCTAAACCAGTCTTGGAAGGCTATACTGATTCAGATATGGCGGGAGATCTTGATGGTAGGAAATCTACATCAGGATTTATGTTCACTTTAAATGAGGCTGTGCCTTGGCAGTCCAATCTGCAGAAGTGTGTTGCTTTATCCACAACCGAGGCAGAGTATATTGCCACAGCGGAAGCTAGGAAAGAGATGTTATGGTTGAAGCGGTTTCTCCAAGAGTTAGGATTAAAGCAAGAAAAGTTCACAGTACATTGTGATAGCCAGAGTGCCATAGACCTGAGCAAGAATTCAATGTACCATTCTCGCACAAAGCACATTGATGTTCGGTATCATTGGATACGCGAAGTGATGGACAAGCAGTTATTGGAACTAATCAAGATCCACACAGATAAGAATCCAGCTGACATGCTCACAAAGGTGGTCTCGAGAGACAACTCGAAATTTGCAGAGACATTGTCGGGATGGACTTCAAGTGAGAAGTCAGTCATGCATGTGGGTATGGAGGGGGAGAATTGTTGTTCCAACCCACATGCATGCAAAACCATGCAAGCAAGAAGAGGGTCAAAGAAGATGGCGTAGAAAGACGTCCACTGGAAGTGAAAGTCTATGCTGGGCATATCTGCAAGCTTCTCCCTTCCCTTCTCTTCACGTTGTTGTTCCTTGTTGATTTTCACCATTCACCATTAAAGAGGGTAGAAATTTTTGGTGAGTTGGTTTGTCTCCTCTTTCTCTCATTCTCTTTGTGTATAAATAGAGACGGAAGGGAAAGGGTGATTTGCATCATAAATTTGAGAGAGAGAGCTGTGAGTTGAGTGAGAATTGTATCTCCTTCTCTGTTTTGTATTTTGCTCCATTTTAGTGAAACTCTCATTTCTGTCCGTGGACGTAGGCGTTGGGCCGAACCACGTAAATATTGTGTTCTTTGTGTGTGTGAGATTATTTTCTGGGTGCCTTTGATCCTAACACTCTCCAGGGACGGCTCTACCTGTAGCTCAGGGCATTCACTTAAATAACTGTTTGTAAGACTTCTTTTTTTTTTTTTTTTTATCTTTTTTCTTTTTTTAAACAGTTGGTATGACTTATAATAATGAAAATTTTGAACATCTGACCCACTCCATTAAAATTATACAAAAAAAATCTTATTTGATAATATTGATAGCCAAGTTATTATGCACGGATTTCAAAATCTTAAAAATCACAATTGTAAAAGTCACTTTGAAAACTGCTTTTCATACTGAATTTTTTTTTTCATATTTTAGTCATTAAAAAAAAAATGAAATCAAATCTACATGCACCTAATTATTAGAATATTTATGAAGAAATTTATAATAAAAAAATTACTAAACAAAAAAAAAAAAAAAGAATTTTTTTTTTTGGTCTTAGTAATTTTGTTTTTAGATTTTTCACAAGTATTTTAATTTTTAGGTGCATTAAAAAGTAAAACAAAATAATGTGCAGTATTTACAAATTTTTTTCTTCAAACAATAGTGTATATATTATAATTCTCTTCTATTTATGAGTCAACAAGTTTAAATGGATAGATTTATAGGAAATAGATTATAAATATTAATAAGTGTGATTTTATTTTGGGTAAATTACAATACCCTCGCCTGAAAAAAAATAGATTATAACTTAAGTTTGAAAAAAATACAAAATTATACCACCCCCTTTTAGTCTTACTAAATGAACCCAGGTAAGCTATGAAGAACAGACTTGATCAAAGTTAGCCTACCAGCAAATGACAATAGCTTCCTTTTCCAAAATTCAAACTTGGATCTAACCTTATCCACAACAGGCTGCCAAGTCTTCTTCCTTCTTGGGTTTACTAGCTTTTTAATTGACTTTTTAGATCTATAACAAAGTAGTATTGATATCTAGCTAGCAGTATGACTTCTCTCCGATCAATTGAATTGCAATTGTGAATTGGTTCATGAGCCTTTTAACACTGTTGACTGGAGAAGTGTCGGACCTAATATAAAATACTCACTGTCGGTCCATTTAGTTAATATCTATAACAATGCTAGGGAGATTCACAAGTAGTCCAAGAAGGTAACAAATTTTTTAACTACAAATCCATGAGACAAATTAGGTTACATCCTCTTAATACCTACTCACAATTTTTTCATATTTCAATGCAATGAATCCATCAATCTATTGGTAATGAAAATTAAAAGTAAATGAATCAAAATAAAATTTTGGTGAAAATGCAAAGACTAAACAAGATTTTGATAAAAATATAAAAACAGTAATGAGACAAAAAATACCATGTTTAACTCACACAATAAATTTCGTCAGTCTTAATAAAAGAAGATAGATGGAGGAATGAAATTACAATTTGAATATGAATAGATATTATTTATAACACAAAAATAGATACATTATGCTGGTCCAGAAACGGCACGTAATCTAGGTAACTACTATTGGCAGATAAATAATGGTATAGTTAGTATAGCCATAGGGTTATTACTTAATGTTTCCATCCACACCCACTACGTGAAGTATCTAAGGTTGTTTCTAATGATTTGACTCTTCAATTTCTTTACTATATTCAATTGAAATTGCCAAAAAAAAATGAGAAATACAAAAATATAAAAAATATTACCAAAAAAATTCTAAATTTTAATCATTATAACAAACTAAATTCTAAATTTTTAATTTTATTAATTTAAATTCTAATATTTTGAAACTATCAATTTGTTTCCATTACCGTTAAGTAAAACAAAAAAAAAAATGTTAATTATTAAAGTCAATGTAACTGTATGCAAAATAATTAAAATATCATTTCCGTTAAGTTTAATAATTAAAATATCATTTTTTCCATTAGTTTTACAACAATGATTCAGAACATTAATTTTAGTAATAACATGACAATGAAAAAAACAAAATAAAACAAAACAAAACAAATCAAGACCAAAACACTGCCAACTCATTAGAGTTGGCTTTAAAACTCAACAATTACAGCTCCAATGCATTTTTTTTAGTTTTATCTTACGAAAATAGATAAACAGATTAGATTGAAAACAAATTAAAATTTTAAAGTTTGATTTGACAAAATTAAGAACTTAAAATTTATTTTGTTACAACGGTCAAAATTCAAATTTTTTTTCTTTTTTGTAATTTTCCCGGAAGTATATTATGCAAATTAATAAATTCGGATGTTTTATTTGTTTACTCATATATTTCAAGAGTAACTAGTAATCCAATTTAATAATTCCAAATGAAATCCAGAATTTACTTCCTATAAATGGACGCAGATCACCCTGCCTTAAAAGAGATTTCTAGTCATGCAAAAAAGTCATTTCAATTTTAAGAATAGCATTATAAAATTGATTTAAGATCAAGATAAATATTACTGTTTGTATTCTCAAACATCACTGCTGGAAAATTCACTTTTAGCGGCGTTTAAAAAACGCCACTAAAAGTACTAAAAACGTCGCCAATTCTTTTTGTGACGTTTAGTACCAAACGCCGAAGACGCGGCCGTCGCTATAACTTTATGACGTTTTGAAAACGTCGTTATATTTAGATTAGGCGGCGTTTTTAAAAACGCCGCCAAATGTCCTACCTAGCTGTACTTGATGTCACTATGACATTTAGCGACGTTTTTAAAAACGCCGTCATAGACATTAATACATTTAAAAAATCTAACCGTTGGAGTGGGATATAGTGACATTTTTCAAACGCCGCCATAGCCTTTTTTTTATTTTTAAATTTCGTTAATTTTATATGGTTGAACAAAAAAATACCTGTCAAACAATTTTTAAGAACTAATAATTGATATTTATCAAAATAATAAATAAACTAAACTTGAAAACAAAATTAAAAATAAGAAACAATGCATTACATATCTAAGAATATCAACAATTCAGACTTTAAATACATCAATTAAAATCAAAATGGTCATACACCTCACATTCAACCAAATCCTTATAATTTGCTCCCTTTTGACCCTGTTTTTCTTTTTTTTTTTTCCCTTTTTTTTGAGCTTTAAAAGATCAATTGGTCCATCGGTTGGACCTCCCCCTTGTGAACTAGAGTTAAATTCGTTCCTAAACACACTACAATTATTTATGTAACAAAGTATATATATTTAAAAAAAAAAGAAAAAGAAGATGACTTATGTCTAGAACCCTTTGTAGCTCGCGCAAATTACTGTCATATGCTTTACACTAGAACAAAAATACATTAGTCCATTCACTTAGGTTATCAGCTTGCACAATGTCGATGAGGGACAACTAGCAAGAATAAAACTTGTGCCAACGACAATAAGAATCACCACACACTGATAGTTTCCGAGATTGCTCTCATGAGTCACTACAAACTCTAACAGAGAGATCCAAGATTGCGAAGATGATTACAATCTAGCTAGCGCTTACTCCCATTGTCCTTGTTGCTCATCTGTGGAGTGTACTAGCTGGTAGATGATGGTGAATATCGGGGTGCACTCGGCAAGTACCCAACACTTGGACTGTGACAATGTTGGCACATAAATTTTAACTAAATTTATGATATGTATAGAGCCTATAATAAGATGGCTGTAGGTAATCACTTCCTAAAAGATCAATATGATCCGTTGAAGTACATAAGTAAAACAACGTCGTATCTCGACGACGTTATTCAAGATGCGCAAATGACACGTGGAGCCTACGAAAGATGACACGTGGAGCCTACGAAAGATGGCACCTGTAGAGCCTACAGCAAGGACACCACATAGGATGAAATCCCAAAGATCAATCCGGTTAATCAAATATACGATTAACCAGATAGCGCTATTATTCAAAATTCAAATGGCGCTATCAAATATACAATTGATCAGATAGCGTTATTATTCAAAATGCAAATGGCGCTATCATTCAATTTGAAATTCAAATTGAAGATGAAGCATTCCTATCACTTGATGGCCCTCCATAAATATGAAGATCATCACACAAGACGAGGGATCGGAAGAAATCAAAAAGTGAAAAGATCAGAGAGAGGGAAAGAAATTGAGAGTTAAAAGAAATCGTTACAAGAAAGAAGAAGAGAAGCTAGAGAACTGAAGAGCCTACGCTAATGGCGATGAATAGGTAAAGGGTTCCAAACCCAGAATTGTATTTTGTATTCGAGGGTTCAAACCCATAACAATTTCAATAAAATATTAATTTTTCTTAAATTGTCTTTTGTTGTTTATTTTGTTCTTCATTAATCGGAGGTTTCATTTGTATAAAATGTATAATCAACGATAAATCTGAGATCGGAAATAAGAACCTGCTTTTCAAATAATCAACACTGTTTAGTCCAAAAACTAAACAGTGGACATTTGTAACATAAATTTTGAAATGTGTTGAAACATTTCATGTTTTAAAATTTGTGTCTACAGACAAAGCATAAGAAAACATGTTTCAAACTACAAGAATTTGAAAATATAAAAACTGATTTTGAATGACCGAGTTTCCCCTACCTGTACTGTGGTGAACTTGGACTATAATCTGGGTTGGCACCAGAGTTGTAAGGGCTGCAAAATAGGGACATATGAAGAAAACCATTCAAGTACGAGAAATTTCAACCAAGAACAAAAAAATAACAAAAAAAAAAAAAAAAAGAAAGAAAGAAAAGAAGACAAATAACCACCACAACATACTTTCGATTACTCATCAAGTACAAGTTATTACTCTTGTGCATTATGACATGGCAGATAAACCCATGATATAGAAATCCTACCCATATAAAGAAATAGCCATATCTTCGAATTTCAACTTTGTAAAAATATAACACCACAAGCATGAAGGGCAAACTAAAACATTCTCAGAAAAATATTATAAAGAAACAAAAAAAAAAAAACACGTATCCTCAACAAATTCTCAATGTTCTTCAAAGGCCAACAGTGAGTAGGAAAGCCAAGTCATTTGCCCACACAGAGAGAGAGGCTAAAGAGTGATGAGCAAGGGAAAAAAATGTGGCAAGGGATTACTAAGGCTGTGTTTGAGTCATAGATTTGGGTAGGAATTTGTAAATTGAAAGGCAAAGGTGAGAAATAGAGAAAAAATTTAACTTATATTTCATTCACATTTACCTCACATTTTTCATTTTCTTTCTGAATCCCTACCCAAATCCATGATCTCAGACTAAATAGTAAAAGTAAATTCGGAAACAAAACAATCGTATTGGACAAATGTTTTCTCATATCCATAAAGTTTTAATTCTTAGTGGAAGATTAAAATACTTCGCTAGGGCATCAAGCTCCAGGTAGAATGACAAAAAAAATTATGATGGTAGTTGCAAGTTGTAAAACTGGGGTGCCATTGAATATCCATAAAAAAAATAAAAAATAAAAAATAAAAAATATGCATATGCATATGCATAAAAATTTCAAAGCCACATGAATCAACAAATAGATTTACCTGCTAGGGCTGTTTGTTGGACTCGAAGGGAGAGTAGGATGGAGACGTTGGTGAATATGATGGAGATGTTGGGCTGCAAAAAAATAAGTCAGATTAAACAATGAAATAAAAGATTAAGTAAAAGAATCAACTCCAACATCAGACTTAACCCAACACTAAAAATTAAAAAAAAAAAACCGAATCTAAGATCATCAGTCAAGACCATAATTGAACCACATAATTGAACCTACACCAAATTGATGAACTCAAAGTGGAAGAACTATACCTGTTATCTCGCAAGCAATTATCAATTGTGGGAGGCTGCCTCAAGAGTTCTTCTACCTGCACAAATTCAGCATTCCAAAGTGCTGTTGGGTCCTTTGGAATGCAGCTTGCACACTATACACCTGAACTGGGCAATTGCCATTAAATTCTTGTTTGGATTCTGCAAATAACTCAAGACAAGACAAATCCAAATTAACATTTCTTCCCTGCTGTTGGCAACAGGATTATCCACAACTAAGAACTATGGAAACTCATTAAGAAAAACTTCATCTTTCACATTTCTCAGAAGAAAAGAAATACATTTGGATTTCTACCAGGCAGATATTAGAGAATGATAACTGTTAGTTTCAGTACATGGTAACCTCAATTAGATGACAAAAGACAACCTGGTAAAACAGGAACAATTTATATTACCCAAATTTCATACTTTTGAGTAAAGAGCAGCAACATTTTAGTCCATATCTAATATCTTCAAACTGCATGTAACTAAAAATTTTAAAGGCTTATATCTTCAAATGTGTACAATATTTGAATTATTCTAAGGGCATCCACACCCGATGGAAGTGATGAGTGATGTAGTGGTTCTAATTGAAAGCACCATATTAACAATATGAAGGTTAAGAATAAGGGTCCAAGAAGTGAGAAGAAACAGAAATGAGTTGCTTACAAAATATTTTGAAAATGTTTACAACAACGTTTTTTAAAAAAACGCCGTAACAAAAACGTGCTTATAGGTCAATTTTCTTGTAGTGACTTCAATCATCAACTCCAACCAACCAAATATAGAGTTCTTAATAAATATCAGCTTAGATGCCAACCCAAGAAAGGATTTCTATTAGTAAAACTCTTGAAATAAAACTTCTATTAACAAAACAATCTTCAATGCATACTCTTGTAGCATTAGGATCAGATCAGTTGAATTGAGGTTTTAAATTTCTTCAGTCCTTGATATTGATGTATCAAAATTCTAAAATTACAATTCTTTTCTTTTATTAATTCCCTACACTGAGGCATAGTGTTAATAAAATCAATCAATTGAAAAATTCATGCTTTTGAATTTCTTCCCTATGTTCATAACTAAAAGAATTCATCTTTCTTTGCTCTTTTAACTGTTAATTCCACTTAAAAATTCCTCGTATTTATCCTAATGTTAATGATATTAAAAAAGGGAGAAATGGAGATGGCTTACACAATTGGGATAGGCTTGAGAACACCATATAAAGACTCGATCACTCCAGCTAATCCACCACGGACCTAAACAAATATATAAATATGAAGTTTCAGCTTAATCTATGTTTGTTGGAAGCTGAGAAAATGAAACAACAAGAGAACTAGAACCTGTAAGGTGACTGATCCATTGACAGTGAGGCGAATCCCGTTGTGGGAGATTGAAGATGGAAGCTTTGTGATGATTTTGCCTTCAAGTGGTTCCTGAAATTAGTTACAGAATCAATAAATACACACATATATGTATATATAGAGATATATATATATAGAGAGAGGGAGAGAGGGGGGGTTACATTAGGGAAAGAACCTTGAACAAGCTCATAAGCAAGTTACATATGAACTTTTTATCAATTGCTCAGTTCATGTGCAGCTCCAAATAATATAATATTTAAGTTATGCAGGAACAGATGTCACTCGAACATATATATATATATAAATATAAAAGTAGCAAGTTATTTTACCAGAGCTACTCGATCAATCTCAGACAGTAGCAATGCCTTTCGTGTCTCGGTACTTTCATAAAGAGAATCCTCTTGATTTCTCAGTTCCACATGCAAAAACAAAATGTCAGCAAACTATTTAGGAAATTTAGCAATTACAAATCATACATGTAGAACACAGTTTCTATGTGCACTATATTTCGACTTTTTAATTAACATATATATAGCCTACATCAAGTAAAAGGATAAAAGATAGGAGAATATGCAGAGTGACAACTAAAAAAATGATACAAAAGATTTAATTAATTTCATGAGACAAATACAGATTGGCATAAGTACAAAAGATTCACCAACTTAACTCCTATAAATCAGTTAGAAACCATTAAACTTTGCAATCCCTGGTTCCACAAAGCAGATTTTGAACTCTACTAGTACTACTCTATTCCAAATACATGTCTAAACAAAATAAATAACTACTGATCACTCAATAGATTGAGAAATATATACTACCACTGTCCCATTTTTTTCTAAAATCAAGTGCAAGAGATTAATGCAAAAAATACTTGAAATTATTGTGTTGTAATAGTTCAAAATTTATCATCAAATTACAACATCAACATATTGAGTTTACAGAATTATTTTAATGCTATTAAAACATGCAACAGACAGGTAATTAGTGCAAGTTACAAGCAGATAGTGGACTGTTACCACAACCCTAACAACAATGCCAGAGATCAAAATAATTTGTCTTTGGATATTGCCATGATGGTACCTGGAAACAAGTAATTTCAGTCAGAGATCAAAATAAGAAAGCAAAGGCGCAAACGAAAAACAAAAGGTTGTGTTTTTGTTTCTTGTTTTCTACTTTGATTTTCATTTTTTTCGGGAAACTAGAAATGAAAACTTGTTTGATATATTATTTTCATTTTCAAAGAAATGGAACTGATTTCAAAATTTTTGGAAACAAAAAAAAAAGGTGTTTTCACTTGTTTTCCAAACAAGTTATCACTCTTTCTTCTTTGCCCCACCACCGAGACATCCAGCCAACCATTGGCAAGCTCCGCCGGTCACCAAATCTGTCAATCCTCGACTCTAAGTCACCACCTTGGACAAGTCATCAAACATGTTTCTCTATTTTTGTTCTCATTTTTCAAAACATTTTTGTATACCAAACAAGTTTTCTAAAAACAAAAACAAAAACTTGTTTCTAGTTTTTTGTAAACAGGAAACAGACAATGTTAACAAATGTAAGCTAAAGATATGACTCGAAACAGTTGTGTTAACCAAGGGAGAGAAGAGAATGGAACTTAAGGCACAGTAGTGCTCACCATCATTAAGTATAGCAATCACAAGAACCATGAAAGGTGGGAAGTTGAACCTCCAAAAAGCAGACAGCAACAGAAAACCTAGCTGTTAGACAAATCCCAGTCACCAATTAGAGGTTTCTAGTGCAGTCAACACATTGTCAAGCTTTTCATATAGTTTAAATCCTAGAGAATACTGAGGGAAACTTACCACTATACGAATTGTGATAGACACGGCATATATCTGGAGAAACAGAGAACTTCAGCATTCGTATTCAAGAATTTGTATCCGAGAAACGCATATTTTGACTAAAAATTTTGCTTCCTTGAAGAATGCCAAAAAGAAAACAAAAATATCTTACTGTGTAGTTCTTCATTCTTTGAAAGATGGCACGGCTTGTTAAAACAACACTAATAATTACACTCAACCCAGGCTCAGTCAGAACAATATCAGACGCACTTCGAGCAGCATCTGTTGCATCTGCCACGGCAATTCCTATGTCTGCTTTCTTTAATGCAGGTGCATCATTGACTCCATCACCTGTCATTCCACATGTGTGTTCTCTACCTTGTAATATCTTCACAATCTCGTACTTGTGTTCTGAAGGAAAGTGTCAAGTCAGAAATAGGGTAAACAACAGAGTTCACAAATTTTCATGATCTTGCCAGCATTATTACCAGGAAAGACACTAGCAAAACCATTAGTTGATCACAGCTTATGACTTTTATATGGAAAGGAAAGTTATGAGTTTAATTTTAAGTTTAATTTCAGAATTGCTTTAGTTGATCACAGCTTATGACTTTTATATGGAAAGGAAAGTTATGAGTTTAATTTTAAGGAGTGACCTAATAGTCAAAAGTTTTTTTTTCCCACTCTCTTGAGATCACTTTCAAAACTTAAGTTCGATAATTATCTAGTTTTAGCTCCCTCCAAAATTTTAAGAAGCTTACTCAATTTAGTGCTCTAAAATCTTTTGAAAAATCTGCATTATAAAAGTTTTTCTTCAACATGTCATTAAAATGTTGTTAATAACCAAAAAAGAAAAAAACCCCTTTCAATATTTGGTTTCTTAGGTAGGTTCTTATAGTTTTTAATTGAACTATTTGTGAAGCTTTATAAGCCAAAACAGATTGAGTAATATTAAAATAAGTATGAAATGAGTAGTATTAGCATGATTAAATTGAGGTTTAATTTCCTATAATATTTTGATTGGGTAAACTGGTTTTTTTAAATAATAGTGTAATAATGTTTAAGTGCGACATGATTCATTCTTTGTTCAGTAAAATTTGTCCAATAGCTTCTTTCTAACTTATCAATAGAGATGTTCTGACTCCACTCAAGAAAATATATGTACCATGGACTAATTGAGCCAAAAACTAAAAACACCCATGTAAACAAATATATATATATAAATTTCACTTTCACAAATAAAAGGTATATTAATTCAATTCTCATCAATTTTTGCACTACACTACACCATAAACCATACAAATAAACTGCTTAATTTACAAACCACTGCAGATGTTGTACTAGTTATAATGCCATAGTCTCATTATCAAATCAATCTTTCTTGTTTTTTTGGATAATCATCAAGCCAATTTCCGAACAAGTTAGTCAGGAAACATTGGAATAAAATAGTCAAATAATTCAGAATTCAAGTATGATAGATTCTAATTCACAAACATTGGAATAAAATAGTCAAATAATTCAGGAAATTCACAATTTCAGAATTCAAGTATGATAGATTCTAATTCACTCGTATCCAATACGTCCAATTAAACACAAATAGAGCGAGACAGAGAGAGAGAGTACTGATTACAGTTCAGAAACAAAGTAGACTGTTCAATGGAGCTTGAAATGCGAGTAATCGAGGGGTCAGAGAGTTCAGATCTGAATCTTCGACATCGCTTCAATGGAGCTTCGAAATCGCAGGCGATGGCGCTTCGAAATCGCGTCGATGGAGCTTCGATCTGAATCTTCGATGAAGCTTAGATCTGAAACTTCGATGGAGCTTCGATCTGAATCAGGTTTTGTTCAGATCGGGGCTTCGATCTGAATCTTCTTTGATTTAAGCTTCGATGGAGCTTCGATGGAGAGGGTTGAATCAGGTTTTGTTCAGATTGGGGCTTCGATCTGAATCTTCTCTGATTTAAGCTTCGATGGAGCTTCGATGGAGAGGTTTGAATCAGGTTTTGTTCAGATCGGGGCTTCGATCTGAATCTTCTTTGATTTAAGCTTCGATGGAGCTTCGATGGAGAGGGTTGAGAGAGAGAGAGAGAGATCTGTGCGTATGTATTAAGGGTTGAGAGATCTGTGCGAATGTATTTCAAAATAAGGTTTTCACAAAAAGGGGCGCGTGTGGCTTACTGCATTCGGAGGCGTTTTTAAACGCCTCCCATTATAAAACGGTGTCGTTTTGTATAATAAAATATGTGGCGTTTATAAAACGCCGTTAAATACTAATAACAGTGACGTTTACAGAAACGTCGTTAAAAAAACGCCACCAAATCCCTCTTTTCCTGTAGTGCATCCTGTTCTCGATCCATCTTATGCATTATTTAGCTCTATTGAGCATTTTTCTCCAGCATCAAGAAAGAAAGGGAAAAGAAAAAGCGAAGAAAGAAAAGAAAAATACATTAGCAAAATCACATTGGATGACAATGTAAACAGAAAATAAATTTTATAGCCGAGATTTTGCTCGCTCCACAAGAGTACTCTGCAATGGAAAGATCCAAATTTTATTAGTAAAAGAATATCACCAAGAAAGATATCAGCAACTAAGTTATCAGTAAATTAATGAACCCTTTTTGTGGCGTTTAGATCTTGGATCTGTGAAGAATTTCAAAGAAAGAAAAGGCAAAGAAATATGTATACACAGCCCCAATCAACCAACAAACTAATGCAGACCATATGATAGAAGGCCGAGGGCAAGGGGTCGTGGAAGTGTTTTGAGCTTTCCTAATATATAGAGGGGTGGCAAGCTTTAGAGAGTAGGGGCGAGATCACCATACTAAAGAAGGCAATAAGCGGTGGCCCAACATAGATGGTTCAAATCAAGCGAAAACGTAGATGGTTCAAATCAAGCAAAAACAAAGGCACTCTTTGCACATGAGGATAAGAGTAAAACTGCATACATCTGACCCTTAAGGACCCCGCAATGGTGGGAACCAAGTGCTCTGGACCTGCCCTTTTAGAAAAGCATTTGAGATTAACCAGGCAATTATAGAGGAGTGTGAAGATTAAACTCAGCGGATTATGCCCTTTTTTTGTATAGTTTGTCTTATATAATTTTATATTCCATGATCATGGACAGATCTTGGTAGACAGTTACTAATAATGCATCACCTATTAACAATTAGTTCATAACTCTAATCATAATACCCAAATCAGTTTCAAAATTCTCACCAGAAGAGCCCCCTTCGTAGCTCTTTCAGCTAAGTAGGCGCAAGGTTTGAAGAATCCTCCATGATACACATTCGACCATTCTTCCAATTTCGAGCAAATGTATTTTGATCCAAGAGAGTCTGCCCAGAACATAATTCCTCCCCTAAATTCAAAGATTATGCCAAGTTGGTTATAAGAACGGTCCTTTGAGGTTTATAGAAAATGCACTTGAATCGGATGAAACCACAAACCTGTAAGGCGGGAACCCCATGCCCATCACAGCAGCAATGTCAAGATCTGATGCTTTGACTGCAATACCTTCAGCAAGGACTCGGCAGGCATCGTTCACCATGGGGAAGAATACCATCTCCACAATGTCCTTGTCGGATAACTTCATCAGCTGTATCCAAGTTCAAACCCCACCAAATTCAAAGAATGATCATTGAACACTTCTTGTTGTTAAAGATTAAATATATTGATATGATCTCATTGCAAAGGCACTGCCTAAGTATAATGATCGTGAAACACCAATCCTAACTCCCAAGTATTCAACTCTTAATAGCAAGAACTTCTAAGGATGATTTTTTTACTCATAAACTCAATTTCGCACTCCTAAGTGCGAAACTTGTAAGAACTTTGCTACCAACTAAGATAGAACCTCTCAAAAATACAAATCTCAAAAAAACAAAAGAAAAACAACTCTAACTTATTATTTTTTGTATTTACATAATATTTATTTAAACTTAACAAAGACAATTTGTAGTTTACACCAATCTCTAATATTCATTCTTATTTTAACACACAATACAACTAAGCAAAAAAAATATTTGTTAAAATATATTTAATATTTAATAAAAATAACATATACACACTCTCATAGATGCTCCCAATTTTATGAACTTCTTTATGTTCTTGTTCCCCTGCCCCCACTTAGCGTAACTAAGATTCAACTACTAAAAAAACAAAAGGGGAGAGAGAGAGAGAGAGAGAGACCTCAGAATCAACATTAACGCCGGAAATCTCCCTTGCTTTCTGAACAATTTTTTTATTTCAGGATCTGGGCTCGCCTTGCATTTGTCATTGTAAACATAAAACCCTTTGCGAGTAGCCTCACCTAAAACAAGTGCCATATATAGGAGTCTAAGAAATGCATTCATAATTTAGACAGCAGCACGACAAATAAAGTAACAGGAAACATTACTCGCCCCTTAAAGTTTGAAACAATAGAAATTCTACCTGCTCTCTTATCCTCCTGCATGATTGGAATTAGCATTGATTTATAGGTACTCTCGGGGAAATTTTCAACAAACTGCGTACCAGTAGCGGTCGCAACCCCAAAACCAACTAGATCACACAATCTGCATGTACAACAAAATAATGAAGCCAATTCAATGTAACGCATTAGATTGTTTAAAGAAACCAGGATCAAGATACCAGGTAGCATGAGAAGCACGACACGGACATGTGACATGACATGGACACATCGACAAGGAATATTTATAAAAAGTAGGACATGACACATGGGGGATATGTGCAAATTATATAATTTTACCTTCCTATAAGCAAGAGGAAAAGCAGGCCTTCAAGATATATTTATTATATGTTGGATAAATGATTATTATATGACATATATATTAATATTTAAGTCAAAAATATTAATTTTTAAAGTCTAAAGGATGAGAATAGATATGAATTTATATTATTTTTATTTTATCGTTGGATTCTAGGTTATTTTATTTAAACTAATAATGTGTTTCAGGAAGTGTTGGAAAGTGCCCGATAAGTGTCATGGCGTGTCGGTGTCCAACTCTGTAACTGACACGACATTACCTTCTTAGGAGTGTCCATGCTTCTTAGCATATAATAATGCTATAACGTATTTGTGTACCTGAATGGACCCATAGGCATTCCAAATTTGGTGACTGCCCTATCAATCTGATAGAGATCTGCACCGCGTTCCACAAGCAAAAGGGCAGCTTGTGTGTAAGGGAAGAACATCCTGTTAACAGCAAAGCCAGTGCAATTTCCAACTACAATTGGGGTTTTCTTTATCTTTTTCCCGACATCCAGTAAATCGACAATCACTTGTGGGGATGTCTTCTCGGTATGAACAATTTCCAAAAGTGGCATGATGTGAGCTGGACTGTATTAAAAGCAAAAAATCAATTGTTAGGCCATCGTTTTGCTTGGGCTAAATAAGCCAAAATACAAAAAAAAAAAAAAAACATGTTTGTTTCAACTAAAAAAATCTATAAATTTTTTTTTTAAAAGAAGCAACTGTTCCACTAAAACAAACAAAATTTTTAGCAATTACCAAACGCATCAGCTTTTTTAGATTACAAAAAGCAATTGCCAAACCCCATTTTCATGAAGAAAGGTACAAGAAAAAGCAATGGAAATGTTATTCCAAATATCACCTGAAGAAATGGGCTCCAATGATCCGGTCATGGGACCTGGTCTTCTCCCCAATCAGGTTCAAGTCAATGGTGGAAGTGTTACTTGCAAGTATGCAATGCGGAGGGCAATATTTTTCAAGATCAGAAAAAATTTGTTGCTTTAAAGAGGCATTCTCAATAACGGCCTATTTGAAGCATTGACAACAAGAAGTACTATAAAACTTGAAAACAAAACAGAAACCGAAAAATGAAAAATGATAAATGATAAACAAAATTTATATTATTCTGCATTACCTCTATGACCATGTCTACATCTCTAAAGCTTTAATAGTCAAGGACACCCTTGAGAAGAGAAAGGGTTTTTAAAAACTTCTCTTCATTCATTTTCCCTTTCTTGACACGACTTTGCAAATTGGCTGAATAAAATGAATATTAATTAGAATTCAGAGACCATACAAACAAAAGAATCTCAAGTTAGAAGAACTAATGAACAAGATGTAGTCTAAACCACTGTTGTTAGTACTTTATGATTCACGACGTGTATCATACAATTTAATACTTTTTAGAAGCAAATTGATATTATTATCAATTTGTATCTTAAATTAAATGTATCTCATGATATATATATGACACATGATGCAACACATATATTACATAAATAGTAAAATATCTTTAGCAACTTTGAAAAAAAAAAATAATTGAACTTATCTTAAGTAACTTAATATTGTAAAAAAATTTAATCAACTCATTAAAAAAGAGTTTAATTTTTTTTGAGAATGGTACTTTTTATTTTATTTTTGTCTGCCATTTTGACAAATATCTACTTGTATGATATAGGTTGCTTGTATCATTGATTTATACCTACTAACATGGTTAAAGTTTAAAATTTTCTATTATGGACAAGGCAAACTATTGATTATGCACAAGATATTTATTTTTTATATAACTATATTTATTTTTCTACCTAATTTTTAAGATGGTAAACAATCTTAGGATACACAATTCAGAAAAATAAATGAAATATGATTCGTATTCCAATTTGAAAACTATCTTCTAAACATAGATCTTTGGCCTCACCTCTAACTCTACCTACACCCGCCTGTAGGAAATTCTCATTGACTTCTTTCAGGACCACAGGATAGTTACTAAGAATCAATGCTGTTGCTATGCCAGAGCCCATTAATCCACCACCAAGAATAGCAACCTTACTTATTCGTCTTGGTACGAGACCTCGATCAGTGATCCCAGGAACCTTGCAAGCAAAATGTGTTAGTAAATTTAAACATAAAATGTTTACAGCGTCACCTCAGGTAATGCTGCATAAAGACTCTAAATTAATGGTTTTGCCTATCCACAAACAAAAGAGAGGGAAAAAATTAACTGAAATATTGGATTGTGATCTAGATTAGCTTTCTACAAAAAGCAATAATCACTTTTTACATTAGGAGAAATCATTGGGAACAATATTATGAGCCTTGTGCTTATGTACGATTTCTTAAAAGCTTTTAAAATGTATTTCAAAATCACCAATATGTTCACAGGTAACTCTGGATTAAGCTGGAAATCATGATTTCAAGTTTGAATAACCCAAATTACAAAACTGATTTAACACTATTGACTACCAACTATAACTAGATTAGTGGATCATTGAACATTAGCAAATTCATGATAAACCAAAGTCAAAGTAGCAGCATCAAGAACATGAAAATATTAACTGTTTACCTTAAATTAATTGACTATGAATTCAAATTAACACAGTTTTCTACTTCCATAAACTTCGGAAGATTGATTACAGTTCTGATTCTGAAGGTACCCAACATTAAAAATAACTCAAAAGAGTCTAAAACCTCATAAAAATAAGTTGTTATTTTGCCATTCAAATAGCAAACTACCTCAAATTTCACTATGCATCTACAAACTGATTTTAGTGATAAAACTGTGAGACATTAAATTTTCAAAACCTCACTTCTAAGTGAGGACCAAGAAGTTGTCCATCGAAAGCATGGCTACAACATGAGATAGAAATGAAGTGGCAACACTCGTAACAATTCTAACACTCATAAAAATTATAACTTCATCATACCCTTGAGGTTCCACGTTGAGCAAAGAAGATGTGGATCAAACTCTTGCAAGTATCTGAATGTAAGAGTCCTTGGAAAGCTTCAACTTCCTGTGAATATCACACACTTACAGTCATATTATGGTATGCTAGCCATAATGCAAAAGAGAATTAGGGACAGTTCAGAACCTTCCAAAGCCCAGCACGGGGACCAGAAACTATACCCTCTTCAACAACATTAATGCAAACTATTGGATGCTCAAGGTTGGGAGCTTGTTTTCGGGCCTGAGTTCTTGCAAACTTTAGTATTTCCCTTGCCTCACCAAGTGGCTCTATCTTGTCAGTCTTATAAAGGCTTTTAACCCATGGTCTTTTGGCCTCCAAAATATCTAGTGCCCACTGACGAGCAGTATTTATCAACTCATCTGGTGAGACTGTGGCATCCACTAGACCCAAATCATGAGCTTCCTCTCCTTTAACTGGCCTTGATGTCTATCAGAGAGAGTGAGAGATCAAAAATTAATTTAAGAAGATTACGACTGCACCAGGATTTTTTTATATAAATAAGGTAAATGCAAAGCAAGCCAGCATACCAGCATCATTTCAAGGGCCTTAGAGAGGCCAACAAGGCGTGGAAGCCGCTGTGTACCTAAGACAATTTAGGAGCATGAGTCGATGAAAAGGAGGGGAAAAAACAGGGTTTAGCCATAATTGACACTATAAACATCATAGCAACAATGTTGACATGAAACATTTTCATGCATAAAATGCAAGCATTAAGGCTTTCATCGGTACAGAGGCCTGGCTAGTGCTTTTTGGTGTGTTATTCAGATGAAAGGCTTGCTTGACTAAAATAGTTTAGTAAAAGGGCTCAAGGAACTAACAAAATGACATATTGCTGCTTTTGGGCTAAAGACTATTTGCTTCCAGCAAACTATGTTCATAAGCTCTTTTTATTTGAGAGTTTTTGTCCAAATTTCCCTTTATATATTCCATTTCCACAGAATGCTATAATAAAGTGGCAAAGTTCTGATTATTTAAAATTGAATAAGAAGTTAATAGTTACACTCAACTAAAATCCATTCCAACCTCTAGTTCATCTCCAAACAATACAAAATAAATCACTGCAAATTTAAACAACGAGCTATACCTCCAAATCCAGGAATTACCCCAAGCCGAAGTTCAGGAAAGCCTAGTTGGGCACTAGGAGTAGATATCCGTGAATGGCAGGCCTGGCAGAGCAAATGTACAACATCATTTACATGAATTCAAGAGAACAGTCCCTAGTCAAAAAGATGAAGCAGCACATACCATTGCAACCTCTAGCCCTCCACCTAAAGCGAGGCCATCAATAGCAGCAACTGAAGGCTTTCTCGCAGCTGAGCGAAGAGAAGCCATGAAAATAAGTAACACAAACTTTTATGATCAAATAGGACGAGAGCAGAGGAAAAGGGTGAAACGCAGCAAGATTACCTTCCACAGTGTCAGTAAGAACCTCTACTGACATAAAGCCAGGTTTTGGAGGTGCAACTGTGATAAAACAGAACTACAATTTTAGGAAATATGTGATTGTGCAGCACAAGAATAGATAACGCATAAACAAATATACATACTCTTTCCCCCTTGCATTCCACCAAAAGCGGTTATATCAAAACCGCCAGAAAACTTGCCCTTTGCACTTGATCCAGTAACAGAAATATTAGCTTCGTATCTCATCATAAGAAAATGATAAGCCATCATCTCTTCACATTACCAGTAACAACAATAGCCTTCACATCATCTCTTTGTAAGGCTTGCTCATAACACTCTTTCAAGCCCTGTAATACTGAAAAAATAAAAAGGGAAGGGTGAGAAGGGGAAAAAGAAAGAAAAAGGAGTTACACCACAAATTCAGAACAAGTAGAAATCCAACATCTATCTATTTACTGAAAGAAAAGGTTGAAGAAACCATACATCTCCAAAAGCCTAGCGAATAGGCAATGTCCTTGTGAGTTGCCTAAGAGCATATGCAGTTTTGATGTATACATTCCATATCATACGAATGGTGGCAAGATAATGAAGAAAATTAAATGTACAAGTGTCTATCGATAAGGTTCTAGAAGAACCTTCAACATAAGAAAGCTGAAAAAATATTGGCTGTGCTTGACAGAGATCTTAAAAACATTTTTTTCTTTTACTGGTCTGTGTGCAACTTTTTTACTTCATTTCATTATACATGAAGAAGCAAAGTCAGCAAATATTCCTCAATCAATTCGGCATAATATCAATCACCTTCTTGTTTCCAATAAGAAGCACATATACATCTCTCTCTCTCTCTCTCTCTGTGGAAAATCATTTCTCACATGTTATCCCGCTAGTATTTTGCAGCCTTCCTAAGATTTCTTAGGCAGCCAAATACATCCTTCATTTCCCATTTAATTCACTCATCATTTGTTTAGCAACTCTTAGTACTTCTTTTGATTTAAAAATAAACATTAGTACATCTCTGCATTCGAAATTATTCGCTTCTTGATTTGGACTCTTGAAAGCAGATAAATTATACCAACATGACAAACCAACCAAGAAGTTCCTCAATTCACCTACTCCACTTGTCCTCTTGCTGTTTCAAGTTAGTATACTTTAAGATTTAGTTAGTTACTTCAACCAACAATGCAATAAATAGTACACAAATTTCGGTCAGAGAGCAGAAGAACCTTACTGTAACAATGCATCAACAAGCACAAACAAATCCATAATTAACAAGGACAAATACGCAACTTTTTATTTCATTTGTACTTTGATAGGCAATTTTGGCATTATCAAAAGTCAGAATAGTTTGTTTTCTCACCAAATCTTCTCCACTTTTGGCTAGATTCAAAAGATGGGTTATAATAGAAAAATGTGTCTATTTCTTCCCATTTCACCCCATTTTCTTCCTCTTTAGTAAACCCCCATTTCACCCCATTTCTATTTATTTTCTTTTCTCTCCAAATCACCAAATCCACAGAGACTGTTTAGGGCAATGTTTTGGTTTTCTTATTTTTCTTAGTTTTTGGTGCTCTCCAGGGACGACTCTACCTGTAGCTCTGGGTATTCACTTAAATAACTGTTGGTATGACTGATCATCACGAAAATTTTGAACATCTGACCCACTCCATTAAAATTATACAAAAAAAAAAAAAAATCTTATTTGATAATATTGATAATCAAGTTATTATGCAAAGATTTCAAAATCTTAAAAATCACAATTGTAAAAGTCACTTTGAAAACTGTTTTTTTTACTGAATTTTTTTTTCATATTTTAGTCATTTAAAAAAACAAAATTAAATCAAATCTACATGCACCTAATTACTAGAATATTTATGAAGAAATTTATAATAAAAAAATACTAAATAATAAAAAGAAAGAAAGAATTTTTATTTTTTTGTCTTTAGTAATTTTGTTCTTAGATTTTTCACAAGTATTTTAATTTTTAGGTGCATAAAAAAGTAAAACAAAATAATGTGCAGTATTTACAATTTTTTTTTCTTCAACCAATAGTGTATATATTATAATTCTCTTCTATTTATGATTCAACAAGTTTAAATGGATAGATTTATTGGAAATAGATTATAAATATTAATAAGTGTGATTTTATTTTGGGTAAATTACACTACCCTCCACTGAAGTTAAAAAAAAAAAAAACATAATTATACCACCCTCTTTTAGTCCTACTAAATGAACCGAAACGACGGTAGATTATGTGAAGACGCATAGATAACGGAAAAATACACATGTTAGTATAAAAAATATGACAATATTATTTTTTTAATTATTGATGAAAAGGGGCTTTTAAGTATTACGTGAACTAAAACATTAAAACATTAGAAGTTGCTATATTTTTCTCAAATCTTAGGGGAGATCAGTGTAATTTATCCTTTTATGTTTATATAATTTGTAAAATTTAAGACTCCGTTTAGTTGGATTTTCATATATTATTTTTTTAACTTTTTTCTGTAAAAATAAAAATTAGTTTCGATAAAAATAAATACTAAAAAGATATTTTAAGAATTTTAAAAATTATTTCTAGCCTCCAAAAAATAAAACTATATGAAAATGATGAGTGTTTTTTCCTTCATTTTTTTCACTCAATTAATTTTTAGTTTTTTAAAAAACAAAATCTGAAAATCAAAAACCGTATTTGATTGTTGAGTTTTCAAAAACAGTTTTTGATTATTTAATTCATATTTTTTTTTTTCATTTTTAGTATAACCTTTTTAATATTGTAATCAAATTTTTTTACTCCTTACATCCAATTAATCTAGACATTCACAAAGTACAAAAGTTGTGAAAAAGTCTTTCAAAATTTACTGAATACTAAAAATATATATTTTTTATACTTATTAAATTTTGAGTAAATTACAAATACACTCTCTGAGATTTGCTTAAAGTACAGATTGCCTCCTATATTTTGAAAAATTACAAATACTCCATTGTTAAAAAAATTTATTTAACAGAATTAACTAAAAAAATAAAATCCATAATTATTCTTCTATACAATAAGAGTAATAAAATTACCTAAATTGTAAATTGAAACATATTTCTAATATCATTAAAAACTGTTATTTGATTTGATTATTTATTAATAAATTGAGCGATTTGTTATGAAATTAAAAACCTCAAGGGATGGGGATGGAATGTAATTTTCAAAACTACAGGGACGATTTGTATTTTAATGAAAACTCAGGTATTTACCTTAAATTTTTAGCTAATATTTTACTTTTGTAAGTAAATCTACATTAGATACATCTAAAGTAAATCTACAATATATAAAAATACTAAAAATAAAAAAATACGAATTAAAAATCCAAAATCAAACTGAGTGAAAAGTTTTTGAATGTTGACAAAAAATTCCTCGGAGTGTCCGCCAAGGCAAAATTGAAATCGGCCAGTGCACAATGTTCATAAAAATATTACTGAAACAATTGTATCAACAAGCTCAGAGAAAACCATAATTAACAATGGAAAAAAAAACTCAAAACAGATAAGAATGAAATTGAAGCACAACAACATGAAGCAAAATTGAAGATGACGATGAGTGAGTAATATATATACATACAAATACATATATAGAAAAAGAAAATGAACCACCAGCTTGTGGCCCAATGGCTTGTCCACCGCTGAGTAAGACTCTGGGTTTGCACCCCAGTTCGAGTTCCGGCCGCTGCAACACCTCGTGACCAGCCGTAGGTGCGCATTAAGCTGGCTCGGACACTCTATGGGAAACAACAAAAAAAAAAGAAATAGAAAATGAAGAGATTACCATCAAGGGAGAGAGAATTGACAGGAGGGTTGATGATGGTGATGATAGCCACCCCATCAGCTCCGACCTCCATCACTGTTCTTCCTCTCCCGTTGTTGTTGTTGCTCCCCATTACTTTCTCTCTCTAGAAATTAAGCTTTTTCTCTCTCTAAAAGTGCCTCAACCTTTGTTGCAACTGTGATGAAGAGAGAGAGAGAGAGAGGGAGAGAGAGATTCTTATTTATAGACATGATGGTATCGTGCTCGGCTGTCCACGGTGACGTTGGGGTGCGTTTGTAATGTAACTGAAGTCAGAGATAAAACGATAGGAGCGAGTGATATCAGCAATAGTTCGGAGTACAAAAATGAGGAGAACTCTAAAATTGGAGCTTTAAAAGGACATTAATTTGTCATTTTTTTCTTCTATTTTGTCTTTTATCTTCTTTTTTTTTTTTTATTCTTTAAATGGTGACAGCTTATTGGAGTTGCTTTTGAACCGGTCTAATTAGAGCTCTCTAACAAAATCCTTCGGAGTATTAATTTTGGTATTTTAATAGAGTATTAATAATAATGGTTCAGAGTATAAATCTTAATATTTTAATAAAGTATTAATGACATATCCAGAAGAAAAAAATAAAAAAAATAAATTAAGACTAAAACATCCCAGTATAGGTAAGAATCATTATTATTCAAGAATTAGAGTTTCAAAAAAACTCATTGTGCCTGTTTGGCAGAGCTTAATTACAATTTATTTTAGCTTTCAGCTTAATTTAAGCTATTTTGATGTGTTTGGTTTAGCTTATAGCTTATAGCTTATAACTTTTTGAAAGTCAGAAATCAGCTTATTCTTTAAGTGGAGCAGGAGATGCTTTAAGAATAAGCTGGAAATCAGCTTAAGCTGGAAATCAGCTTAAGCTGAAAATTATAAGCTATAAGCTGTTTAAGCATAAGTTATAAGCACTTTCCCACAGCTCTACCAAACAGGGTGTCACTCTAGAATTAGAGTTTCAAAGATTTTTCAAGCAATATTAAATAAATATTAAAATATTTTTTTATGATACTAATATTATTATTTATAAGGTAAATTATAAATATATCTTAGGAGGTTTGATTACAATACGAATTATTTATATAATTTTGGAAATTACATTCCACCCATTGAGGTTTCTAATTTTATAACATATCGCTCCTTTTAACAGTTTTTAATGATGTTAGAAATATGTTTCAATTAACAGTTTTTATAAACCATCAAGTTAATTAACAGTTTTTAATGATGTTAGAAATCTGTTTCAATTAATAATTTAAGTAATTTTATTATTGTATATGAAAGCAATTATGAATTTTATTTTTTCAATTAATTTTGTTAAATAAAAAATACTAACAAGGAGATATTTATAAGAAAAATGACTTAAACCTCCAGTGGAGATGACCCCCACCACCCCACTAATTTTTGATTGGTTGAAATTTTTTTTTTTTTTTTTGGGGGGGTCTTCCTTTCACAGCCCCCCACATGTATGTGAGGGGTGCTGGGGTCTGGAGTATTTATAATTTTTCAAATAATAAAAAATAATCTGTATTTTAAATAAACCTCAAGCTATATATAAATATATTTGTGCACTTTACTTTCCTCTTTGGGGTTCATATATAAAAATAATTTTTTTGTTTTCCGATGCACTTTATGGAGACGAATTTAGAATTATTTTTTTTAACAAAATTTAAGAAAAATGAAAAAATCAAAATAAACTAAACAATTACATTATTATTTTTTTATTTATTTTTATCTTTTTTTAATTTTTTTATTTTATGATTTGCCTTGTCGAAAATATAATCTAGAAGTCTCAATTTTAAATTTTTTTTTATTAAAGATAAAAATAAGCCAACAAAAAAATTACAAAAAAATAACTCCCAATGCATAGAAAATTAAAAACATAATGGACTACATAATATGGAACCCACGTATGAGATTCACCTTATCTGTGTTTGGTTCTTTATGTTCTTAAAATTGTTGATCCACATACAATAAGTTTAAATGCACAAAATACCGAATACATAATTTAACAGAAATGCCTCACAAGGTGGGACTTATATATTGTAAGACATACGTATGGGAGCTACCATTTGTGAGGTATACGTGTGCATTATAGTTATGTTTGATTCCACAAGATTAATAGTGAGGTATTAATAATCCTAACAAATTAGTGTGGTATTCACAATCCCACCTCTACCCCATTACTAATAATTCTACAAATTTGTTGGATAAATTATCTATTAGATTAATAATCCTAAAATAAAATGTCAAAACAAGCATAGGATAATTGGGCTCACGGATTAATAATCACAATCTCATACTCTAATCATTCCAATCAAACATGTCCTTAGAGACCTCAATTATAAAATGCTTTTAAACAGAACCCCAGCTCCTTTACATTTACTCAATTACAACACATTGAATTCTCACTTTAAACAAAAAAAAAAAAAAAATTTGCATTAGTGTAGTAAAATTTTGTTTACCCGTAAATTATTTATTGAGAACATTTAAATGCCAAATTAAAAAAGAAAAAAAAATTGAAATTAAAAGAAACTTTGCAATTTTAAAATTTAAATAGTAGCTAAAAATGTAGATGGCTATTCCAGTTTTTACAAACTGAAAGTGTTTCAGGAAGATAATGCATGAAACATTGCTTTTGGGTGAGGGCATTTTGGTAATTCAACAGTTCTACACCATGACATGACAACTTAAAAAAATATTATCTACAAATCCAAAAAAATAGTTTTTTATCAACTTTCCAAGTCACTTTATAAAAAAGCCAAAAATCTTGGTTAAAAGCAAAAAATCTGATTTTTACCATCTTCCCAAAATAGCCCAATGTATCTTTTCCAAAACGTTATAAATTACTCTAATAAAAAAATTCCATTAAACCCTATGACATAATTATGCTAAATTACACCTTTTTATAAAAGAAAAATGATTAGGAGCTCTAATCAACTCTAGTAGGAGTGGATTCCACTGTATTATGATATTGACCTTAATTTTATTTATTTATATTTATTTTATTCTCTACCACCTCATTAGAGTTCAATTAGAGTTTTAAAATTACAGGGATATATCATTGCTCTTTATAAAAAATATATTAATTATATAAATAAAAAATTATACATTAAACACATAATTATACTAAATTACACCTTTTTATAAAAACATATATTAATTATATAAATAAAAAATAATATCATCTTTTCATGCCATTTATATTAATTTTAATTCACTTTTTAACTTCACTAAAAATTTTGTAGGCATGAAAGCTGTCATCTTGGTTAGTTTCTTATTTTATCAATCTTTTAGACTCACTTTTTAAATCTTAATTATAGTATATTTAATTATTAATTAATTTTTTTAATACATTATTAAATTGAAAAAGTAAATTTGTATATCATTTGTTTATAAATACAGTAGTCGTGCCACATATAATTCTTTGAAATAAACGGTTTATTTTTTAAATTTTTTTTAGGATTTTGTTATATCTCCTATTTCACTATCCTCAATTACACTTATAACCTGGTGGCAAATAATTTTGAAAAGAGAAATTTTTTTTAAAAAGTTGATTAATTATTATTATTATTTGTCACCTCATTAAAGATGTACTTAGAAGTGATGAAATGAGAAATAGAATGTATATATATATTTTATGAGTGAGTGAGTGTGAATCAAATATATGTATTTTTATTTATATTTAATTTAATTTTTTTTAATAAATAATACTAACAATTGAATAATTTGAATTAACGAAATAAATACTAGGCAAACTCTTAACATCTTGAATTGCAACCTCAAGTCTAATTTACGAAATGGAGGGAGTCTTGTTCCTTCTGAAATTTGAGGAAAAATTTATTGTTCTGTTCATGAACCCAAAAATAAAAAATAAAATAAAATAAAATAAAGATAACTTTGATCTAGTCCTTAGATGGTTTAGTTCGGACAAATGGGTGTACCACGGGCACCAATGATCTGACATGTTAGTTTTAAAAAGAGGTAAATCAATAAAATATAATAATTATAAGTACATAGTTTAAATTATTTCAAAAAATAAAATATATATATATTTTAAATTATATTTATCTATTTTTTTTATACTATAAGTGTGACAAAATCATATAATTATAATTATCGACTCAATTTGTTTTTTTATAAATAATTTACATACAATAAAAAGATCAAATTATTGAATTATCAAAATAAGAACTATGGCGTCCACGGCCGAGACTAGATCGGTCGTTGCAAGAGTATTTTTTTGCGTTAGCAAAGGGCTAATCGGGACAAGTCTCATGGGTTCGTTAATTTCATGACTTTTTCTAGAAAGCCCATGAGATCTTGCTGATTTTTATTCTCGGTAGTTTATTTTTATTTATTTGCTAATTTTTTTAAACTTTTTTTTTTGATCGGCCTTATTTTTCTAAACTTGCACAGCAACTCTGGCAACATCAAGAGTGTTAGATCTCATGATTTTTATTGTTGATAGTTCAATTCATCTTTTTTTTAACTTCTCAAACAAGATTCTCAGTTTGATTTGTCATTCTTTTACTTGCTTAGCAATTCTACCAACTTGAATAGAATTGTTCAGATGATGCAATATATTTTTGATAAAATTTGTAATTTTAGAATACGCTTGTTGAGAAAATTTTTAGTTCATGCACTAAGAAATTACTCTTTTTTTTTTTTATTTACAAAATTTCTAAACTTATGCATTTGAGAATTCTAAAACGGATAAATTCTACTGTTTCTACACTAAAATTTAAGTTTTTATTTATTTATTAAATTTGATATTGAATATAAATTTTGTTTGATAGATCTCCTTTAATAAGTTTCCAAAATATAAAAATTTCAATAATTTTCAATTAAAGCTTTTGATTGCACATATCATTTCAATACAGTTAGATGTCGCATGCATTCTATCTCAGGAGGACATTTGTAAAAGATTTGAGATCATTTTTCTTGCATTCACATAGCTATGCAGAGCTTCAAAAAATTTATAGGCATGAAGATGGATAACTACTTTGAGAATTATTGACAGTAATAGTAGGCATGGTTGATTGAGAAATTTTTAAATAAATAAATAAATAAAATATATCAATATTTAAATAAATATATAAAATATATCAATATTGATATAAATAAATAAAATATCAATATTTCCCTTCATTTAACTTAGAGAAATTTTTAAATAAATAAATAAAATATATCAATATTTCCCTTCATTTAACTTAGAGAAATTTTTAAATAAATAAATAAAATATACCAATATTTCCCTTCATTTCATACCTTTTTCTTTTAAATTCCATCAAGAAAATTACATCAAAATAAAAAAATAAAAAAAATAATTACAGCAGTTCTTCAATCGTCCATCAGTTCGTCGATCAGCACTTCGGCACATATTCTGGCCAAAAGTCGGCCAATCCAAATTTCACCGCTTTTTTTCAGACTGCAGGGGCCGACGGTGGTCCCACATCGCCACTGGGCCTGGAGCGATCATATAGCGATCCCAGTATTCCCTTGTTGTATTTGTTGTATTCCGGACTTTGGTTCCGTGGAGTTGGTAGTTGTATCTATCTTATTGTCGTCCTTTGATTCCACTTCTTTGAAATTTAGGATGTGTTGGGTATGTTTCGAGCAGGTGGGTTGAGCCTTGGTTTAAAATCTTGTTGTCGGGTTTTTGGTCTTTCTGCTCGAGCGGGTCTTGGAGCGCTCGAGGGGAGATTGCACACTCCCAGTATTTTTGTGCCCTTCAAAACTTCTACAGGTGTGATTTCTACGCTCGAGCGGGTTTCCTACGCTCGAGCGGGTCATGCTCAAGCGGGCTTGTTGGCGCTCGAGCGAAAAGTGCATCTTTGATGTAAGTTCTGGGAGGAGGAAAATTGTGCTCGGCGATCGATTTTTCACGCCAAGCGATGTGCTTTACCTTTGTGTCTTGGCGCCGGCGGACTTATTGCGCTTCGAGCGTGCCGATTTTTGTTCGGCGACGCCGGCGTTGTGTTTTCCGCTCGAGCGGGCATGTCGTATATCAGAAGTCAGTTAGGTATTTTAAAATCACTTTTTACATTCACACTCTCTCTCTTACTTTCTAAAAAGCCATTTTTTAGAGCTCCTCTCTATAGAAACTCCCTTCTCTCTAGGGTTTGATCTAGTTAGAGTGCCTCCCTTTCCTTTGGCCTTTAGCAAGGGAATACTGGGATCGCTATATGATCGCTCCAGGCCCAGTGGCAGTGACGGGACCACAGTCAGCCAGCCCCACCACGCAGGTGCAGAAAAGAAGCAGGTGGGGCTGGATTGGCCGACTTTTGGCCAGAATATGTGCCGAAGTGCTGATCGACGAACTGATGGACGATTGAAGAACTGCTGTAATTATTTTTTTTATTTTTTTATTTTGATGTAATTTTCTTGATGGAATTTAAAAGAAAAAGGTATGAAATGAAGGGAAATATTGGTATATTTTATTTATTTATTTAAAAATTTCTCTAAGTTAAATGAAGGGAAATATTGATATATTTTATTTATTTATTTAAAAATTTCTCTAAGTTAAATGAAATAAGAAACTAAACAAGATGACAGCTTTGATGCCTACAAAATTTTTAGTGAAGTTAAAAAGTGAATTAAAATTAATATAAATGGCATGAAAAGATGATATTATTTTTTATTTATATAATTAATATATGTTTTTATAAAAAGGTGTAATTTAGTATAATTATGTGTTTAATGTATAATTTTTTATTTATATAATTAATATATTTTTTATAAAGAGCAATGATATATCCCTGTAATTTTAAAACTCTAATTGAACTCTAATGAGATGGTAGAGAATAAAATAAATATAAATAAATAAAATTAAGGTCAATATCATATTACAGTGGAATCCACTCCTATTAGAGTTGATTAGAGCTTCTAATCATTTTTCTTTTATAAAAAGGTGTAATTTAGCATAATTATGTCATAGGGTTTAATGGAATTTTTTTATTAGAGTAATTTATAACGTTTTGGAAAAGATACATTGGGCTATTTTGGGAATGTGGTAAAAATCAAATTTTTTGCTTTTAACCAAGATTTTTGGCTTTTTTATAAAGTGATTTGGAAAGTTGGTAAAAAGCTGTTTTTTTGGGTTTGTAGATAATATTTTTTTAAGTGGTCATGTCACGGTGTAGAACTGTTGAATTACCAAAATGCCCTCACCCAAAAGCAATGTTTCATGCATTATCTTCTTGAAACACTTTCAGTTTGTAAAAACTGGAATAGCCATCGACATTTTTAGCTACTATTTAAATTTTAAAATTGCAAAGTTTCTTTTAATTTCAATTTTTTTTCTTTTTAATTTGGCATTTAAATGTTCTCAATAAATAATTTACCGGTAAACAAAATTTTACTACACTAATCCAATTTTTTTTTTTGTTTAAAGTGAGAATTCAATGTGTTGTAATTGAGTAAATGCAAAGGAGCTGGGGTTCTGTTTAAAAGTATTTTATAATTGAGGTCTCTAAGTGTTTAAATGAAAGGAACGTAGATCTAAATTCTGTGCTTAAATTTAAGTTGGTGTTGATTTTCCAAAAACTAACAGATTTGTGAAAAAAAGATGAAAAGGAATTGCATAGAAAGAGCAAGATAGGAGATGATTTTAATTTAATATTTGTTATTAGGTGAAAAAAATTAACAAGCAAAGTGGTGACTCAAGAAATGAATGCCAGATTAGAAAAACCAAAAGTAAAGAGTAATGGAGGAGATGAATAAAAGGGAGCAAAAAGAAAAAGATGATATGATTAGAACCATGGATATCTCCAACATGGAGCCTCAAGTAAAAAAAAATTATCAACAAATACTTTAGAATTGCATTCGAAATATTCTTAAATATTTAAAATAATATACTAGTTTGGGTAAGTTTATTTTGGTTTCATAAGTAACATATCACATAATCACAGGAAAAAAATTGATGCATACGAAAAAAAAGAATTGGACAGAGCACTAGGTTTGATCTTCTCCCAAGTCTCATACATGATTTCAGCATAAAAAAAAATGAAGAAATAATCTCCTTTGTAACTATATGTCATGAGAAAAATCAAATAAAATACCAACCAAGAAAAAAAATGAGTTCTCTAAAGTGTTAGCTAATTGAAACCGACTCACACAAAAACAGTGAGGCAGCCGTGAGTGTTGGTGAAATCCCCAAACATGAAACACAAACATGGTGGAGTAATCGAAGAGAAAGATGCAAGATTCTAGCAAATCAGGGTTCACTCTCCACAAACAAGCCATATTTGGGTGAAAGTACACAGGATAACAAGAAATCTGGGTAAAAACTCCAAGGGATTTCAGATTCGTAGCTGGAGGTGGAGGCTTACTTGATTTTGCGCAAACACCGACGACGAAGCCGACGTGGAAGAGTGTCGTCGGAGGTGTTGCGGAGGGCCGACGGGTGAGACGTTGGTTTGGCGAGGCGAAGCAATCACAGGAAGGGGGCAGCAGAGCAGAACCAAGCGGCGTCCTCTGTGTAAGTGTTTTTGGGCAATATGTAGCCCTAAACAACAATGAGGGCAGTATCGTAATTTCACGTAGTTGATTATAATCACAATCCCAAATCAATTTTTGCCCAAAAACACTGGCGTCTGGCGTCGGCTTTTTCAGCCAGACGCAGCGTTATTCTCTGTTGCCAAAATAGCACATTGTGTTTAGATCATAATTTGAAAAGGAAAATAGAATAGGGTAATGATTTGAAAAAGAAAAAGGAAAATGTATGATTTGAAAAAAAACATAGAATGGGTAACGATTTGAAAAGAGAATATGGATAATGTATAATTATATTTTTACTTATATTTACTATGCACTTTTTTCTACCCAAAATCATAATCTAAATACCAGTTAACGAAGTTGTTAATTTGGGATTTATTGGTGTATCACCCATTTCTTTATATATATTTTTATAAAAAATTAAAAAATATATTTATTTTAAATCATCCCAAATAACCCTTAGAAGGTGACTGTGAAAAAGGGTAGAAGAAGAAAAATGTAAGGATCCCAAATATTTTATCAAATATCTAATATGGATATGGGATCTACACCATGTAGGTCTCGTATGAATTCTGCACCCATATAAAATATTTAATAAAATATTTTAGATTTCTAACATTGGGGAAAATGATACAACCGTGAATGATAGAATCACATTGGGGACAATGACGTGGAATAAAATTGGGACCGGTAGGATGAAAAGAGGATGAATTAGTGGGTAACAAACCAGAGCAACCGATTAACACCAACCTGGCAAATTACACATGATTAAATGTGGGTCCCATTTCCCGCCCAAGAAGTTATTGGGTGATTTTGAGCACTCACGTCGTGTTCTAACATGATTATGATTGGTAAATGAAGTGAAATTCATAAATTTATGTTAAATAATTAAGGGTTGGTTTAAAATATTTTTAAAAAGTCAAAAAATTATTAAAAAAGTTATCACTATTTATCAAAAAAAATATAAAAAAAAATTAATTTTACAAAAAAAAAAGTACAACTCACATGTCACGTGAGTTGTACTTTAGCTGTCCACCGTTTGTACAAAGAGAACATGTGGAGAAGAAAACAAGACAGTATTGTTCGACCCGTGGGGGCCCATCATGGGTTCCATTTTGATAATATGAATCGTTCAATATGTAGAAATCGTCGAGTACTATATGCTTGTAAAAAATCACGTTGATCGGATATCGCTAACTACACGATCAAATTAGTTTTGTATAAAAAAATGCATGGTGTTATAGTTAATGGTTGACAAAAAACTAATACGATCAAATAGCTATCGATATTCCCTTAACATAATTTTTTACAAGCATATAGTACTCAAAAAGTTCTACACATTGAACGATTCCGATTAGCAAAATAGGACCGTGGTGGGCCCCCACGAGCCGAATAACACTATCAAATTCAATGCCCGAAAATGAGGCAACTATGTAATGACTCATAAATATATATATATATATATATATAAATAATAATAAATAAATAAAAATAAAAGTAAAAGGGATCAAGTCCTTCATCATTCTTTCGGTGGAATGTTTAAATAAAAAGAAAGAGATTGGTGGAGTATGGGCCATGTTATGCCAGATTCGGCAAAGGGCCATGAGAACCCAAGGGAAGGAAATAATAAAATACATCAACTTTCTCTCTCTCTGCTTCTGCTTCTTTTACCAGACCAGAACACTATTCTTGTAGGTATTGAATTCCATCCCTAAAAGTTTGTCCACAATCTGAGTTCCATATTGGGTTCAGTAAGATGTCTCAATTTGGACAAGTTTCCACCGTCAGTGTGAGTGGGCAAAACAATGGAAACAAAGAGCCAAATGAGAGATGAGAGGTATGCTGCTGATATTTCCTCCATAAAAGAAGCAACATAGAACCATCCCTGAACCACCAAGGAACGCTAAACCTGACCTTTCTGTCTCTAGTGTGTGTCCTGAAAGGAGCACTCCTTCACTTGGACTTGGAAACCATGGCCGGAATCTGCCGCCTGAAAGCCTCCGCCGCCGCACTCAGCCACCTGAGAGTGGTGGCAGCGCCTCCTCTTATGCAGCTTTTTCTTCGACTCGTTACCACTCGATCCTACGGCGCAGCGGCGCAACCACGTCAACAGCCGGAACACGATTACTACGAAACAGAATCAAATTCAAGGGGGTTGGCGCCAATGGTGGATTTGGATTTGGATTCGGATAGATCGTTGTCGATGAGAGGAGTGCAGTGGGTGTTCATTGGCAATCCAGGTGCAAAGAAGCACGTCTATGCTTTCTGAACATCACATTAAAGCTCCTGCTAGTGGGAAAGCCACTACAGCTGGGATTACTGTGAAGCATGTGCGTCGTACTCATTCTGGGAAGCTCGTGCGCGTGAAAAAGGATGGTGCCGGTGGCAAGGGCACGTGGGGGAAATTACTTGACATTGATGGTGAATCTTGTATTGATCGAAATGATCCAAACTATGACAGCGGGGAGGAACCATATCAACTCGTTGGGGTAGCTGTTTGTGAACCCTTGGATGAATACAAGAAAGCCGTGGTTTCTATTCTAGAGGAATACTTCAGCAATGGCGATGTGGAATTGGCAGCATCTGATCTCAGAGAATTGAGATTCCGAAGATCGAAGTGCGGTATGAAAATTTGTCAATTGAGGGAGATGTATATGTTAGGAGCAGAGCACTTCCTACTCTGTTTAATGCCACCTTGAACGCAATCGAGGATGACACTGCTTTTGGGTCCACCAGGCGCAGGGAAAAACAACATTATTGCTAGCTCTTGCAGGGAAGCTTGATAAGGACCTAAGGATGCATATTGGGGAATATATTGGACAATTGTTGCTTTCTCCATAATTTAGTTTATGGTAAGTACTAACTGAAATTTTCACTATGCTAAAAACTAAGTTCAGAAAAAGATGGGTGATGATACATGAACGTCTACTTTTTAATCCTTGCTTTAGTCCTTTGAGTTGGACATGCAGTAAATCATCTTAGTGCTTATATTGGGCTTGTGAGTTGTAGGCAATGTGTTTTCAACCCTTTTGTGGGATGGTTGGTAGGGACACTTGTAGTGGACTTCGGACCCATGTTCTTGAGACCAAAATAAAGTGCTGGGTGAGAGATGCATTTTTACCGGTGGAGATTGAATTTCGGCAACGTCAAATTTTAGAGTTTTCATCCATTTTCTCTTCTAACTCGAGGTAGGGAATTTCTTTGAGTTATATATATATATATATTTTTGCAAGATCTAGTTGATTTTTTTGAAATTATCCTTTGATTAGTTTTGAAAATAAATTGTGATTCAAGAAAAAGAGTGATTTCGAAAATGGGTTCACTATGTGATCCTTCGAGATAGAATTTGGGAGCTTTTGAACTATGTTGATGAAAGAAGGATGTTTTAGTGAGATTTTCTCAAATATTTGAAAATAAAGGGTTTTGGTAAGAAAACCTAGAAATTGGAAATTTTAAGAAAGATATTGAAAATCTTTGGAATATGTTGTTATGATTATTTTGTGTGCCAAAATAATTGATGTTTGAAAATTGTTATTTATTTACATATAAATGATGCTTTCATGAAATATGGGAATTGTTGAAGTTTGGAAATTGTTGTTTAAAAGTATTAATATGGTCTTGAGATGACTAAATTGTTAAGATTATTGGAAATGTGGAAATTATGTTATCCCTTGATGAATCAAAATAAATGTATTTATTCATCTTGTGAAATTGTGTTGAAAGGAGAAATGAAAGTTTTTATCACAATGGAAATATTGTGTGAAAGAATGGAAAATAGATTAAACGTTGTATTGCATTTGTTGATACATTGACATATCATTTCATTGAAAATGAAGAGTTTTGAAAGCTGATTTAAAAACTTTGCATTGAGAAAGAATGTTGAGAAATGAGTTTTCATGAAATGGTTTTTGGGTAAATACGGTGGTAAGTCTTGACAGGTTGTAACGCCCCAAAATAAATACATTAAAGATAACTCATATGCGGAATAAATATAAGTTCATACATCAGAGTTCACAGTTTAACAGGTAATGAAATGCCATATAGGCTTACATCTTTCCAAGGCCTTGCTTGGTTACACAAATAGAGTCTCGCTCATTACATATTAAGCCCTTGGCTTTACAAAATAATAACAGCACTCATGCCCACATAAAGTAAAATAAGGAAACTCTTGCTTTCCAACGATCCACCCTTGCTATTGCCTTGGTAGTAACATCCCATCCGTACCTGAAAATGATGTTCCCGTATAGGGTGAGCTAACAGCCGAGTAGAAATACACTAAACCAACTATGAACAATAACTAAAATATTAGCAGTTGATAGATGGTCATCACTGTTTCATTCCCTTAGGTTACATTACTGTTTCATGACATACTAGTCCATAGTATTCTTAACTTTTCCATTTCTCATTCATTTCTCAATTTGAACCATGGCTCAGAACCTGGCCAAGCAACATTAGACATTTTCCCATTTCACAGTAGATAAGCATACTAGCTATATCAATTCATCAATAGATAAGCATACGAGCTATATCAACACTTCCATATATCACACTTCCAAGGACAAGCATACAAGCTGTGTCAACATATCACTAGATAAGCATACAAGCTATCAACACTTCAATAGATAAGCATACTAGCTATCATCACTTCAATAGATAAGCATACTAGCTATCATCACTTCAATAGATAAGCATACAAGCTATATTACAACTGCAATGGGCGAGCATACAAGCTGCAACCCTGGGTCCATCCCCTATCTTCCCTTAACCATAACCCGGTTTAGAGGTACATCCCCTATCTTTCCCTAAACCGTGGAGTACATCCCCTATCTCCTCCCATTCACAAGTAATGCATATAAACAATAAATATACACATTACCAATCAACACATACAGTTTATGTATTCGTTCAACAGTCATACTCAATGACCCATTTCTTTGATTAGTTTTAATTTACCTAATCATCATGCATTGTCTACAACAATCAAGACTATCCTCCACCGATAGCCCAAAACATTTATTTCTAATCCGAAAATAAATGTACAAATAGATAATATATATCAACATGACAATTTGGTGAGCGATAAATAAATTCAACTACACCCTTTACTCCCACACCTTCCCAATCTCAACATTTCCAATTCCAATTCTCATTCTCCAAATTAATTATACAAATTAATTTGTTAAACCAATTAGGGTAATTTCCCATAATTTTCAATACCGACCCTACGGTCTCATAACCATCAATTTAATAGCAAAATTTACCATTTTCAATCCTTTACATAATCATGGATTCAATTTAGTCAAAACCCCACTTTTATGAAAATTACATAAATGGCCCAAACTTTCTCAAGAATTACACAATAACTTCCAACATCTCAAAATACCAAAATTTAAAGATAAAGTTCATAAAGAAGAGTAGGTTATCCCTACCTCGAAGTTATAGCCAAAATGGAGATGAAGACCAAAACCCAACGTGCTCCAAATCCAAAGATTTTCAGATTAAAAGATAGCCCTCGATGATCAACAACTTTTTTGTAAAGGCCCAAAGTGAGGAAACAACTCTTACTAGATCAATCCCTAGAGAGAAGGCAAGGATCTAGAGAGAAGCTCAACATTGGAGTTTTGGGAAAAGTATGAGGGAGAAGAGAATGTGAAAAGGTGATTTGAAAAGCCAAAACTCGGACCCTTAAACCAGCCGCTCGGCGGCAAACCTCCGAACCTTTCGGCGGCCAATTCCGCCGGCGCCGATCACTACCAAAGCACTTTTCGCAGACAGGTCCCCGCCGAAGCTAACCTTCGGCGGACAAAATAAGGTTCCCGCCTCGGCGGCCAACTCCCCGCTCGAGCATCACACACAACTCCCGCTCGAGCGGCCAATCCCCCGCTCGAGCGTCCAACACTTGCTCAGGAACTACTGGATGGGTGTATTCCCCGCTCGAGCGCCCAAACCCCCGCTCGAGCGGACAAGGAACAAAAGGTCCCCGCCGGCGTCAAAAGCCTTTCGCCGAGCGAGCAAAAAATCTGGGCAACTGGACTTGGTTCCTAAGCTCAACCAACCTGCCTCAAATCTGCCCAACACATCCTATAACTCAACTACAAGGTAGGAAAGGATGTAAACAAGATAATAACCAACCTCAAACACCCACGGACACACGCCCGGATCACTGTACAACAAGGGGAAAAACTGGGATCGCTATACAGGTAGTGTGGATTATGGGTGTCGAGCCTTCCAGCTGTGACTGGTAAAAATGACGGAATGGGTGTCGAGCCTTCCAGCTTGTGACTGGTAAAAATGACGGAATAGGTGTCGAGCCTTCGACTTGTGGTAGTAAAAATGACAAAGAATGGGTGTCGAGCCCTCCAGATGATACTGGTAAAAATGACAAATTGGTAGTACTTGTATAGTCTACTTGCAGACACTGACCTAGGGATTACCAGAGTTGTATTTACCACCCCTTGAACAAAATTGATAAATGTGGAACAATTGAAATTGCATGGCATCATTGAGTATGATGGTTTTTGAATAAATAAAGATGTGTTCTTATTTTTTTTCAAAAGAGCATGGCATGGCATGTGCATCTATTTTTTTTGAGACTTGTATAAAATGTATATACTTTGTTAAGAATTTTCTACTGGGCTTTATGCTCACCCTATGGGATTTTTGTGCAGGAAATGATGTAGTAATCCCGCCTAATTGAGGGTGTGGAAATATGTGAAGAGAGCATGGTGTGCTCGTTTGCTGTGACTCTAATTGTAAGCCAAGGGCTTTATATGTGTAGGTTTGAATAACCATTTTGTGAAACCAGGCTAAGGCCTTGGAACTTGTAAACCCATGAAGGAATTTAATTGTTTTATGTTAGTTTGATTTGAAGTAAATGTATCATCATTTGGGCATGAAAATTGGGGCGCTACAACTATCTCCTATACACTACTCTGCACACGCTGCCAGTTAGGACATCTATCGTACTGTTTATTTTATCCTAAGTTTCTCGTATACACTAATTTATATAATTTTTTAATACACATTTTTCGTAAAAAGTCAAAAAAATTATCCCCAATAACCACAATTTTTTCTCTCAACTTTTTAGTTCAAAAATTCAAAAATGCATTTATTTAGGATATCGCAAACAATCCCAAAAAATATAAAGAGACATAATTTAACGCCCTGAAGCAACCAATAATTTTCCATCCCGGTCATCCCGCATGCGTTCTCCCTTCACCCCCCAATATTCCTCATTTATTTATTTATTTATTTGCTCTTTTCTATAATTTTTCACCATAATTATAGCGATTATAATTAAAACAAGAATTTGCCTTTCATTTTTTTAAAATATTTAAATGGTGATAAATCTTATCAATTTTAATAATTAAAGTTATAAATTTATAAATATTTTGAAAAAACACAATTGATTTGTAGTTTTTTCTAAATAAAATGATGTGTTTAAAGTGTATTAATTGATAAATTATTTAATTTTTGCTACTTTTGAAATTTTTAAATAAGTTTATTATTGACTAAAAATTTAATTAAAATTAAAATATCTATTTAATTTTTTTGGTAAGTTTCCATAAAAATAAATTAAAAAAACTATTTTATAATCTACGTGGACTTATGTTTACCTTAAACATTTGAGAAATTTTATATTATCCTTTGATTATGTAACAAGGATTCCACGACAATATAAAAGTAACGTGGTAATTTATAACAAGAGTAAAAGTTTGAAAATATTCACAAAGCTTTCCTCATAATAGAAAAAGAAAAAAAAATAATAAACGCATTACATTTTTTAGATTCTATAAACAAAGAAATAAAAAAATTATTAAAAAAATAATTGCCAAATTCAATTTTTTATGTATTAAATGTTTGTTAGTTTATTAAATAAATGGATATTTCAATTATATAAATTTAGTTTATTAAAAAAATAATTCCCTTTTTCACCTTACCTTAACTTTCGATTCTTGCTTTATACTATGCATGAAAAGCTGACGTTTGCCATAGTCCGCACTCTCTCTCTCTCTCTCTCTCTCTCTCTAACAATGTATATATAAATTTTGTTGTCATTTATGTAATAAATAAGGACTTAGGGTATGTTTGGTTTGTGTTTAGGAAATGAGTTTCAGAAAAAAAATTTCTCAAAATTTGTTTGGTTTGAGTTTTTTCTCAAAAAATTTCCAAAATCATTTTCTCTCTCTTACATATCAATCAATCACTTTTTCTCTCTCCTCTCTCATTCTCAATCACTTTTTCTCTCACACACATCTACTCAATTCTCCCAAAATATCAAATTATCCCAAACTCCCAAAAAAAATTTGTCTCTCAAAATATACAGCCAAACAAATCAAAAAAATTTCTAAAACAACTCTCCCAAATTTTTTTCAAAAACAACTCTCCCAAAAACAAACCAAACAAGCACTTAAACTGTGTGTGTATATTCTTAACAACCTGAGCTACTCTTTTTTTTTCTTCTTTTTCTTTTACGCTTTTTTCTCGATGGGTTGTTGTTTGGGCATCGAGTCATTGTTGTCTCTTTGGCCTGGCGATGCACAAGCACAAGCGATGTGACCTAGACTCATGAAGATGCTAGTAAGTACGTTTCTTTTTCTATTTGGGTTTCTGATTTTCTTTCTCATTTTCCTTTCTATCTTGCCAAATCAATAAATTTCTTCATTTCTCCTTTTTGTGTATTTGATTGCTATTAGGGTTTTCTTTATATATATGTGTGTGGTGTGGTCAATTGTCATTCAAATAGGGATCTTTTGAGATCTACATTCGATTTCCTTTGTGGGTTTCTATAATTTTTTTTTTTGTAATCAACCATTCACCAATCATAATTTTTTCCCCCTTATTTTTTTTTTCCATGTATAATCCCTTATATTTTCATTTTGGATTTCATGGTTTTATTGCGATCCCGGTTTCCCTTTTCTTAATTGTTGTATCCGGACTTAGGTTCCGTGGAGTTAGTTGTTATGTATATCTTGTTTACATCCTTTATTCTTTGTATTTGAGTCTTGAGTTGTGTTGGGCAGGTTTGAAACAGGTTGGTTGAGCTTAGAAACCAAAAGTAGTTGTCCAGATTTTTGCCTTCACGCTCGAGCAGATGTTTTGACGCTTGAGCGAGCCCTCTGTTGTTGCTTCTCCGCTCGGCCGGGTGTTTTGACGCCGAGCTTAGAAACCAAAGTTCCAAATATATCTCTCGAAAAATTTATATTTGGAACTTTTTATTCAAAATTGCAGGAAAATCATTACTCATGATTCATGAGAAGGACTAGTGTTTGGCTTCGAATGTTGGCCTTTCAACCAACACATGCTCATGTATAAAATGCCATTCCCTCCCCAAGTTCTCTCTCTCTCTCTCTCTCTCTCTCTCTCTAGTCATATCTCTCTGTTTTGAGTCCAGAGCTATGGCAAAGGACAATGTGATGCGGCTCGGTAGCGATGTGAGGACCCGTCACCGTCACAGTCACTTGACCACGCCTGCTTCGGCCCAGTGAGGGTGTCGAAAAGAAGCAAACGGGGTTGGGTTGGCTGATTGCTGGCAAGAGTGTGTGTGGAAGTGATGATTGAAGAAGATGGATGATTAAAAAAGTTCTCGGATGATGTAATTTTCATTTTTTTTGATACTGAATTGGATGATGAAATTTTCTTGATGCTTGCTCAATAAATTTATTATTTATCAAAAAAAAAAAAAAGCTGATTAAACCATGAAATTCAATCAAACCATGAAATCCAGAATGAAAATATAGGAGATTATACAGGAAAAAAAATGAGGGGGAAAAAATTATGATTGGTGAATGGTTGATTACAAATTTTTTTTTTTTATAGAAACCCACAAAGGAATTTCTTTTTATGGAGTCAATCTAGTAATTTCTTTTTATTTTTTATTTGAAAATGAGAGAAATTAAATCGAGTTATAATTAAACATGTGTATGAATAATTTCATTCAATTGAAATTGTATTGAAATAATTCAACTCGGGGAGAAATAACTTCTAAATTTTTTTGAACAAAATTTTTTTGGAGTTGACACTGCTCACAGTGCTCCAAGATTTAACATTTTCATTTTATTTGTTCAGCCTAAAACAACTTTGAAAATATATATATATACAAAATTAAATTATAAAAAATATAGATAATATGTATTTTAGTATAATAGGGCCCATTTATAATAAAAATAAATTTATTTTAAAAGTATGTATTAAAATGTTTGATATCATGTTGTATAAGATGAAAAAAATTGATTAACTCTTTTAAACATTTATAAATTATTTTCAATCATAATTACAAGTAAAAATTACGTCAAATATATACATATATGAACAAAATAACTTAATAACTTAATGACTTTTAAAAAATATATCATAATTATCCTCGTTGATTATAGCTAAAGATATAATTTTAATATGATACCACTTGTGATAAGAGATTCGATGTTACTAACTTAATCAACTCTTAAAAAATATATCATATTACCTTCATTGATAATAGTTAAAAATATTGGCCCCCACTATTACAATTCTTGATACTATTACTCGTACCTCGTGCAACAGAAACTTCTACATTCATCATCTCCTTAATACTATTCATTAACTAGTTTACCATTTTACATGGTCTTACTCTATAATAAAAAATTAGGATAAATTATAAATATATATTTTGATATTTATTTAAAGTCTAGATTATTTTTTGTGATTTGAAAAATTATAAATACACTGTTCTCATAATTTTTTATTTAACAGAATTAACTAAAAAAATAAAATTCATAATTGTTCTCCTGTATAATAATAAAATTATTTAAATTATTAATTGAAACATATTTATAATATCATTAAAATTATTAATTGACTTGATAATTTATTAATAAAATAGACGATTGTTATAAAATTAGAAACCTTACGGAATAAAATTTAATTTTCAGAACCACAAAAAACGATTCGTATTTTAATCAAATCTCAAAAGGTATAATTATAATTTATTCAAAAAATTACAAATAGAATTGGATGGATACGTTATGTATCGAAGCATATAATTTTCACTATTATAATATAAGTTTATTAATTAATTATATCGTCACATAATACAATAAGATCTGGGAGCATTTTCAATTTATCTGAATATTACTTACTAGCCACATGACAGCTCATCTCAAAGTGAAGGCTTTGAAAGAAAAAAGAATAACATTCCAATTAATTAGGTTAGTTGATAAATTTATTGGTAAATTAGGAAAACTTTATTGCACATCATATCATCATTATATTTATGACTTGACTTATTTTCTAATTAGTAACAAATGAAGTTTTTAGTCATTATAGTAAAATTTTTGAGATGGTCTAACACAAAATATTAAAGGAAATGTTAATTTATAAAATTTTGTACCAGAATGGCATGATAATATTATTTTTGAAATGATAAGCTTAAAACTCAGCCTCCGTTTGGGAAGTGGGTTGGCTCTTTGGCTTTTTGGCTCTTTTGGCTATATGAGCCTGGGCTCAAAAGCTTGGTTTGATAAGGGTTTTTTGGTTTTTTTGGCTTTTTTGATTTTTTTTGTGAGAGAAGAGTGTAATGATTATGGGTTGGATGTGATTTTTTGTCTTTTGTGGCTAAAAATCGCTATTTTGTCTTTTGTGGCTCATTATGTATAACTTTTTAATATACATTTTTTTATTGGATAAATTACACTTGTCTTTTTAGAAGTTTAGAAAAAATACATTAAGGTCCCGTTTGGGAATAGGCTAATTTAGTAACTTTTTGACTATTTGGCTAAAATATGAGCTAAAAAAAACTAGTATGTTTGGGATGACTTTTTGGCTTTTTAAGAAAAGATGTGCAAAAAATAGAGAGAAATGAGAATCCTTGACTTTTTAGTACGGGTTGTTGGCTTTTTGACTAATTTAGTAACTTTTTGACTTTTTGGCTAAAGAAGGGTTCAACGAGGCTTAAGTTCTATAATTTTTGGGTTCCATAAAGTTTTAATTTAGATAATACTCAACTTTTTTTCATCGATAATTCGTTAATCATATAAATAAAAAAAAAATATTATTATATCTTTTACATTAAAATGTATACTTATTTTTTTTATTTTTACTTTTATGTATTAATACAATTTACATTAATAGTTTTGATCCATTTTAGCCTTACTAAAGGAGAATAAAATTATATTTTTTTCTAAAACTTAAATAGAAGTTTATGTAATTTACCTTATTTATTTATTTATATATCATTGCTTAATACAATTAAATGCTAGAATCATAGAATCATCAACACGTAACAACTAATATACAACTTTTACAACTTCAGTATATATACATATATAGAAAAACTGTCATCATGTTGAAGATAATCTTTTTCCCCACAAGTAGACATTACATATGAATCATTCTTCGAGAGAGATATGTTTGGAACTTTTTATTTAGAATTGTCTGGGAAAATCATTACTCATGATTCATGAGAAGGACTAGTGTTTGGCTTCGAATGTTGGCCTTTCAACCAACACATGCTCATGTGTGCACACGTGCACATGTTGGTGTACGTACACAAACAACAAAATTTAAGAAAAAATGATAATAGAAATGAAGGAAAGAAAAATAAAGAATAAATCAGGAGATGAAAATAAAAAAATTCATGCGAAACATGGTAAGGGAATGATGAACCATACGTATAAAATAAAATCGTACTAATATAATTAAGTATGCAAATTATGATAGAGCATTCTAATTAAATTAAGCAATTAGAGAATAACATTGCATAATTTACAATCATTGAAATAGTGAGCAATTCTGCAATAGTTCCTAGTAACATTATACAAAGCTAACCTAATTGTCTATATAAATCTATTCGATTAATTTCATAGAAAATACATAAATAAAATCTATTTTAAGCTTGTTGTTCAAATTGTGAAATTAATTAAATAGATTTATGAAGAAATCAAAATTATATACCAAGAACATATGCTGATAATTACAACTAAATTTCAACAGAAATACACAAAACAATAAAATGATAAAAAAACCAAACCGAAGCCTGCACGGTAGCAGTTTCCTTAAAATAGGTTTCGCCGCCTCACGAATTGAGTACTTGAGAATCCGTCTGTCTCCTAGGATCTGACGGTCAAAAACCCACTCTGGCGAAGCACTCTCTGTCTAGCTTAGCGAACAAAAGCAGTGGCAGCACTCTCTCACAGTAGGAACTTTTTGGCAAACTGACTAAAGAATGAAAGAAACAATTTCTGTGTTTGAGACTTGATAGGAGGGTCTCAATTTATACATGTATAGGGGAGAGAGGAGAAGCCTCCAGCCTTTATGGCTGGTCACTAATGCACCATTAACCTCTGCAATAAAAGCAGGAGTTACAAACCCCATTAATGCACTATTAAACTCTGCAATAAAGGCAGAAGTTACAAACCCCATTAACTCTTTCATGAAGCTAACTTCATGGGGCAATTTCTCATTCAATTCTCAGTGGTTTTTGGCCTACTTGGACCCAACACAATAAATGGTTGGGACCCACTTTAATATTAAATTAAAGTCACCAAAAAATCATTTTTTCCAATAGAGTTTATTAACGGTCTTCATGTGTATGGTGGAGTCTAGGGGTGGGTGCGGATCGGTTGCGGGCGCGGATCAGTTGCGGCCATGGAACTTTTAATCTGCCATTCGTTCGCCAGATTGGCGGATTGGAGAAAATCAATCCGCATCCGTCCGCCAATCCGGAGGATGCGGATTGGACGGATTGGCAAATGGATACGAATCGGTTTGGCGGTTAAAAATTTTACAAATTTTCAACATACAAAACAAAAACAATGAAAATAATAATAGTGCACTTCCTCAAAACCTGGGCAATTTTCACATATATGTAACAAAACATTGCACTTCCAAAAAATAACAATGCACTTACAAATTAACATAACTTGGATACTTAAAGTAACAGTGCACTTACAAATTAACAGTCATCCAAGTTATAGTTATCCAAACATTGTGCATCCAAGTTATAGTCATGTAAAGTTCAAAAAACAAACAAATTCTGATCATCCAAAACATTGTGCATCAAACCAAAACCATAGTATTACAGGTCATTCAAAAACAAAATCAAAAAGTCATTTATTTCCTTCAACCAAACCATGAGCCATCTAAACTTGCATAACAAAAAATGAAATTATTTAATAAGGAAAACACTAAAAGTCTTAAACTTAAAAAGTAAACATATGTTAACAACATTTAACTAAGGAAGTATTTTACAAATGATATTAAATTTCAATAAAATTACTCTTCGGACATGAGCTTGAACAAGAACTTGATTCTGAAATAACTACACATAAAACATAACACAAGAAAATCATGTAAAGTGAAAATAATGAATTTTGAATAATACAAAATAAATGAAATTTAAAACAAAGTAAACCATTGAATGTATTACCCAAATCATATTGTTGTTCAAATTCTTCAACATCATTCATTGCTTGTCGAAGGTATATTGGAATATTACTTCAGAGCCAATTTTGTGTACAAATAAGAACTTTTACCATCTTTGGAGCAAGTGAACTACGAAATGGATCAAGTATACGACCTCCTGTACTAAAAGCCGACTCAGAAGCAACAATGAAAATAGGAATTGCCAACACATCTCGTGCTATAAGTAATAACACTCTACACTTTGTTGCATTAATCTTCCACCACTCCAAGATATCAAATTGACCATTCTTCCCACCTTTCTCAATATCATCCAAGTACTTGTCCAATTCCGACATACTCCCACTACTACAAAATTGCCCCTCCAAAAATGAGTTAAATTGAGAATTCACAATAGAGTATGGGTCATTTTCATTTATCTACCGTTTCATTTACATTGGAGGCATGCACATTTGTTGAATCAAGCGTGGCATAATGATCATACAATTGACTCAATCAATTTTTCACCTTGTCTAACATTTCTTCCACTTTTACAATATCTTCACCAAAAATTGTTGAAAAACAAAATTGTAAGTATGTCATTTTTCTTTGAGGATCAAGCACAACCATAACATACAAAAGGAGATTGATTTTATCTCCATTTCCCCAATACTTGTCAAACTTCTCTTTCATTTTCTTTGCCATTGAAGCCAAAATAAGATCATTGTCTTTAATTAATTGTCCAATCATATTTTCAATGACAAAAATTTCAGTGTAGAATGTATTTGAAGTAACAAATAAAGAACCTGAAAATCTCTTTGTTGCATTGTAGAACATTTTAAGAAATTTCAAAAACACCCTACAATTATCCCAATCCTCGGTTGTAGGCATCTCTCTCCTCTCACCTCCTTCATTATCCAAAAAATAATGTTTAGAATTGTAGTCGTTCTCACCCATTCTTTGAAAAGCACTCTCAAACCGCCGCCTTCAACATAAGATATGTGGAATTCCACCGTACTGGCACATCTAGGCACAAGAGACTCTTACTCTCAATTTTCAAACTTTTCACATACTTTTTAAAAGTGTCAAGGCGGTTTGGAGAAGACCTCACACACCTCACTCCATGCCTCACATTCGCTATACAAGACTCAAGGTCCTTCAATCCATCACCAACAATGAGATTTAGAATATGTGCACAACAACGCATATGTATAAATTCATGGACCAAAAGCGATTCCTTCCAGTTTTGTGGTTCGTTTCAGAATCTATTGGTTAGATTATTGGAACTCGCATTATCCTTGATTAAAGTAAAAAGGCCATCAATATCCCACTATTTTAAAAGTGCCTCAATTTTTTACCAAGAGTTTTTCCTTTATGGTCTTCAACTTGACAAAATTTATGATCCTCTTTTGTAACTTTCAATCATCATCAATGAAATGTGCGATTAGACATATATAACACAAATTTTGTATGGAAGTCCATGTATACGTGGTAAAGCAAATTCATGCCCTTCACAATTTTCTTCAACCTCTCCCTTTCATTGGTGTATATGTCTACAATGTCCCTAACAGCGGTATATCGAGATGGAATCTTGAACTTGGGTTGCATGACATTACAAAACCTCTTAAAACCAATCCAGTCCGTCCACAAATCTAAAGGGTGTAGACCCCCTGAACTCTCTCCGCGTGCCCCCCTTTTCGGAGAGGGCGTGAATTGGGTTCTAGCTACTACAGTTCGAACTCCTGTCACGGCTCTGAATCTAATCTCACAAAGTGCAATGTAAGATTGATAAATCACCAAAGAGTCCAAATCTGGCAATCGATTTTGGAAAATCGATTTTGAATCAAAAAGCACTAAACATGGACTGCTTTGCCAGATTTCAGAGTCGCCACCTAAATATTTTATTTTGGGAAATTTAGGAAACCCTGACTCGTGCCTAAGGCCACGTGTCCGTCATCACCAAAGTTGCCTCGACTTGGGAACTTGGGTATGAGAGGGAAAGGTCCTGAAATGAGCACCCCTGCTCGCCCGATCAAAGGATCGACCTCTACTAACATGATATGTTGTTTTTGAAAGCACATGTGTTCTTATTCTGATTATTAGCTAACTTACTATGTGATGCACCTGACAATACAAGTATAGACTCAATCATGAAAATTGGAACAAAATAACTCATGTTTGTTTTTGAAAATGGTTTGAAAGTGCTACTCGCAAGTAGGCTAAAGCGCGGATTTGCCACCCTCAAGTGGGCTTTAAAACATGATGATTTGCCACTCCAAGTGGGCTTAAAACTCACATTTTGATGAATTGTCCCAATTCACGCAACAAAGCCTTCATCCACAGGCATTCATGGAATTAAAACACTTAAGCAAATAGCTTCATGGTAAGCATGCTATCATGGCAACACTTACACACATGCAAGGATGCTAAAGCGTAAAAGCTTACCTAATACTCCAAGCCAAAACAAAAGCTAGTTAGAAATCGATGCATGATCCTAACTATGTTAACAATGCCTAATGCAACACATGCAATAATGCACAAAAAGCATAATTAAATAGGCTCGGTTATCTAATATGGCATCTGAATGCAACGATTTGATACATGTATTCAAATAGGAATTGAAGTACAATGCAATTTGAATGATCTTGCGCCGAGTGCATACAAGACAAATGAATGATGTCGCATGCAAAGCATAAGTATGCTAATTGAAACATGCCCTAAAACTAACCATCAAAAGCTGGTAAATAAAAGGGAGAAAGACGTGGGGTTGGAAAACATGCACACACACACGCACACTTATTACAACATTTGCCCTCTCGACGGAGGGTCCGAATAAAGGCTAAGCTAATCTAAGCTATGCTAAGCTAACTAATCTAATTAAGCTAATTAAACTAATTATTACAACCGATAAAGAAATAGCTAAACTAAGCTACTTAATTATTACAACACTTAACTAATTAACAAATTAATTAAATTACAAATTGAAATTCTAACTAACAAGTAAAGCACCAAACTATCTTTGTCTCGGCTCTATTTGAGGATGTTGAACATGCATGCACGCATGCGGTTTCGCCCAAAAGCTCTCCGGTTGCTCTTTAGAGGCTATGTTTGCGGTGTCCTTGAGAACTTCTCTTTGAATCTTACCAAGCAGTCTTTGGGGAGTGCACGGGCTGGCTTGGCCATGAGAAATCTTCTTGCCATCTCTTTGCCAAGGATGGGCCTTCTTAGGCCAATGATGAAGGGGTTGAAGCCCTTTGGTGTCTTTGTGACATCAAGCTGCTGTGAGCACAACCTGAGAGGAAAATGAAAGGTCTCCCAAGGACATGCATGTACTATGCCCCTCCTTATCATCTCAAAACATCAAAGGGGAGGCACCATTGGATCCAAAACCATCAATCAAGCATGCAATGCATGATGGCCAAAGATCCAACTTGCACACATTTCAATAAATGCAAGACAAACAAGACCTTAAGACCACTACCTTATCATGGAAGATCAAAGGCAATGAAGACAAAGGGAATTGGCTCATTTTCATCACTTTGAGTATGAAATTGACCAATTCACCTTGTGTTCAATATAACGTCCGATTGAACACAATGCAATGCACACAAAACATGATTATCTTAGTATGTTTTACTTAGCTCAATTCTTGTTTACACATTTTAAGTTACCAAGTCATTCATTAACCAATTTGTCCAAAGGTGAAAGTCCTCTACGGAGAGGAAGTCAACCAAGAGAATGGTTTAAGGCATAGGAGAAACCATGCCTTTGACTAGGAGGAACCCTCAAAAGAGGGTTAAAGCCATTTAAGCACAAGCCTCAATCCCATGCATTAAACTCAAACTCAAGACTAACCAATGCCCAAAACAAATCAAAAGTGAAGAAATGGGGGAGATGGCAGATTTTTTAGTGCTAAAGTGGCATGAAATACAAGACTCTAACATGCAAACACTTCATGTACAACATGCTAGAAAGCTTAAGCATTAAAACTAGTGAAGAGCTTTACACTAGGACTATGTAAAATCAATTACAAAGGACCAAACCAGCCCTAGACAGACCTCAAGCATGCCAAAATAGTGGCCAAAATGAGCTGAAATGATAGCATGAAAGGCAAGAAATGCATGCTCATGCATTGGCTCATAAACAAGGCATAAAGGCACAACTCTCAAACACAATGAAGAAGTGATAAATGTGAGAGTGTGAAAGAGGTACATGCTCTGAAATCACATAAAAAATGATGCTATATCATGCAAACATCTCAAGTAAAGCATGTTAGAGGCCTCAAGACTTAATGCTAGTGAAGGCATTTGCACTATAGCTATGCAATACAAAGCTCAAAAGGGACAAACAGCCCGGAACAGGCCTAAAACAACTTAAATGAAGTTCTAAAACATGCTTGAAGTAGGCTAAAAAGAGCTAGAATGAGAGGCTAAAACAATAGCACATGTTAGGCAATTTAGCACACTTGCACTACAAGCATACAAAGCAAAGCTTGAGTGGTCAAACCAGCTCAAAAAAGAGCTTAAACATGCCAAAACATTAGCAAAAACATGCTGGTGTGTAGCCAAAACAAGCTAGAGCAATAGGCTAAAACACCAAGTATGCTAGGCTAGTGAGCAAGATTGCACTACAAGTGCAAAAACCAAGCAAGAGGTGACCCCATCAACCAAAATCAGAGTTAAAGCATGTCAAAATAACACCAAAAACATGCTTGAACTAAGCCACAAAAGAGTAGAAAAATGGGCTAACTCATTAGGCTTGTTAAGCTAGTAAACAAGATTACACTACAAGTGTAAGATGCAAGCAATGAGTGGCCAAACCAACAAAAAATAGAGTTATAACATGGCAAATCAATGGCAAAAACATGCTTAAATCAAGCTTCAAAAGGATAGAAAAGCATGCTCATTTGGTAGGCCAACAACACATGCAAACAAAACACAAGGAGAGGGGATCACCCCCTCCTATTTTGGGCCTCAAAACAACCTTTCCATCACTAAAATTCTTCTAAATTTCAGTGGTTAAAAGGCCAAACAAAGATCATTTCAAAAGCTTTGAAAGGTGGCTCAAAAGGCTTTGCAAGCCAAAGAGCAAAGGAAGAGACAACCCCCTAACACAAACAAGGCTTAAACCAACATTTTTAAACCTTAAACACAGAGGTTTTTACAGTTGAAAACCAGCCTAAAAAATAGTCCAAAACAATGGAAAAAGGATGGTGAAACAAGTGTGCAAAACAAGTACAAAAGGGGAGAGTTATACCTTTTGATGCTCAGCAGCAAAACAGCCACTTTCTTGACTCAAATGACCCTTCAACAGCCCAAAATAAGTCCCATGAGGCCTCAGCTCCAAGGTGGTTCAATTTGGTTAAGGGTCTCTTTGCAAAAGTGTAGAGGATTCTAAGCTTAAGGCTCAAAACAAAAGGAGAGAGAGGCATAGATTTAGCTCTGAAAATTTTGTATAGAGAGAGGGATTTTAGTGTGATAAGCTCCAAAACTTGCTAACTTGTTCTAACCTCTCAAACCATAGAGAATGGCCTCTATATATAGCAAAACATGGCTTCAGGTCGAAAATATCAAGCCAAAGACACTAGAGCAATATGGAGCAGGTTGAGGTAAATATTTGCAAAAAAAAATGAGTTTTTCCCTTTGTTGGCTGGCAGAAGATCATAGATGGGTGGCACTACACCATTTCTGGCTGGCAAGGACCATCAATGGCCGGCATTGCATCATCCATGGCCGGTACCTTTCACCAGTGGCCGGCAAAGAAAATCTGTTCTCCAGGTCCAACTTCAAATGGACATAACTCCTTCATTTGGACTCCTTTTTAGGTTATTCTTGTGTCCAAATTGAAGCACTGGAAGTACGCTTTCCAATGGTAGTATCCTCACTTCAAAATTCTAAGTGTGCAAAAAGTTGTGCCTGTTTGAGTGAAGACTGCTCAGTTTCGATCCTGCCAGGATTCATGCCAAACTTCTCCTCCAACTTGTTTTCTTCTCTCCTCTCCTCTATTCTTCAACTCCAAACCCCTAAATAAGCTGTTTTGAAAGATTTTTCATAGATTTCATCTCTCTTTCATTCATTCCCACTTTGTCCTTGCTCGGTTTACCGAAAAGCACAACATTTAACAAAATACGAGCGTCAGAATATCGTAGAAACTTTGTTTCAAAAATATTTTGAAAGAGAGGGTTTCAAGGTCTAAAATCTTTGGTCAAAATAGTTTTGGTCCAAAATGGGGTGTGAGGTTTGAATTTAACGCTCTCATCTTGCCGAAGAAATCGAACATTTGCATAGCATAGCCTACACCATCAAGTAAGCAATCAGTAATGCCCAAGTCTTAAGGGCGGTCAAAAATGGGGTGTTTACAAAGGGCAATTCATCAATTACTATTATCTCGGCAAGATTCCTCCTAGCAACTTCTACAGAAAATGATGTAGCCACAACATTAACAACAACTTCTCTAGGTTGAAATCCCAATGCTTATTGCCCATAAGTATCCCTATATGGATACTTTGTACAATTTTTCAAATGAATTAACAAATTACTTGTTCCATGACTCTTAGACCCTGCCATATATTATTTCTTACAATACTTGCACATAGCCCTATCTTTTCCATCAATACCCTTAATCTTTTCAAAATGATCCCAAGCCTTTGATGTTATTCTCCCACTACTACTAGTTTTGGCCAGGGGTGGTCTAGGAGGGGGAGCATTAGGTTGGGTAGAGGGGTCAATAGAAAATGATTCGGGCTCAACATTAGGACTTACAAAAAATGTTTCTTTGCTTGGAGGATCCATGACTAAAAGATCATCAAATATATTGCCAAAAACCAATAAAAAATCATTCAAAATATGCTTTGCAAATGCACAGAAACTAGAAGCATTCTAAATATCCTATACATTGATTTCATAGTTAATGTATTTACCATTTTATTTTTCTTTCTTAATGCAGATTGACAATCACTTTGTACATGATCCAGTGAGCACAACAATGAATGAGAAAGAAAAAAAAAATGGAATGCTACAAGCAGGGCTATTCCTCCACCTGAAGTGTTAGTAAAATATAACTTAGTAACAACTTATTGGAAAATTTATTGTAGCTATTAGGTAATCTACAAAAGGTCAAATTGACCTTTCTAGCTAATATGATTAAGTTTTTTATGAATACTAGAAAAGGCATTCTTCCACTTGACCACAAAACATGTTACCATAAAACAGGTTTTTTATGAACTCTGCAGATTACCTAAGATACAGGTTTCTTATGAACTCTGTAGATTACCTAACAAGTTTTTTATGCTACCACAAAACATGTTACCAATTTTAGTAGTTTACAACAAGCACAAGATCAACTCAAACATAGTTCCGCAACCTAAGAAATAAGAGGAAAGAACAAAAGGACGCCCCTGAATACTAAAAACAATATAAAAATAAATATTCTAACATTGCAATTGTAGAGAGTCAAAGACTACTAAAGGCAACATATAAATTCCCATAAAAGTCTAAAAGCAGTGGTAGCTTTCACCAAGGAAATTAAGGCTTAAGCGTACATACACACATAATCCTTAAGCTTTTTAGGCCTAGTAAATTATCAATTCCACAAGTATATAGCTATTTCAACATCAATAAGCTAGAGCAAGTTTCAGCCAACACTTTTTCTTTTGAAATCAATACAATAAAGAAAACAACAAAGAATCTGAGTTCCTAAATAAAGAAGCATAAATAATTAGGTAATCTACAAAACTAACTTTGGCAAGAAAGGTCAAACTAAGGCAGTATAGCCTCTGCGACTTTCAAGGTCTTATTAATGTTCTCATGAGCTCTCCAAATCGGTGTGTTGTAATCTAGAAAACCCAAATTTAAGAACCGTCATAAGAACAGTCAAAAGGGAAAAAGTGAAAAAAATCAAAAACCTAAAAAATTGGGAAAAGAAGAGAAAAAGAGAAGAGAAGAAGATGAAAGAAGAGAGAGAGAGATACCTCGGTGTAGATCGACATGTAGTGTAGATCGTCGGTGTTTAGTATAGATCGATCACCGTTCGATGTAGATCGTCGACGATGGGTAGGGTAGAGAGAGAGAGAAGAAGAGAAGTGTACGTATTGTGTTGTGTTTGTGTTTGTCCGCCGAAGAAATTAGGGCAAAACTAAGGCATATGATTTAGAAAGCAAAGGGGCTGCTGAGGCGTAAAAAAAAATGTACAATGATCGGCTCGAGCTAGCTAGGTAAAATGGCGGGTGATCTGCCACCCGACCCGAATCCAAAAAAACACAAATACTTGGCCCCCACCCGTCCACCATTTATCACGGATCCATCCGTTACTGCTCGGGTAGGGTTGGTTTAGGCAGGTCTGGCTGGTCAGTGGATCCATTGTATAGCCCCCTAGTGGAGTCCCATAATTTTGTGTGACTGTGTTGTCATTTTGTTTGTTGCATACCTATAATTGGGTGTGTGTGGGGACTACATGTCCCAGGTTTTGGAACAATGCGACTTTAGTATAGTTTATTTATGTATTGGTGGTGATATATGTGAATTATTTTGTAAATGTAATTGACAATGGCCTTCATTACACGGTTGTGTTCCACTGATGGTAGCATTTTGGGTGTTTTGTTGGCCAACGAGAACCCCGAGTTGTTCTTTAGCAATAATGCAGTGTGAATTATTTCTAAATTGTTGTCATCATTTTTTGGCAGTGGTTACGTTGTACATGTTTTCTTGATGCGTAAAGGTTGTGTGGCGTATGGGTGTAAATAGTGTAATTATGAATTAATTTTGAATTTGCGGGAGGTGTTATGATAAGTAGTCCTTGGACAAGATCATGTGAATAAGCATATGAGCGTCGGGAGTGTCGTCATCTAAAAAAGTTGGGGTACTCATGCCAGGTGTAGACACCCTATTTTTGACCGACCTTAAGACTCAGACGTTATCGTCTGTGCACTCGGTGATCGTGCATGTTTGTGCTCGTTTTGAGTTTCTGGAGCCTTCGGCTGAGCGCCTTGTCTCGAGACCTTTTAACTTTCTCCTCTTGGCCTGGTTTTTGGACCATGCCTTGCTGCCTTTGCCTAGAGGGAAACAGAGGCCTGTAGGCCACTTTTTGTAGTCGTAGGCTACCTTTCCCTCTCGTAGGACACTTGTAGTGGCCTGTAGACTAGTTTTCGGGGCTTCCGGCTGAGTGCCTTATCTTATGGACTCTTGTCTTTCTTCCTTTTTGGTTTGTTTTTGAACCAAACCTTGTTACCCCTTGCTTGGAGGGTGGAACAGGGGTGTAGACTAGTTTTCTCCCCTGTAGACCACTTTTCTTCCCTGTAGACCACTTTTGGTGGTCGGTTAGCTAGGGTGAGTGGTCTGTAAACCACCTAAGGTGGTCGGCCGCATGCCACCACCTTCTCCTCTCTTTGTAGACCCCTTTTCTCCCTTGCTGACCAGTTTTCTCCCCTGTAGACCACTTGAGGTGGTCAGTCGACCTGGGGGGGTGGTCGGTCGACCACTTTAATTGGTCGACAGCCTTTTTGCACTTTCTGCAGATATTTTCCTTGCCAACTGTGCCAGCTGTTGGGCACAGAAGGCATCCTTCATACATGTGTATGGAGGGATTGCACCAAGCCTCTAGCTTGTCTGACAAGCTTAAGGCATGAAATTCTATATAAGAGGAGCTTCCTCCCCCTTGTTTAAGGTTGAGAATTTTGATTTGGGCTAAACATATCCCTCTCTCTCTCTCTATATTTGTACTAGTTTGTGCCTTAAAATGAGTTTTCTTCACACTTTTGCACTGAAGCACCTAGTGAAACACTTTCACTCTTGAGCTGAGGTTCTTGGAGGTTGCATTTGAGTGATTTTGGCTTGGTTTTGCCTCAAAAGTGGCTGGTTTTGAAGTTGTTCTTCAAGGGTGAGTAGTTACCCTCTTTAAGCCTTGTTTTGCTTAAGTATTTGGCCATCCTTGCATGATCTTTTAGGCCTTACTTTCAACTGCAAAAACTTTTGTTTTTAAGTATTTGAAATGTTTGTTTGAGGCTTTGTTTGAGTTAGGGGTGGTTTACCCCCTTTGGTGGCTTATTTTCCTTTGCTTTGTTCTATCTCTTAAGGCCTTTCAAACCATCTTGTTTTGGCCTTTTAACCACTAAATTCCAGAGGAATTTCAGTGGTGAAAAGTGGGTTTTGAGACCCAAAATGGATGGGGGTAGTCCCCCCTCTTGTGTTTTGTTTGTATGTGTTGTTGACTTAACACTTTGGCATGCTTTTCTACCTTCATAAGGCTCTATCTTAGCATGTTTTAGGCCTTATTCTAACATGATATAACTCTGTTTTGGGTTGGTTTGGTTGCTTCTTACATGCTTCATGTACTTGTAGTGCAATCCTCTTAGTTAGCCTAAATGCTCTTTGCTTTGGACCACTATTTTAGCATGTTTTTGGTTACACTCTAGCAGGCTTTTACTCATATTTTGGCATGCCGTAGCTCTGATTTTGGTCAACAAAGTCACCTATTGCATGGTTTATGCACTTGTAGGGCAAGCTTATTCACTAGCCTCGTTTGTTTGGTGTTTTGGCCTATTGATCTAGCATGTGTATGCTTTACTCCAGTGCATTTTTGGCTTTGATTTAACATGCTTTAGGTCTGATTTGAGTGGTCTTGGTCATGCATGCTTGGCTTTACATAGCTATAGTGCATTTGGCTTTGCTAGCCTTAAGCTTTGAGACCTCTAGCATGTCATATTTGAGCTTTTTGCATGGCATGGCATCATTTGGCATGTTATTTAGGACTATATACTTTTTCCATTTTCTCCCATTTTTCATCCCTTTGTTGTGTTTGAGGGTTGAGCCTTATGCTTCACTTATGAGCCAATATGTATGCATGCTTGCCTAAACTTTTGGGGCTACCATCTCAGCATGTTTTTGGTGTTATTTTACCATGTTACAACTTTGATTTTTGTTGGTGAAGTCACATCATGCTTGGTTTTGGTATGTGTAGTGTAATCCCACTCATTGGCCTTGCATCGTCATGCTTTGTGCCTCCCATTCTAACATGTGTTAGCTTTACTCCATGCATGTTTTGGCATTATTTTGACCTACCTTGGGACTGTTTTGAGTCATCTTGGCCCTTTGGGGCTTGCTTGATATGGCTATGGTGCAAGTACCTTAGTTAGTCTTGAGTTTTGAGCACCCTACTATGCTATATTTGTGATAGTTGCATGTTTGGATATCATTTAACATGTTATTTCAAAGCTTGTATGTGTGTCATGTTCTCACTTCTTTCATTCCTTGAGAGCTTTTGAGAATTGTGTCTTTGTGCATTGTTAATGAGCCATCAAATGAGCATGTTCTCCTTGTGTTATATGCCTTGATCTTAACATATTTTTTGCATTTGTTTTGGCATGTTTGACCTCTGTCCGGGGTTGGTTTGACCATTTGAGATTGATAGTGCATGCCTTATGTGTAATATGTTTCATTAGCTTTGATGCCTTAGCTTCTAAACATGCCACGCATGCATTGCATACATGATAGAGTCTTACACATGTCACTTTAGCATTGAAGGTTGATCATCTTGTTTGCGTTGCATGTGTTTGGATTGGATGTTAATCCAAACACGAGGAATGTCGCACGTTTCATACTCAAAGTGATGAAATGTGTAGCATTTCTTAGTCGCCGACCCTCTTGATCAAGCATGATAGAGGTGGAGGCCCTTATGTGTTATTTGTGCATTCATTAACATTGGCTTGTGCAAACTTGGCTTCTCTTCCATTGTGCATTACGATGCTCGGTTAGTGGCCCGAGAGTCGAGTACCACACTCCCTTGAGCTTGAGAAATGATAGGGAGGGTGATTGTGCACACATATCTTGTAAATACACTGCTATGCCCCTTGTTGTTCTCTGTTGCAGCAAAACTGGAGCTTGGCAAATTAACTGGTTGGCCGACTAGTAGGGGTGGTCGAACGACCACTTTTTCTGGTCTACAACTAGTTTTTCTGGTCTACAGCCCTCTTTTTTGGTCGGCAGCCCACCAGAAGGTCCCTATGTTGGAGCAGAAGCAATTTGGAAGTTAGTGCACTTTTCAGAGGTCAAATCAAATGCAAGCGAGGCAATGCGGGCATAGCAATGGATTTCCGAGCGAGGCGATCGAGCATGCATGCACCCCTCGCCCCAAGGACCTCTTTTAACTTTTTTAGCTTCTTTACTTAGTTAGCTAATTCATCGATTTTGTACTTAATTAGTTAATGTGCTTAATTAATCGATTTGTTTCGTAATAATTAGTTAACTAGAAATAGTTAATTAGTTTTGGTTTGTAATAATTAGTTTAATTAAGCGTAGCTAGTTAGGCTGTTATTCGGACCCTCCATCGAGAGGGCAAATGTTGTAATAAGTGTGCGTGTGTGTGAATATCTTCCAACCCTCGTCTTTCTCCTTTTATTTACGGCTTTTGATGGTTAGTTTTAGGGCATTTTTAATTAGCATACTTATGCTTTGTATGCGTGCATCATTCATTCGTATTGTATGCACCGGGCTCGGACCATCATTCAAACTGCATTGTACTTCAATACACTTCCTTGAATGCGGGTTTCAAAGCATGTTATCAAGTGTTGCATTCATATGCCATCTTAGAATAGCTGAGCCTATTTAGCTGCATTTTGCATGCGTTGCATTAGGCATCTTAACATACCTAGGATCATGCATTGATTTCAAACTAGTTTTCTTCTTTGGCTCGAGTACCTTGTGAGTGTTTACACTTTAGCATACTGCATGAGATGTAAGTGTTGCCATGTCAGCATGCTTGCCATGAGGCTATTTGCTTAAGTGCTTTAACTGCATGAGTGCCTGTGGGTGAAGGCTCGATTGCCTGAATTGGGACAACTTGATGATTGTGAGTTTTAAGCCCACTTTGCGAAGTGGCAAAATCATGTTTTAAAGCCCACTTAAGGGTGGCAAATCCGCGCTTTAGCCTACTTGCGAGTAGCATCTTCAAACCATTTTCCAAAAACAAACGTGAGATGTCTTGTTCCAAATCGAGCGATTTAGTCTATACTTGTGTGTTGTGCACATCACGTAGTAATGATAGATTAATAACCGGAATAAGAACACATGTGTTTTCAAAAATAACATATCATGTTTAGTAGAGGCCGATCTTTGATCGAGCGAGTGGGGGTGCTCATTTCAGGACCTTCCCCTCTCGTACCCAAGTTCCCGAGTCGAGGCAACTTTGGTGATGACGGACACGTGGCTTTAGGCACGAGTCAGGGTTTCCTAAATTTCTCAAAACAAAATATTTAGGTGGCGACTCTGAAATCTGGCAAAGCAGTCCATGTTTGGCACTTTTCAATTAAAATCAATTTTCTAAAACGATTTGTCGGATTTGGACTCTTTGGTAATTTATCAGTCTTACATTGTACTTTGTGAGATTAGATTCAGAACCGTGACAGGAGTCTGAACTGTAGTAGCTAGAACCCAATTCGCGCCCTCGCGCGCGAAGCGAGTTCGGGCGGTCTACAGTTTCTGGCGACTCTGCTGGGGATTTAGAGAACTTGACTCAAACTCATGATATGTTGTTTTGTTTACACTTATGTGTTTCTTTGCATTGCATTTGCATTGGTGCGCCTAGGACACAGTGTTTGCTGTCTACTATTCCTTAACGGTTTGCTGGAGGCTTGCTTTGAGAAGCGCGCCATAAGGCTGACCGGTTATGGGCTCTGCCACAATAGAAACACAAACCTCAGTTTTTACCGAGGCACCCTTTTTGACCATTTGACCTAGTTGTATACCGGAAGCCATAGTGACCATTCCAAACTAGGACAGGTTCCTTACCCGAATGTAGGTTGTTTGAAATCGCTGCGTACGTAGTGAAACCCTAGCTCTTGACAAAATAGGACAGGGAAACTCTATCCCACCATAGGGATGCTTTGGCTCTCACTTGCTTGATATGTGCTGCTAGAGTATGTCTCTGCAGGAATGTATGTATAAGTTGCACGTTTGAGTATCGGCCTGAAGGTATCAGTTTATAAGAAATTTTGCACGAAATTGATGATAGCACGATCATTATTCGCTCATATCTGTTTTGGTGAAATCAGGCTAAGATGTTGTCTGTTTTCTTCTTTTGCTAGGTAGTCCTGGAACCATAGCTTCAGAAAGCTCCGACATCTCCCGGGTACATTGGACTTGTGTTGGTAGACTTTGTTAGGTCAAAGATTCAGTTCAAGGGCAATTAGTGTTCCTTCGCTAGAGGCAGGGCAAAAAGGCCAGTCAGGCACAGATCACTAGTTCAATAGTCTCTAGATCAGCAGTCATTATCCATCTCACCTGTGTGCAATTGGACTGAGATATTTGCTTCCACCTCAGAGAGGGAATACACACCTGTTCAGTCAGATTTGTAGTTTTCAGTTAATATGGAGGACATGATGCGTCAACTCCAAGAGACCGTGCAGGCCGTGCAGCGGAATGCTACCCACTAGGCAGAGGTTACCGCCCGTCAGGCGGAGGTTGTGGCTCAACAAGCAGACTTAATCGCCAGGCTTCAGCAACAACAACAACCCCAACAAGCTAGAGCGTCTGCTTCACATCCACCCCCACTCCCACCTATGGTTCCAACACCCAGGGAGGTGGCTCACGTCCAGGAAAATACGGATGTTCCGACAGGGCCAGTCCCACTGCCAATCCCACCTCAACTGTCCAAAGCACCAGCTAATCCAGTGGATACACCATTTGAATTTGAGGTTGATCCAACCGTCACGAAGGTCGAAGCGAAAAGCTATTCAAAAAGCTCAGCGTTAACTCCATTCGAATAGAGAGGATGGATACACCGACTCAGCAGTGACATTGCCGGACCGGTTCAAGATGCCGCATATAGACCGTTTTGACGGTTCTGGGGATCCCATGGTACATCTGTGATTGTTTTCGGATATCCTACAGCCAATGGGCCTCTCCAGTTGCAAAGCTTTCACTCTTCGGCCGGACCTTGTCAGGTATCGCAGCCATCTGGTACGCCAAACTGGAGGACTTAGTAAAAAGAAGTTGGAAGGAGATGGCTGAGGCCTTCGTTGCCCAGTAGTCATACAACATGCAAATCGAGGTCACAACTCGTGATCTTGAGACAACCAGGCAAGAGCCAAAAGAGGGCTTATCTGACTTTGTAACTCGTTGGAGGGCCAAAGCTGCTATGATGACCACCAGGCCGGTCGAGAAAGATCAGATAAGGATGGTTGTGCACAACCTCCAACCCAGGTTGATGCAAAAAATGATAGTCTTACCCCTCCCCACCTTTGCTGACTTGCACAAGATTGGGAGTCTGATTGAGGACGCTATGAAGCGGGGCCTTATTGACGGAGAAAAAGCAACCCGGAGGCGTTTACCAGATTTGAATGCAACCACCGGTGGTGATGCACGGTGCTAGAACTTGACGTGGGCATGGTCACCACCGCCACACCAAAAGCAGCCACTCCATTCACGGTGCATCGGAACAGCTCTAAATAGCCAAATATCCACCGAGGCAAGAGGGTTTTCACCCCGCTATATAAGCCTTTGTCTAAAGCCTTAGGGATCCTACTAGGGAAAAGACATCTAAAACCGTTAGAATAGCGGCCTCTACGATCCTTTCCTCCAAAGCATGACGGCTACATACTATGCCTTCCATCGGATAGGGTCATGATACCGACTCTTGCTTGATTACGACATGAGATTCAAAATCTCATTGACAACCGTAATATCACCTCTAGAAAAACCAGCATCAATCAAAACCCTCCACATAGGTAGGTAAACTTCATCCAAACAACGACCAACCCTTTTGACCTTAGTATATATATCACCCTAGCCCATTTACCCAAGCTTTGAGGTGTTTATTCTAGTAACCGTGGACTTATGCATGATGGGTGCACCTGAACCCCAATCATCTCAAACCCGTGTACCCACTACTTCTGAGCTGGGAAGCATGATTGAAGATTTGCAAAGAACTGTGGCAGATTTAGCCTTTGGAATTTTGGCTCCATCATCAACCACATCACAAGCCATAAGTTTCAATCCAAAAGGCTCCTCAATCTTGGGGCAAGCTACAACTGAAAAGGGCCAACCTGAAGTCCTCTTAGATCTAGGTGGTGGCATGTCGACAGCAACTGGGCTTCGCTTTGATACGACGACCCAATCCCTTGGCAAAGTGGAGGCAAGTGGCAAGAACAAGGTAGGGGCAGGCATTGGTCCCCATGAACACCTTCTGTGGGCTATTAAGGCTTTGAAGGCCGAAGGACTGAACAAATAGCAAGTGCTCGCAGTTGTTGCAAAAACTATGGATGACATTTTCGTCACTCAAGTTGGGGGCAGTTTGAATCAAGGGGCAAGCTGGGACAAGGGATGTCATACCAGAAACACCCTTTTCAATTCCAATCCTACACTCGGAAGAGATCGACAAACTCAGTCAACACCTGTCGACCCTTTCGCCAGTACATCCAACACAACCAGCTCACAACCTGCCAAATACCAACCTCGGGGCCAAAGGGTGTTCACCTCACTGTACATGTCCTTGTCAGCGGCCTTGAGGGTCCTGATCGGAAAGGAGCATCTGAAGCCCCTGGAGCTGCAGCCATTACCGAATAAACTTCCTCTCTCTCATAATCTGGCTAAGTACTGTGCCTTCCATCAATAAGTCGGCCATGACACTAACATGTGTTTTCATCTTCGCCACGAAATACAAGATCTGATTGATAACAAGGTCATTGTCGCACCAGGTCCTGCGAAGTCTATCGGCACTGGATCAGTGAACTTGAGGGATAATGTGACTATGTGATCGGGGGATGAACCACCTGTGGATGGCACTCAGTTTACTCCAGATATGGCGGATGGTAGGCACTGTTTTGAGCAATATGCAAATGCTTGTTATTTTACTTTCTAACTTGGGTATTGGGTCAGTCTTGTTATGTTGTATTGAGTCAGTCTTTTTGTACTGAGTCAGTCGAGTCTGTCTTGTTGTATCGAGTCAGTCCTGTTATGTTAGAGTTGGGTGATTTCTCGGGTGTTACCTCGGGCATCACTATCTTTTTGTGTTTGTCTTTTCGCTTTATTTTGAGTCTTTACGCCTTGGAGCTAGTTGTGCTAGAAGATCTAAATGAAACGGCAGTGTTTTTCATCTACTTTTCTGTGCCTTGAAATCATTGCATTGACCTAAGTTTTTCAAAACTTTTTGAACATTGTGATGAAAACAAAGAGGGAGGAATTCCTCTAGATTTGTAAAAATTTGATCAACTGAGGGAAAGAGAGGCGTGCTAAGCCCTTAATGAATGAGATCATGCTTGTTAATATTAGTACTGAGAAGGATCCCAGCTTGATCTAGATTGGTTCTACATTGTCTTCAGCGCGAGCGACTAGTCGCTTTCTTAAAAGATTTCAAAAAATGTTTTGCGTGATCCTGCAAAGACCTGTGTGGAATCATTTTTGAGATTGTGCAGCATATGATCATTCTCAGCCTCGACACTCGACCCCTTTTGCTTTCAAACCTTGAACTTTGACTCAGAATGTTCAACGGCTAACCACACAATGTGAGGCTTGCATGGCCAGATTTGAAGCGGCCTGTGAACTAGGGGCAAGAAAGTCAGATCAAGAAGGTCAGATGTCGTCAAAAGAACTTGCAAAGCTCGATAAAAAATAGCCCTTGAACTAGGGGCACAAATGTCAAATGTGCTTAAAGATTCAAAAGGGGGGTCATTCTGCAAACCAATGAACACTGGCAAGAAAGCCAAATCCCAAAAGGGAAGAAAGAAGAAAGTTTTTCTTTGAAGGAAAGCGGGTTCCTATCCACAACACTAGGGGCAAATTCAGCCCCCATTGGATGGACTTCTACATCATCGGCGAACAACAGCCATTCTCATGGATTCAGATGGCTTCAAGATCCTAAAACCATTCGACATGGACAGGTTACACTTTTCTACCCTTGAGAGGCTCGCTGGACCGAAAACCTGGAGAGGCGACCCAGGCAAAAATTAGAGAAAATGAAAAAGAAATGAAAAGAACAAAAATAGAAATGAAAAGAAAAGAAGAAAAAAAAAAGAAATGAAAAAAGGAAAAAAAAAAAAAAGAATTTGAAAGAAAAGAAAAACATAGCTCGCAAGGTTGAAAACCCAGAAAGGGCGGCCTTGGCAAAAGTTAGAGCGTAAAAAGAGAGGTTAATATCCGAGTGTACCTTAACCCGGAACTACGTCAGGCTTGATTCTCATCGGATACGTAGGCAATTTCATTCTGAAGTCCAGCCATAAACACTTCCAATTCGACTGTGTCCATGTAATGGTTCTAATCATCTTTGTCTTCTCTGTATCTGAGAGTTCGGTTGTGATCGTTACTCTGGGGACTAATTACAGTGCGCTGTGGTGCCATTCAGACAAGAGGCAATTTTCCATTGCCGTGAGTTGCCATTCAAACAAGGGAGAATTTTTAATGAAGTTGACTAAATTCTCTCGAAAATTATTCCACTTTTCCAAAACTGGACCATTTCTTGGACCCAAAAAAGGAAAATTTTCAGTGCTCATAACTTGACCTGCATGATTTCAAATCAGAAAATCGAACAAGCGTGTTAATCTAACTCTCATTTTGTTCAAAATTGTTTTAGCAGAAGTCAAAAACAAAAAAAAATGGTCAAAATGATGAACTAGGGGCACAATTGAGTCAGGTTTTTTGTATGTTCCTTGTTGTCACCATACTTGCCAGAAAGGACACCATATTCGCCGAGAAAAGGGCACAACTGAAGCTAACAACGAAGGGCCGAAAGCTCTCTCATCCTCCAAGCAGCGAGGTATCAAGCCAAGTGCGAAGCACAAGCTGGAATGGAGCAGAATATTCCACTCCCTCATCTAGACAGGTCTGATCACATCCATACTAGCCAAGGGCGTTGTCAACCGCTGTCAGTTGTGGATCTATTGCGCACCCAGTCGTAGCGCAACCTGTCTGTGGGAGAAACTCACTAGTTGTGAGCAAAAGAAGAAGAATGTGGTAGAATACCAGGGGTAAGAGCCCACAACTTCCTGTTTATCCATCAACCACCCAGGGGAGGAATAAAAAATAAGAGAGATTGAAGAATAGAGATGTCTTGTTGAGAAAAAAGTGAGAAAAGGACTTTTTAGAGAAAAAGAGATTGAGTGCCAGAGTGATGTGAGAATCATAAATAAGAAAGGGTGGGAAACAATACCCAAAGAAACAAGATCCTTATGAAATGAGAGGTCTCTTGCCATTGGAACATGTCTGTGTGTCATATCTGTTGTTTTGTTTGTCTCGTTTCTTGTTTTGAGTCGTTTCGAGTGTCAATAGATGTGTTTAGGTTGTTTTACCTTTGTTTTCCTTTGTTGAGTCGTGGTGCGCTTTGGTCAGTCATAGACTCAATACCCGGTCAAGAACTCGTTTTCTTAATTTCAAAAATGAATCGTTTTGTGCTTAGAGTGCTGTGTCGTTCTCCATATTTGTGCAAAACAGAATTCGTTCTTTCGTAAAACAGCAGGGTTCAACCCAGGTCATGTGAAAATAGTAAAACCAGGACCTATTTGAAGCTATATGGGTTCCAGACTGCAAAGCAAAAGAAAAGAGGGAAAATATCGGGCATCTGAGTTTGTTTCAACTTCAGTAAGTTCCATTATTGCATTCTGTATACACCTTTTCAGGTCTTGTCAATGCTCCAAAGTATGAGTGTGCCTCTACCTCAAACTCAAGATCAAGTCTTCAAGCCAGAATGGCAATCAAAGTGCTCCCTCTGAAAACCAGTCCCTGCCAGAGGCATCTTGACTGTGTTTACAATGAGTTCCTAGGAGACCAACTACGACGGTGGAAACTAGAGTTCGAATGGCTGATGCCTAGAACGGAAAGGTTCGGGATTTCCGAGACTAAAGTCTAGTTTAAATACCCAGGGGTGTATCTCCGGCTTGAAATCTGTATGGAAGCCCCATAGGTTGAGATAGCATGTATGCACCTCAATTCTTGCTACTGAACCAACCTAGTCTGTCACCCCGTTGGAGAATAGGGAAAGTTGTGAATATGGTCAGGAAGAAAAGTGGCATCCAAGGTGTTCTACGTGAAGAATCCTTGTCAGCATTTCAGAACCTATATACTGTGAGTTGGAGAAAAGAGTTCGAAGAAGCAAAGGTAAGAGTTCGAAGAAGCATGAGAGATCCCATAGAGTAGAGCGGCTCATCACCACTCACTCCATGGAGTGCTTTCTAAAGCACTACTATGTTTGTTTATTGCATTCCTTAAACATCATGCATTGTATTGCATTATACCTATCAAGTTTCTTTCTCATTCATGCACGATATTGTATGTACGGTTCATTTGAAGCTGGCGCAACCAGGCGATATTGGATGTGCGGTTCATTCAGAGAAGTTCCGTTTAAGATTGATTATGTTTTGTGCATCTATCGCACATATTCACTTTGTGTATCTATCACACATGCTCATTTTGTGTATCTATCACACATGCTCACTTTGTGTATCTATCATACGTTCGCTTTGTGTATCTATCGTACATGCTCACTTTGTGTATCTATCACATGTTCGCTTTGTGTATCTATCACACATGTATACTTAGTGTATCTATCACACTTCGTTCACTTAGTGTATCTATCACACTTCGTTCACCTTTGTGTATCTATCACACATGCTCACTTAGTGTATTTATCACACTTTGTTCACTTAGTGTATCTATCACACTTCGTTCATTTTGTGTATCTATCACACATATTCACTTAGTGTATCTACCACACGCCGTTCACCTTTTGTGTAGCTATCACACATGCTCACTTTGTGTATCTATCACACGTTAAACTTTGTGTATCTATCACACATGCTTACTTTGTGTATCTATCACACATTGCTTTGTGTATCTATCACACATGTTCACTTAGTGTATCTATCACACTTTGTTCACTTAGTGTATCTATCACACCGTTCACCTTTGTGTATCTATCACACTCTCTTCACTTTGTATATCTATCGCACATGCTCACTTAGTGTATCTATCACACTCTGTTCATATTGTGTATCTATCACACATGCTCATTTTGTGTATATATCACACATGCTCACTTTGTGTATCTATCACACATGCTCACTTTGTGTATCTATCACGTTAAGCTTTGTGTATCTATCACACATGCTCACTTTATATATCTATCACGTTAAGCTTTGTGTATCTATCACACATGTTCACTTAGTGTATCTATCACACTTCGTTCACTTAGTGTATCTATCACACATGCTCACTTAGTGTATCTATCACACTTCGTTCATTTTGTGTATCTATCACATATATTCACTTAGTGTATCTACCACACTTCGTTCACCTTTTGTGTATCTATCACACATGCTCACTGTGGGTATCCATATCACGTTCGCTTTGTGTATCTATCACACATGCTCACTTTGCGTATCTATCACACGTTCGCTTTGCGTATCTATTACACATGTTCACTTTGTGTATCTATCGCACATTCGCTTTGTGTATCTATCACACATACTCACTGTGTTCGCTAAGATTGCATAATTTTTTTACATCTTTTCTGCATGAGATGTAGTTCGGTTTGTAGTTCTCACGCGTAGTGTGTTTGCTTACTTGCTTATGTACGAGTTTGCTGTAGCATTTCTTTGCATAACATTTGCATTTAGATGTTTCATTACAGCTTTCTTTGCATGATCATAAGTTATATTCTGCATTATGCTTGTCATTTGCATCTTGCCCCTGCTTGCTGATGTATCTCTTTGTTATCTTGCTTGTTCGTCTAAGTCTTCGGCCTTGTCAAAAATGGGTCGTCTCTGGGCTTTGACATTCACTCCCGTCATTTCGGGACTTCCGACTTCTGTCAAAGGCGTACTTTATTCAAGTAGTTGAATAATGTGGCGCATTCTAGTGGTTCACGTAGACAGAAGAAACCAAGGCTTAATTTAGGTTCGAACATTGCAGGCCTAGTGACAATGGTGTATGTGATTAAGTTAAAGAATGAACACTTGGTGCATTTACGGAAAACTCCATTTTGGCTGCTATTCGAAGCGATACTAATAAATTAACTGGACCACACCGAGTTCCAAAAAGGAGACGATTTGGTGGTGAGCATTAGACGGTCTTATAGTGTACAGGAGGAAATGTTTGTTATCGGTGGTTGTAGTGTTGATGTTACGAATGAGGATATCAAGTTGTTATTTAGGCTGTGATGTGGAAATGTGTTTCTTGATTTGATGCCACGGCCGAGACATGCGTCTAAATTTGTACAAGATAGATGTAGTGGCGCGATGCGTAGCACTACAAAACTTATCAGAGACATGTTGGTGAGGCGATTGATTCACCGTGACCACAAGGACACAACGAGGCTCTTATGTCTATATGCGTGTGTGAATTTATTTTTTTCAACTTCCGAGGAGACAATTAGCTGGGCATTGATACGATACGTTGACAAGCTCAATGCGATGAGTTTATATGATTGGACGGGTGCGATACATAGCACACTGATGTGTTTTATTAGGGACTTCTATCAGACACCAGAGAAAGTGACTGGATGTGTAATCGCTTTATTGGTAAGTGTTCTAACCCTATTTTACACATTTTCATTCATTTCTTATAGTCATTGTGTTATTTGCATTTATGTGTAGCACGATTTTGTAATGGTATTGATCGTTTTGTCTATCTACTTTGTTAAACAGTATTGGTTATGCATGCACACAACAATAGTGAAAATCAAATCTCCACACATGTTCCCTGTGATTTCTGAAATGGAACATTGGTGAGTTGCTCAAATGTTCGCGTGGTGTGAAGTTGTCCGGAACAGTCAGCTTTGAGGTAACTTTGATGATTTACTCCGTGTTTTTTTTACCGGCTAGCATTTTTAAATTTTTTCCTACTTAAACATTATGCTTTTGCGGAATATGTTTGTTATGTGTAAGTGAGTTCGGGAGAGTTGGTTATTGATGAACACGAATTTGTTATTTAGTGTTGGTGATGTGGACATGGTGGGGGGCAGTGTTGATGGAAATTGTGACGGTGATGGAGAATTTGACATGAATAGGGATGTAAATAAAATGAATGATTGTAGTGATAGAATTGGTGATGTGCACACCACCCCGAACAAAGGTGATCCAAGAAAACAGGTTTTGGGTGAAGAGGATGGTGCTGTAACCTCATTCTACGGGCATGATCATTTTATGGAACACGATTTAGGGAATCGGATGGGATCGGTCGGATGTGGACAGGGTACGAACACCATTGATGAATCTCGGGGTTGGAACAACGAAAAAGATAAACTTATTTTGAAATTGGAGAAAGAAATTGCTAGTTTGAAGAGGAAAAACGAAGCGCAAGCAGTACATTTGGTCGGAGGGTTTGAGAGTGTTGTTAGAGTGAAAGATGAGGAGATCAAGAAGCTTGCAGCAGAAAATACTAAATTGAGGAAGACTGTAAGGGTACTTGAAAAGCAATTGGTTGATCAGACGGTGCATAACGTCACGCAACAATTCGTGGGCATTAACATGATCGATGATAAAATGGGTTTAAAGAACGTCGAAATTGAAAGCGACAAGGATGTAGGGAGAAGTGGCAGGCTACCAGACAACGGTGAACATGTGTGGTTGCGTCTCCTATGTCATATGTACTAACGGTGACCGACTGTGTTGGTGAGGTGGTTGGTGTGAATATTGCCGATACTGCAGACTAAGTAATAGAGTGTGTTAGTCCGTTAAGGGCAATAGGCGGCCAATCATGCGAGCGTGTTAACTCTTTTGTTAGCAACATGAAAGGTAACGTGAGGAAAAATACGAAATTACTGAACTTTGAGTATCCTGCACTGCGTAGAATGACTTGAAACATCAGCATTAATGTGGGCAGTTCGCATTGTGAAAAAGTTAGGGGATATGCTACATAGATCGGGTGTAATGATGTAATTGATGTTGATGCTATGGTGCTGGTGTGAAAACATTTTATGGGTTTGGTGTTAACAACCATAATGCAGTATGGAATATGTTGACTGAACGTGAGAAAGATGTAATCACTACGACGTATGACAGCTACGGTGATAGGTAAGTACAATTTTTTCATATTTCTGAATTAAAAAGTTTGTAAATATTCATTTGGGTTGATGGTTGGGGTATGTTAATAAGTTATGTAATGCCATACGTCAGATCTTTGTCATGTGGGTTAGCCATGTTGTGTAATTGTGTACTTCTCGGATGTTAAATAGGTCGTCGAGACAAGTGTTCGTGGGAATGTAAGTGATAGTGTGTGTTGTTAATGTTAGTTTTTTTTTTTTTTTTCATTGCATGAATTGTTGTGGTTGGAAGTGTGTAGAATTGTGGAATTTTATGTTTGTTATCGTGTGTTATGGCGAGTTATTGATGCGTATGTGGGCTATTTGGTGATGGCGGAACTAGGTTGAATGTGGGCAAGGATTTTCCGGAGAGCTCATACTTTTTAGCGATATATGCAGTAAGGGTGGACAATTGTTGTTGTGTTGTGTTGTGTGAATGTGTTGGAATGTTGGTAAAGTTGTTAGAGTGGCGTGGTGTTTGCGAGGATATGATGAGAATTGTCAATGTGTCGACAATGGGTTAATATGTGATCAGCAACTTATCTCTGGGCTAGTGATGTGCGATACATACATTTCCCAATTTGCCATCTCTCATTACACAAAATGAGCAGTGTGATAGATACACTAAGTGAACAAAGTGTGATAGATTCACAAAGTGAGCAAGAGTGATAGATACACTAAGTGAACAATGTGTGATAGATACACTAGGTGAACATGAGTGATAGATACACAAAGCGAACGCATGATAGATACACAAAGTGAGCACGTGTGATAGATACACAAAGCGAACGTGTGATAGATACACAAAGTGAGCATGTGTGATAGATACACAATATGAACAGAGTGTAATAGATACTCTAAGTGAGCATGTGCGATAAATATACAAAGTGAAGAGAGTGTGATAGATACACTAAATGAACAAAGTGTGATAGATACACAAAGATGAATGAAGTGTGATAGATACACTAAGTGAACAAAGTGTGATAGATACACTAAGTGAACATGTGTGATAGATACACAAAGTGAGTATGTGTGATAGATACACAAAGCGAACGTGTGATAGATACACAAAGTGAGCATGTGTATAGATACACAAAAGGTGAACGAAGTGTGGTAGATACACTAAGTGAATATGTGTGATAGATACACAAAATGAACGAAGTGTGATAGATAAGTGAACAAAGTGTGATAGATACACTAAGTGAGCATGTGTGATAGATACACAAAGGTGAACGAAGTGTAATAGATACACTAAGTGAACGAAGTGTGATAGATACACTAAGTGAACATGTGTGATAGATACACAAAGCGAACGTGTGATAGATACACAAAGGGAACGTCTGATAGATACACAAAGCGAACGTATGATAGATACACAAAGTGAGCATGTGTGATAGATACACAAAATGAGCATGTGTGATAGATATACAAAGTGAATATGTGCGATAGATGCACAAAATATAATCAATCTTAAACGGAACTTCTCTGAGATAAGCGCACATCAATATCGCTTTGGTTGCGCCAGCTTCAAATGAACCGTACATACAATATCGTGCATGAATGAGAAAGAAACTTGATAGGTATAATGCAATACAATGCATGATGTTTAAGGAATGCAATAAACAAACATAGCGGTGCTTTAGAAAGCACTCCATGGGGTGAGTGGCGATGAGCCGCTCTACTTTGACGGGGATCTCCCCTTGTGTTCTTCAAACTCTTACCTTGCGTTCTTCGAACTCTTTCCTTCAACTCACAGTATAAAGGTTCTGAAATGCTGACAAGGATTCTTCACGTAGAACACCTTGGATGCCACTTTTCATCTTGACCATATTCACAACTTTCCCTATTCTCCAACGGGGTGACAGACTAGGTTGGTTCAGTATCCAGAATTTAGGTGCATACATTCTATCTCAACCTATGGGGCTTCCATATAGATTTCAAGCCGGGGATACACCCCTGGGTATTTAAACCAGACTTTAGTCTCGGAAATCCAGAACCTTTGCATTCTAGGCATCAGCCATTCGAACTCTAGTTTCCACCGTCACAGTTGGTCTCCTAGGAACTCATTGCAAACACAACCAAGATGCCTCTGGCAGGGACTAGTTTTCAGAGGGAGCACTTTGATTGCCATTCTGGCTTGAAGACGTGATCTTGAGTTTGAGGTAGAGGCACACTCATACTTCGGAGAATTGACAAGACCTAAAAGGTGTATCTGAGAATGCAATGACGAAACCTCTGAAGTTAAAACAAACTCGGATGCGACATTTTCCCTCTTTTCTTTTGCTTTGCGATCTGGAACCCATATAGCTTCAAATAGGTCTTGGTTTTACTATTTTCACATGACTTGGGTTGAACCTGCGGTTTTATGAAAGAACGAATTACATTTTGCACAAATATGGAGAACGACCACGACTCTGAGCACAAAATGATTCATTTTTTAAATTAAGAAAACGAGTTCTTGACTAGGTATTGAGTCTACGATTGACCAAAGCGCACCACGACTCAACAAAGGAAAACAAAGGTAAAACAACCTAAACACATCTATTAACACTCGAAACGACTTAAAACAAAAGCAGAGACAAACAAAACAACAGATACGACACACAAACGTGTTCCAATGGTAAGAGGCCTCTCATTTCACGAGGAGCTTGTTTCTTTGGGTATTGTTTCCCACCATTTCTTATTTATGATTCTCACATCACTCTGGCACTCAATCTCTTTTTCTTGAAAAGTCTTTTTCTCACTTTTTCTTTCAGCGCACATCTCTCTATTTTTCAATCTCTCATTTTTCATCCCTTCCCTGGATGGTTGATGGATAAACAGGAAGTTGTGGGCTCTTGCCCATGGTATTCTACCACATTCTTCTTCTTTTGCTCACAACTAGTGAGTTTCTTCCACAGAGGGGTTGCGCTAGGACTAGGTGTGATAGATTTACAAGCCCGGCGGTTGACAACGCGCCCTTGGCGATATGGATGTGATCGGACTGTCTAGATGGGAGAGTGGAATATTCTACTCCATTCCAGCTTGTGCTTCATACTTGGCTTGATACCTCACTGCTTGGAGGATGAGAGAGCTTTCGGCCCTTCATTGTTAGCTTCAGTTGTGCCCTTTTCTTGGCAAATATGGTGCCCTTTCCGGCAAGTATGGTGACAACGAGGAGCAGAAAACCTGACTCAACTGTGCCCCTAGTTCATCATTTTGACCATTTTTTTTTTGTTTTCGACTTCTGCTAAAACAATTTTGAACAAAATGAGAGTTAGATTAACACGCTTGTTCGATTTTCTGATTTGAAATCATGCGGGTCAAGTTATGAGCACTGAGAATTTTTCCAAGAAATGGTCTAGTTTTGGAAAAATGGAATAATTTTCAAGAGAATTTAGTCAACTTCATTAAAAATTCTCCCTTGTTTGAATGGCAACTCACGACAATGGAAAATTGCCCCTTGTCTGAATGGCACCACATCGCAAGTAATTAGTCCCAGTAACGATCCCAATCGAACTCTCAGATACAGAGAAGACAAAGATGATCAGAACCATTACATGGACACAGTTGAATTGGAAGTGTTTATGGTTGGACTTCAGAATGAAGTTGCCTACGTATCCCAAAGATGAGAATCAAGCCTGACGTAGTTCCAGGTTAAGGTACACTCGGGTATTAACCTCTCTTTTACGCTCTAACTTTTGCCAAGGCGCCCTTTTACGGGTTTTCAACCTTTCGACCTATGTTTTTCTTTTCTTTCAAATTCTTTTTTTTTTCATTTTTTCATTTCTCTTTTTTTTTTCTTCTTTTCTTTTCATTTCTATTTTTGTTCTTTTCATTTCTTTTTCATTTGCTCTAACTTTTGCTGGTGCCCTCGGGTTTTCGCCCGTGAGCCTCTCAAGGGTAGAAAAGTGTAACTTTGTCCATGTCGAATGGATTTAGGATCTTGAAGCCATCTGAATCCATGAGAATGGCTGTTGTTCGCCGATGATGTAGAAGTCCATCCAATGGGGTCTGAATTTTCCCTTAGTGTTGTGGATAGGAACTCAGTTGTCCTTCAGCAAAAACTTTCTTCTTTCCTCCTTTATGGGATTTGGCTTTCTTGCCAGTGTTCATTGGTTTGCAGAATGACCCCCCTTTTAAATCTTTAAGCACATTTGACATTTTTGCCCCTAGTTCAAGGGCTACTTCTGATCGAGCTTTGCAAGCTTCTTTTGACGACGTCTGACCTTCTTGATCTGACTTTCTTGCCCCTAGTTCACGGGCCGTTTCAATTCTGGCCATGCAAGCCTCACATTGTGTGGTTAGCTGTTGAACATTCTGAGTCAAAGTTCAAGGTTTGAAAGCAAAAGGCGTCGAGTCTCGAGGCTGAGAATGATCATATGCTACACAATCTCAAGAGTGATTCCACACAGGTCTTCATAGGATCGCGCAAAACATTTTTTGAAATCTTTTAAGAAAGCGACTAGTCGCTCGCGCTGAAGACAATGTAGAACCAATCTAGATCAAGCTGGGATCCTTCTCAGTACTAATATTAACAAGCATGATCTCATTCATTAAGGGCTTAGCACGCCTCTCTTTCCCTCAGTTGATCAATTTTTTACAAATCGAGGAATTCATCCCTCTTTGTTTTCATCACAATGTTCAAAAAGTTTTGAAAAACTTAGTTCAATGCAATGATTTCAAGGCACAGAAAAGTAGGTGAAAAGCATTGCCGTTTCATTTTGATCTTTTGGCACAACTAGCTCCAAGGCAGAAACAGACTCAAAAGAAAGCGAAAAGACAAACACCGGTGGTGGATGAATTGATGAACACATTCTCCATACCATGCTCAATTTCTAGAACAGGCGTAGATACCTCCGGTGGTGGATGAATTGATGAATTCCCAAAAACAATGGTTACTCCCTTCCCATGGGAGTATTTCACCATTTGATGCAAAGTGGATGACACTGCCTTTACCTGATGCAGCCACGGCCGCCCCAAACGCAAGTTGAAAGTTGCAGGAACCTCTAAGACATAGAAATCTATCTCATCTTTGTCGGTAACTTTAGTCTGAATTTTCACCGTCTCCATGACTTCTCTACTCGTGTTGTCGTATGCCCGAATCACCTGGGCTGTTGGTACAAAATCCGCAGTTTTCAAACCGATCGCATACGCTGTCCTTGCCGGGCAGACGTTGATGGCGGATTCGGTATCAACAAGAACCACTGGTATCCATTTATTCCTACACTCCACAAAGATGTAGAGTGGTTTGTTATAGTCGCCTCTTAGGTGGCAATTCCTTGTCGAGAAAAAAGTCGGCGTCGGGGTAGCTCCTCCGGAAAGACTAATCCCACCAATTTGTTCGGCGTGGTTTCTATCGAAAGCTTGGCCTTGTCCATGGTGATAAAACTGACTGTCTGTGCACTCGTGATGCCATAGCGATCCCAGATGGAGATGTGCTGCTTGTATCTTTTTAGCTTGTTTGAGCCTGACCTCCTCTTCAAGTTGTTTCTCCTTTTGTTTCTCAGCCTCCCTATCTTTTCCAGAAGCCTCTCGTTGATCTAGGTGCGGAGGTTTGAAGTAACGCCCGCTCCGTGTCATATGGTCGACTTCTCCAAGGTACCAGGTGTCATCGGGTTGGTTGTTCCCCCAATCTTCATCTGTGTGGGCAAGACATAAATCCTCATCCTCCCACCATATTCCATCAGCAGCCGACAGACTCCTGTCCGGCTCTAGAATGACTGTTCTCGTACTCGCGGTACCTTCCATCCATATGCTCGCAGCATTCTCTGTTTCTGTGCACATAGCAGTTTCAGTCCCCACATGGGCCTTTACCTTCCTGATTCTCTCGAAATCTTCAAATCTTTCATGTTCCGGCTGCGTCAATACAGCTGACTGTTCAATAATTCCCGTATTCGAAATGCTCCAATCCTGAGTGAAGTTCTTAACACCGGCACTCTCCGGCGATGTACTCTGTTCTCCGACCCTTCCGGTAAATCCTTGACATTCTTGCCTGTCGGACCACATACGGTTGGAACTCTTCCACCACATCCGGTTGATCATCCAACCACCCAGTAACCTCTGCCGATTCCTCATAATCAAACCGGTTATTCTGCGTCCCTGGATCTTAGTTCTTTGTAAGCGGAGATTGGCAAGGTCTTCTTCCACAGCCGTCAAATCATCCGTCCTCTGTCCCAAACCATCTCCTTGGATCACACACAGCTCTGCCTCCGTCGATAATTTCACATCTAGCCCATCCTGGCCTATTGACGAAACGTAGTCACTCGGACTATATGTCTTTTCAACACAACTTCCAGATTCCGCAGGCTCTGGCTCAACAGTCCTCTTCTCCTCTGGAATCTCCCATTTCCTATCTTTGACAGTCACCACCATTGGCTTAGGTTGGGTTATGGAGATATCCATCATGCACAAGTCGGTGCAATCAGGAAGGAGTACCTCTGGTTTAGGCAAATGGGAAGGAGTGATATAGACGCTGGGATCGTAAGACACAACCCCAATCTGGATAAAGTTGATTCTTTTGGGAGGTGGAGCTTGGTTATGTGTGGGGAGAGGGTTTGTTGTAACATTGGGTTTCTCGGGAGGCAGAATCACCCCGTTATCGATGAGATCTTGAATCTCATAGCGTGTCGTAACCTGGTCGGTGTCATGGCCGTCTTTGTTGGTGAAATCTTAATATTTGGCTGGATTGTGGGTAGGGGGAAGTTTTTCCGATAATGGCCGCGGCTCTAGGGGCTTCAAGTGCCCTTTTCTGAGTAAAACCCTAGAGCTTTGGGCGGGGGCATATCTGATGGAAGCGAAGGTTCTTGTGTTTTGGGTGGGTATTTGGTTGTTTGTGTATGGCTTCGGGACGTCTTGGGAGAATGGCGTAGCTGCCATGGTTCTTGGATAGGGGTTGGTGGTGACCATACTCACTTCAGAGGCTCTTGTAGTTGTAGCGCCGCTCGGGCCCGCATTAGTGTTGCGGTTGAAAGTTCTTCGGGGTTGCTCCCGGTCATTATCAATTAAGCCTTGCTTCAAGGCATCCTCAATCTGTACCCCCATTTCATGTAGATCGGAAAAGGTAGGAAAAGGGAGTACAATCATCTTCTGCATTAACTTCGGCTGAATATTGCGTACAATCATCCGAATCTGATCTTTGTCTGTGGGCCTTAAGGTCATCATCGAAGCCTTGGCCCTCCATCTGGTCACGAATTCTGAGAAGCTCTCTTTGGGCTCTTGCTTCGTTGTCTCGAGATCACGGGTCGTAATCTCGATTTGTGTATTATATGAGTATTGCGCAATGAAGGCCTCAGCCATCTCGTCCCACTTTCTCTTGACATCATCTTCTAATTTGGCATACCATATGGCCGCCACTTTCGGCGAGGTCCGCCGAATAAAGGCGATTCTGCTTGATCTGGTGAGGCCCATTGGCCTTAAAATATCTGAAAACAATCTCAGGTGCACCATGGGGTCCCTGGACCCATCAAATCGATCGATATGAGGTATTTTGAATCTGTCAGGCAGCGTTACAGCTACGTCGGTATATCCATCTTCAATGTCAGGGATGGTCTTGACTCCCTGGGATCTCTTGAACAGTTTTGCAAGCTTGCTCAACTTCAGTGCTGTGGGATCTGTCTCGAACTCAAAATGAGAGTCCGGTAGGTTGGTGGGTGTTTTGGATAACTGGGGTGGGATTGGGGATAGGATCGGGGGTGAAGGCGGTCCTGTGGGAATGTCTGTATCGTTCTGAACATTAGTTGTCTCCCCGAGGGTTGGAACTCCTGGCAGGGGAGGAGCTTGTTGTGAAGAAGATGCTCCGGTTTGCTGTTGTAGCCTCACGATTAACTCTGCTTGTTCATTCATAATCGTGGCCTGCTGCTTGGCGAACTCTGCCTGTCGGACAGCATCCTGCTGCATCATTTTCATACTCTCTTGGAGTTGGCGCACCATCTCCTCTAAGCTGGCCATACTATTCTGATCTGATTGAATTACCAGTATATATTCCCTCTCTGTAGGTGAAACAGAACCCTGATCCCTACTGTACTCAGGTGGGGTAGATAAGGCCCTCTGAACTGACTGCTGAACTGATGCCCTCTGCCTAACTGTCCTCCGTCTAGTAACCAGGGGTAGAGAGTGGTACACTGGTTGTCCGTCTACCAGATCCTCAGATCGATGGAGTCGACGACCTCTAGTCCAGAGTGCTTGGGGAATATCTACTAGGTCAGAAGCAATCGTGCTCAACTACCTAGCGAGAAGATAAATAAAGCGTATAAAATAAATTAACAAACAAATGGACAGCGTAATGGCATAAAATAAACACACAACACACAGTTGGGTATCATGACATCCTGTCAATAAGCTGAATACACTGTTCCTCAATCACTGATCCTTTGTTTCCAAATTGTTGCCCCAAGTGCGAATCGATGCATGAGATAAGCGATTCCCCAAAAACTCTTGATGCAAGTAGGCACGATACTCAAACTTGGAAACTAATATGTGTGTTCCTGTAGAGATACACTCTAAAAGCACATAGCAAGTAAAAGAGAGCCAAAACACCCCTATGTTGGGGTAGGGTTTCCCTATTTTGTTAGGAGCTAGGGTTTCACTACTACGCAATGTTTCAAACAACCTAACATCGGGTAAGCAACCTGTCCTAGCTTGGAATGGTCACTATGGATTCCGAATATGCACTAGGTCGAATGGTCGAAAAGGGTGCCCCGGTAAAACCGGGTTTTGTGTTCCCATACTGGTAGAGCTCGCAACCGGTCAGCCTTATGGCATGCTTTGACAAAGTCAAGCCTCCGGCAAACCGCTCAGGAATAGCAGATGGCTAACACGGTGTCCTAGGCGCACCAATGCACATGCAATGCAAAGAAACACATAAGTGAAATCAAAACAAGATATCATGAGTTCGAGTCAAGCTCTCTAAAATCCCAAGAGTCACGAAGCGTAGGCGACCAACGCCCGGGAGATGAATCCGTTTTGTTAAATGTGGGTCTACTACAGTTCGGGACTCAAATTGTCACGGTTCTTAATCTGAACCAAAGAGTCCAAATCCGGCAAATCGTTTTGAGAAAACAGATTTTTGAAAGAAGTGCCAAACATGGACTGCTTTGCCAGATACAGAGTCGCCACCTAAATATTTATTTTGGGGAAATTTAGGAAACCCTGACTCGTTTGCCTAAGGCCACGTGTCTGTCATCACCAAAGTTGCCTCGGCTCGAGAACTTGGGTACGATTGGGGAAGGTCAGCTATGAGCACCCCCGCTCGCCCGATCAAAGATCGGCCTCTACTAACCATGATATCTTGTTTTGAAAACATTATGTGTTCTTATTCCGGTTATTAGCCTAGATTTACTACGTGATGCGCACAGCAAACAAGTATAGACCAAATCGCCTAAATTGGAACAAAACATTTCATGTTTGTTTTGAAAAAAGGTTTGCTACTAGCAAGTAGGCTAAAATATAGGTTTTGCCACCCTCGAGTGAGCTTTTAGAAAAGATGGTTTTGCCACTATCAAGTGAGCTTAAAACTCACAGTTTTGATGCTTTATTCTAATTTAGGTAATTCAACCTCCATCCACAGGCATTCAAGTAGTTATATCACGTAAGCAGCTAGCCTCATGGTAATCATGCTATTATGGCAACACTCACACGCATGCGGTATGCTAAATCATAAAAAGCTTACCTAGTACTCCAAGCCAAAACAGAAACTAGTTAGCAATCATATGCATGATCCTAGTTCATGTTAAGATGGCTAATGCAACACATGCAAGATGCAATTACAATAGGCTCGGCTATCCTAAAGATGGCATGTGAAATGCTGCAATTAACAAGTACTCAACTTGGAATTGAAATACAAATGCAGCTAGCATGATGTACTGAGCCCGGTGCATGTAAGACAAATGTATGGATGCACGCATGCATAGCATAAGGTATGCTAATTTAAATATGCCCTAGTCTACCATCATAAGCGGGTAAATAAAAGGGAGAAAGAAGTGGGGATTGGAAGATATACACACACTCACGCACTTATTACACAATTGCCCTCACTCAGAGGGTCCGAATAAATATTACATAACCGAATAAATAATTAACTACTTAATTAATTATTACAGAACCCTCATTTAATTAACAAAATAAATGCGAAATTAAAATAGCCACATCCGCCTTTCAAAATATTTGGATGATGCATAGTTGACTCGTCTGCCTAGGAAACTTCATTGCCATAGCATTGCTGCCTTTGTTTACCCTGCCTAGCTTCTCAGAAGACTACACAAGTCTTGGGATAGGCTCTCTGCACACTGTGGAGCACCACCGGCTAGTAGAAATGGCCACCGGCCATGGGAAAGGGCCACAAGCCACTGATGAATTTATCGGCCATTGATGGATGGCGATTAGACCTTGGAGATGGTCGGCCGGCCAAAACTCCCTGGCCCGGTTTTGACAACAGAGACAAGCGGTGTATGGCATGGAATTTCAAGCAAATGTAAGCATGGCCATACTCCTATCATGGAATGGACTCAAGGAAGCATGACCCTCGACCATCGAGCCATCAATTAGGCATGATGGCCTAAGAGGCCAAGTTTGCAACTTGATGTAAATACATGCAATAAACAAATGAATGCTGACCCCCTATCATGTTGAGATCAAGGCGTCGACAGCAGGGGATTGAGGCGTGTTCGTCACTTTGAGTCTGAACACACCTCATTCCTCGTACTTGGTTTGACACCCCAAACCAAGCAAATATGTAATGCAAGTATGCAACATGACTAAAGTATGCAATGAGAGGCTAAATTAACAAGGCATGCTAAGCATGATGTGTCAAACATACAAGATGCCATGCCATGCAATCTATCCATAAGCTAGGACATGAAATGCAACTAGCTAAACAATGTGCAAATATGGTCTAACGCAAGCATGAGACCAAAGTAATGCAACATGATCATGCAATGGCGGACTTAAACGCAAAGGCGGACCTCACCCACCCAAAGCAGTGGCCAAAAGGTGCCAAAATGATGGACAACATGTACAACAAACATGCAAACCAAAGGGGCCTAAAGCTAAGGCATGGAAGACAATCTTCAAGAACTCTTACAAGAGGACAAACATGGGTATCAAACCAAGCGAAATCGAGAACTATGGCATGTTAGAAGAAGCCCCAAAACCCATATAAATAACATCCCAAATGGCTTAAACAAAGAGGCATACACCAAGGCCAAAAATGGAGCATAGGATCATGTCTCTCCAAAGCATTGAAAGGATAACAAGATGCGAACATGTAAGCATAAAACAAGGACTGAAATGACACCATAAGTGATTCCAAATCCTTTGAAATAGGCCAACTCAAGCATGCTCATGACTCATACACCCGATGCCAACATGCTAGAATGCAAAGAGACTATGCAAAGCATGAAAGGCATGACTAAATCAACACCTAACAGACCTCAAACATGGCAAAATATGACCAGGAACTTCACAAAGTTAGGCCAAAACATGAGAACATGGTAGGCTAAATGCATGATGCACTTCTAGGCCAAAATAGAGGATTACAAAGCAAGTATATTACGCATGCAAAAAGTCATAAATCCGACCAAAAACAGAGGCATAACATGACCCAATAACACCCAAAAACCTCTGAAATGGAGCCAAAGACAACTACTCATGTATGCTACCATTATGAGCCAAAAATATGGACAAAAGAGAGACTAAGGGAGAGGGGTGTCCCTCCCTTATGCAAGACCTCAAGACCCCTTCTTCACCACTGAAAATCCACTGGACTTCAGTGGTGAGAAGGCTAATACACAAGAGTAATCAAAGCTTAACAAAGAGAGCACCAAAAGGGCCACACAAGGCCTAAGAAGGGGAGTTCAACCCCAAACCACAAAACAACCTTAATGAAGTATCTTAAGCATGCAAATATAAGACGTTTTTCAGTTATACACAAAGTCTAAAACAGCAAGCAAGATAGGCAAAAATCTAGTGCAAGATTGGGGAATCTAAAGTAAGAATGTTACCCTTGAAGAACCCTTGAAGAACAGCAAGATCAGCCACCTTCCTCTGATCAAAACCAGTCCAAAAACTCAAGAACAAACCCTCAAAGCCTCTCAAGGTCGAAGTATGGTGTAATGGTGTGTGTCTTAGTGCAAAACCAAAGTCAAAACACACTTTTAGGCTTCAAACACACGAAAGGATGAGAGAGGAGATATATATAGAGAGAGAGAGTATATAGCGGATATATGTATGTATAAGCTCTGGTTTTGTTCAACCCCTAACAATGGAGGAGGAGGGGCTCTATATATAAACAAAGCAAAGGTTTGAAGCTTCTCAAAGAAGCTAAACAAAAAAAGAGGCAAAGGGGACAAGGGGGTCAAGGCTTCCAGAGGAAGCTGGGACAGCTGGCAAGCTTCTTGAGAAAGCTAAGACAAAGGTCCAAGCTTCCTCAAGAAGCTAGACCAAAAGGGTGCAAAAGGGGCAAAACAGCCACACTTATGCAGGCGGGGTTAGTGCATTCCAATGCACTGGCATGCACCATGCTGAAAAAAGGCAAAAGTTCTACCGGCGGAAAGGAGGCAATCGGCCAAGCAGGATGGCGGCCACTTGAATGCCGGCCAATGGTATACTTTACCAATGGCCGGTAGCCTCAAAACACGGCCGGTGGCCTCAAGCCACGACCGACGGGTGCCAGAGGTAGCTAACAAGCTACTCTCCAACCTCAGAAACCAAAACACAAGTGTTTGGTGCAAAACCAAACATAGAACAGTCGAGTTGAGAGATCCTGAGGCAAGACGCGTAGCCGAGACCTCCAGGAACTCAAAACGAAAAGCGAACATGGGTAATCACCGAGTGTTCAAGCGGTGACGTCCAACTCTTGAGGACGGTCAAAATTGGGGTGTCTACAATCACCACTGGTGGTCGCATTCGAACTGCGGGTAAACGCCCTTCTGGGTTGCTCCTTCTCCTGGTCAATAAGGCCCTGCTTCATAGCGTCCTCAATCTGTACCCCAATCTCGTACAAGTCGGCAAAGGTGGGGAGGGGTAAGACTATCATTTTTTGCATCAACCTGGGTTGGAGGTTGCGCACAACCATCCTTATCTGATCTTTCTCGACCAGCCTAGTGGTCATCATAGCAGCTTTGGCCCTCCAACGGGTTACAAAGTCAGAGAAGCCCTCTTTTGGCTTTTGCCTGGTTGTCTCAAGATCACGAGTTGTGACCTCGATTTGTGTGTTGTATGAATACTAGGCAACGAAGGCCTCAGCCATCTCCTCCCAATTTCTTTTCACTAAGTCCTCCAGTTTGGCATACGGATATGCGATACGACAAGGTCGGTGAAGAGTGAAAGCTTTTGCAATCTAGAGGCCCATTGGGCATGGGATATCCGAAAACAATCGCGAGATATACCATAGGATCCCAGAACCATCAAAAGCGGTCTATATGCGGCATCTTGAACGATCAACAGCGTCCTTCTTTGAGTCGGTGTATCCATCCTCTATATTGAATGGAGTTAACACCTTGAGCTCTTTTGAATAGCTTTTCAAGCTAGCGACCTTCAAGGCGGTTGGATCAACCTTAAATTCAAATGGCGTGTCCACTGGATTAGCCGATGCTTTGGACAGTTGAGGTGGGATTGGCAGTGGGACTGGCCCTGTCGGAACGTCCGTATTTTCCTAGACATGAGTCGCCTTCCCGGGTGTTAGAACCATAGGTGGGGGTGGGGGTGGGAGTGGATCACGGATGCTCCAGCTTGTTGGGGTTGTTGTTATTGCTGAAGCCTGGCGATTAAGTCTACTTATTGAGCCACAACCTCCGCCTGACGGGTGGTAACCTCTGCCTAGCGGGTAGCATCCATTGCATAGCTTGCAGTCTCTTGAGTTGGCGCATCATGTCCTCCATATTAGCAAGCTGCGGATGGTGAGCAGATGTGTATTCCCTCTACGAGGTGGAAGCAGATATCTCGGTCTAATTACGCCAGTGAGGTGGATAATGACCGTGATCTGAGACTATTGAGCGGTGATCTATGCTGGTGCCTTTTTGCCTTGCCTCTGGCGAAGAACACGATTGCCCTTGGCTGAATCTCGACCTAACAAAGTCTATCAACACAAGTCCAATGTACAGGGGATGTCGGAGCTTTACGAAGCTATGGTTCGGGACTACCTAGCAAAAGAAGAAAAGCAGATGACATCTCGGCCTAATTTCACCAAAAGCAGAGATATGAGTGTAGGTGAATAGTATGCTCTCTCTTGAATTCTATCCAAAATTCTGCACATGTGATACCCTCGGTAGATACTCAAGCGTGCAAGATACATACATTTCTGCAGAGACACACTCTAGTAGCACATACCAAGCAAGTAAGAGCCAAAACAGCCCTATGGTAGGGTAGGGTTTCTCTGTCCTAATTTCGTCAAGAACTAGGGTTTCACTACGCACGCAGCGATTTCAAACAACCTACATTCGGGTAAGCAACTTGTCCTAGTTTGGATTGTTCGCTATGGCTTCTGATATGCAACTAGGTCGAATGGTCGAAAAAGGTGCCTCGATGAAAACCGAGGTTTGTGTTCCCATCGTAGCAGAGCCCGTAACCGGTCAGCCTTATGGCACGCTTTTTTAAGCAAGCCTCCGGCAAACCGTTTAGGAATAACAGATGGCAAACACTGTGTCCTAGGCGCACCAATGCAAATGTAATGCAAAGAAACACATAAGTGTAAACAAAACAACATATCATGAGTTCGAGGCAAGTTCTCTAAATCCCCAGAGTGCTTAAAAGCGTGACCGCCCGAACTTCGCTCGCAGTAGCAGGTGGGTTCTAGCTATTGCGATTCGAGACTCTATCACGGTTACGAATCTAATCTCACAAAGTGCAATGTAAGGCGATAAATCACCAAAGAGTCCACATTCGCCAAATTGTTTAAGAACGTTGATGTTCATCAAAAGGCGCCAAACATGGACTGCTTTGCCAGATTTCAGAGTCGCCACCTAAATATTTTGTTTTGGGAAATTTAGGATACCCTGACTCGTGCCTAAGGCCACGTGTCCGTCATCACCAAGGTTGCCTCAGCTCGGGAACTTGGGTACGAGAGGGGAAGGTCCTAAAATAGCAGACGGCAAACACTGTGTCCTAGGCGCACCAATGTAAATGCAATACAAAGAAACACATAAGTGTAAACAAAACAACATTTCATGAGTTTGAGTCAAGTTCTCTAAATCCCCAGAGTCGCCAGAAGCAGGCCGCCGAACTCACTTCACGTGCGGCGGTGGAGTTCTAGCTACTATTGTTGGGACTCTCGTCAGATTACGAATCTAATCTCACAAAGTATAATGTAAGGCGATAAATCACCAAAGAGTCCAAATCTGGCAAATCGTTTTGGAAAATCGATTTTAATCAAAAAGCACCAAACATGGACTGCTTTGCCAGATTTCGGAGTCGCCACCTAAATGTTTTGTTTTGGAAAATTTAGGAAACCCTGACTCGTGCCTAAGGTCACATGTCCATCATCACCAAAGTTGTCTTGGCTCGGGAACTTGGGTACGAGAGGGGAAGGTCCTGAAATGAGCACCCTCGCTCGCCCGATCAAAGGATCGGCCTCTACTAACATGATATGTTGTTTTTGAAAACACATGCGTTCTTATTAGGTTATTAATCTATCATTACTATGTGATCGCATGACACACAAGTATAGACTAAATCGCTCGATTTGGAACAAGGCATCTCATGTTTGTTTTTGAAAATGATTTGAAGATGCTACTACTTAAGTAGGCTAAAAGCGCAAATTTGCCACCCTCAAGTGGGCTTTAAAACATGATTTTGCCACTTAGCAAAGTGGGCTTAAAACTCACAATCATCGAGTTGTCCCAATTAGAGCAATCGAGCCTTCACCTATAGGCACTCATGCAGTTAAAGCACTTAAGCAAATAGCCTCATGGCAAGCATGCTGACATGACAACACTCACATCTCATGCAGTATGCTAAAGCGTAAACACTCACAGTGTACTCCGAGCCAAAGAAAGAAAATTAGTTAGAAATCAATGCATGATCCTAGCTATGTTAAGATGCCTAATGCAACGCATGCAAAATGCAGCTAAATAGGCTCGGCTATTCTAAGATGGTATATGAATGCAACACTTGATAACATGCTTTGAAACCCACATTCAAGGAAGTGTATTGAAGTACAATGCAGTTTGAATGATGGTCCGAGCCCGGTGCATACAATACGAATGAATGATGCACGCATACAAAGCATAAGTATGCTAATTAAAAAATTCCCTAAAACTAACCATCAAAAGCTGGTAAATAAAAGGGAAAAAGACGTAGGGTTGGAAGATATTCACACACTGCAGCACACTTATTACAACATTTGCTCTCTCGATGGAGGTCCGAATAACTTGACTAACTAGCTACGCTAATTAAACTAATTATTACAAACCAAAACTAATTAACTATTCCTAGTTAACTAATTATTACAAAACAAATCGATTAATTAAGCACATTAACTAATTAAGTAGAAAATTGATGAATTAGCTAATTAAGTAAAGCAGCTAAAGAAGTTAAAAGAGGTCCTTGGGGGGAGGGGTGCATGCATGCTCGATCGCCTCGCTCAGAAATCCATTGCTATGTCCAGAATTGCCTCTGTTTGCATTTGATTTGATCTCTGAAAAGTGCACTAACTTCCAAATTGCTTCTGCTCTAACATGGGGACCTCCTGGTGGGCTGCCGACCAGAAAAATGGGCTGTAGACCAGAAAAACTGATTGTAGACCAGAAAAAGTGGTCGGTCGACCACCCCTACTAGTCAGCCGACTAGTTAATTTGCCAAGCTCCAATTTTGCTACAACAGAGAACAACAAGGGGCATAGCAGTGTATTTGCAAGATATGTGTGCACAATCACCCTCCCTATCATTTCTCAAGCTCAAGGGAGTGCGGTACTCGACTCTCGGGCCACCAACCAAGCATCGTAATGCACAATGGAAGAGAAGCCAAGTTTGCACAAGTCAATGTCAATGAATGCACAAATAAAACATAAGAGCCTCCACCTCTATCATGCTTGATCAAGAGATTCGGCGTCAAGGTCAAAAAATATATTAATCTAACACTTCCCAAACAACCCCTAAATATCTCAAAAAATAAAGAGATTGGGGGAGGAGAAAAAACAACATATTACTATTTTTCATAATATCAAAATTATTATTTCGGATATAAAAAAAATAAAAACACTGATACTAATAAAATGACACTTTAGTAGTATTATATGAAATAATTTTTTTTTTCTCTTATGTAGTACGTTTTTTCCTTTTTCTTTTTCACCTACTTATCTAAACAAGGAGGAAAAAATAATAAAATCTGTTCTCTTTCTTCTTCTCTCTACTAACATACGTAATTCTGTTTTCTTTTTTCAGTTCCAAATAGAGAGTGAATACAAACTAGTAAGAGTATTTGAAGTTTGATAAAAATAGTTACATCATTTTTATATAAAATTAGATGTGCATAATTTTATATTACACGTGGAGAAACTATTTCTACCCATAACACAAATCGTAATTGAACAATTTTAATGTTATGCCAAGCATTACGCCCAGTACACTTATTTTGTCAAAAGAGAAAAACTCTAAAAATAGAACATTCACACTTCGAAGAATATATTTAGTGATTCGAGACCACCATGTCATTGGTGACCCCAACCAACCATAATTAGCCAACTCAACCAAAGTAGGCATTCCATGTGAAAAGGTAGTCATTGTACACTAGACTCGCACCATTAATGCTACAAAAACTCAAAACACAGAGAGCATCACTATCCAAGGGCATGTTTTGCAATAGCAACCAAAATGTGTAATATACTGCAAATATTTCACCATGATAGTGATTTGTGTTGGAAAAAATAGATTTTTGGTGACTTTAATTAAATATTAAACTGGGTCCCAACCATCTATTGTGTTGGGTCCAAGTTGGTCTAAATACTTTGCAATGAGATCTTTACACCACAAATAGAATAGCCAAAAACCATTGAGAATTGAATGAGAAATTGCCCTATGAAGTTAGCTTTATGAAAGAGTTAATGGGGTTTGTAACTTTTGCCTTTATTGTAGAGTTTAATAGAGCATTAAGGGGGTTTGTAACTCCTGCATTGATGGCGTTTGTAACTCCTGCCTTTATTGCAGAGGTTAATGGTGCATTAATAAAGGTTAATGGTGCATTAGTGACTAGCTATAAAGGCTGGAGGCTCTTCCTCTCTCCTCTATACATGTATAAATTGAGACCCTCCTGTCAAGTCTCAAACACAGAAATTGTTTTCTTCCATTCTTTAGTTAGTTTGCTAGAAATTTCTCTGATGAGAGAATCTTTTAGCAGTTTTGTTCGCTAAGCTAGACAGAAAGTGCTTTTGCCGTAGTTGAGTTTTGACCGTCGTATCCTGGGAGACAAATGCCGGAATTCCTCAAGCACTCAATTCGTGAGGCGGTGAAAATCTGTTTTAAGGAAACTACTTCCGTGCAGGCTTCGGTTTGATTTCTCTACCATTTCGTTGTATCATGTATTTCTATTTAATCTAGTCTTAATGTCCAACATGTGTTCTTGTTTTAATTTATGTTATCATGAATCTATGTATTTAAATTCACAAAGTAGACAAAAATTTGAACCAATATAACCCATATCATTTGTTGTGGCAATCATCAATAAGTAAAAGAAAGAAGCCAAATGAAAAGGAAAAACTACATTCTGCTCTTTTATACACACACAAAACATGTAAAAATAAATATGATGAGAGAAACAGAGAGAATGCTAGGTTTGGTTGTACTCTATTTATAGTTGGACAACTAAAACACCCTTAATACCAATCACATAATCCCCGCTTTCACATCTAACACAATATTCATCTAAGGTTTACAATGGAATATAATGTAATGCACCAAATTCAGAATAAATAATCAACTACCAAAAATTCCTTACACATGAATGAAGAAATGAGGATGTACTATACAAAATCTGCAAATTGTAACATTCAAGAATTCAAACCGGCACAAGGTGAAAAATGTGTTATTGGAAAGAATCTGACATACTCAGCGAAACAATTTCAGCCTTTTGGTGTGGGAAAATGGTTATCTTTAAAATTGCGGCTTGACCATAGGAACTTCGATGAGAAAAACAAGCGAGAGGAGGAAGAATTTGATAACGAAATTTGTCAAGGTCGAACAGTTCGAGGAACACAATTTGAGAGAACCCCAAAACATTTGAACATACCCAATAAGTAGAAGAGCAAGCAACAATTGATAATGAAATATTTGATAGGCATATGTAAGTGAATGGAGATTCTTGAATCTGGGTGAAGTTTCAATGACCGTGATGTTCGCGCCAATCACGTTCTTCAAGGTGATCGATTCAAAATGGGTAAGGCATTGGGATCGAAATCTTCATCCGGGTGGCACCCACTTTCTGTGGCACCAAATGCGTGTGGACATTTTTCATTTCGATATCAAATATTAAAATCTCTTTGATATATCCACCTCTACCTTTAGTCGATTACGAACTCAACACCGTGAAATGAATTGGATAGATAGAGGTGCTCGACTAGGGACGTCCGAAATGCCGGACATCTCACGCCAAAAGCGAGGAAGCAGGAAAGATGCTTGAAGGTGTATTTGTTTGATGTGTATGCTTGTTGTGGGCACGCCATCATAATCCCATACTCATCCCAACCGCTCTCAAGTGCAATGGCATCATAACCGGTGCTCTTGCTTTCTGAGTTCTTTATGCATCTTGTATGAAGAATGCTGTGACAACATAATTTTATCATAGGAAAGGAGAAAATTTTTAAACTTGCTTTTCATAAACACAAAATTCAGCAACCGAAGGAAGCATTAATTAAAAGGCAGTATCAATCAGTTAATCTTTTACTAATTGACCAAAAAATAAGTAGACGAAGAGAGAGAAAACTGAACAAGTTGTAAAAATTTAAAAATAAAAAAAAAGTGAGGCATTCCCTAAATGCCTTTTTAATGAAATTATAATTTATAAAAAAATAAAAGAAAGAAGAAGAAGAATTAAAGGGCACCCGAGTACATAAAAAACATATGTTAGGTGAACACATAATTTCTTCACAAGATGAAAAAAGAAAAGAAAAGAAAAGAAAAGAAAAGAAATGAATGTGTGGATCATCGTCTATACCTGGTACAATGCCAATAGTGTAAGGTGATTTTGGTGGAGCGTAGACTGAAATGTTCTGAACATGCACATTGCTGCATAAAATCCAGCTATTCTAATTTAACTCCAAATTCTCATTCGAAAAATTAATTAAAAATTATTAAATAAAATTTAAAAAACTAACTCAAAAGTCGTAAAAAAAGTTCGGTCAACTCACCTACAATAGACAGGATGAATATTAAATGCGGGAGCATTGAGGAAAGTTAGGTTTGACACTACAATATCCTTGGAATCAATAAATTCAACAAGATGAGGTCGGCTATAATTTAAGGTATGTGAGGTGAACCAATCCCACCAAACCGAGCCTTGTCCGTCAATGGTTCCATTATCACCTAGTGCAATGAATGTGAGAATGATCAAATGAGATATACAAAACTAAAAACGGCCAAACAAAGCATTTGTTAGTTGAATTTGACAATGTAAGTTGGGAGTACTCTACCTGTTATTACCACATCGTCCAACATATATCCATTTATTAAGCTTCTATACCTTCCTCCGGGAAGTTCAATTCCTCGACCATATGAGGGTAGGGGTTCAACGACCTCGTAATGTGATGCATCCTGATCAAGAAACCAAAATGTAATAGTTCACCAAAAAAACTCATGTTATTCTTGTACTATTAGAAACTAAGAAGCACGAATATAGACACATGACACAACACATACACACTGACACACAAATTTTTAGAAAATGCAGGACACAACATACAAGAGACACATGCAAAACAAGTATATAAATTAGTGTATAGAAGAAGCATAGAATAGAATAAGCAGTACGGTGGATGTCCTAGCTAGCAGCGTGTGCAGAGTAGTGTATAGGAGATGGTTGTCTCATTTTCGGGCATTAAATTGGACAGTGTTGTTCGGCTCGTGGGGTCCCACCACGGGTTCTATTTTGCTAATCGGAACCGTCAATGCGTAGAACTTGTCGAGTACTATATGCTTGTAAAAAATCACATTGATCGGATATCGATAGCTATCTGATTGGATTAGTTTTTTGTCAACCGTTAATTATAGCACCATCTATTTTTTATATAAAACTAATTTGATCATGTAGTTAGCGATATCCGATCAACGTGATTTTTTACAGACATATAGTATTCGACGATTTCTACACATTTAACGATTCATATTATCAAAACGGAACCCATGATGGGCCCCCACGGGCCGAACAACAAATCTTGTTTGCTTCTCCACATGTTCTCTTTGTACAAGCGATGGGGACTAAAGTACAACTCACATGACATGTGAGTTGTACTTTTAAAATTAATTTTTTCATATTTTTTTGGATGAATAGTGATAACTTTTTAACTTTTTTAATAATTTTTTGACTTTTTAAAAATATTTTAAACCAGCCCTTAATTATTTAACATAAATTTATGAATTTCACTTCATTTACCAATCATAATCATGTTAGAACACGACGTGAGTGCTCAAAATCACCAGAGTCTTTTGGAAACAATGGTAAAGTCAATTTTTTGGCTTTTTAACTTTTTTAGCTTTTTTACCCAAAACAATCCATTTTTTTGTCAAAAAAGTCAAAAAGTCAGCTTTTTACCAACTTCTCAAAACACCACCCAATAACTTATTGGGCGGGAAATGGGACCCACATTCAATCATGTGTAATTTGCCAGGCTGGCGTCAATCGGTTGGTTTGTTACCCACTGATTCATCCTCTTTTCATCCTACCGGTCCCAATTTTATTCCACGTCACTATCCCCAATGTGATTCTATCATTCACGGTTGTCATTCTAAGCGTGATGTTAGAAATCTCATATATTTTATTATGCAAACATTTTTGATCAATTATGAAATATGAATCTTTTATTTTTTAACAAATTACAAATACACTCGTAAGATTTGTTTAAAATATGAATTAGTCTCATAATATTAGAAATTACAGTTATCATTTGTTATAAATTTTAATTTAGAGGAAAAAAAAAATATTCTCGTATGAAATAATAAATTATCAAAACTGTTTATTGAAAAATATTTCTCATATCATTAAAAACTGTTAATGCTTTATTTATTAACAAAATGGTTAACTAGAAAATATTTTTTATATTATTAAATTTTTTTAATTTTTTTAATGATTTATTTATTAAGAAATTTGGTCATTTATTATATGAGTATGATTTATGTATTAAGAAAATTGGTCATTTGTATATATATATATGTATTTTCTTCTACTTCTTTATTAGTTTGGTGAATTATCTTAGTAATTTGTTTTAGACGAGAGAATTATCTTAGTATTTGTTTTATATTTATCTGTTGAGAAAAACTATACATCATAATTTTTTTTATAAATTTGGAAAAAATGTTAAAGATTTATAAATTTACCAAAAATGATAAGGTAATAGAATTAGAGTTTACATCAATAAATTAAAAAATAATACATATCATACACATAATTCTATCATATATCTAATGATTTATTCTATTTAGTTTTATAGAGCAATATTTTAATTTTTAAAAAATTATCAAAATATAAAACTTAAATATACTGTAATAATAGTCTATATCCTACACAGACTTTTTTTAAACTATAATATATATATATATATATATATGTGGAGCCTTATGGATGGCTGGATGCATTGATCCTTTTCCCACTCTTGGCCTGCGGCTGCAGGTGACTGTGGTCTAACTCCTCTCTCCTTTTCATATTTAACTTTTTGACTCTTGTTTTCTCACTCAGCATGATGATTAAGGTTAAAGAAAAAAACAATAGGTGTTATCAAATTCAAGATAGCATTGCAGTTGTGTCAACTTCAAGGCATGTCCCCAGAAAGAAAGGCATAGGTTTGGTGGTGAATACTACTAATGGGGTCCAATTTTCACTAACGAATGTGGTCCAATTTTACCTATTTTCATTTGTTAGGTAAAAGAGATGCAAATTCTTACTTTGCTTCTTTACTTGATGAATTTTTCTTGAAGGTAAGAGTGGAAGTGGTGACGAAAAAAAAGAGAGAGAATTATAAAAATTATATATATATATCATGCATTGCCTTTCCCTGGTTTTGCCCATTAATTTCTTTTGATGCATGTATGAACTAAGTTGACATTAGTGACACTACAAATAAATGGACACAACTTTGAACTAACATCCTAGACATCTCTTACGGAGATTTTTAGTTTGGCAAAGCCTATGAAAGTTACATTCTTTGTTTTGTTTTGTTTTGTTTTGTTTTGTTAATGAAATTTCTTTAATTTTTATGTCAATTCTTTTTTTCTTTTCAAGTTGATTTAGTCTAATTAGGCTATGAACCCTCCATGTTTGAAGTGGGAGAGTTTCCCTATCCATTTCGGAAAAAAAATTAACAAAATCATATATACATATATTTAAGTATAAAAAATTATATATATACCGTATATATTCCTTAACAGTTGCCAATAAAAATTACATAAATTTCAAATTATTTTTAATTTTAATACAAACTTTGTATATCTCAAAATATTTTTGTTAAGTTTTTTACGTATTTCAATCAATTATATATATATATATATATATATATTTCAACATTGACATACTGGTTTTAGCATTTTCCAAATTAGAACTTGGGAGGTGTATGTGAGTTGGCAAGTGGAGCCATCCTAATCATTTTGCACAATGAGTAAATGTCTTATAAGCTTGATGTTAGAAATCTTAAATATTTTATTAAATGTCTTATATGGGTGTGGAACTCACACGGGACCTATATGGTGTAGGTCCCATACCCATGTTAGATATTTGATAAAATATTTGTGATCCTAACATTTTTCTTCTTCTACCCTTCTTCACAGTCACCTAGTTATTTGGGATTTAAAATAAATATATTTTTTAATTTTTTATAAAAATATATATAAAGAAATAGAAAAGTGATATAACTCAAATAAAATAAGTACACTTATCTAAATAAGTTTGTTTATTATTTAACAATTCTATTTTGATTTTGATTTCCAGAATCTATTTAAAACAAAACAATTTTTTTAAAAAAAGATTAAAACTAATTTGACGAAAAATGTTTTTTTATATGAATTTAAAATAAATTTAAAAAATTTTTAAATATATTTTAGTGTTTATTTTTGTTTAATTATTTTTTTAATTAAAAATAAATTTTAAAAATCAAACCAAATAGAAACAGTTCTCTTAAAACACAATGGGGTTTGACAAATATGCATTTTAATTTAGAAAGTAATGCATTTTAATTTAGAAAGTATTTATTAAAAAAATTATGCGTTTGATAATTTTGTAAGAGTTTTTTTTTTAGTTATTTGTTTGATTTTTCAAGTGATGTTTGTTTTCTTGACTTTTTTTTTAGCAAAATGACTATTATCCTTTATTAGGTTTGTACTTTTTTAGGAAATATGACAAGTGAGAATAAAATGGCCTTTCAACATATTATTTTTTATTTTAATAAAATATTTTTGTTACTTTTGTATTTTAAATAAGCTAATATTGCCAAACTAGTTTACTGTTTTATGTATTTATTAATTTTTTTACTTTTTTAAGCAAAAATTGACATTATTATTTTTATTTTTTTAACCTAATATATTAGTAAATAAGTACTATTTTTGTAATAATTTTTTTATTGAGCTCTATCATTGAAAGATCAATACTCAAATTTAAATATTGTATCTTGTATTTAAATTATATAAAATGTTGGGTACAAACTTAAGCTGTCATTGTATTCACTTTCTCATTAATGGTTTATTTTAGTGCAGTGTATGAAACTATTTTAAAAGTATGTATTAAAATGTTTGATATCATGTTGTATAAGATGAAAAAAAATTGATTAACTCTTTTAAACATTTATAAATTATTTTCAATCACAATTACAAGTAAAAATTACATCAAATATATACATATATAAACAAAATAACTTAATAACTTAATGACTTTTAAAAAATATAACATAATTATCCTCGTTGATTATAGCTAAAGATATAATTTTAATATGAGACCACTTGTGATAATTTTAATAATTTTTTGTAATCAACCATTCACCAATCATAACTTTTTCCCCTCATTTTTTTTTTTCCTGTATAATCCCTTATATTTTCATTTTGGATTTCATGGTTTGATTGAATTTCATGGTTTAATCAGCTTTTTTTTTTTTTGATAAATAATAAAATTACAGTGTTGGGATAATTTATAATTAAAAAAAAAAGGAGTTTTAGTAACAATTAAAATATGTAAGACTAATTAGTACAAGTATTTTGTTTTGGGATTAGATAGGTTTTAAACTTTGTGTATGGGACTTACTAGTAGGTGCTCCTTCTTTTCTTTTCTTTTTTGTTTGAGCAATTTAAGTCATAAAAACTATATATATTTTTTGGGAAATTACAAAAGAAAAAAAAAAAACTTAGGGTTTGGGTCTTGTAACAAAATAAATTTTGATTTTTTAATTTTGTCAATTTAGATTCTAATCTTTTATTTGTTTTCAATTTAAATCATTTGTCTATTTTTGTTAAGTGAAACTAATTAAAAAAAATGTATTTTGGTTATTAAACTCAGTAGAATAGGATATTTTAATTTTTTTTTTATATACATTTACCTTGAATATAATGACTAAAATACTATTTTTGTAAAAAAAAAAATAATTTTACTTAATAAAAATAGTTTCATAAGTGAACATGACTTGAGAATTGATCTCTTGAGAAAGTAGCCCAAGTAGGACTTCAAAATTCTAATTAAACCCTTTTGGCTGGGGGACTTGAGTGATCTCAACCCGATTGGATTTTATCTTGTTTAAGTAAAGTTTTAGCACCTTTAGGGCATGTTTGATTGGGTGGATTAAAGCATGAGATTAGAATTATTAATCCGTGGGCTCAATTATCCTATGTTTGTTTTAACATTTTAGTTTAGGATTATTAATCCAACGGATAATTAATCCAACGAATTTGTAGGATTATTAGTAATGGGGTAGGGGTGGGATTATTAATCTAATGAATATTAATCCAATTGAATAGTGAATACTACACTAATTTAATAGGATTATTAATACTTTACTATTAGTCTTGTGGATCAAACATGACCAAAAGATTATAGGATCTATATATAGAATTAAAACAAGACATAAACATGATTTAGAAATTTAAAGATGAGATAGAGAGAGATAAACATGATTAGAAATTTAAAATATGAGAGAGAGAGAGAGATGATGGTTAATGTTGGCTCAGAGTCCAAACCAGGAGCGATTCCAAGTTTGGAGATCTGCTCCTTGAACTCAAATTCATCGACCATTGGTTTGGGCAACAATAGGGTTGTTGGGGTTGGAACCCAAAATCCATGAATTGATAAATCTATCCAAATCATAAACAAAAATTAATTACAAATATTTATGACCCAAAAAATAAAATAAAAAGCAGAATAGGATATAAATTGAATTTAAATTAATTAATTGAATTAAAAACAGAATAGGGTTGGAACCCAAAATCCATGAATTGATAAATCTATCCAAATCATAAACAAAGAATTAATTACAAATATTTATGACAAAAAATAAATTAAAAAGCGAATAGGATATAAATTGAATTTAAATTAAGAGTTTAAAAGTATTTAAAATTGATTTTACTCTCTCTCTCTCTCTCTCTTCAATTGACAAAAGAGTAATTATAAATATAAAATATTATATCAAACATATCACTAATTTAATACTAATTTTTCGATGAGCCAAATTATTTATTTTGTCAAATATTTTTATGTATATATCATTTATAAAAAATTAAATCGATCGATAATTATAACTTATTTAAAAACACGGTTATGCGCTCTTTTTTTTTTTTTTTTTTGCGACAAACGTAATAAATTGAATATGTGTGATAAATTGAATATGTAATAATTACAGCAATGCTAGGGGGCCATAAATTTTGTGGCTCAAATGACTCAAAACACTCAAAACGGCGTCGTTTTGGGTGCAAAACGACGCAAAACAACGTCGTTTTGGCAGTTTCGGGCCATTTGAGCCACAGATTTTGTGGCCACCAAACATTTTCCTTATAATTATTGGACTAATCTGATCTTTTTGTATAGATGATATATTCAAAATGTTCAACAAAATAAACAGTTTAGATCATCGAAATTACGTATAATTATAATTTATTCAAAAAATTACAAATAGAATTGGATGGATACGTTATGTATCAAAGCATATAATTTTCACTATTATAATATAAGTTTATTAATTAATTATATCGTCACATAATACAATAAGATTTGGGAGCATTTTCAATTTATCTGAATATTACTTACTATCCACCTGACAGCTCATCTCAAAGTGAAGGTTTTGAAGAAAAAAATGAATAACATTCCAATTAATTAGGTTAGTTGATAAATGAAGATTTTATTGCACATCATAAAACTTTATTGCACATCATATCAAATCATTATGTATAAAACACGTCATCCCATCCCCAAGTTCTCTCCCACTGTCTCTCTCTATAGTCATTTCTCTCTGAGTCCAGACCTATGGCAAACAACGTGATCGCTCCAGGCCAGATGTGATGTGGGACCACCGTCGACCCGGCCCTACGCTTCGGCCCGTGAGGTCTGAAACAAAGCAAGTAAATTTGGATTGGCCGACTTTTGGCCAGAATGTGTGCCGAAGTACTAATCGAAGAACTCATGGACGATTGAAGAACTGATGTAATTTTTTTTTTTTTTGATGTAATTTTCTTGATGGAATTTAAAAGAAAAAGGTATGAAATGAAGTAAAAAAAATTACATACCTTTTAGTTCGGCTCTTCCTTTAGTCGCTTCTATCTCGGTTTCGAATGTTAAGACCGGACTGTCCATAGGAATGTTTGAGCCGAACTAACTTAGAACAATCTAGAAGAAGGTTTAACATACTCCGGTTAAGAGGCATGACTGGACTAAACCGTAATATGCTGCGACCGATCTAAATCTGAGTGTGCCATTTGTCAACCGAACTAACCGTAGTACTCTTCTAGGCCGAGATAACCGACATTCTCTACGGACCGGTCTTAACTCTATGGCACTTTGAGACCGAAGTGGCTTTATGGCCTTTTTTCTTAGCCCATGCTTTGAGACCCACAATGGCTATTTCGGCCCAATTTGCATATAAATTACCCTCTCACTAGTATTTACGGAAGACAAACAATTATTAATGGTAAATTTTTTGAAGATAAAATCGCTAAATAAGAAAAATACTAAAATAAGATCGATTTCATAATAACTATATAAATCTCTTTATTTTTCATATTGGGGTTTGTTATTACTAGTTCTTTATACTATTTATACTAATTAATTATTTAAAACAAATCAAAAAAATGGTCTAATGGGAAATACATTATTAGAGATTGATTTCACAATATCTCTCTATATCACCCAAAAGTCACCCAAGTTTGTTAATATAGTTCAAGAGTTACTTCATCGGTTATCAATTGGTTTTTAGATTGAATGAGTACATTAATTTTAACACAATACCCTAGTTTGGTTTTGGATAGCCTTAGTGGTCAAGTCTCTATCCCATATATTAATCTATCATCTTTCATTTTTCTATCTCCCCATATTACTTTTAATGTAAATAAAGTATATATATTAATAAGATCATCTATACCAATACGAATTATGTTATGTTTAAAAAAAATTGCTGGCCAATTTTAGCTAGTAATAAAACATTAAGGCCTCATTTGGGAACCAGCTATTTTAGTAATTTTTTGACTTTTTACGAAAAGATGCATAGAAAAGTAGAGAGAGTAATGTGACAACTTATAGTAACTTTTTAACTAAAATATTTAGTCCCAAAACAAAGCCTAAAAGTGTCTTCTCTACTCGGGCATTAATTTTTTACCATGCATTACTCAACAGTGTTATCTAATTTAACTACTTACTTTTCAACATTTTAAAAAATTACATTTTAAGGAGGGAAGACAAATAGGAGGGGGGAATAAAAACAATAAAATAAATTTATAAATTTAACTAGTACAAATTAAGGAGGACAAAATAAAAAGTGCTTAGTTAAAATGGTTAAAAAATTTCATTTAACTGGCATTTAGTGGGCTTGCCAATATCTACTTTTATTTCGTAGATACTCAGTTAATACCTAACTTGCATGTTAACATGTTTATTAACCGTGGAGAGAAAGTTAACAAGGTTGAGAGAGAAAAGATAGAAACAAAGAGTGAAGATGGCCAATGATATAGAAGTTATACCACAATTGAGACAGAATAGAGAAAGAGAAAGCTAGCGACATTCTGGAGATTTATACTTTACATTTTTAGATATTTGATAAAATATTTGTGATATGGGTGTGGAACTCACATGAGACCTACATGGTGTAGGTCCCATACCCATGTTAGATATTTGATAAAATATTTGTGATCCTAACATTTTTCTTCTTCTACCCTTCTTCACAGTCACCTGGTTATTTGGGATTTAAAATAAATATTTTTTTAAATTTTTTTATAAAAATATATATATAAAGAAATAGAAAAGTGATATAACTCAAATAAAATAAGTACACTTATCTAAATAAGTTTGTTTATTATTTAACAATTCTATTTTGATTTTGATTTCGAGAATCTACTTAAAACAAAACAATTTTTTAAAAACATATTAAAACTAATTTGATGAAAAATGTTTTTTTATATGAATTTAAAATAAATTTTAAAAATTGTTAAATATATTTTAGTGTTTATTTTTGTTTAATTATTTTTTAATTAAAATAAATTTTAAAAATCAAACCAAATAAAACAGTTCTCTTAAAACACAATGGGGTTTGACAAATATACATTTTAATTTAGAAAGTATTTATTAAAAAAATTATGCGTTTGATAATTTTGTAAGAGTATTTTTAGTGAAGGTTTTGAAGGAAAAAGAATAACATTCCAATTCATTAGGTTAGTTGATAAATTTATTGGTAAATTAGGAAAACTTTATTGCACATCATATCATCATTGTATAAATTACATCGGTAGCCTTTATATTTTATCCATTGTATCATTTTGATCCGTACACTTTTAATTGATTTAATTTTGACTATTAATTTTAAATTTTATTTCAATTTGGTCCAATTAATAATATTGTTAGTATTTTTGAAAGAAAATTATCATTAAATTGGTTAGGATTAACTCACAGTCGAGTAATTTTATAATTTTGCCCTTAAAAATATGACACAAGTCACGCATAATCACTCAATCACTCTGAAATAGAAGGGCTCAAGTCACGCATAATCACTCATTCTTGATTTTTGGTTTTTCTTGGGGTATTCGAGTTGGGGTTGGGACGATTATTTGATGAAATTGCCCAAGGAGCTTGGAACATAAGCGTGACAATGTAGAAGAGTTAGATTGGCCATGGAGGTGACTTGATCCGGTGATTTAGGGTTTTACATTGCGAGAATGGAACCATGCGATGCAGGATCACGATATACATACTAGAGCTTTGGAGTTCCTCAATTGAAATTCTAAAAAGCGGCAAAACTCTGAAGCAATGAAAGTACTAGAGATGAGGTTGGTATTACTTTACAAATTAATTTTGTTATTTTTAATTTATCACATTGAATTTTACATTGTATGCCCATTAAGCTGCAATTTGTGCTTTTTGTTTTTTTTTTTTTTGGTGCTGAGCTTTTGGGTTTTATAGATTGTCAAACAATATTTTCATTTCAAATTGGATTTTTTTTAATTAAATTATTATTATTATTTATTATTGGAAACAATATCAAAAGCACCATTAGTGTTCTTTGTATCTTCTCTCCTTCTTCCTTGGTTAGGTTAGGAAACGCTATTTTCTATTTATTGTTCGTAGTCCAAGAACAACACTCTTTTCACTGCCAAAATCAACCCCAAATAATCTCTCTATATTTTTTAATTGAACCTTAAACCCATATTGGACTTGGGTTATGTTTGGATAATAGGAATGTTGAGGGAGAATATGAATGTGATTCCAGATCTTTTATGATTTCAACGTTTGGAATGGATTGGTGTAGAAAGTAATTATTGATTATTTATTTGAGCAGGAATCACATGTTTGAATTAGGTAAGAATTTGATTCACCTATTTTCTTGTGAGAATGCCATATTTTTAGAGGATTATTAGTCATTTAAGAATAAAAAATATTACTTGATTCACAATATTTAAAATTTTATTATTGTCATTGAAAGTTCTTGACGAAATCATACATGGCAGACTAATTTTATTACTAGTAATGAGATTTTTATTTTTCTTCAAAATTCATTTGTCTCACCCCTAAACGTGGAGTGTACACTTCAAAAATTAATATAAGTTCTTGGATCATGTCTTTGCTTGTGTCATGGTAAAAAGAATAGTAATTTTGCACACTAAGGCACCATTTAAGAATATAGTATTTTAGTTGATTATTTGATTTTTGGCTATTTTAACTTGGTTAAAAAAATTGTGGTTGAAATGATAGTTGATTTTTTGTAATTAATTTGATGGTTATGAGAGAAAAAAGTGAAATGATTATGGATTGGATATGAGATGTGTTGAAAGTGTACAACTTTTATTCTTTACCAAAATGAAATAATATGCTTAGTTATCATTTTTCAAAAATACTTTTAGAAAATTCTACTTTTTATTTTTACGTGTTTTTTTATTTTCTTGAATTTTTTAATCTTTTGAGCAATTTTTTTAATTTTTAGACATACCTAACATAAATATACCTAAAAAGTAAAAAAAAATTGAAAAAAACCTTTTAAAAATTCACAAAATACCAAAAATATAAAAAAAAAAATTCGATATATTTTGTATTTTTATGTATTCCGCTTTTCTCTCTTCTTCGAAATCTGCGTCGACCTGCGGTTTACTTTTGCGTCGGTTGGCCGACAAAAGTAGACTGCATCGATTACCGTTCGCCTCGACTCTCTCTCCATCTTGTCTTCTTCTCTTTGGTATTATTCTGAATCAGAAATTTTTCTTCGTTTACTTATTTCCTCATTTCCCCTTCTTCTTCATCACTCTCTTCCATCTCCCTCTTCATCACTCTCTTCTGTTTCCTCTTCCCCATCGTGAAAAAGAGGCGAGCGGAGGAGAAAGTTGTCTCAAGCTTCAGTTTGTTACATTGTTATTTTCGACTCTCCTTTCTTGCTCTTTACATCTCTCACTTTACATGGCCTCATCTCGCCCCTCGCTCTTTTTACAGGCCTCAATGATCGAGCTCCTCTGGACCAAGTATCCTGCTCCTACCCTTCCTAACCTTCTGGGCCAGTGCCCTGTTCTCATTCTTCCTAACAACCGTGGAAGAGTGCCCCTGTTCTCATTCTTCCTAACCTTCTGGACCAAGTGCCTTTGTTCCCATTCCCCTAGCTTTCCTATGATATCAGTTGAGCAAATCATGGTGCTCATCGATATTGAAATAACCACTTCACACTAAGTTCTTGCATGGAAGCGTATTGCCGGTTACCAAATTATCTCACCGATTCTGAGAATAGAACCATTGAAGTACAAAAGCTAAACTCTAACTTTCTCTGCTCGAGCATGTCTGAAGATCTTGTGGCGAAATTTGTGCTCTAAAAGCGGAAGAACAAAAGTTGAAGCGAAAGACCACCGTCATGACCCGACTCGGAGCACCTTCGTACCTCACCTTTGGCAATGAGAGTCATATCCTCGGCGATCCGCATATCTTGGCGAGTCTTCAAAGGTCAACCCGAGTCAAATCCTGGCGATCCTGGCGTCTTGAGCGAGCCTTCAAGGTCTCGGCGACAAAAAAGGAAGGGCTTCGGCGGAGAGTCGACTAAGTGAAATCGCATGTGGCAGAACCAGATTTTTTTTTTATTTTTTTATTTTTTTATTTTTTTGCTGCTGTTGTTGTCTCTGTAATCGGAACTGTCATCCCCTGACTTCAATAAAATCAGCTTTGCTTTGCCCTTTTTGTGTTACACAACTATGATATAACTGACATAATACTTTGAGCTCCTAGCGATACTAAACAATCTCCATTTCCATTACTTGAATCACACCACCATGACACACACCAAATTTAACCCAAAGGCACGATACCATGAGCTAACTAATCAATTCAATAACCTCCACTTTCAGAGTCCACACACGGATGTGCCCTCAAACCACCAACCCCGGAATCAGGAGTTCCCCTACACAAACCCCAAATGTTGGAATACGGGATCTCCTCAAATTAAACCGCATTATCTGTGTCTAGGAACCACCATTTCCTCCCCATAGCTACATAGCAAGCTGCTCATCTCCTCGACCGAGGCAGACATAGCCAACCTCATTCACAACAACACAATCCACGAAGCACAATTTTTGACCAACGCTATTCTCGTTACTCTAAACACAACACTCCACAAACCATACCCCACAATTGATAACCAACCACGGTGAATACTACTCCTATACAACCGATGGGGTCTGCGGACTCACTAACTAGCAAAGCCCAAAACACGAACCAACATATAGGTACCATTCCCACTAAATACTCAAATTACCACCATACTAATTATCCTAGAGCGCTTACTTTAGAATTATAATATCCTCACAAAGAAATCTTAAAATTTCCTCTAAGAACATTGGTTGCTAACACAACTCCACAACATCCATCATAACATGTCGCTTCAACACTCATTCATTGCACTTGAGAACATCAACACTAAATTTGAGGCAATGGACTCTACCAATCTCAAGGCACACAAAACTCACCTATATATTCTAAAATATTGACTCACGAGTCAATGTTATTACTACTAATGATCATCAAATGGCATAACCCAAATCAAATTTAATCTCATTTCAATCTTTCTCAAAATTATTTATCTCCGTTGCCCTCTTAGGATTCACAAAAATTATAAATAAAACAAACTTTCTAGCTCATTCTACTTCAAAGATCTTTCATCTATTCACTTCACAAACTTGATATAAAATTGAAAATAATTAACTCCTCATAACAACAAACGATGCTACATAACACAAGCCTACTATTTTAAGGTCACATTTTCATCCCTAACCACACCAATTGGTTAACCTATGCTTCAATACCAATTCCACAACATTTTGACTAATCATCCGCATACATTACTCTACTTTACACCTTCTTCCAAGGGAAAAAGTATCCTTCTACATGATAATATCCAGGCACCCCAAGTGCCTCTCTTACGGCCTCTCCGCTTTATGACATCTTATACAAGAGACAAAATTTAGCTCAGTAGGTACTTCACACAAGTCCTAACCGTTGTATATAAGCGAACATAAACACTACATGTATCTACATCACATATGGCAAACCATATAAGCACATAGTCACATAATCACATCTGATTTTCTTTCTAGATAATGATTGTCCCATAGCGTTGCTAGAGTTCAATCGAAATAGCGGTGATCAAGTGCTCTTCAAATTTGGACTTCGAGAACTCACAGACCAATCAACATCTCGAGAAATCAAACCTCATACCCATATAATCACATAAGCATACGATGCATGTTATCGTCTCAATCAAGCGAGACAAACCCATTGTGGTACTAACCACTCCCCGTACCCAAAGTATTCAAACCGGTGCGCTCGATACCAAGTTATGCGCTGAATTTTCATGCCCAAATGATAATACATTTACTTCAAATTAAAATAACATAAAACAAATAAATACCCTCATGGGTTTTACAAGTTTCTAAGGCTTGAGCACTGGTTACACAAAATGGTTATTAGAACCCATACATACCAAAACCCTTGGCTTACAATCTGATCCGCATAAAATGAGAGCATTGTACTCCCAATACATATACTTCCACGCCTCTAGTTAAGTGGAATCACCACATCTTTTCCTGCACAAAAATCCCATAGGGTGAACATAAAGCCCAGTAAAAAATTCTTAACAAAGTATATACATTTTATACAAGTCTAAAAAAAATGAATGCACATGCCATGCCATGTTCTTTTGAAAAATAAGAACACATCTTCATTTATTCAAAAACCATCATGCTCAATGATGCCATGCAATTTCAGTTGTTCAAAACTTAACAATTTATTTCAAGGGTGGTAAATACATCTCTGGTAATCCCTAGCCGGGTGGCTGCAAGTAGACTATACAAGTTCTCGCAGCTTGGCATTTTTACCAAGCGCAACTGGAAAAATCAACAACCATCTATCACTTGCAGATTTTTAGGTCTTCACCACAGGACCCGCATGAGCCAACTTAATCAAATTGTCATTTTTACCAATATAGCTGGAAAAAATCAACAATCAACTATCGTCGCGGACTTTTCGGTCTTTCACCCGGACCCTTGAGCCAACAATTCTACACCGCTTTGTCAAGACTTACCATCATTATTTACCCCAAAACCATTTCATGAAAACTATTTCTCAACATTCTTTTCTCAATGCAAGTTTTCAAATCGACCATCCAAAGTGTGATGTAATGAAGATGAAATAATGTACTGGCTTCAATACCATGTTAAAAATAATGCAATATTTCTTTCACTTTCAAATACTCCCCTTACAATATTCCCATTGATTATGAAATTACTCATTTCCAATGCAATTTCACAAGATGAATAAATACTCTTATTTCAATTCATCAAAGGAATAACATAATTCTCAACATTTCAAACATAATCTCCAGCAGTTTAGTCATCATCAAGACTATATTAAATACTCTTAAAGCAACAATGCTCAAAGGAATTTCAATAATCCTCATATTCCATGAAAATATCATTTGCTATATAAATACGAATAAACAATTTTCAAATATCATTTATTTTTGGCACACACAAAATAAATATAACAATCCCCCACTTTCAAAAATCAACCATTTTTCTTAAATCGAGAATTCATTTAGATCTTGCAAAATATATATATATAACTCAAAGAAAATTCTACCTCAAGCTTGAAGAGGAGAAAACAAAGCAAAAATCCAAAATTTTAGATTTTTTGTGGGCACTGATTCCACCGGTCATAAATGTTTATTTTCACCAAACTCTTCACTAACTTTGTAGTAACTCTTTTCAAGATGTTTCCTTTACACGCTTTTACATGGCGAAGATTTTCAAGTGGTGCAATTTTGATGGTTAACGATATTTAACCTATTTGATCGCTGGCAACTTATCAAAAGAAAAAAGATAAGGAAGTATTCTCGCTTTGGCAACATCCGGAGGAAAACCAAGCTCGGAATATGAGCAGCCCCATAAAATTCTGATTTGATCCAATAAATGTATAGCAGCTTCTTAAACCACACCTAGCTTAGGATTATACAGCTACAAGACTTCATCACACTTGTTGTAAACATCAAATTTTCCCACAATCTTTAGAATCATAATTGGCTCATAATGATGAGTCAAAACCTTCCTTCTTTATTATTCTAACCACATTTCCAATAACAAACTCTTTGCTCCCAAGAATTCATCAAACTACTTGCCATACACTCTTTCATTATCTCATATATCCCAATACCACAAGCGACAGATAGAAAATTCACAAATGGGACTTCAGACTATCCAGCAGCACATTAACACATTTGATTCCTCAAAACTCCTATGCAGACCAAAGCTTCAAGAGAGATTGAGGAACAACCTAAAATTCACTCGGTCCCCAAAAATCAAAAACAATTGAACCAAGCCGGGACTTCTCATGGTTTGAAATTAAGCCAATGAATTAAGCTCCATTCACGAAAAAATTTGGAACAGAGTGGTTTGTCAAATGATACTTGTACCTTACCCATATTCCTCTGGCAACCCTTCTCCCACCAATTTCCCTTTCTGTTCTGTTCTGCCACCTCCGTCCATGTTGGTCCTATTAGAGTCGCTGCTCTGAAACTGGGATTACATCGAGCTCCTTTGGCCTCGCAAGCCCAACCATGACCCATTCCCTCCTGTTTGGTTCTCCGAGAAAAATCTGGAGTGAGGAAGGTCTGAAGCTTACGGAGAGAAGACCCGGAGAGACCCTAATTATCATGACACTTCAACACTTGGCAAAGCACCAATTAGCATAACAGCAAGCTGGAGAGACCAAAACTATGACTTAAGCTTGCACCCTCCCAGATCAACCCCTTTAAACTATCATGGAAATGCCCCAAGATTCGATGCTTAATAGTTACACTGAATTTGCCGAAAAATGTAGTTCATCCAATGGAGGTCTGTGGGTAGTGGTTTATGCAGCTGGATATGGGCTTCTATCATCAGGAGAGAGATATAAAACTGGAAGAAGAAAAAGAAAAAAGAAAAAAGAGTATCTTACTGCTGACTCACATGATCCTGAAGCACCCAACTTTATGCAACATAATAACAGGTATTGGAGCATAAACAGATGAGCCCCATCTCCACAACTTGAAGAAGCACTATCTTTCAAAAGTAAAAGGAATTCACTCTAGGATCCAATCAGAAATAAAGATACAATAAACATCTATATATATGTTATAAATAGAAAAAGATTCAACATCCACCACCGAAATACATTATCAAAATTTCACTCCCTCTTTTGTTTCCTCCACACCCACACATGGGTCCTCCTCCACCGAAATGCACATTCACGCATATATTCCTTACTCTTGTTCCCCTAAAAGAAAAAGAAAAAAAAAAATTATTCCCTTATAAACAAATAAGTTGCCCCATCCTTTATTAATTTTATTTAATTAATTAATTAATTTATTATTATTATTTTTATTATTATTATTATTTTTGAATCAAATTACATATTCAATTAATTTTTTAAAGTATGTTCTTTCACAAATTTTTTACTTTTAAGAATACATCTACAGTAAGGTGCATCTAAAAAGTAAAAAATATATTTAAAATTTTAAAAATATTTACTAAAAACAAAAAAAGCAGAAAACTACTAAAAACTCAATTTTTAAAAATTTAATTCAAAAAACTCAAAATCAAACACTTCAAGCCATGTAATAATAATTCAATTTGTTGAACAAAAGACTTGAGGAGAAATGGAGACTCAAAAAAGGAAATATATATTATTATTATGTAATGAAGTTGAATCAATTTTTACCAAAATAAGTTTATTATGTGATCTACCAAACACTTTCCCCCCATTAGGAAAAGCAAATTTTAGTAAATGTTATTGAGAAGCAGGATAATTACATAGAGACATTATAGAGGTACATTATATGCATACTAGAGGCTATATTCACACACTTTCTTGTAACCACTCCTACCGCTCTCTTTATATATATATATATATATTATTAATCAGCTCATTTAAAAAAGGAAAAATTAATGAATAATTAATGTATATATAGATATTAAAAGATTTCTCAATTCAATAATCTTGACCAGCGTTTTATCAATAGAAGCAGCCTTTTGTTCACCAACAACATACGTAAAAAAATGATTGTTTTTGGTTAACTCAACTGATTAATTTGCTTAATAATTCTTTATAATCACAAGTAAATTAATGGT